>JAGIQG010000030.1:25212380-25843630 GCA_024679065.1 Sphyrna mokarran | reverse complement strand
GATTTAGCACAGTTCCATGATAAAAATTACAACAGAGGTGAGATGAAGTTTCTTTTAGTCAAGGCATTGTGATTTTTGGAATTTTCTACACAAGATGATTATGGATCCTCTGTCATTAAGGCGGAGACATACAAAATTTTGGTCTCATCAGGAATAAGGGGAAATGGGGAGTAGACAGGGAAGTATTGAAGCTTAAAATCAAACATGATCATGTACAATGGCAGAGCCGGTTCAGTGGATCAGATCATTTACTCTGCTCCTATTTCATCTTCCTTTTCTCCTTCTTTTAACTGGGAAGCTAGGAATTTGGGATTTGGAATTTGAAATTTGAATTTGAAATTGAATGTGAAATTTTTGAGGCAGATGCTCCACTTCTTCCTCAATCTCAACTTTTGGATTCTCTTAGTAAACAGAAGAGTTCTTTCAAGCTCCTGGGAACAGTTAATTGGCAACAGTAGAATTGCTTGGCCTGATCTCTGTATCATCCATTTTAGCCAAGGCAGCATGGTGGCACAAAGCCAGGGACCTGGGTTCGATTCTGGCCTTGTGTGACTATCAACGTGGACTTTGCATGTCAGCCCTATGTCTGTGTGGATTTCCTCTGAGTGCTCTGGTTTCCTCCCACAGTCCAACAATATGCAAGTTAAGCAGGTTGGCACCATGTTAACTCGCCCCTAAGTGTCTAAAGATCTGTAGGTTAAAGAGTTTAGGAGGATAAATACATGGGTCTCCAGGGATGGAGTGCGCCTAGGTAAATGCTGTGTCAGAGATTCAGTGCAGACATGATGGGCCAAATGGCCTTCTTCTGCACTGTGGAGATTCTATCATATGATTCAGATTAGTTGCATGCCACAATGCTTCACCATCAGACCCAGCTAGCTGACCTGTTTTGATTTGATTTCTTATTGTTACACATATTGGTATACAGTGAAAAGTATTGCTTCTAGCGAGCTATGCAGACAAAGCATACAATTCATAGAGAAAAAAGGAAAGTGCAGTCATAGCTAGAGTGTAGAGAAAGATCAACTTAATTTGAGGTAGGTATATTCAATGATGGCAGCGAGGAAGGAGCTGATCTTGAGTCGCTTAGTACACAACCTTAGACTTTTGTATCTTTTTCCCAATGGAAGAAGTGGTCGAGAGTATGACTGGGCTGTGCGGGGTCCTTCACTATGCTGACTGCTTTATCAAGACAGAATCATTGGATGCCCTATTGCTAGGTAATATTTCTGCGTCCACCATGATCGATGTAGGAGCAAACCAGAAGACTCTATGCCAGCATGCGGTTCAGCTAATTCCCCACCATGTTGAACATAGGCTGGACAGGTATATCGATATTGAAGCCCCAGATCTTTACAGTACCATTAAATACATCTCCAGGAGAATCTACAGCTGTGCCTAGAAGTGATTTTAAGGAAGTCTGTTCCAGAAAGTCCAAACATGCCATTAACATTCTCTCCCGTGTCTTGCTGAACTGATGACACTGAGAAAGCAGCATTCTTTATTATCAAATATAGAATGGCACATCTAGCTGAAAGTAGCCTGAATCAGGCCTTCTGACCAACTCCATTTTGTTCCTTTGCTGCCTATGCAATTAGGGCTTTTCACTCAATCTGTGTTTCATTTGGTACTCCTTGTTCTAATTTTTGATCTTAATTCCTATGCAACAGATTTTCCTGTGTTGATGTGCAGAATCTGCGCAGATTCTATCACATGAAGTGGTAGAAGCTGTACATTTTAGCCTGCAGTGTTCCACTTCTTGGTGACGTTCATCTAAGTTTTCAGAGGAATAAACCTTGAAATGCCACCCATAACACGGTGCTTAGAATAAATGCCAAGGCATTCTGTGTTATAACATACTAATGATGTGGAGATGCTTGTGTTGGATTAGGGTGGGCACAGTAAGAAGTCTCACAACACTAGGTTAAAGTCCAACAGGTTTATTTGAAATCATGAGCTTTCAGAGCACTGCTCCTTCATTAGGTGAGTGATGAAGGAGCAGTCTTCCAAAAGCTCATGATTCCAAATAAATCTATTGGACCTTAACCTGGTGTTTGTGAGACTTCTTCCTCATGGTCCCAAATGAACATGTTAGATCTTAATCTAGTGTTTGTCAGATTCTTACTATAACATAATACATCTGACAGGATGCGCATCTGTGAAAGAAGAGGGAAGAAAAGTAAAAAATTGCAATGATTGGTACTAGCCTTAAAACATGTAATAAGAGTATAAGAAATGGGAGCAGGAATGGGCCATATGGCCTCACGAGCCTGCTGCAATATGATCATCGCAAACCTTTGATACCTCCAGTTGGGGTAATAGAATATCAGATTGAATTGATTATCAGTTATTGGCTTTGTTTTTCCCTGTTAGCTGGAAGTTTGCAAGTTCTTCAAATCTTGACTTGGAAATGTATCGCCCTTCCTTCACTGTCACTGGGTCAAAATCCTGGAATTTCCTCCCTGACAGCACTGTAGGCCTATCTATACCAAATGGATTGCAGCAGTTCAAGAAAACAGCCACCTTCTCAAGGGCAATTAGGGATGGGCAATAATTGCTGGCCTAATCTGCGACACCCACATCCCATGAATGAATTAACAAAACAGCCACTATTTACTTTGTGAAATACAAGCTTCCATTTGCCTGTTTCCTAGCAAAAGGTTATTGGAGTTGCAACAATTTTTGTATGTTTTTTAAAAGATATTGGTAAGACCATAAGGTATAAAAGCAGAATTAGGCCACTCAGCCCATCAAGTCTGCTCTGCTATTCAATCATGCATGGCTGATATTTTTCTCATCCCTATTCTCCTGAGTAATGGTGAATACTTCATTGGATTAGTACATGAGAAAAGGTTGTTAATGTTGCAATCCTGTTACAATGAGAAACATAATTGGGGCATCTGTGGAAAGGCAAAGGGACATTGGGTAAGTGGCACATTTTCAAAAGCGTGTTAATCAGGGTTCAGGGTAAACACATTACTCTTAGAGTGAAGGGCCAGGCTGACAGAAGTAGAGAACCCTGGATAACTTTGGATATTGAGACCCTGGTCAAGAAGATGAAAGAGGCACATGACGTGCATAGGCAGATTGGGATCAAGTGAATCCCTTAAAGAGCGTAGGGGATGTAGAGTAGAGTTAAGAGAAAAATAGGAGGGCAAAAAGGGGACATCAGATTGTTTTGGCAAATAAGGCAAAGGAGAATCAAAAGATAAAGGCAAAAGAGTAACAAGGGAAAAAATAGGGCCTCTTAAGGATTAACAAGGTCATCTATGTCACGGGTGAGGTGCCTGAAGATTGGAGAGTGGCAAATGTGCCTTTGTTTAAAAAGGGCTACAGGGAAAAGCCTGGGAACTACAGGCCAGTGAGCCTCACATCTGTGGTGGGTAAATTGTTGGAAGGTATTTTGTGCGACAGGATCTACAGGCGTTCAGAGATGCAAGGACTGATTAGGGATAGTCAACATGGCTCTGTGAGTGGAAAACCATGTCTTACAAATTTGATTGAGTTTTTTGAAGGAATAGCCAAGAAGATGGATGAGGGCAGTGCAGTTGATGTTGTCTATATGGACTTTAGCAAGACCTTTGACAAGATACCGCATAGTAGATTGTTACCTAAAGTTAAATCTCACGGGATTCACTGTAAAGTATCTAAACGGATACAAAATTGGCTTCTTAACAGAAGCCAAAAGAAAAAGTCAACTACCATGGTGTGGCACAGTGGCACAGTGGTCAACACTGCTGCCTCACAGCACCAGGGACCGGGGTTTAATTCCGAGCTTCGATTATTGTCTATGCCAAGTCTGCGCATTTTCCCCATGTCTGTGTGAGATTTGGTTTCTTCCCACAGTCCAAAAGATATGTTTGTTCGCTGCATTGGCCATGTTAAACATGGCCAATGAACAAGCCCCGGAGTGTGGCGACTAAGAGATTTTCGCAATAACTTCAATGCAGTGTTACTATAAGCCGATTTGTGACTAATAAATAAACTTTAAACTTTAAAAAAGATAAAAAATTTGGATATCTAAACACCAGAACACCAGAAGATGCTTGTGTAACAGTTGAATGCAGCAACTGGCAATTAAAACATCACACAGGAGCATAATTCATCCTGGACATGAATGAATTCAGTATACAAAGATACAGGATTTCCAAAAAAAAAGGCAAGTTTTACATATTCTGGGAGGTGTACAACTTAAGAACCAAAGCCTTGGGAAAGTCATAAAATCAGGCCTGAGTTGATAAACAAGTGGAGATGAACATCTCAACTTGTAGAAGGGAAGAACGTATAATTGTGTAGCTTCTTTCACAACTTCAAGACATTCCAAAACACATTATAGCTAATTCAGTACTTTAGAAATGTACTCACTGTTTATTGTAGGAAATGTAGAACAAAAGTGAACACAACACGATTCCACAAGTTGCAATGACATAATGACCAGACAATCTGTTTTTGATAATGTTATTTGAGAGATAAATATTGGCCTGGAAATGATGGAAAATGTTCTGTTTGGCTTTGAGTAGCACTGTGGGACTTTTTCTTACATTTACCTAACAGGGCAGACAGGACAATCTCTTGTTTAAAAGATGATAGGAGAGATTCTCCAGCCTCCCAGCTGCATGTTTCTCGCTGAAGGATGTGGATTTCCCATTCACATCACCCCATGCTGGTGGGAAACCCGCAGTCGGGATTGTGCTGTCATCAGGATCAGACAATCCTGCCTGTGTGAATGGCCAAAAAATTCCGGCCAACACCTCCAACAGTACAGCAGTCTCTCACTGAAATATAAGAATGGATTTTGTGCTCAAGCCTTTGGGGTGGGACTTGAACCTTTAACTTTTGGACACAAGAGGAGAAAGTGCTACCTGGAGAACTCCAGTTAGAAAAGTAATGACAGTATGTAATGACAAACCACACACTGGGGAGGTATACTGGAAGGGAATAGGGGTCAGGGAGTTTAATGGTACTCAAGTTTCCAACTCATGCTCTCTTTAAGTGTAGAGAAGGTGGACTTTATGATGAGGTAAGAAGAATGTGTAATTACTCAAATGTGTGACCTTAATCAGCTCAATATAAATGGGGAATATGCCTGACTGGAAGTGAAGTAACAGATCAGAACTAGTGAAGGAGACACCAGAATTTTTTTTGAAACTTAATGTATTGTGAACTCCACTGGGAGAAACCTGCATCCATAATAAAGAAGTAATGGAACCTGTTATGGACTCCTAACCTCAATATCATTTATTTTAAATAATCCAGCACTCAACGTTGGTTAAGAAGTGAGAGTGAAAGCAAGGATTTTATATTTAATAACAAACTACAAAAAAAGAATGTATGTTAGAATAAATAGAGATGCTTAAATTGCAAGATAAGTTTTGAGAAGATATGAAATAAGTGGTCTCTGAACAGAAGAATGGGTCAATTAAAATAAAATCATGAAAGAAAGAGAAAAGGGAGAGAAAAAAACCCATGGGAAGTTTGAGAATTAGTCTAAATAAAATTCTAACTGAATTAAAATTTCTGGAAATGAATCAAAAATATGAAAAATACTTCATAATCGCGGTAGTTAAAGCATGGATAGGGAGCAATTTAGATCTAAAAGTGATGGTAAGATTAAAGAATTAAGACAAATTTACAGATTAAATGAAGATACCATAACCATATGCATTAGAAAGTGTGCTTGTAACTTAGTGAATATTCAAGACCAGGATGGCAGAGTTACAGATTATATATTTTAGGCATGGCCCATACATTTGAGATTTCTAAAGATGGTTGAGGAGATGTTTATTGGGTCATATTTTTGGAGGCATTTAAATGAGCATGAAGATTCTGAGTGCTGGATGGCGAGGCTGATTCGTTCCAATCGAAATCTAGAGACATTTTATGACTATGTCATGAACAGGATACATCAGCTCAGAACTTAATTTTGGAAGTCCTGAAAAAAAGTTCAATCTTGTGAGAGGCAGACTTTTTTCCCACTGTTTATAATATATTAGTGCTGAGGGGATAATAACAGGAATGAGATCGCTATACATTCGGAGCTCCAACATCTTTGCACGTATTGGATCCTGTGTATGGCTGGACGTTGGCAAGATTTGAGGGCTGAGGAATATTTTCCTTTATCAACTCAAGGTTGATTAAAAGGGTTCCCAGGCCCAAAGGTTCAGCCTCACATATTATTTTTAAATCAAAATGGACATCATATTGGAATTCAATTCCATACAAAATCAAATTCAAAAAATGTGAGATAACAGCCTGACTAAGGAGCTCACATGGATGCTGTGTGGAATGTGGTTAAACTGTATTTCAGATTTCTACTGCAATGTCAGCACAGTTGTTAGCACTGTTGCTTCATAGCTCCAGGTTCAATTCCCGGCTTGGGTCACTGTTTGTATGGTGTTTGCACATTCTCCTCAAGTCTGCATGGGTTTTCTCCATGTGCTCCAGTTTCCTCCCGCAATCCAAAGATGTGCACGTTGATTAGCTATGCTAAAAATTACCCCTTAGAGTTCTGAAATGTGTAGTTTAGAGTGATTGGCGGGTAAATAAGTGGGGATATGGGGGTAGAGCCTTGGTGGGATTGTGGTCAGTGCAGACTCAATGGGTCCTTTTCTTCACTGTAGGGTTTCTATGATTCTATGACTGACCTGAAGTACATTGTAGCAACACCAATGGTGTAGTACAAATATACTGTTCAGTTTGCCAATGAATTGATCAGAACACATTTGAAGTATAGTGTTCCGTTCTGAATACCATCCCACATAAAACGTATTCAGTTCATACCCTGGAAGACATTTTAATGGGTAACTGAGATGAGCTTGTGGAAAAATAAGAGAAGTATAGGTTGAATGTGAAAGCACTTAATAGGTTCATTGAAATTATTCTTAATACTAAATGGTATAGATGAAGTCCAGAATAATCCAGTAAACTAGAAAATAGGAGTGAAAGGCAAAAACTTAAATTAATAAAATTAAATTTCAAACATTATCTAAAAAAACTGAAAAATAATGCTCTGAATAATGTACGGGGTAGTAATAAATTTAAAAACAATTTGTTAATTCAATTATAAATAATGTATAAGGAAGAAAAGTAGCAATGAACACTGTGGCTTATCAATGATCAAAAGCTGAACTGGACTAGCCATATAAATACTGTGCCTTCAAGGACAAGTAAGGGATTGGAAATTCTGTGGCAAATATTCATTTCCAGACTCTCCACAACCTGTCCACCATCGACAATGCACAAGTCAAGTATGATGGAATACTCTTCACTTGCCTCGAAAATGCAACTCAAACAACATTCAGGTAGCTTGGCACCATCCAAGGCAAAACAGCTTACTTGATTGGCAATCAATCCACCAATTAAACATTCACTTCCTCCATGGCTGACACACAATGTCAGCAGTGAGTACCATCTCCAAGATGTATTGCAACGACTCACCATGGTTCCTTTGATAGCACTTTCCAAACCTATTACCTCCATCACGTAGTAGAAAGGCAGCAGATACATAAAGCATCACTACTTGTAAATTCCCCTCCAAACCACATATCATCCTGACTTGGAACTATACCATCTTTTCTACACTGAATGAAAATCCTGGAGTTTGCTCACAATCAGCACTATTGATGTATGTATGTCTCATGGACTGGGGCAGTTTAAGAAGGCATTTCATTGCTGCCTTCTCAAGGAAAATTCGGGATGGGCAATAAATGCTGGCCTCGTCAGGTGCCCATTACTCGTGAATGAATAAAGAAAAGCTTCAATAGAATATAAAGCATTTTCTTCTTTATTCTGGATATGGAGATGTCAGCATTGGACTAGAGAGGCACAGTAAGAAGTCTCACAACAGCAGGTTAAAGCCCAATAGATTTATTTGGAAACACAAAGGAGTGCTGCTCCTTCATCAGGTGACTCACCTTGTGATTCCAAATAAACCTGTTGGATTTTAACCTGGTGTTGTGAGACTTCTTCCTGCTCTTCATTCTTAATTGACCAATTTATGAATGGTCAATTGTGCTGTAACTCAATAGATGATGAAATTGGTGATAATCATGCAGTAGTAATTACTGGACTGTAATCCAGAGGCTCAGGCAATTGCTCAAGGGTCAGGGGTTCAAATCCCAACATGGCAGTTGTTAGAATTTAAATTCAATTATTTTTTCTGGAATGCAAAGCTTGGCTCAGTAGAAGTGGCCATAAAACTATTCTTGATGATGGTGAAAACCCACCTGATGCACTAATGATGTTGAGGGAAAGAAATCAGCCATCCTTAATTGACCTGGCCTACATATGACTCCAGACAAACAGTGATGTGGTTGACACTTAATTGCTCTTCTAAATTGCCTAGCAATCCACTTAGCTGGCTCTGAAATGGCCATGCAAATCATTCAGCTTAAGGACAATTTGACATGAGAAACAAATGCTGGTCTTGCCAGCAAAACAAAACTTACGTCCCATGGAAAAATTTTAAAAAATAAACTTGTTGTTTGTTAAGATAAATAATTGATAATACAAATTTTACTAACATAAGTAACATACTGGATATTTAGACCATAGAATATTCAAAACTGAAATTGCTAGACTCTTTGTTATGTGAGTAAGGTTATATAGGTCAAAAATGGGTAAATGGGTTGGAGATGCAATTCAGCTATGATCTAAGTGATTGAAAGAACAAGATTGAGGACTGAACATGCCACTCCAATTCTTATGTTTCTAAGTAGTAGAAATATATGTCCTGTTTGTGCAACTCATTAACTATAATCCTGTCTGATTTCTCTTTTCACCTAATCTCTATTAACTCACACTTCATCTTTCTCACCTTTGGTCCAAAACAGAATAATGTGTGGACCGTCATTTTTTTGTGCAATTCCTTTTTCTATGTATTCTTCAAACTTTGTCCTGTTTTTGGTCATAATTAGTTGCCCATCCCACATTGAACACAGCTGTCTGAGCCCACTCTTTTTGTAACTCAAAGCACTTCTTCCTTTTAAGATGTGCAAACATATTTGCACAGAGATTCCTGCAAGATCAGAATATTCTAAAGAACAAAGAACAAGAAAAATTACAGTGCAGAATCAGGCCCTTTGGCCCTCCAAGCCTGCACTGACCATGCTGCCCAACTTAATTAAAACCTCCTACCCTCTGGGGACTATATTCCCTTATTCCAATCCTATTCCTTTTCCTGGCCAGAAAAAAGTTCCAATTGTCTTCAAATTGCTTTGAGGGAGGAGGTGATTAAGGAGACTGCCCAGTTGGAGGAAGACCGATCGTCATGTTTCATTGGGTCACCTCTACATTGGGCTACCCAGCAAATGTGCTCCCAGGAAAATGAGGTGAAAAGCCAGGCATCTTTCCTCCCATCTGATTAGCAAATATGCAAATGGGCCCATATCTACCACTGCTCCACAACCGTCTCTATACTGCTCTCCCAACACAAAGAGCTCTATAAATCACAGGCCAATGTGAACAGGGTCATGAACTGACAAATCAGATCCTTTTTCCCTGCCTTAGATATTGGTAAATTGGTATCCTCAAAGGAAAGGATTGTACAAGCTAGCTACTGCAAACAACAAAGTGATAATGACGCTATAATTAATAAACATCTTTTGTTGATGTGAATTTAACCAATTGACTTTCAAGCTCAAAGTTTGGCCATAAACTTGCAGTAACCAATCTTTTAACAGTATGAAATAGTAGTGGCATGATGGCATAGTGGGTAACACAACTGCCTCACAGCAGCAGGGACTGAGGTTCAATTCCAGCATTGGGTCATTGTGTGTGAAGCTTGTATGTTCTCCCCATACCCGCATAGATTTCCTCCAAGTGCTCCAGTTTCTTCTCACAGTCCAAAGATGTGCAGGTTAGGTGGATTGGCCATGAGAAATTGCCCTTTAGTGTCCCAAGATGTGTAGGTAAGAGGGATAAGCGGGTAAATCATGGGGCAAAGAGGATAGGCCCAGGTTGGATAGTTGTCGGTGCAGGCTTGATGGGCCGAATGGTCTCCTTCTGCATTGTAGGGATTTTATGATTCCAAGATTCTAAAGGAGTAAAAATTGCAGGGGTATAAGGAAAGGAAGGGGTTGAGAAATGAACTAACAAAAGAACCAGACTCGATTAGTTGAATGGCCTCCTCTTCTATAATCAATGGATATGAAATGGAAGGGATGTACCACTTAAAGACAAGAACAAAAGCTGTGAATCAGAAGTCAACAGTAAAAAACAATTAAATATAAAACAAGTATGAAGGAAAATAGAAACCAATTAAATCGTTTAAATGAATTTTTAAAAATATTTTAATTTCTCCAATATTTTAAAAATAATCTACTACAAACAGGACTGAAAATAAAATATAAACTTAAGAAATAGGTAAGATGCCTATGGAAATGTGATATTTGCTAGCAGCTCACCAAGAAATATTAATGAGTTTGAGGGCCGATGTTGGGCTGTCATAATCCTCCATGTTGGGGTGTGAGCTTCTTGCACAATAGACAGTTTGGGCTTTAAAGTAGACCTGTTGGAATTTCCGCTAATTGAACTGCAGAATTCCCCAGTGTCATTCGGTGCAGGATAAATTGAAAGTGTTGCTACAACACTTCAGAAATGGTTAGATATAGTGGTGGTTTGTTTGAGGTTTATAAGGGATGAAGAGAATTGATTGTGTTCTGGTTGACAGTATGTTCCAAATTAAATAAGTCAGGGAGAACCAAGGAGATGATTTTCCGTTCTTGCCGCACTTGATGGCGATCATGATGATCCCAGAAAGTTGCATGCAGACCTAAAAATTGGTTCCATGCCCGGCACTAAACAGTTTGCAATAGCTCTAGCCCCTTTCTACTGGCGCAAACCAGATTGCTCCCAGAAAGAGCGCAGGGCTGATTAGCGTGAGATTGACCAGATTTCAATCTCATTAGCAAGTTCAGCACACAATTGTTTACCCTCCCAGAATGTTTCTACCTCTCATATTGGTCTCCACTAGTGAAAACCTGATACAATGACCATGCTAGGAAGGCTCAGAGGGTTCAGTGGTTCACAGTATGGCTGGGGCAGTGCCTATCGGGCAATACCCAACTGGTAGTACCCATTGGCAACACCAGAGCACCTGGCAGTGTCCATTGGATACACTGGTTGTGCCAGGTGTACCCACCAGGAGGTGTGGCCAGAGTGGGGATTGGGCCCACTCTGGGGATCTATGTTAGGAGCATTATGCAGTGGCGGCTATGACATTATGCAGTGGTGGAATATGAAGGGGGGGTGTAATGGGGATCATGTCAGGGGTTACAATGGAGACATATGTTGGGGGTTGGGCAGGTGGACCCCTCGAGAAGCTGGATGCTGATCCTGGTGGCCCATTTTGGGGAGAGGGTAGCACAACATGCCACTAATAAGGGGGGGGGGGAAATCGCAATGTTTGTGAGGGGAGGGAGGGGCTCCCAGTGTACTGTGAGATTGGGGTGCCCTTTTAAAATGGTGTCCAAGTGCTCTGCAGCCACACTCACTGGCATGTTTAGGCTCCAACCCCCAGAACCAACATGTAACTGACACTCTCCCAAAAAGTGTCTTGAGTGTAGAATGATTTCAATCCAGAGAGCGCATGATGGACCAACGCATATCACTGGTTTTCTCACCAGTTTTTGGGGGGAGAAATTCTGCCCAGATCTATGTTTGATGTAGAAAGGTAGCTCTTTCCCCAAATACTGAACCTCTGGAATAGGCTGCCCTTTCATGTGGCAAACATTGATTTTCAATTCCTTCAAGTAAAAGCTGGACCTGTTTCTGGTTCAGGCAGAGGTTCTAAAAGGAATTCAGGGTCAAAGGGATCTCCTGGTAAAGTTTTCTATCCCCTGGATAGATTGGAGAGGAATTACCCAAATACTTTCCCCAAAGTGGCTAGTGTTTTTATCAAGTCTTGTTTTGCCTTTTCAAGAAGACTGCACAGTTTGGGTTATAGATTCATCATCTCCATACATTACAGAAGGAGGCCATTTAGCCATCAAGTCTGTATTGACACAATCCCACCCAGACCCTATTCCCACGACCCTCATTTACTCTGCTAATCCCCTTGAAACTTGGATTAATTTAACATAGCCAGTCAACCTAACTCACACAGTTTTGGACTGTAGGAGGAAACCAGAGCATGTGGAAGAAAGTCACTCAGACATGAGAAGAAAGTGCAAACTCCACCCAGACAGTGATCCAAGCCAGGAATTGAACCCATGTCCCTGGCACTGTGAGGCAGCAGTGCTAACCACAGTGGAACCAAAGGACGGAGATTGTGCACCTTGTGATATATAAAGATCACAATTATGTGGGAAGGCTGAATGGACCACAGGGTCTTTTCCGGCCATCACTATGTATGTTCAGAGTACTCTAAGTTCAGAATTCCAAGATTGCATTAAGATCTACCTTGATTCTATGTCTAATGAACAGCACAATATCTTGGAGTTGGAGATGCATTACTCATTCACATTGTCTTATATGATTGACAACAAAAGCAGCTATTCATAGAGTGTGTCAGGACCCGCGACATGTAAACCCAGCTTCTCTTCTGTCACATCTTCTGTCCTCCAGAATTGATATTACTTGAGAACTTACAGAGCCAAAAGCCAGTATTAGTCCAACCACATCTCCTTTGAAGGCGGATATGATTTATTTTACATTAAAACATTAAAATAAAGTCCAAAAACATTTCAACTTTCTTGGGGATAACTTTGATGATTAACTAAGTCTAAAGTTTGGGTAGTGACAATTACATGCATTACCAGATCTAAGTTGATCAGTTTAGTACAGTGGTTCACACTGCTGCCTCACAGCGCTAGGGGCACAGGGTCGATTCCTGGTTTGCATCACTGTCTGTGTGGAGTCCACACATTCTCCCTGTGTCTGTGTGGGTTTCCTCTGGGTGCTCTGGTTTCCTCCCATAGTCTGAAAAGCAAGCTGGTTAGGTGCATTGGTCATGCTAAATTCTCCCTCAGCGTACCTGAACAGGCACAGGAGTGTGGCAACTAGGGGATTTTTGCAGTGTTCATATAAGCCTACTTGTGACACTAATAAGTAAACTTTAACTTTGGCAGGGTAAATTCTGAAAGGATATCTTAGATGGTCTTAGAACATTACAGCGCAGTACAGGCCCTTCGGCCCTCGATGTTGCGCCGGCCAGTGGACCCTCTAACCTAAACTATTCCAATATCATCCATATGCCTATCCACCGAACATTTGAATGCCCCCAAAGTAGGCGAGTCCACAACTGCTGCAGGCAGGGCATTCCACGCCCTCACCACCCTCTGTGTAAAGAACCTGCCTCTGACATCCGTCCTATAACTACCACCTCTTAATTTAAAGTTATGTCCCCTCGTGTTGGTCATCACCATCCGAGGAAAAAGGCTCTCACTATCCACCCTATCCAGTCCTTTGATCATTTTATACGCCTCAATTAGGTCACCGCGTAACCTTCTTCTCTCTAATGAAAATAACCTCAGGTCCCTCAGCCTTTCCTCATAAGGCCTTCCCACCATACCAGGCAACATCCTGGTAAACCTCCTCTGCACCCTTTCCAATGCTTCCACATCTTTCTTATAATGCGGCGACCAGAACTGTACGCAATACTCCAAGTGCGGCCGCACCAGAGTTTTGTACAGTTGTAACATAACCTCACGGCTCCTAAATTCAATCCCTCTACCAATAAAAGCTAACACACCGTACGCCTTCTTAACAACTTTATCAACCTGGGTGCCAACTTTCAAAGAGCTATGTACTTACATAGAACATTACAGCACAGAACAGGCCCTTCGGCCTTCGATGTTGCACCGACCAATATAAAAAGCAATGCCCCTCCAAACTAAACCATTCCCTTCTCTTCCATATACTTATCAACTAACCTCTTAAACGCCACCAAACTTGGCGCATCTACACCTGCTGCAGGCAGGGCATTCCACTCCCGAACCACCCTTGTACTTGTACTTGTACCCCAAAATCCCTCTGCTCGACAACACTATTAAGGGTCCTTCCATTAGCCCTATATTTCATATGCCTGTTATTCCTACCAAAGTGAATCACCTCACACTTATCCGTATTGAATTCCATTTGCCACCTCACGGCCCAGCTCTGCAACCTATCTATGTCCCTCTGCAAACTGTAACATCCATCCTCGCTGTCTACAACTCCCCCCACTTTGGTATCGTCAGCAAATTTGCTAATCCAACCCTCTACACCCTCATCTAGGTCATTTATAAAAATGACAAACAGCAGTGGCCCCAAAACAGATCCTTGAGGTACACCACTTGTAACTGCACTCCAGGTTGAATATTTCCCATCAACCACCACCCTCTGTCTTCTATCAGCTAGCCAATTCCTAATCCAAACTGCTAAATCACCTTCAATCCCATGCATCTGCACTTTCTGCAGTAGCCTACCATGGGGAACCTTATCAAACGCTTTGCTAAAATCCATATACACTACATCAACTGCCTTACCCTTATCTACCTCTTTGGTCACCTCCTCAAAAAACTCAATAAGGTTTGTGAGGCACGACCTACCCTTCACAAAACCGTGCTGACTATCCCTAATCAATTTTTCTCTCTAGATGCTTATAAATCCTATCCCTTATAATTCTTTCCAAGACCTTGCCCACAACAGAAGTCAGGCTCACCAGTCTATAATTTCCAGGATGGTCCCTACTCCCCTTTTGAACAAAGGGACAACATTTGCCATCCTCCAGTCTTCCGGCACTATACCTGTAGCTAACGACGACATGAAGATCAAAGCCAAAGGCTCTGCAATCTCCTCTCTAGCCTCCCAGAGAATCCTAGGGTAAATCCCATCTGGCCCAGGGGACTTATCAATTTTCATACCCTCAAGATTCGCTAACACCTCCTCCTTATGAACCTCAATCCTGCCCAGTCTACAACCTGGTATCGCAGTATTCTCCCCGACAACATTGTCTTTCTCTTGCGTGAATACTGACGAAAAATACTCATTCAGTGTCTCTCCTATCTCCTCAGGCTCCACGCACAACTTCCCACTGCTATCTCTGACTGGCCCTAATTTTGCGCTAACCAATCTTTTATTATTTATATACCTGTAAAAAGCTTTAGGATTCTCCTTAATCCTATCCGCCAAAGTCTTCTCGTGTCCTCTTCTAGCTCTTCTCAACTCCCTCTTTAGCTCCTTCCTGACTAATTTATAGCTCTCCAGTGCCCTAACTGAGCCTTCATGTCTCATCATTTTATAAGGCTCCTTCTTCCTCTTCACCAGAGATTTAACTTCCCTAGTACACCATGGTTCCCTCACTCGACCACTTCCTCCCTGCCTGGCAGGTACATATTTATTAAGGACATGCAGAAGCTGTTCCTTAAATATGCTCCACATTTCAGATGTCCCCAGCCCCTGCAATTTCCTGCTCCACCCTATGCATCCTAAATCTCTCCTAATAGCCCCATAATTACCTTTCCCCCAGCTATAACTACTGTTATTCGGTATGTGCCCATCCCTTTCCATCACTAACCGAATTGTGGTCACTATCACCAAAGTGCTCACCCACCTCCAAGTCTAACACCTGGTCTGGTTCATTACCCAGTACCAAATCCAATATAGCCTCACCTCTTGTTGGCCTATCTACATACTGAGTCATGAAACCTTCCTGCACATATTGAACAAAAACTGACCCCTCTAACGTACTTGAACGTATTTCCTCACATGGGAAGGCATGGTTTCAGAATAAATGGCTACCCATTTAAAATAGAAATGAGAAGGAGCTATTTCTCTTCAAGTACATCTTTCAAATAGTCCACCCGAGACAGCAATGTTAGCTCAGCTATTGAATATATTCAAGTTGGAGAGGCTTGAATTAAAAAGTATTGAAGAGTTATGTGAACAGGTGGAATAATGCAGTTGAGGTGACAATCAGATCAGCTATGATTTTATTGAATGGTGAAGCAGGCTCAAGAAAGCGCACTGTCTATTTATGCTCTTATTTCTTATATTCTTATGTTCTTACGTCTCAAGTATGTCTGGGGAACAAGTTTTTTTAATTGAAATTTGTGAGTAATATACTATGCATTTAGACATTCATTTTTATATTCAAGTATTCATTTTTATCCATGATGAGTTAATTAAATGGAGGATTGATGCAGTATTAATGGCAACATATTTGATAGGTTTATATTTTGTTTAGTTTATTTACTTCAAACAAAATGTTCAACGTGTGCAACAGCAACTTCTATTTATATTGATCCTTTCAAGTATATAGTAGCTTTATAGTAATGAAACGTCCCAAGGACACTTCTTGGGTGCAATAGAAATAAAATATGACACTAAGCCACATGAGAAGAGATGGACAATGTAGTGGCACAGTGGTTAGCACTGCTGCCTCACATCTGCAAAGACAACTCTGGCCTTGGGTTGCTGTCTGTTTAGTGTTTGCACATTCTGCATGGGTTTCTTCTGGGTGCTCCAGTTTCTTCCCACACTCCAAAGATATGCAGGTTAGATGGATCGGTGATGCTAAGTTACCCCTTAATGTCCCAAAGTTAGATGGATTAGTCTTGGTAAATTGTGGGGTTACAGAGTTAGACTGTGGAAGGGGGCCTGGGGAAGAAACCATATCAGAGAATTGGCGCAGACTTGATGAGACAAGTTCTTTTCACTGTAAGAATTCAATGATTCTATTAGATATTAAATCAAATTATCAGAAACAGGGACAAAGATATAGGTTTTAAGGAGGGCCTTAAAGGACAGAAGTGGAAAGGTTTAGGAAGGGAATTCCAAAGGTTAGTACCTACGGCATCACCGTGTGACAACTAGAGGATTTTCACACTAACTTCATTTCAGTGTCAATGTAAACCTTCTTGTGATACTTATAAATAAATTTAAAACATAAGCAATGGAAGCTATAGTCATAAGTGTCAGAGTGATTAGAATCAGGAATATTTAAGGGGCTTAAACAAGATAAGTGCAGGTATCAAGAAAAGCTATGGGATTGGATGGGATTACTGAAATGAGAAGAGAGGGGTTGCCAGGCTGGGTATAGAGACATTGTGAGGCTATGGAATGAGTTAAAGACAGGACTGACAATTGTAAAGTCAAAGATGCTGCTGCACTGGGAGACAATGTAGGTTGATAAGTGGAGGTGAACAGTAATTCCTATATGATGATGCATAGGCAGTGGAGCTTTGGACAGCACTAAGGTTACTGAGGGTAGAATGCGGGACAATAGTCAGGAATGCTTTGGAATAATCAAGTCCAGAGGTAACAATTGCACAAATGAGAATAGCAGCAAGTGAGCTGAAGTAGGGGAAAAGCCAGGCCATGTTAGGTAGTTGGAAATAAGTAATCTTCATGATGCCTGAAGATGTGGCCAGAAATTGAAACTAGGATCAATTACACCAAGGTCACGTACAGTCTAATTTACTTTCCAGCAATTGGTAGATGGAGATTTGGAGTTTGTAGCTATGGAATGGAGCTTGGAGTGGGGAATGAAAATAACAGTTTTAGTTTTCCCAAGATTTAATTGGAGGTCATTTCTGCTCATCCAGTACAATAATTGAGGTAAACAATCTGGTAGTTTAGCAACAGTGGAAGAATTGAGCAAAATAGTGGTGAGCTGGCGCTGAGTCTTATCAGCAGACATATGTAAAAAGTAACAGAAGTGTTTCCAGATATCACAGAGGGGCTGCATGCAGATGAGAAATAGAAGAGAATCAAGAATACATCTCTGAGGTGCATGCATGATAATAGTGCAGGAGAAGGAAGAGAAACCTTTGGAATTATTTTTTTGGTTACAATTAAATGGGTAAGAATGGGCAAGAGCAGTCCTATGCAATATAATGGCATTAGTTGCTATTAAAAATGATAATAGCAAAGTACATATTTCTTTGAAGAAGACTTTGAAAGTGATCACATTTATCACAGATTCTTGCTGTTTCTGTCTCCACCTCTTTGCTTTTGCTATCCTGCTCTATGTTTCCTGAGGCTCATTTGATTGTTTTGATTCCTGACAAATTTAGCCTTACGATGCATTCTTCAAGTAATAGAGCTTCCTACATTTAAATGAATGTTGCTTTTGAGGGAAATTTTCATGAACTCCATTGACAATCAGTAGATAAGAAATTCAATGCTTGTGGTCCTTAAACTAATCTGCAATAGCTGTTGCTTTTCTCATGGCTAGGGGCTTCAAATACCAAGTTACACTTTGAATGTTGTCCATCAATTCCTATTGGAAAATCATGTTCTCCATATCCAATGCTTGTGGAACAGATGTAACCATTACATAGGGCTAAGCGTGAACAAATGATGAGGGTGCATAACTGCTTTATTGCCTTAATCTCAAATTTCCTTTAAGCCTCATGTTACAAATACATACCTGTTGCCTCTTGCATTTTCTATTGTCATAAATAATATTCTGTCAATGACACCTGTTTTGCCAATGATTGCCAACATCACTGTGCTATTGTTCACAAGTGACATCAGCAGTAACTCTAGACATAACAAGAAAGGTAAACCACCCGACCATATCTTTGATTCAACTGGTCTATTCATAAGATGTGTGATTTACAGTTATATGTGCTATATACATATAAATTATATATATAGTCAATTGCATTAAAATGGCAATTGAAGTATTATGTTATTGAATCCTGCAGAATGTTTTTACCTAAAGAAGATTTTTATATCTTTCAAACAAGTTTCTTTGCTGATAACCATACCCATGCCCTTGCCCTTACATACCCCCGTTAACCTTATTTGCTTTTAACAGCTTGTGTTATCTGGCAAATGTAGTACTTTGATACATAATGTGCAAATGCAAACACAAAGGCAGCCAACAAACACGGCCAGAACCTCAGTAAAACCGTTCCTACCTTTCTTCAGGTGGGTAAAGTGCAGATTAGTCTTGTTATTCCTCCTCTTTTATCCCCTAATTATTATCGAAATATTAACAGCTAATGTTACCATTGTATCTATCAGCGCGTTTTGACCTATTTGACTGTGTCACATCTATACCTGCCCCTTTGTTCACCTTGGTACGACTTTGCACCCTGTCTACACTGAGTCATGCGTCAATATTATTTATGCCATGACGCCCTCTCTAAGCTTTGTGTACTTAGGCTGATAGATACGTTTTCCCGGTGAACTGATGGACCTCCCGGAGCCTTTCAAACATTTTTGTCATTCAAAAACATCGAAAGGCAAACATCAGAACTGTGGGTGAATTGTTGTGCCTGGATGGCTGTACACGACGTTATCAACTAAGGGACGTGTCAGAGTGAGTACTGAGAATGCAAGGGGTGCCTTGACTCCTGATAACGACTGACCTATCAGATAAATTGGCGAGAGAAATCTACCTGTAATGGCAAAGCTTATCGATAATGATCGTCTGGAGGATGCTTTGACAATTACCTATTGTATCAAGACCTATTCCTGTTTGGCTGGGATTTGGGAAGGGTGGGGAAGGGGAGGGGGAGGGGGCTGGAGGAGTGGCACTGAACCAACACGTTGGTCAAGTGACTCCTTCAGTGGTGCGAAGTAGCTGGACATCAATACACACAAGTTGATCGCTTTCGGCCTGCTTGAAAGTAAAATGAGTTTGCACAGTGCTGCTAACGTGCCTTAATCCTGTAGTTAATCAGTCCTGTTATGAATGTGAGTCGTAGGAAATGTATTAAACTCGACTGAGACAGATCCGTTCGTGTGCTTACGGCCATGATCATGTCGCTTCTGATTTGGGAGGAACATTGAAGGGACAGGAGAGTAAATTTATTACCCTCTGCCGTTCTGCTCCGTGACTTTTCTCAGCCAGGGTTAGATACAGAATCACTTCTACACGGATTCAAGGGCAAGTTGCCTGGGATGGGCCACACAACATGAATTGCAGTCACGGGGCGTGTTAAATAAGTGCAATCGGTTGTTTACAACACCGTCCACCGTGTAGCATTTCATTTTGCCTTTCACAATTAAAGCTCTAACAGACTTCGGGCCACCATAATTATTGCAAGGGCAGAGTTTTAGAAGTAATCACACCCACAGTAGTTACAGTTTGGATTACCCGGAAATCTGCGTGGAATATAATTTAACTGTACTTAGGTTCTGTCATTAATATAAAACCATAAAATGGTGTGTGGTGCTTAGCCCTGTCTTTATTCAATGAAGTCATGACATCGGCTTGATTTATGCTCCCATTCCAGATGTAGATCAGCAATGACACTGGTTATATTGTTTTAACCTTAGTAGATAGTCTTATGTTATTATTAATATTTAATTCATCGCCTATACGTTTTACTATTACGGTTAAATATATGAATGGAATATTCTGCTACGAAATCAATAGATATACATTAACATTCTATCCCTGTGATGAATATATTAATTACAGCAGAAGTAAGAGTGTTTTGGGCTCAAAATGATTCTCTGTCCGGTACCTCCACCCCACCATGCATTAACATTTTTATATGTAAAAAAATCACTATGCAAAAATAATTGAAGAAATCTAGAACTGTGCAACAAAAAAAGTGTAGATTCATTTATCTCACCATTGCAACTTTTTTAACACACCTCCCCCCTAGCCTCAGTGGAACACTAGGTGGGAATGGTCGTTCAGTATTTTATACCACGCTTGTGAAGCAACCTGTGCATGTTATTTTTAACCCCCACCCCCAACCCCCACTTTCTCTCTCCCCTTCCCCCCTCTCCCCCGCTCTGAGTGCTCTGCTATGACGGATCCAGGGCGATCGCGTGTTCCAGGTAGAGGTAAACTCAATCAAGAGCCCTGCATTATTCCCCCGAGCCTTCGCGTGGGACGCTAGGTTGTTGATAGGCTATTGTGCACATTTACATCTGAAATGTAGTTAATAACAGTTCAATCAGCGAGTCTATGAAACAGACAATCATATCTGTATCCGTCTTTAAACTCGTGATTATGCGGAAATGCTCTATTTTGTTAGCCCATATTTATCTCGATAAGATGTGGCGCCCTGTAAAATATAATTGTGGCGGTCTCAACGCATTATGCAAACGAACTGCAAAAAGCAATTCGAGTGTGCACTGTTGAGAATGATTTCCATTTGGGTTTTTCTGCTCTCGTCGTAAAGCTCAATCTATTCGTTTGGTTTAACGAACGTTTGTGAAGTCTTCAATTTTCCCCCAATACCGTGCAAAGGAAAAAGACTGCGTACACTTAACAAGACCAGTTTTGGGGAGGAAAAAAGTCGCGAACGACATAAATTGATACATTTCCATATTCCCAAATTCAAACAGATGAAATCTGGCTCTGAATAAAAAGAGATTGTGCCACTTTTACCATCATGGTTCTAGTGCAGAAAAAAATATTTGCCTTGTTCCATTTATTGGCAGGAAATTCTAGCGTATTGTTGGGTTAATTTTGAATTGTGAACGCTGACCTGAAATTGATAGGTGGTTAGTTATGAGAAATGCACCTAACGATTGTTCTCTTTCAGGTAATTGCTGGGTTGCATGTTATTAGGGACTACTGTTCCAGTAGGAAGCTCCTGGTAATATGACCTGGAGTTGCTTTCCTAAAAGCTCTTGCTGCGCTAAATTATAGGAGGCGCTATCTCTGACTGAGACAATAGGTGTGCATTCCTGGAGATAGTTGTAATATGCACTACCTCCGACCACTGTCGTCTGTAGAATGCAATTGATTTGTTATTGTCACATGTATTGGGATACAATGAAAAGTATTGCTTCTTACCAGTTGTTACAGATAAAACTTACTTTTCATAGCGTAATAGGGGAAGGAAAGGATACAGAATATAGTGTTGCAGTTACAGTTAGGGTGAACAGGAAGATCAGCTTAATGTGCGAAAGGACCTTTCAAAAGTGTAAAAGCAAAATGAAGAGAGGAAATAGGCAAACAGCTTTGGCTCAATAGGACGTGTTGGGGAGTCTTCTCATGAACGAGATCCTTTTAAGGACTCCCCAGGGCTCCGTTGAACATTTGCAACGATGCATCTTTGGACAGAAACGAGGACATTTGGCATGGTTGACCCGTGGACTTTATTCCCTGAACTAGACTGTGCTGAAGCACTTGGAATGGTGTATTGAAGTGGGATGGACAAGTGCAGGGGCCATCCGCCCCAGGGCCGTCACATGTTCAATGTGTATTACTGTCAGCTGTTCCATGTGCTGCTATCAGAAACCAAGTAATTTCAAATCCCATTAATATTTACAACATCTACTGAATTTCCCATTAAAACTCTTCCTGAACATACGCAGTGGTTGTTTAAATATCCATCTTATTATACACGTTATGAAAATTGGTTGCTATTTGGAAATCTCGCCACAATTTCAGTTGCAATTTCAAGGTAATTTAGCTGCGGCTTTGAGATAGCATTGTGAAACAAAGTGGGGCAATTCCGATTTTAGCCTCCACATCTTTCCGCAATATTGGAAACATAATGGTCCCCTTCTTACCCCGAGATAACTTCTACAGTACAATTTTCACTTGCTATTTATCCAACCCCATCGCTTGATTTAACTTTCACATTCAACACGGAACAAATTAGTTTCCTTGCAGCATCTACAGCACTAAATGTGATCCGTGTTAAATAACTTCGTTTGTTCTGAGCTGTGAGCCCGAATTCGTTTTGCAAAGCAATGCAAATATATTATTTAAAATCTATTTGAAAGAGGAAGGAAATGAAGTGGGAACTTGCTGGAAACGTGGAAATATTGCACATCACAGGTTTCAATATTCGAACATCACAAAATATTATTGCAGAAATAAATTTGTCAGTCCATTTAAAGTCAATTGATGTAAAACAGAAGCAAAATCGCACATTTTAAAATTAATAATACTCTCTTTAATCACAAAATAAATGTCAGAAGGATTGCTGTTACCGCGGTAAAAAGTGATGTCGCAGACCCTGATGGCTACCGGAAAACTCATGCGTTCAATTCTTCGCACAATCATTATCGGGTTTGTTTCTCTCTCTTTTAGAAAAGTTTATTCTGATTGCTGATCCAAGTCTATTTTTCGGCGTTGTCTTCTGCGGCTGATATGAAGTTGTAGGCGTTAAAAAACTTCGTTTGTTAGAAGGTTTCATCTATCATTTTATTGCAGTTTGTTCAGCGTGCGAAAACAAACTTGTCGGGGTGGAGAAAAATAAATGTTTTTTTTCGAAAGCGCGTATATTGGGAAAGGTAATGCGAGCTAAATTAGGAAAATCGTCTTTGAGGGTAGTAACTAGGTTAGGCTAATTTTGAAAAAAAAACACCTCGATGGACATGTTCACTGAATGATTTTGAGCAAGTCTTCAATTAGTTTCATTTATTCTTTTAACTGTGTATGTACTATTGAAAATTGATTAAGTACTAGTGCAGAAAGAACAACGACCATTCGTTACAAACCCCCAAGACGAATGATCACATAAATTATTTGCGTTTTCTTACTTTAAAATAAAATGCTTAACTTCTGAAATAGACTTATTGATCTTAAATTTTGCTAAGTATGTGGCAGCTTTTTCCACTAACTCTAATATCAGTGCGAAACTAAGTTTAAATACACATTTTTATAGTATATGACAGCTTGGGATAAATTTATTTGATGCGCAGGGAATAGATATTCTAGAATATATAAAGTTTTGTTTCTGTCTTGGCCTAGGTGTATGATTTGCAGATATATTTAGATTTCTTTTTATTTCACAAAAAAATGCACGATCTTTTAAAATAGGTAATAACCAGACGATTAATGAATGATTCGTGCAGTCACTGACCACGAGATTTCTTCCTTTATAAAATATATCAGCAACTAATGTATTGCTCCTTGAGAGAATTAAATGTTCAGTGGTGTATGTCATATGAATTCATTTTCCAACAAAATGTTGTAGTTAATTTTCATCATTTACTCAAATCCGGACTATCATGGAACAATTCTTAGACAATGTTCGAACTTCATTTGCTTGCAGTTTCAAAGGTAATACAGAGTTCGGTCTCTGAATGGTATGTAACCTCCCTAAAATGGACATTCCTACTTTATTTGTGTTACTGAGATTACTTTGATTCCCCCCTCCCCCAGATTCCCCGGTCTAGATAATTTCAGGAGGAACATTGGAGTGATACGAAGCGACTATTCCCCCGATTCTTACCCCCTTTGCCTTAATGTGCAACGCTGCTAGATTGCTTAGTTATATTAATATGCCTTAATAGTCCTTTTAGAGATGTAAAGAGAAACACTTTAGTATTTTGGTCCAATCTTCTGAGAGGCTGAAGAAGGGGGGAGTGGGGGGAGCGTGGGGGGGGGGCAGAAAAAATGACAGCTCCAGAGGTTGGATTGATGGCATTTTGGATGGTGAGCTCTCTCTCTCTCTCTCCACGGAGCTGAATGTGTCATGCTTTGTCACATCTTGTGTGTTTTTACTGAACATTTGAATAAAAGCCTCTGCCAGGTATTCCTGACATGGTGGGTGGAATTCGCCACCATCCACAAAGAGTTTGCAGTTCTATTTGCATAAGGTCGGAGCAGAGCTTCTGATGGAAGTTCAGCGGCATCCCCGTCTCTTAGCAACAATATGCACTTTTGGTCCTTGCATTAAATTGACGGGTCCCTTTTTATTTCTTTCACATGGTGCTACACAATGAAATGTCACCCTCAAACCTGTGTCTGTCACTAGTAGGTCAACTTTTTTCTCCCTTTAAGTCCAATTAGAAGATGCGGCTATTCACTGGGCCCAAAATGGTTCATTTTATTTGTTAATTAATATTAATAACATTTCCAGTATTAATGGACAGAGCTGCATAAACATTTTAGAGATAAGCACCAAATTACCGACACCTGCACAACAATGCGTTTTTTTTTTGGCGACGGTAATAGGCTGCTGAGATTGGGGAGCAGTTTTTTTGGGTCACATTCTCCACCCATTTATTTGAGATAGGATTGAGCGCCGCATCGAGGACTGAGTGTACTGAGAAAATTAGTGACAACCTCTGTATGTCGATGGGAATTTCTGACATAATACAGCTGCTGAGAACTGGTGTTAATGGAGGGTCAAATTAGAACAATGGTATCCATCACTTGCCTCATAGCTCTGCTGTCAGCGCGGCCACTTTTGACTGCTCTATCACCCAAGATTTTGGTTTATTCAATTACTCAGAATTTTCCCCTCTGCTGCGCGCCCATTCGCTAATTGTGTCCTTTTCGCATCGATAATACAGTTAAACTGTTTCTTTTTAATTGCAGTTAATATTGCAAAGGGGGGTGGGGGTGGAAAGGGTGTGCGGGGGGTGGGTGGGTGGCAGGATGCTGTCGCCCGCGCGTTTAGGAATCAGTAAGGATAACAAAGCACAGGTAATCTGATGAACGATTACACCTGGCCAACAAGTCTCTGATATATTTCTGCAGGCACTTGTACCAAATCGTTGGTTAGTCTGCCTAGCAGTGAATCTGAATCGAAATAATGCAATACTTGCCAACAATGGATTTACTCTAGACTGGGGCGGTGTATACCTATGCAGACATGTGGACGAAGTGAGAGATAGTTAACTCTACCGGTGCACATTAAGCGATAGAATTGTACGCATCTATATCCCAGAACAATTGGACCTTGAAACTGACATCTTCCATCTGCCCATGTGGCAGTAAAGCAAAATGTAAAGATGAAGATAGGATTAATTTAAAAATATCATTCTAACCAGCAATTACAGTTCTTGGACCCAAAGCAAAACATAACTGGCATAGAAAACTACATTTTTGATTGTTATTTCAGATGGCGAGGATGTGATGTATGCCAATTATTTTGTGTTTATTAATTTCGGCTGGATGTCATCACTTTTCGCGAAGAATACTGCACTGAACATATTAAACCCAGCATTAAGCCATGACACCATTAAAAGACAGAATAGAATTTCTTGCTATCAGCTTAACCGTGTGTCATTAGTCAAGAAATTATTACATTATTCTGTATAACATTCAGAGTTGAAACCTGGTTACGTGTTAACACCTGTTAGGTAGCATTTTCCAAATATTCCCGCACAGTTAACAGGGCCTTTCCATATCGGGTTTAGTCGCCTGTTGCGCCGGCTTGACTCAGCCAGACCCCGCTTGCTGTCTGTCTTTCCTCGCTTCCATTTACAGCCTTTTTATCCATCATTCTATCTAATTTATCGATTTTTTTTCTCTCTCTCTGTGTGACAAATGACCCGTTCCCATGCAGACCTTCTCCCGAGCCTCGACTCCTCGTTCTGCCTCTGATTTTTTTTCCCCCAACTCAACAGCCCTGCAGCCTTTGTAATGTGTATCAAGATAAATATACCGGAAATTTCGCTTCCTGAAAACAGCAGGTTAAAAGTCAAATGGGCTCTGTTTAATAATTCAAATGTCATATTTCTTCCATTTTGTCAAGTTTGGTAAAGAATGTGAAATGATTTGATGGAGATGCAGTTAGTCAGGTGGCCAGCACCTTCTCTCTGTTTCTGTGTTCCTTAATGGATTTTGCAGACACAACATGCTAATGCCCAATTTAAAATAAGTTCCTATTTCTTTGACCTACGATTAGAACCGAAAAGATGGGCATTTTCATTGATCATTTGTGCTTTCGGTTTGCATTAGGTGTTCCTATTCAAGGCGGAGTATTGTGTCCATTGCTGTCACATAAATTAGATAAAAGAAGTATAAGATACACTTTGGAATAATGTAAAAAAATGCTAAATATTTGGAAAAGGATGCCATAATAATATCACTTGGTTTTATTCTCGTAATAGTTGAATTTCTTTGTATTGGCTTTAGTAATGCATTGAGTACAGGATCACAATAGATCTCAGAATGCTCCCAATGTCCCTCTAGATTTGTGTCGGAAATGTGCATTTATTACATACGACTTTTATTATTAATCATTACGAGAACTGGCATAAGCTAAGCGTTCCAGTCCTACATTGGAGTGTGTTTCGAAATGACCCTCCCAATAGTGTAAGACCAGACTCTGTGCAGAACGGGGTGAAAGGCACCGATCTTAAATTCCACTCCTGTCCCCTAGAACTTCCTCAGAAGGTTTCCTGCTGAATGTTACCTTTCGTCTCTCTGCTAACACGTCGCTGCAATAAATCTCGGCCAGAATAAACACTGTCATCAATCACCTTGAACTACTTCTATTTGCTTCTGAAAGGGTCGTCTGCTAAAGCGTGAATTAGCAGAGAAGGGTGATGGGGGGGGGGGAGAAAACTCTTTCGATTCTGTAATAAACCATGTCTGATAAACCTTAAATTAAGGGAAATGTTTCAAATTGTTTGAATACAAAATACTGGATGCGTGCAGTCGAGTGTAAGAGTCGGTGAGACTGTAATCTACAGCATATAATTTTACAGTTAGACCATTGGAAAAGGGTTTACTTCTCATCTCTCTCGCACTTTAGAAGACGAAGGTTATCGACTCCCAGTAGGTAACCAAAATAAAACAATTCTATCCTGAAAGTTATCACAGATCCACTTACTCGGCAAAATAGTCATCTATTTTCTTGCTTGACAACATTTTCACATAGGTAATGCAGAAGGCATTGCTTGTATTTATTATAAGGGGGGGATGTATACAATCTGCTGGCTGATGCGGCGGTTTATACATAGCTCAATTGAACACAAGAGAATGAAATTAAATTAAAATAAATGCATTGGAATCCGCCTGTGTAAATACAGGAGCTGCAAAAAAGCAGCCATCAACGCAAACCACTGTTTCCACTCCAGTCAAAAATATCTACTGCAATAAAACCTATATAAATATGAATGAATATTTTTTTCTAAAACTTTGATTCGTGCAACAGATAACGTCTAACGATATATTTTTTTAAATGTATCTTTTTTTAGAGAGCTTCCAAACGCCCTATCGGTTTTGGGGACGCGGCGAAAATCAGGGAGCACAGATTTCTTAGCCAGTTAGCCACTGGAAGCAGGCTTCATTTTATAGGGGGAGGGGGTGGGGGGTGGGAAGCAAAGATAAAGAGAAATAAGATTTTCTGGAGGAACTTTTAAGGGTCGTCTTGACAAATACAGGATTAGGATGGGGATAGAAGGATATGGTCCCCGGAAAGGTCGGGAGTTTTAGTTTTAGGCGGGCAGCATGGCCGGTGCAGGCTTGGAGGGCCGAAGGGCCTATTCCTGTGCTGTAATTTTCTTTGTTCTTCGTCCTGATAAATAACTGGTCTTGATAAGTGAGCGAGAATCACCGGAAGTGACCCATTAAACACAGTCTAGTTTTGGATGTCTATATTCATTGTACTTCAAGTTAAACCTGCGCTGAATTTTAATGTAACCCTTCATTATTGAGACCTGTTTTGTTCTCAGTGGGTGAACCCATTCCCGATCCCCAAAATAGCGCTATCTCTAATAGGGGTGGGCGAATTATGCCTTCCAGTTACCCAAAGGGTTTGTCACCTAGGGGATTTTCCAGTAACTTCATTGCAATCTTAATGTAAGCCTACTTGTGACACTAATAAATGAACTTGAAGCTTGAATCTTCGTGTTGACTGAAGAAAACCCTTGCTCTGATCAAATGCACAGAAATAAGTTGTTACGCTTCCGCATCATACATTAGGATGCAGAAAAAGATGCGTGTGTTCAGCCAAGCATTCCTACGCTGCCTACCCTTTCAGCCAAATACATTTTAGCTCAATTTGTCTTATTCCCCCCGCAGGGAACATCCGCAAGAATATAAAAAAACAAGAAAGTTGTTCGAACTGTACGTCGTGGGTGGAATTACCCAACAGGAATACCATGTCTATCTGTGTCACAGCTCGTTTATCGTCAAGAACTATTTCTGCTTCCATTTTGGAGCGCTAAGAAGTCGCAACTGATGAATCAGAGAGCAAAACAAACACAAAATTAAAGCCATTCTCCTGGTTCGTGGCGGATTAAGGAGAAGGGATAAAATAAATCTCAGAGTGTTCTAATTAACAGGTCTCAGAAACCCTCGCTGCGGTAAAGTTTTCGTAAATCAGCAGAAGAGCAGTGATGCTTTAATCCCGATTATTGCGAAATTTTTAACCAACGATTCCCCTTTGCTTATCACTCCAAGTAATTTTGGTGATTTTTCCATGAATACGATTTACAGAAACGGCCAAGGCCATTCCTCAGAAATCCGGCTCTTATTGAAATACTCAAAAATGTGCGTTTTAAAAAAAACACTATATTACATATTCTATATGCTCAGAGAATATAGCTGTAATGCTAAATAAGAGGCCAGGCGTGATGTTGCATCACCGAAGCATTTTTTTTTATTTAGCTTTCAGTTTTTGCCATAGAAAGACATCGAGAAGATGACAATCAAACGACATCGTTATTTGATTGCACTAAATCTGCCGCCTTTGAAGTATCTATCTTTCCATCTTACGTGCCACACATAATTCAGCACCTTACAATCTCGACGCGACAGCATTCCAATTGCAAAGGAAACATTTTATCATACTGACGAATGCGCAGAGGAGAAAAGGCATTAGCTCAAGTATCCCACGGTCATAATCTGCACATGACAATATCCGTATTAATTTCAGGATTGATGGGAAGTGAGCAGATTGCCTAGTGTTTTGTGTGTATGTGTATGTTGTGGAGGGGGGTGTTGTGTGGGTTGGAGAGATGCGACAATATATCTCTCTCCACTGATACAGATGTATGGATGGGGTACCCACCTTCACCTCACTAATTATAGCTAAGTGCAGGCACAATGTCCCTATGTTTTACCGGCCTTGATTGTGTAATGATACCAGTCTATACGGAGTTGTTGGCCCCTGACTGAGTCAATGGAATTGGTTTTTTACCTGATTTGAGAACTTTGCTTATGCCCAGTTCCCGGACAGGTGCATCGTGTGGCAGGGAGCTGTGCGTTGATGTACACACCTCTGTAGCACAACAAGATCTGAACAATTTGTATTTTGGCGTGGGATGAGCAATTGAAAGGGACACTATATAGGGACAGGAGCTTATTAACCCCTCATTGCAGTATAGCTGAGGTACGGAGCGCGATGATATTGGGTAAGGCAAAGAGAAAACTGGACGTGGGGGCGGGGATTGAGATAGAAAGAGTCCGCCTAAACAGACACAAAAAGGCGAAAGAGGATTAGCGAGGAAGAAGGCGAGGTGGAATTTGGAAAAGGTTTTTTTTGGGGGGGTGGCGGTGGTAGTGGGTGGGTAGAGGCTTTAATGAAATGTGAAGAGATGGAAGTAAGAGGCTGACGGGGAAAGATGAACGACACGGGGGGTGAAAGTACAGCAGAGAAGCTAACCTTCTCTCCCGTAATCAGGCCTCATTAATTTGTTTGCAGGATATCGTATTAGTCATGAAGCGTGCTTCGAGTGTGTGAGCTGATTAGAGCAGGGCTAGTATTTAGAGTTTGTTTAGGGATGGCAGAGACTGCGTGATTGAGTGGAGAAAAGCTGATTACATCAAGGAATTCGACTTACCTATAATTTTTGATCAAGGGAAGTCTGCTCACTGAACTAACCATTCAAAGCATGTGATCTCACTTGCTGGTTCCTTCCTGCCCCTATATGACTTGTCATAACCTGTAATGAAATGTTCCCTGTGAGGAGGTAAAACTATTGTTGACGACTAGGTTCGTTTCTAATGACAGAGACAATATATATCTATGTATGTGGATACACTATAGATAGACGTACATTAGAAATAGATATAGAATATATAGATATATGTATGTACATTATATACAGATATATATTAGAAATAGATAAATAGATTTATATATGTGTATATCCATTATAAATAGACATACATTCGAAATATATATAGACTTATATATTGATGTACGCGTATGAATGAACATTATTTTTAGATATACATTAGAAATAGATATATATTTATATATATATATGTATATACATTAGAAATAGATATATTTGATTTATATGTAGATATATATGTACATGTATGTACATACATTTTATATATATAGATATAATATATCCTTCACAAGCCCGAGGCTTTTTAAATTATCTCAGAGACTAATGATGTCCATTAAAGGCATCTCAGAACAGTAGAGTCAGGTTTTGCACAGTGGTCGCTTCTTTACGTTGGTGGCAATGAGTTGCAACTTAAGAGTTAGCTTGTGCATTGCTCTCGCTGATTATTGTCCTTTTTTTCCATTGGTAGACGAGGCATCTCACTCGTATATTTTCTTCCATGCAGATATCAAAGGTCTTCTGGTCAAACCGATGGGAGGTCATTCTAATAATACTCAAGGTCACTTCTGGGAGCCAGAGAGTCTCACAGTCATTTTTCATTCGGTTGCAGCATTAAATGACAGTTGTAAGGGGGACTTGATGTTGCCGGCAACGAATATCATGTGATGTCATCAGCCACATGCCACGGGATTACTGGACTAGCAGAAGCACGGGTCTGTGGATTAAAAGGGAGAAAGAATAAAAAAGAGAGAGAGACATTTGATGACAGCAGACATAATATCTTGCAGATCGTATTCAGTGTGTAGAAAACTAGAAGACATGATTGCATTTGCTTTGGTGTGAACCAAACCCCTCTTTGGCGCTACTCCAGCATATCTAACGTTTGGCCATTGGTATCACGGTGAAAAGTCAACACAGTTCAGTGACTGGGTCCCGAGGGAAAAACAAACGCCGGGAGTGTTTCTTGAACATTTATCTAATAAAGAGTTTGAGCAGACATCCTGCAGAACATCCCTGGGACTCCCTATTCCTTCCTGTCCTATCCAAGCTCCCAGAAAAAACAATGGCAAGACTTCAGGCTCCATTGCCCTCTTCGATGTTTGATTTACGTTGGGACTGTAATTAAACAGTTGAAGAATAACAATGTAGACAAATTCCAGCTGAACTTAAGGCTGCTTCTCCCCTGCCTTCGTGGCCCTTCATTAGATACTTTCCCCTTGGAGCAGGAGGTCAGGGAGTATAAATATAAATTGCATTTTGCATTACTTCTAGATGAGTGAAGCTGTCAAAGCAATAATACTAGCTTTCAGTCCCACTTTTTGCCACTTCTATCCCATTTTTCGGCCACTAGGTCATGCACAAATTAAAACTGACAGCCCAACCGGCATGTCCAACAGACTTATATTGTTATAGCTTTCTGCCGTGGCACAGATCTCAGATCACAGCCTTAGCCTGGCTCCATGTCCCGGGTGCCTGCTGGAGATACTGCCAGCCTTTAAGGAAGCGCTGAAGCAAAGAAACCCTCCAAAAAACGTGCCTGAACATGTGGCAATTAATGATGACGTGAGAGAGGAAACTTCTGTTGACAAAAATAAGTGGATCTCATTTGTTGCCTTGCTTTTCTCAACTCATGCGCCCAATATTATTGTCTACCCTGTCATAACTTCTTCGAGGCTCCTTCAAAGTGTAATTTCAACTTGTTGACTGGAAAGCTGAAATTTGAAGGCAAATGTTCTCATTTACAAGTTAATAAATGTTATTGTCATCTGAAAGAACTTTATACAAGAATACTTTTTTTAAAAAATCAAGTTGTATTCTAGTGAAGCTTTGTTTACAAATCTCCTATTTTATCCCGTGGTCCTAAAAATCATTTAATATAAATACATTCTATCGCTCACATTTTCATCGAAAGGTTTTAATGTGGTTTCTTTACCGATGGAGGATTGCTTATAAAAGTGGCAACACCGTCTCCGCCTTTGCAAAGTATTATTTGTATATATGGGTTCTATTTGTGCCGGGGTTCTTAACTTCGGGGAGTCTATATTGTCCCTGAACTCTTTGAACGACGGTGTAGAGAGACAGCCGCAAAGTTGTTTTAACCTCCTCTCCCCGCACCCCCCCCCCCAAAAAAAAAGACTTGAAAGTGTGCGACGATTGGAGTTGTAGTTACCCTTTTCATAAAGTTACGGTCTGATGCTTGATGCAATAAACCACAGGGAATGGGGGCTGGGGGGGTGGGGTGGGGGGAGGTGTGGGACATGGAGATGGTGGGGGAGGTCGTGGAAGGTCTAGTATTAAGCCTGAAATGGATAATTCAATAAACTTTTATATAAAATTAATACCCATTTTCTGTCTTCATGTCGGATATGTGTTCTTAAAACACCAGTGCAACTTTCACAGGAGTTTTTGCGTTCATGTGCAAAACTTCAAACCTGTCCACAAATGTTCCCCTACATATTGGGGCGTTGATATCCAATGCTCAGAAGTTATTTTTTATTTTCGCTTGGAGAAATGCAATTTCCATTCGTCAACTGAAAAGTGCAATCCAAAAAAAATTGGTGAAATAGACTTCGGGAAAAATCTATCACAACGTAACAGTAAGCTGTTGCATTATACTGACACTTTTTTTCTAAATCTGACGAGTTTGCACAAGAGGTAGTTACTGCAAAATAAATCATGTGAAAAATGTACATATTTTTAATTGAATGAGAGGTGATTACCCCTAAACTGTCAATCATCCTCTTGTCATTTTTGCATAAATTAGTTTGCAGTTTCGGTTATCTGCTCGGTTGCTACAGTGCTCACATACTAACCCTATAAGTGATGTCTACACTTTTCGAAGGACTGTGCCTAAGAGGTGCACGTATCAAGTGTGCTAAAGTGCAAACATTCATTGTTTCGGGGCTAGAACACCTACATATTTTGTTCTCCTGTTTCTCGCTAATTGTCTCCACTGCTGAAGGCATTCTTGTTGGGATGTGGTTCCATGAACCTCACGTTTCTCTCGTTACTTCACCCAAGTGGCCGCGATTCAGACGGCAGGCTTAAGGGCGATTGCCGACATTGGACACAACCTCGGGGGTGACCGCACCAGGTTAAGCCCTCACGCGGCGTCCAAACGTGCGCACTTGGTTGCGAGAAACTCAATATCGAGTAGTGATGAGAAGCATGGCCAATTCCCCTCTTCTCTGCAATTGTAGCACCCTTGTCATCAACTTAAATGAGAGTAGCCTATACAATGCACCTCCATTGCCTGTACATGTCAGGAATAGCTCTTTCTGAATACGTCATTTGCACTATTCGGTAGATGAATAAACAGTTCACTCAATTCTGTAACCCCAGAAATACTACACGCAATGTGAACTGTATTCTTCTATGAAAACAAGTTATTCTTCAAGTTTGAAAGGGTTAAAAAAGCCCCAATATCTGCTCTTAATAAATGGGATTATGATTTTTTGGGGGGCAAGTGGTATCGTGGGCTAGAAAATGTACAATGGGGAACAGTGATTTATAACGACACAATGAATTAAATTACAATGAAATCATATGGCACTCCTGCATTTACACTAGTGTTTAAGGGAAATTTCGTTCTATGATTCTATGCACTTTTCTGTGGAAAAACTATTTATCAATATTAGGAGCATACCGCTTCCATGTCAACGTAAAATATTGTATTGCATTAATAGCTATGAAATTGATGTATACGTACAAATTTTATGTTGCAATTCGCAATTGAAATATCTTAGGATAATTAAAAGCAATGTTGAATAGCTATCGCTCTGTCCTTTCCTTTTCTGGCACACTGTTGCTGACACCACTGGAGGAGCAGTTTTCGGGAGAGGCACTGACTTCAAGAATTCTCTAAACATGAAGGGACACATATACTTTGACTCAATCATTAACGTTACAGAAGAGAAAGAATGTTCTATACTGGCATCAACATTTTTTAAAAATCTCCGAAAAAAATGTGCGCGGGTTAGGTTGATTGGCCATATGCTAAATTGCCCCTAATGTCAGGGGTTTAGTAGGGCGAGTATGTGGGTTATGGCGATAGGGCTTGGGTGCAGACTCAATGGGCCGAATGACCTCCCTCTGCACTGTAGGGATTCGATGAAAAGTTCAAGTTTTCTTATTTCCACAAGAACTCGGGCTATGAAAGTTTTGACATGTTCACCTTCCCTTTATTGAATAGGGAGAGTTTGGTGGATTAATTCCTGGTGTCATCTTCAACATCTCGGTGCTGACTCAATATTGTCAGAGCATTTTGATGTTTGTGTAGTAACTCCGGCTGCGGGAGTGATCGCAAGGTATACACGCAAATGGTTTCGCTCATTTTATCGCCATAAACTATATGCTTATTAGTCGCAAAATTAGCCAACAATTCAGGAAATGACATACTCTTTATCTCCCCTTACTTTTTGAAGGCAAACTGATTTGATGTTGTAGCCTATACCTCAGGTGTGTGGTAAGAAGGTGCTGAGGTTCTGCGGTTGACGCGAATGCAATTTACCGCATTTGCCTTCAGCAGCACCTGATGAGCGAACCGCTTTTCAGCAACACCACATATGGCATGTGAATGTTCCTTACACTCCTGTGATCGGGGCTACTGTGGCGCCCGGCAACTCACTCACCAAATCACACAACCAAGGTGTCTCTAAACAGAAATTGGCAAAAAAAAGGGAAATGGAAAACATATACGAAATTAAATTTCAATTACCATCACTTCCAGACCAATCTCTTTCCAGTATACATGACTTGAGACCAGCAGTGTGATTTGGGGTTTAGGCATTGATCTGATTCAAGCGTAATAATATGAAACGTCTGAACCTAAGGGCGGCACAGTGGTTAGCACTGCTGCCTCACAGCGCCAGGGACCCACGTTCAGTTCCAGTCTCGGATCGCCACTGTCTGTGCGGGAGATTGCACATTCTCTCCATGACTGCGCGGGCTTGCTCTGGATGCTCCAGTTTCCTCTCACAGTCCAAAGATAGATTGATTAGCTATGCTAAATTGTCCCTTAGTGTCAGGGGGATCAGCGAGGGTTAATTCTTGAGGTTATGGGCCTGGGTTGGACTGTGTCGGTGCAGACTCGATGAGCCGAATGGCCTCCTTCTACACTGTAGGATTCTCTGATGTCCGATCAGCGTTCGTATACTATTTGGACTTTACGCAAGATGTAGAACTCCAACCCAGCGTAAAGTCAGTCTCTATTGGCCCTAAATAGGACTTTTAACAATCCAGATGTAAAAGCATTTTCCTGTTTCTTCCAACAAAATGATAACAGGCCAAAAAATTTTTAAAAATGTTTTTTTTATTTAATATAACAAACATCAGAAGCATCAGTGCTATCAAAGTAAAATACTATCATTAATGCTAAGTTTTATTCCAAACAAGAAATGTTGGAAATGTTCAGCAGGTCAGATAGTGTCTCTGGAGAAAGAAACTACTTCAAAGTTTTAGTCATTGAAACATATTGTCTTCTTTCCGCAGAAACTGTCTGAGCAACAGTGCATAGGTATTCGCATCAGTACGGTGTAATTTTATATGAGACTTAATATACGGCACTTTGGTGGAAACATTGCGCACATGCGACAGAATTCAGATCTAAGGTGAGCTGGACGGAGCACAGCTACATAGCAATGCGTGGAGTCTATCCCGTGCCTCATTATAAGGGGCTTCCCCATCCCCTTATGCCCAGGTGTTACCCCAATGATGATACCAGGGACTTCTTTATCCTTTCCAAAAGAACATTAAAAACTCGCGGGTACACTGCCAGATTGATAGCAATTAGAAATCATTCGCTGGTCTCTGCTAGTTGAAGAGAGTGGATGTAGAGTGTGGCAATTCACAAACCACAGTTCCTCTGCAAAATACCACTGTACAGATACCGGCTAAAGCAGGCACCTGAAGTAGAATGTCAATCGTCAATCTTTAAATCACAGAATCGATTACAAAATTGTTACGGCTCAGAAAGGAGGCCATTTGGCCCATCGAGTCTGTACCGGCTCGCCAAAGAAGCATCATAATTAACTGCCATTGCCCTGCAGAATGTTTCTCGGGGATTTCCTCAGTAATTTCACTGCAATGTTAATGTAAGCCTACTTCTGAGACTAATACATAAAATATTCAACTGATCACCCTTTTGTACGCCTCGATGGAATCTGCATCCACCACACTTTCAGATCCGAACCACCCGTTTGATTTTACATCAAATTTGCTTACTTTGCAAATCACTTTAAATGTTTGCCCTATGCGGGAACAATTTTTTTCTCTATCTACGCTGTCCAGCGCCTAACTATTTTGAACATTTCTATCAAAACTCGTCTTAACCTTTTCATCTCCAAGGAGAACAATCTTAAACCTCCACAAATGATCCTCATAGCTGAATCTAGATAAAAAAACGTGAAGTTGTATTTTTACGAACAGCGTGAGAAATGTCCTTGCTAAGTTCCATGAGGCCTAATTAAAAGTTACCTCAAATAAACTAAGAGAAATTAAACAACCTGTGGTGACGTTCTCAGTGTGCCTTGAACCGTTTCACGGTCAATTAATTATTCGATGAAGTACAAACGCTGTTGCGGAGGAGAGAATTGCAACAACCAATTTGTGCACACTAATATCACAGAAACAGCAAATAAGACAAATGACCAGTTAATCCGTTTTGGCTGAGGGGCGCGTGTTGACCAGTTCACCACGGGGAAAAAAATTCTCTGTTCTTCTTCAAGTAGTGAATGGGATCATTCACATGCACCCGAACTGACAGACAAGACCATCAGAATTATTTCCAATTTGAAAGGCTGCTCTTCGGGGGGCCGGGGGGCGGGGGGGGGAGCAATCATTCCTCAATACTGCATTGGAACATCATCTTAAATTATATATTCAAGTCCAAGAGTAGAGCGTGAATCCATAGCCTGTGAAGAATGCTATCACTCAGTCAGCCTTCATAGGATTAACATCTGAAGAGTGCAAATGAACCATTGTCAATTCATTAACAATTTATAGATGCTTAACTAAAGCATATAATTGGCATTTTCTAATCGAACTCAGGATTGGTCTTTCCTCCAACCTTTGTAACTATCTTTTTTTTCAGTTGTCGCCTGCAGATCCTGTAGCTTTCCACATATATTCCAATACGTCGACATATCATATTCAAAAAACACAAAGTTCATTGTTGACTATTAACTAATTCAATTGATAACTTACAAAGGTGTCCTGCAATCTTTCCAGCATGAATAAGACACAACTTTGTAATTTGAAGAATTTACTTGTCACTTCGACAACTTAGCTATACTGTCATTTTAACCATCCTTGCTTAAAAGGTCTTAGAACTCAATGGTCGGTGAGATATCTGGAAGATACTGGGGAAGAATTGCTTGGATTTTGCATTGGTTGCAGTGCAACTTCGAATCAGTGTAAAGTGCACTTTCGAAGGGGGTGGTTATTAGATCTGTTGGAAACGTTACCGGCGGATGGTTCAAAGCTTCCCATGTTAGAAGGAAGCAGATGCGCTTGCCAATGTTAAAAATATAAATGGTCCAGATCTGTCCAAGGAGACACGTGCCTAGATGTCCGGTGCAGCGAATCTTAACCCAGCCCGGCGGTGACACATCCAGTGTGTCAGCATTGAATCTCGTCTAAATTTGGAGTTTAACTGCGGTGTTAGCGTATGCTCAGATTGACACCTGCATTGGGCACAGTGCAAACGTCAGCCCTAAGGAAGAGTCATCCATGGCTCTGCTCTCTCTCCACAGGTGCTGTCAGAGCTGCTGAGATTTTCCTGTATTTTCTGGTTTTGTTTCAGATTCCAGCATTTTTGCTTTAATGCAAAAGCCGCCCGCTTCTCTCTTTGCTATTTGTCTTTCTCCGCCATAGAATCCTTACAATGCAGAAGGGGGTCATTCCGAGTCTGCACTGACTCTCCAAAAGAGTATCTTGTCCAGGCCATCTCCGCTGTCCCATAACCTGGCTTAGCATTTATCCTGGCTAATTCACCTAATCTTTGGAAACTAAGGGGCAATATAGCATGCCAAACCCACCTAACCTGAATATCTTTGGGCTATGGGAGGAAACCCGTGCATAAAGGAAGAGAATGTGCAATAACCTAAGGCTGAAATTGAAGCCGGGTCCCTAGTACTATGAGGCAGCAATGCTAAACACTGTGCCGTCCTGCCGCCCCTTGCAAATGTCTGCAATACATAACAACAATCACTAAACTTTCAGAAGTAATACTTTCAGATGTGGCCTTCAGTAATTAGCTGTGGCTATATAAGCCACATCAAGCCAGGAGATGAATAGTTCCTTCCAGCAGCCTGAGTTCAGTTCACCGGGATGGTAAAATCACTCCCCCATCACAAGAAGGATGCAACATATTGAATCTGCTCTGTCAGGCCTGTAGATTTCTAGAAACTCGATGATTTTCAAAGTTTTGAAAAGCTTGAAAATCCAACTCGCCAGGAATGAAGTACCTCGCCAAAGGGGCAAGGCGCTATTCTCCTATTCAATTCCCAGCCCGCTATCCGCATCTATTTCCACCCCTACATGGGACTCGAGAGTGGTTATCAAGGTTGAAATTATCTTGCATGATATTTTCACCAACTACTTTTAGAGGGATACGGGACAAACGTGGGCAACTGGGACTAACTGGGAAGGCATTATAGAACTGGTTGGGCCGAAGGGCCTGTTTCCGCGCTATATTGATCTATTTATGCACCTTCCTTTTTATTGGAAATATTTGGCTTGCTTTCTATCCACGGCGGGGTTGGGATGGCGGGGGTGGGAGGTGCGGGGGGCGGAGGGGGGAGGTGGGGGGGGCGGGAGTTCCATCATGAAATCGGCACAGATAAATTGGAGAAATTGCGCCACTCCTACACGTCCGCGATTTTCCTTCGCCCAGGCTGAAATCCGGACATGTGTGGAGGTGTGCCAAACCTCAATCGCAGTTTGTAACTTCGCCAGGTACAGAGGAATCAACCATTTCTCTCTCTACGTTTGTATTTTTCCCTCTAATCACATTGCCAACTTTAAGGTTGGTCGCTTTAGAGATATTCCTGGTTTCAAGGCTACCTGGCGTTCAGTGATTCTATATATCCCATTTTTTTTCGAACTCGAGTGACCATTTTATGTTGGCTGTTTTCTCTCTAATTTCGTCTGAAAGTACATCTTGCTGCTGGCTCTATGAAGGAGACTTTCTTTTCCTCTTCACTTTGTATTTGAATTGCGCCAAGCATTGCATGGACTTCTGCTTGAATTGGTATATCTTGTCCTTAAGTTTAGAAGCTCTTCACAATACCCAAACTCACTCCAGCCCTGGCTGGGAGTCATCTGACTACACTGTCATTTCAACCCATGTGCTGCCGTTAAAATCCCTCCAACTCAAAGCTGCTAGGTGGAAAATAAGCGGGTTCAGATCGGTCGTAATTTTGTCAGTGTGACTGTTAGAACTATTGGCGGCTGAAGTATTCATGCTGGGACCAATATCTCTTGTTTTGTTGAGTGGCATGTTGCTTGTTTATATATAACCTCCAAAACACATCAATTGTGAATGACGTTTAATAGTCACATTCGAAATACAGGGGCTGCATCATGATGTGTTAATCTGAGATACTCAAAGCTCGATACTTCGAATATGTAAACAGATCTTATCATGATTTTTCTAACAGCGTTGTTGATTCTTTCTCCCACCTTTTTTTTCCCACATCCCTAGATACCAACTCTTATCAAACTGAACTACAAATGGCCAAAGTCCTTCAAATCGAAATGAGCTCTATTCGGATACTCCTACCCCCAAAAGAAGAGGCAGGTACCCAAGCCATCAAAATCGGCCTTCAATCTAATGCGGAACCTTAGAACTTATAAATTCGGATCTGTAAAGATGCTAACCTACGAAATAAGGCATAGGACTGCAACAGCCGTGTCAATGGCTAGGTTAGGTTCAATTTCCAAAAACGCCCACGCCCTCGCCTCCGCCTCCGCCCCCCTCCACCATCCACCCCCAAAAAAGAGCCCTTTGCAGCAAACAAATCTGATGCCTTTCAATTCGATAGGTAACATTAGATGACATTCTTTCCTATCAGTTGGTTACTTTGAGGGATGGGAGGGGGAGGGGATGGTTAATTGTGTTAAATAACCAGATAAACCAGCGATGTAATGAAGTAGAAACATCAAGGTATATGTTACACTTTTGATTGGACGTTTCCTACTAAGGTGCCAGTCTTCTGCGCTGAGCCATTTACTTTTCATTTGCTTGTTGATGGAGATATGTTAATTCTCTTTTTTCCCCCTCTCCTCTTTCTCATCTCGTCTCGATCGCTCTCTGTGGCATTTCTCCGTCTTTTAATTATTTTACCTTGATATATATCTAGTGGATTTTCTAGTCAGTGTGCCACGCTGCTTGCAAGTTTCTCCTTTTTTTTCATTGTCCCCGTTCTGGGAAATATTCAACCAGGGGCAGATTTTTTCATTACTTCAAAATTTAAATTTTTTTTTAACCGATTGCTTGCTGTTCAGGTCAATTTTAACACGACTGAAGCATAGATCATCTGAGCCGTGCCTTCAATCACGGTTGGAGTTAAACTGCAGCTTATACAGAGAGTCTAATTAGTTCGAGACTAGCTCCTCGAGATGGACTAATACTGCCTTTGCTACATAAAAAAAAGCCCAAGTCGTTCTCAAGCCCCCTCAAGTATTGTGTCCAATCGATGCAAATGATGAAAATTGCTATAATATCTAATCCTGGAAACCCAAAGTTGGAACATTTAAGTTGTGAACAATTTGAATTATTTAAAGAATATCGTGAAAGCAAGAGATATAGAAACCGATATTATTCTAATTTGCTGTCTTTTTTACCATATTAATGAACTACCATTTAAGTGCAGAGCTAATTATTGATTCCCCTGAGAAATCCCAATGTCATTACCTTTAGAGCAAATCGAATTCAAAAACAAATATTCTGCAAAAAAAAAGATACATAGGCGACTAATTCTGGCATTTACTTATTTCATTCGTGGTCTGCAAACTTCTAAGAAGAGTCGTCACCTAAGGACATGACTGAATCCACAATTGGGGGCTCAGAGGGACGAATCAATAATTGTTATCATCTGACTCAACTGAAAAGTGAATGTCAATCTCATCGTACAGTCTCAGGATCAACATAAAAGCACTGATCTGAAATATATAAATAGGCTCATATAAGAAGGAGCGAAGGATTTCAAAAAGTGCGCTATGTTTCGATGGGAGAAAGTTCCAATTAATGGTTAACTGTTAGCATCCGTGAGATGGTACAAGCCACTGATGCACCCCGCCACAAACAACAAAAAATATACACCTCAGGCACGCTCCTTTGAACGCACTAGCCATGTGGAGAATCTAGAAACTTAGATGGGTTAAAAGTAGTCTAATAAAATTACTGCATGCCAGTCTGAGAGTGGAGAGCACTTTCTTTTCGAGGTGAATTCAAGTGAACTAATATCATTGAGGTTACATGAGATGAATACGCCCCGTTAGCTTCCGACTCAGAGGTTTGATTGGCTATGATTTGTACATAAAAACGAGACAGGCAGGCCGGTTTGTGCTTTCCCCCGATCAGACTGTTTATTCTTTGAACTCCAAAGCAGTATATTTTCTGCGTGAAATTTTATTGAAATATAAAGTGCATCTGATAAGAATAATTTGTTGTGTAAATGGTTGAGTGCAGACTATCCTACACTGTCAAACACGTGCGGCGCAAATGCTTTTCTTCCTGGACGTAGAGTCTTTCGCTGATTAATAGCGAGCCACTAAAGGCAGCCAGGCGTAAGACTATTAGAAAAAAATTAAGCAGCTTGTGGTAGAGGTTCGCCACAGACAACACAACTAGGATACTGGGCAATAATTTAATGGTAATGTCAGCTACAAAAACTGGTCATCAATCAGAATAGGCCTTTATCTCTCGTCCCTTCTATCTTACTTTCCTCAGATTCACACTTTCTCTCGTCTGCCAACTCTTCCCCTCCCCTCCATTTTTGCTTATTGCGTAAGTTCTTTGTCGTCCCTGTTTCTATTCTTCCTGCTTATTGTGGTACACTTTTGAACACATTTTTCTTGCTCAGCCGTTTTCCTCTCCCCACGCTGCGATCATTTCTCATCCTGCTCTTAGTGTTTACACTGATGTTAATGCCCATTTGTTCCACATTATCCTCCTTGGATAGCATGCATCTCAAGTTGCCTTATTTAATGTTACCTTTATTTCTCCACACCCTCTTTCGTTATCTTACCGATCCCCCCTCCTTTTTTTTTTGCTCTGTTCAAACTATCTTTCAATTTTCATCAGTATACCTTATATTTTTTTTAAATGTCTCCCAGGAGAGGGTAAAATTTAGCCATAGCTTTTTGTTACCAGAATACAAAAAAAAACGAACCAATTGAAAGGGGGGTTATGCTGAGGTCCTCACTCCTATATCTGTTAAACCCGCACTTTAGTTACAGTATCATCATACCACGTGAAATGCAACAAAAAGATATTTGGGTTTAAATCTATTACCACCTCCCCACCAAAAAAAAACTTCTTTGACTTGTGACCTCTCACTAATTAAGAAAATGAATCTCGTTTTTTCCCTTTTCCCAAAACACGTCGTTAGTTTATTTCGTGGAGAGAACGCCCACGTAGATTCTCTGAAGCGTGATTAAAAACCTTCATATCTACAACGCCCGGCAGAATTTTATTTTACGAGAAGTCATTATTAAGGTAATAGCAATAGATATCCATCACCAATGATGATGTACGGAAGATTGGCTTATGCCCGCCCCCTCCCTCCCAAACTATTCGCCTTCAAAATGATATTTTTTTTACACAAATCTTTTAGTTGCAGAATGCTAAAATAAATGGCAACCCAATCGCCTCTTCATTGTCAATGCCAACACATGTTGTCCAACTTTAAACTTTTCTTTAAAAAAAAAGATTCTTCAACAGAAAAGGTATTGCCGAAGGCTATTAGAAAACCAACTATTTTCGTTAACATGAGGAAATAATAGTAGCTAACTCGATAGGATAAACCCGCAGGCATCGCAAGGTTTGGGAATGATAATGATCTTCCCTTTCATTTTAATAAGGCATTAATTTTTATATCTTGGCAGAGGGTGTTCATTTTTAATATTCCTGATATCATTATTTTGGGTCCTTGGCTTTTATGTAGCAAACTTTCCTTTGAGCTGATGACGTCATTGATTTAACCTCCATAATGTCATTGGAAAAGGAAGATGTTTCCTTTAAACGTCACTTATTTGAAACTGCGCTGGATTTTTTTTTATCTCTGACTTTTTCTGAGAAAGCAAAGCAAAAAAAAATGCACGCGTGGAAAAATCCCGCGACCACCCTCGAGAGCAACTCGTGTTTTTTAAAAAAAACTCTCCACGGGCTTAATTTGATTCCCAATTTCCGTTCACTCGGGCTTTGATGGCAGAGTGGCAACAAGACAGCCAGCAATCTCCTCTTTTCTCAGAGAGACCCGTCATCCCAGCGATCAGAGACGTGTCAGAACAGTGCTTTCCAACTCGCCCTACAAGACATCTCTGTGCATCAAAATGCAGCCCAGTTACAGACCTCAATTTTTTGATTACGAATCCACTGATCTTGTTTTGAAATGCGAATCAGTAAACCCTATAAGCCTTCAAACGTGTGAAATTTGAAAGATCTCCAGAAGCAATCTCTGGCTGCCTGACCCCTGAGAGCCAGCCTCTTCTGCCTCTCTCTCTCTCTCTCTCTTTCTCTCTCTCTCTGTATCCCTGGCAGTATTTTCTTCGCTAAATAAAATACCTTTCTCGGTTCGCACCCACATATGAATGGGCTGCTCCTGTACGGGGACAAACATTGCACAACTCTAGGAACTGTGAGAAAAAGAAACAATTATATTTGGTTGAAATTAATGGTATCGTTGGGTGTGAGCAAGGATAGCTGCAAAATGCCATATTACCCATTTTGATTCCACTTATGATTAATTAAGATGCATTGCATCATTTGGTATTAAGGGAGGTCTTGTAAAACAAGTCAAAAGTTTTCAGTCGCAGAATACCCGTCACTGTTATAGGGATAACAAGCAATGTTGCAAACATAATTCTCACATGCTAGCATAACCTTATGAAGATATTTCGGATTAAATAAAAGAAATCTATGAAAAAGTTTTGAAATGCAAGTCAAATAAATGTCCTGTTCCACCTGCACAGCTAAAAAAAAGTTTGGTTGGTATGCCTTCATCATTAAAGGTACCCACTGCAGAGCCCTTACCTCTGAAATCTGAAACACAACCCCTGCCCTATAACTACCCGAGAGGTTTCTTTTCAAATTTCTGATCAATAAAATTCTGAGGCAAAGCTTCCAGAATCCTTGTACTTCCTTAAGGGAAATAAAAGATGAAACAGTAAAATAGGAAATCGACAACAAACTACAGAAAGTGAAACTATGTTCTTATTTGTCCCTGTTTAGATGATAGTTATAACAGCTCTCAAAATTCTGGAATGTGCAGCACCCTCCCCCCCCCCCCCCCCCCCCGCCATCCTCCCCCGCCCCCGTCCCCTCCCCCCGCATTGTCAATAAGCTACACTTGTTTCAGCTTGTCGGGTTACATTTAACACATTAGTCTTTGTTTTTTGCCTTGATGATGAAAGAAAGTTCTACTAAGTAATCAGCGATTTCCAGCCTTGTTTCTGTTGGATGTCGTAGCTACTCCTTTGATTTCCTGGTTATCGATTCCTCAAATTTTGTACAAATGCAACTAATTCAATCCCAACTGTCAGGTCCCCTTCACAATGCACTTGTCAATGTCCCGTCAGCCCAGATAGAGAGATGCATGCCAGGCACTGATCCCTCGTTGCTATCAATAACTGTCATTAAATCAAAATAAGCAGGGGAGGCTCAGAGATACATATTTGTGCAGGCTGATATTGTGCATCTTGCATGAGGATAAGAAAGGGCAAGGGAAGCTGGCTGGATTATCTTCATTGCAGCTTTTAACTTTACAGGTAGAGTTAATGCGCAGTTTCATGGGGGTAGGAGGGGATGGTGGAGAGGGATGAGAAAGACAACTTTCTCCCCCCATACACCCCACCATCCGCCGCCACCACTATCCCTTCCCTACCCAACCCCAATACACACACACACACACACAAACACACACAGAGTTTTGGACCGTAGACTATGTCATTAGATCGAATGGCAAGTCTTTATGGTAAGTGTTTTGCATAATTACATGCCATAGCCGGAATACTAACCCCGAAATTTTATGGGTCACAAAACTTCAACAATTGCCACATTATTGTCCAAGACATGAAGTACGCCACTATCGGCTCGAGGAGAAAGTAGATTTAGCTACATCTAAGAATGTGAGGCCGAAATGTTCTCAGAACCCCAAAGAAGAGAGATTATTCCAATCTGACAACTTGTTTACTTATAGCTACCGAGTTCAGCGAACTTCAGGCTTCCCCGATTGAGAACTTCGTCGTGATCCCACATAGAAATCCTTCAAAGAAATAGACCGAATGGCTCCTTTTTAGAAATCTTATTTTGTTTTTTTCCCCCTCCCTTGCAATCATTACCTTTGTGTCGTAGTCATTAAGATATTCTTATCTGAGGAGACAGTTTCTCTGGTAACTGAATAATGTATAGTCTTTGATGTAAACTTTTGACAGATTTCGCATCAAGGTTGAACAATTTGCGCCTTTAAGATTCGATGAAAATTTCATAACTGTGAACAGTGCAGAGCAATGACTTAAATCTTAGTGGGCACCGATCGTTGATATAAGTTACTCTATGGTTTTGGTCAGTGCAATAAACTGTATGAATTGCTTAAGTTTAGACAAGTATTCCCATTGTTAAAATCCTATGATATTTCAATATTTTATATATTTTCAGAGGCTGGGAGGATCCACGTTATAGTGTAGCATTTAACTTATGTTAGGTTTGCTATATATTATGGAGATATGTGAGGTTGAAAAACATAGCATTACACACCTAATTGTGTCAGAATGGCTACCATAGTCTTATGTTGCAGTGTCTTGTAGCAATTCTCTATGATGTGCATTACAAACACTAAGTTCTTTTTAAGATGAACTGAAATATCTCTCGTATTGTATGAACTTTTCCTATTTTAATCTACCTTCCTAATCATTAAGATCTTGGGAATGTGATAAACTTGTGGTAGAGTTTAATTGGATTTGTGCATCTTGCTCAAATCACTTGAGCCTCGAAATTTCTCATGTAGTGTAAAACAAAACCCCCCAAATTCATCCCCTGTGGAGCTCGCCTTTTAGGAAGCGGGGTAGGGGGTAAAGGGAGGCTGTTGGGGGGGTGGGAGGTGGAGGTGGATGGACAGTAAATCAATGCTACAGTAAATCCGTTGCGGGTGTGCCTTCTGCATGCATTATGCTTTTTTTTAATTCCTCAAACCACGATGTTAGGATAAAACAATTTTAATCGACGTGGGTTTTTTTTGTTGTTTTGGTTAAGAAATGCCCTGGCGAAATATCTTCTTCACCCACAACTTAAAGACGATTTCGTTTCAGGCCACTCAACATCCACTTGAAACTGTTCCTCCCAAGCACAGCAATCTGAGTTCCCAAGCACCTGTAACAGTGCCATCTGTGGAGGTGTATTATTAAAATGTTTGAACTGACAACAATGCAATTGTCGATTAGGTTCGAATTCCCCTTAAAATCAGCAGGCGATGCTTATAATGTCTACCCTGACAGCTATTCCACATTGTTGACAGTTAAAAGTGGCTGATATATTTTGGACTATTTAGAGAGGCAAGGGGGAGGGAAGTGCATAAACAGTAACTTGTTAAGTAAAATGCCAAGGGCGTCTTAAGTTGTTAAGTGCGTCCAATATTTAGTTCGATTGCATTGAAATGATGCATTCAGCTTCCGAAGATGCCGACCAAATTTCGCGAAATGTACACTGCATATTCGTTCAAGATGAACTGAGCATTTTTTTGACACCAGGTAGCAGCAAATATAAAACGTATATATATATATATTCAATTAATGCAGACATTTAGATTCACAAGCCAATCAATATTAGTTAAAAACGACAGCAACATATATTTCCTTTCCTTGCGCAGCGAGGGAATCATTAAAAATCTAGGTAAGTGGAAAGACGTTTGGGTCTCTAGAATTAATACATTCGGCAGTGAACTTGTCTAATGTGATGCTCAACAGGTGCTTTGCAGGAACTCTCCATGTTCTAAGCAGTTCTCATGCATACCGGCTGCACGTTTCCAAGACACTTATAAGTCTCCGTTAAACAAAGCCTGTCTATTATACTGCAGCCATCGATTGTGCTAAAATAAACCTTCTAAAAGTCTACTCAAGGAACATGATTTTAAACCTGTGCTCTCCAACTGATGCCAACCCGGTAGCCTCAGCACAACATAAAAATACAGACAACCACAGGCCATTTCACAAATTGATTTGACGGGGTTCTCTCAGCAGACACTGACTGTTCCACAACTTCTGTAAATACTATTAAACTGAACTCCAAATTCATACATTTGTACAGCACGTCGCAATACTAAGACTAGTTTTCATATTATTCGTTAGAAATTTCAAGTAATGAAACAAAGAGAACAGATTTTCACAGTAACTTCATTGCAGTGTTAATGTAAGCCTACTTGTGACACTAATAAATAAACTAAACTAACATTGATTCAGAGAGTCCAAATTAATTGTGGGCTGGAGTTTATTTTGTCAAAGGTTAGCACCATAAATATCCTAAAATAATATGATTGCTTTAATTGTTCAGATTTTGTTTTTGGAAAACGTTATATCAGTTGACCAGAATATAGGAGGAAAGAATTTAAAGAGAAGACAACCCTAGCCTGCACGGCAACTTTCCTGTTTTAATTATCAACGTGCAAAAATGATTTCCCAAGCCGTCATCCAATTGACCTTATCGTCAAGGCCATTTTTGAAAGATATGTCAATAGACAACTGGGCTAAGAAAACTTCAAGAATAAAAACTTACAAATCTAACATAATCACAATCGGCAGTTTCAAATGAAATTACAATGCCAGCAAATCTTACGAGAATCGGTTCTCGCAAGATTTTATTCCATTGTAAACAGCGGGAGGATGCACATTTCATGTCAATATACCTCATTTGACAAGATAACCGTTATATAATGAATAGAATTATTATGTTTGCACTGCGAGAATACTTTAACGCATTTGGTCAAATCACTCCCTTTATTGCAATGAAAAATGTTTATAAGATTTTTTTTGCTTTTAAACCCTGTAACGATTCATTAAAAGATAGTGCCAGTACTGGATTCTGGTGTTTAAAATTAGGATGCAATATGATGATTAAATATGCCTTCCGAGCACTTTACCTTTTCACACATTAGTGATGTAAAATTATCTAAACCGAGACCTAATTTCACGGAGAGAACATGCAACACCTCGTTTGTCCATTTTTCTTGAAATCTGCAGAGAAAAATAACCTGTTTTGTAACCTGGAGTCAGCTTTCAAAAGGGAACAAAATGCAAAGAACAAATTGATTTGCTCTGGACGTTATTATATTGATGCGGCGGCGGTGGCAACCTGACGAGTGCAAAGATTATAAGAAAACAGGAAATTAGGGGGGAAAAACACCGAGGGCTATAAGCCTCGGTGAAATTGACGCTCAGAACACACGCCATAGCAGATCGCGAGTAGATTGATCATTAATTTATGACAACGGGCCCATCCTTGAAACATACCTGCAATCTATTCCGACGCAACAAATGAAATTTTAATTTGAATGCGGGAGATTACTTTTCTGTAAACTATTATTTCGGCGCCCGAGCAAATCTGTAATCAAATTTGCACGATAAATTTGCCGCCTACAATTTTCTGCTAACTTTTTTTTCTGTAATTTGATATTAATTATCTCAAGTCAGCACAGTCGAGTTTAAAACTGCACAGAAGTTCATCGCTTTCCTCTTAATTTTAACGTGTGAACGCGTTATATGTGAATTAGTTGTTTTTTTATATATTCGCTTGCGGGTGTCAAAAAAGAGAAAAGTATTTTAATTATCATCGTTATCATCCTGATGTGAAATGGTCAGAAGTTTAATAGTAGCATTAGTTCCGTGTTGACTGTCTGATGCTCATTTGGGATGGTTAGATTGGTGCCCACTTTTATATCAGCTTTTTTTTTCAATTACAATCCATCAGTATCCCCCCCCCCCCACAAACCTCGTGGAGAAAACATACTTTCATTGATTAGCCCCTCCGTTTTTTCCTGGTTTATCTATCAGGGCCCCGGACGAATCCCTGGTACGACTTTACTTATTACATTTCAGAGATTTTAATGGTAGAATGTCACTTTTAATTTCACAAGACAAACAACATTCTCGACGTATAATATTCAACGAAATTGGGGCACCAATGAATAGGTTTCGGTTCATTTTGTCCTGTCAAGCTTAAAAGAAAGATATCTGTCTCTTTCTCGCTTTTAATTCGTGATACTTCATTTTTTTAAAAAAAGGTTTGATATGTTTGCATTTCCTAAACAGGCTCATGCAATTTAGCAAAGACATTTTGATAAAAGTCTGTATTTAAGTGTATGTAATTTAGTTTTGCAACCAAGAGTTCTTTGAATAACAGCAGACGATGCGGTAATTTTTTTTTACAATTAGGCGTACGCTAGTTTTTCGTTCGAAATAATTTAATTTTGGAATTTGATATTACCTTCGACACATATAACCTAGACAAAGAACTGGGCTTTTTTTTTAAAGCACATAATTCTGTTCAGGAACCAGCGCCTCCTAGTACCTGACTTGGTAATAACTCTAATAGTTTCCCCTGAAGATCCATCATTATAGCATATAAACTAAAACAGATAACATGATCACACGGCGAAGGGTTTTTAAAGAAAGTGGTCGGGCGGTAATTTTATATATGTCAGTGCCACTCTATTGCAAAATTCTAACTCCCGACATCGTCGCAAAGTACAATGCTTGGCTAGGTTTCATTTTATGATTGTACGGATTCAGCCTGAAATCAAAACGATTCTTCAACGCGAGGAACGGTGCTCATAGCTAAAGTATTTCACGTTTATTAGTGATTAATCGTACCCGACAGACGAGGGTGAACAATAAACAAATGCTAGTTGTTAAAAAACAAAACATACGGCTTTATTTTGTTGGTTATGAGGATCCCAGAATCTTCTGTTAACTCAAGAGTTTATAAATCGAGTACAGTTTATCAACAAAAATCGTATATAGGCAGCTACGACAGGCTCCAATTATTTCACAGTCTTTTAGTCCCTTAACTTTTACTTGCCCGGCTTCCCCCATGTCCCGCCGTAATAAACAAAATATAACAAGCGACACCATATAAATATTTCGTTTTCGAAGAAGGTGCCATTAACCAGATAAAACGCCAGGTCTTAAAGTATTTTTTTGTGTGGGGAAGGTAAGGAAGGGGGGAAGGGTGGAATTAATGTACTCTGGTCATTTCGCTACTATATTATAAATAGATACTTTTCTATTTGATAAACTTGTAGAACTAAAAATCATTTCACATTGTAACTACCGACACTATTTCTTTCAAACGCCCTGCCTTAATGCGTCTTTGTCTCCAACATTTTATAGCTGAGATTATTTTGGTTAACTTAAAAAGGGCAAACATGTAAATGCAATCATTACATGTAAAGGATGTGGGCAGTTATGCTAAAGGAGAGAGGTGCCATTTCTATTCTTTGATATTTATTCAAGCAAAGCAGTTAAAAATGTAATCTGACTGAGTTCAGAGGCTCCACAGTTCATCTAAAGAAGGATCAAAATTAAAGAAATCTCTTTGTGCAAAAAAGGCATCAGTTTTATTTATTCCATCTATGGCTGGGGGGAAGGGGGGAAATTAAAACTTTTAATCTGCCAAAGTCTTCACTGCAATGATCACTGACCTACGGGAGTTGTGTAATGGTTAAATTATGTGGATCTGGGCAGAATTCTGTTTTGCAAAGATGCACAAAATCTATGTGGAATTTTGTCACATTTCATGGACCCCCAAACAAATTGAATAATGTAAAATTCTTTTGTGTCTGATTGTATTGGAAGGACAGCAGGAAAACCACAGATATTAGCGCCACCCCGCTGTCATTCGTGGGATGTGCACTCCAAAAGCAGGGAGCAGATCAAACAGTCTTTCAGACATGACACACACATCGTTACCCTTTGTAACTTTTCATTAAATTATTGAACCTTTTATTAGACACCAACAACAGCATCCTTTTTGACGTGCTGATCCCGAGCCGTTCACATTAAAATATTGTTTTGCTCGGAGACTTAGTAGTTGATGGCAAAGTTATACAATGCCAGTTAATCCCATTAGCAATCATATTAACCGATATAAAAATGAATATTGGAAAAAATATTTTTTTTTTCTCATTGAGTCGTGAACTCAGTATTGTTTTGCTCGGAGATGTAGCGGTCTGTCCGTTGATGGCAAAGTTATAAATGTCAATTAATCCAATTAGCAATCTATATTAAACGATATAAAAATGAATATTGGAAAAATAATAAGATTTTTCCCATTGAGTCGTAAATTCAGTATTGTTTTTCTCGGAAACTTAATGGTTTATCTGTTGGTGACAAAGTTATGCAATGCCGGTGAATTCTATTAGCAATCTATATTAAACGAAATAAAAATGAATATTCAGAAAAAATAATAATTCCCCCATTGAGTACTGGTTCAATTCATCCCTGCAAACAAATTCAAGGATGATAGATGTAGATGTTTGCTTCAAATTATCAGCATTTTTTTTCTCTTTTTCACCTACGATTATTGTAGCCCGTCGCTTTTCTTTATGATTACCTTTAGACAAGAATGTGAGGGGTGAATTCTGCTGCTGTTAAACTTCCTGCCACAAAATGCAAAGCAAGACTGAGGAGTTTGTATTACAACTGTGTCATAGTGTTACACCGATGCAAAACATGTAGCCAGAGGGGCTGCTAATGATTACAGTATAAAACCCGGCTCCAACAGAACAGGCAGCCTAGAAACTAGCCATTATTAATTCAGTGGTCAGGCACTTATCCAACTCTCCCTGGACTATTAAACAAGAAACACATAGCACTCCAACATAAAGATTTTTTTTAAAAAAATATGATGCTTTATGTTTCAATACTAATTATAAACTTTTTCCTCTTCTTTTCAAACCCGGTCCCACTCTTTATCCAGCTGATTTCCTTTCCCGCACCATGCTACAAAACGATTAGCAGCAAATTATCCCTACGTTTTTGCTATTACATTACAAATTTATTTTATGTGACGCGCCGTCAGTCCTTTCCAGCCGCATTTCACTGAATGAGTAATTGTGGAGATCCAGATGGAATAGATTTTCTACATTTGACAAGACATTTGTCATTTTTAAAATACCAGATAGAGAATATAAGTCAGGCCTTTTTGTGTGTGTGCATCGAGTTTCCTAACAATTCCTGTGATATTCCATACTGTGGGATCAAGAGATTTTATTTTTGACAATTTGGAAAATTAAAAAGGCGGAACTGAATTCATTGCAAAATCGACACTTATTAAAGTTGAGGACTTATTAAATCTGGCCGGACGTGGCTGTGCAGGTTGTAAATCATCGCCCATCGTTTTATTGAAAAGGAGTATTTGAATTCATTTCTAAGTATTGGGAGAGTGTGGAAACATTGGTAATAATGAGCAGAGGGCGGGACTACTTTCTGGTCATCTTTTTAGATGTTATTTATCTCGGAGGAAATGATTCTGGTCCAGTTCTTTATTAGACTGATCAGGCCACTTTGTTGCACTAATGCGAATCTCACTGCAGCTCGAGTCAGCAAATCTTGAGTAGATTTCGCGCGCTGGTGTGCATTTTTGCTTAGGAACACTCGCCCATGCAATAGACTTCTAATTCGGAAAATAGTCAATGGAATAATCTGGTGCATTTGAACAACTTGGGACCTCTGCAAAGATGCTTGCGGATCACTGCCTCGAGACAGGCTGCAACAGCAAGTAACACTGAACCCATTTGGGAAGACATATTTATCAAATACACCGCTACACAAATCAATCCCCCTCACCTTCCCGTTTTAGAAGATGCCAACTGTAAAAGTGTTGCACTGCTTATTAATGCTGCTGCAAATATGTTGCAAATTTCCTGACTACCACCAGTTTGCACCGTGCCACAGCAGGCACGTATCTGGGTCTAACATAAACATGCAAGCATGTTACTTTATTAATATATTGAACAATGCACTGTAATAACGTGCAGTATTAATCGCGCACTATAGTCGCACCCGATCTCCGCAATTTGTCCTGTCTCCATTCAAATGAAGGAAGTGTGTTGGATATTTTAATAAGTCTTTGCTCTATGTTCGATTATTCTGATATTATAATAAATGCAATTGTTCAGAGTCACGTGCTAGGCCAGGATTCCAATCTCAAGATCCGATTTAATCTACTCACTCTCAGCTTGCTTTAATCGTCGGATCTTCGGGGAGAGAGGGAGAGAGAAAAAAATCAGAATTTTTTAAAAAATGGGCCTTATTATATAGAAAAACAACATGCACATACACACACACACACAAATACACAAAGCACTAAGGTATGTGTGTTTATTGAACGCCACGTTGGGAAAGGAGCGGAGGTATCGGTTCAATCCAAAAGATATTCCAGATATACATAGAGTATGTATGTCATATATATATATATATATATATATGGTGCAAATATCATCTCACTTTATAATATTTAATGCATGCAGTATCTAAGATCAGTGTGCGCTGGGGATAGTAAATCTATCTCCGCTATCATTGATTGTGTTGGGACTATGTACGCCAGTCCACTTGGGTTAGCTGTCCAGTGCTGGCAATTTATTAAAGCAAATAACGCACCCTGGCTATTTCCCCGATATATCAGCAATATTATAAAAGCCAGTAAATGAGATTGTTTTAACTGCTCGGCGGAAACATGTTATTCCACCAACTTTCAACCCAACGCAGATATTTTCCCCCCCTCCTAATGTTATCCAAAAAACGATTAATCGCAATACTTAACAATACCAGCCGAAATTATTTATTAAGGCTCGCAATAAATAGTCCCACTTATCCGCGTCCACGGAATGGCGGCAGTTGATAACCTGCTACACAGCAGCCATTTTTTAATCGCTTAGAAATCGTGCCTGGGTGAAGTATTGATACAATAAACTGATCCGCCTAACAATCGAATCAGAGTTTTATTGCTAAATAAATGACTGCAAACAAACACATAAATAGTACCCTGCCCAACTTCCAAAGTCAGCATGCCCAGCTGAAGCTGCGATAAGTAATACTGGGAGGCTAAATGTTTTAAGTATTGCCCTACAGTAATGTATTAGATGGACTCCCAGTCAGCAAGAGCATGCTATGATTTCAATGATTGTGTGTGTTTCTTATTCTGCACTCCGATGGTTATTTAGATACGCTATGTTGGTGATTTTTTTGGGGGGGGGAGGGAAGGATAGTATCTTTAAACGTACCAAATTAATTGGGTACTTCATTGTAACATACGCCTATTTTTTTTATATAATTCGGGAGAACGGGAGATATCATTTCAGCCTCATTTGATTGTCCCACTTAACATACAATTTTCAATTAGTACGTGGAAGTAAGAAACGACTTTAATTGTGATTCCACCATCATGGTACCAGCAGATCTACTTCCACACTTTACACGGCCTGGCGTGCTTTCTAATAAATATTCTGCATAATTTGGCAAAGATTTAGCTGAAGATTATACAATCTACAAAAGATGAAATCTGCGAAGACTTCGGTGTGACTTTTTTTTCTAAATGTTTTACAGATTCCGCGTGTTATTGGGAGGCAGCGAGCAGATGTGGTTGAAGGATATGTCATCAATATACAAGATGTGTGAGTCACTCTGTAAATAAATTATTGCTGGCCACCGATTTAATAATCAAATTTGAGGAGATGCTGCAAGGATTAACTACTTACTATATCGCCATATGATGCCTCATTCTGTCTCCCCCAGCTAATGATATTAGAAGTTTAGACTTTCTGCTGGTTCTGAGATGTGGATTCTTTTTGCGTTGATTTCTAAGACAATTGATAGAAATGTAACATTCTTATCAAACCACGTTTAGCGAGGGAAGAACAGAACGAATCACATTATTCGGAGGAACATGAATCCTCCAGGCTGTTGTTATGTTTTTAAGGTTATGCTGTTAGTAATAAATAAATTTGCCTCGATCAATCAGGGCATTATTTAGACCAGTGCATGATAGCACAGCCGACTTCTCCTCACTGTTGAGATGTGTCATTCAGCCATTTAGACATGAAATACATATAATGCAGCCCATTGCACCAGCAAGTCACTAAAAAAGCGTTTTGTGTCATTTTTTTTTTGCAAGGATACCCACTTTTAAAACGCCTTGCTAAATGTTTACTGCCGGGGTGCTTTCTGTGCAAGTTGTGCTTTGTGGCATGGCAAAATATTCCACTCATAATGGGGACGTGCAATGTGCCTGATGTGCCTCAATATATTTCCGTTTAAGTAAACCGAATTCTTAAACGGGGTTGTGTGAGAGGAAAACGTCAAGGTAAGTATTTAGCAGCCGTTCCAATTTTCTTATTTCTTGAATAGTTTGGGTGGGGTGGGGGGGGGTGCTATGCTTTCAAGTAATGGGACAGTAAATTGCCAGTGACCCTGAACTATCGCTAGGTCTGCTTGAAAAGCGTTGCTCCCAAATCCAGACAAAGGTTTCGTGCACACAAATACAACCTATTTAAAGGCGGGTGACAATACTCGGCAGATTGAATTCCTCATATATATATATAAGGTCTCATAGGGGTTGCAACTTCCATTTAAATTTAATTTCTGTCGAAAGTTTGTCTCGCACAAGCACGTTTGTGCTCCTAATATGAAGGTTGATAAGGTAAATAAAATAGCCTGCTGCTCGTTTCTCCTTAAGTTAGTAGATGCACCAAATTCGTGCGAGCTAAAAGTTTCTTGTATTTAGCTCTGAAGGAATAAGGAGCCCAAATGGATGCATTTGATTTTTTTATACTCATACATGCACATATATACTAAACAAGGATGGCTAGAATCTAGTGAAAGCGGTGGAAATGAAATGAAACAATGGGTGTTCATAGAATGAGAGAACTTTGCAAATCTTGGTTACTGTTTTCCAATAGCAATGTGTCAGAATGCGCCAAAGGGCTTAAAGGCTTAACACTGGCAGTAAGTTCATCATCTGAGTGTGCTATTCTTTCAGGCTTTTTAACCATCCTTTGAGACGACTCAAACCACTCTCTCTCCGGCTTTATCCCAACAGAAAAAAAAAACCAAAGGACCAGAGGTCGAAGTTTAACAGTATTCTCTTGACTTCCAGGTGTTCTACATGCCGTATTCAAGCATCAACGCTGCTACATTACACCTAGGATTTTTTTCTTGTCCCTTTTTAAAATATATACATACATATATTGGAACTTACATTGATCAAGATGGGTGTCGTGTGAACGGTCTGCGTGTGAACAAATGCATATCGAAATTCATAGCTACTGTACGTAACACTCACTGTTACAGACAGGAGCACCGAATAAACTGGCATTTTACATTATGGCACGATGGAAATTTTAGCCATGCAATCGTTCTTTATCAAAAGGTTGTGCTGATAATGCCACTAACAACACACAAAAAAAATACATTTGTGTCATTAAGTTTTTTTTTCATAAAGGACACTACCAGCCTGCCACACAGTCACCCGGTCAGTATACGAGTTGCAACATTATCTAGACTACAGGAGTACTCATCAAATCAATCAGTGTTGACAAATTAGAAATATTTGCAGGAACGCGTTAATTCACAACTTTCTCAATAGTTAAAAGTCACCAGCATTGTAAAGGCAATTAATAACACTCTGAGTGGAACAGCCGAAGACGAATGAATCCTCCTGTACCGGTAGTGATAAGCACAGCTGTCCCACAATGATGCCGAGTGATAGAAAGATTCAACAAGGGCGGGGGTGGGTGGTGAGGTGGGTGTGTTGAATGGTTGTGTGTAGGAGGGGAGGGTGGTGGGGAGGAGGTAGGGGGTTTGCAAGAGTCGATTGGGAGAAAGCATTAGTAATGGAGCGTTCGCAGGTAGGAAGAAAAGAGGAAGGAAGCAAAGGTGAAGAGAGATGTGTGTTGCGGGGGTGAGTGATGGTGGTGGGGGGGAGGAGGAAACAGGGAGAAAGAAAAAGGGAGGGAAAAAGAAAACATAGATGCTAATTGCAATACCTCACGCCGCAACGGATGCACGACACGCTGTTTAAAGAGCATTTTATGACTACAAGTTCAGCGAATTGAAATAGGTTTCCAAACGTCAAGAAGGAACGGGCAGTCGCCACGGAGAACTTGCTGATAAAGGTTTAAATTTTTTAAAAAACCCAAAACAAACCGACAATCAAGTAGGACTCACTTACAAGTATAATACACACAAACTCATCACAGTACGGGAATGATCAGTCATTATTTAATGCACTGCTGACATTTCCATTTTGGAATCGGAGACTTTTGAGCGGGCCAGATGCTTTAATATTAAACTTTCTCTCTCTCTCTCTCTCTCTCTCCACACTCATTCTTTCTCGCGCATGCACTATATTTACAGACCCCCCCCCCCCCCCCCCCCCGCCCCGGCCCTACCAACCCCCAAATGCTGATAGTCCGACATTAACTTAAGCTAAAATATTCTCTCTTTTTTTTGCGTGTGCGTGTCGTTGTTCAGTTCGTATCCTTTTCAAATGACCATTTATTTATGTACTTTTCTCTCTCCTACATATATAAAACCCCCTCCCTCCCTCCCTCCAATTCCCCCCTCCCCTCAGCCCTTCGCTCCGTTTCTACCCAGTCGGCTCAAATCACAGCAGGTTCTAACTACTTGAAATTCACCAAAATAATGACCCGTTTCGGAATGATAAATCACCGTCTCCCCTGTAAACCTTGAAGGAGCTTTTTAGAAAATAGCGTGCTTACTGTGTTATGTGTGTGCTCCGCTTCCAGTCCGATCGCTTCCAGAATCCCCTTCCTGTGAGCAGCCAGTTCCGCACTTTACACTGGAATCTGTGCTTTCTTTAAAAAAAGTTTATACTTTTTTTGATATCGGTCGCAACTTTTTTTTTAGTTTTTTTTTCACTTTCTGTTGTTGTTGAACGCACACTTGGCTTACTAAGTCGTAGCGTGTCGCACAAAAGGAGTTACGGAATGAGATTTATGGCTTTCCGAATGAAAAGAATCATTCGACATAAGAGGTTAACACAAAGTTCGTACGACCGTGACTTGCATTGGCAAAAGCAGCGCCCACTCAGCACAAAGGCAGTTCAAAGGAACCTTTAAAATCCACGCAGACCCACACACACACACACACACACACACACACATGCAGACACACACAGACACACGCACACACGCATACATACACCAGTCGAGACTGCGGTTTTCATATCCCTGCTATAGTTTCCAAGCCTAGGCATCCTTTTGTTCATGATTGGAGTTTTTTTCTCTCTCTCTCTCTCCCTCTCCCTCTCCCTCATTCTGAACTTTGCCACTTCGGTGTCGGGTAAATCTCGCCTACTTCACAGAACAAACAAATGCACCACGGCTCCGGTATGGAGGGAGAGAGAGGAACGGGGTTGTTAGAAGTTGACGAAATATAGTTGGGCGGCGGAGAAACGGGGGAGGAGGGGGTAGGGGGAGGGGGCAGAAAAGAAGACAAAAAAAAAGGAGATAGTAAACAACAAGAGGGGGAAATCGGGTGAGGGAGGAATTAAGGGAAAAAAACAGTGAAGATAAAGGGGGAATTGATTGGGTGGCGTGTGTATGTTTACGAGTCACTAAAGACAAAAAAGGGAGAAGAACGTGGATAAGATTCGCTATTTGTGATGGGGGAAAGCTTTTTTAAAAAAATAAGCAAGAAACAGATGTGTTAGCTGTCGTGCAATGGGACATGCTAATGAGTGAAAGTTAACCCGTCCTTTCGTTACATAGGAAGGGATCGATGGTTGATCCTGGTCTCTCAGACGTCTCATTTATGCGGCGTGGCAATGATATAATCAACCTCATCTTTAGCACGGAGCTGCAAACCAACCAACGACTTCTGTTAACAGGCCAGGTTTCATTTCCCAAGCATCCGCACTCTCTCGCCCATCAATGATAAACAGACAGAAAATGATCCTCTGCTTGCAAGCCCCCATCCAGACCCGGGTGTCTATTTAATGATTAACTCCCTGTTATTTCATTTAAAACTTGGAGGCACCGTGCGGCTATACCGGGCAGTTAGTTGGTGAGGCTCACGGCGCCCTCAAATAGTGTTTGCAGTCAAACAGTAAAGAGGCGCAAGAGTAAAGTTACAAAACTGGCTTCGTTAGTGATGTCTTGTGTCCACCACCCCCCCGCCCCCACCGTGTGTGTATGTATGTGTGTGTGTGTGTGTTGACACCAATTCTTGTAAAAACGAGTATAGCTGTTTAATAGCAATCGCCCCATAATGGAGTTTCCTTCCCCGTCAATGAAATGGAAATAGAAATACATCTGGAAATAAACACACACAAAAAAACAAAGAAACGGACAAACACTTTCTATTAATGTGTGGGTGGTTTCTTTAACTTTCTATTTGTTGAGCAGTCAATGTAATCCCCCTTACGGCCTACGAAGCCCCATCCATGTGTGTGTTGGGTTGTGCACGATTTCTGCATACCCCTTCTCCCCACACTTTTCCACCATCTATAATAGCAGACTTCTGCAAATAGAATCCGGCCCCAGGCTACAAAGCCAGGGACGTCCCATGATAAAAGTTGGAGCAAAATAGGCCAGTGTTTCCTCTTTCTCTGGCCCTCTATGTGTGGTCAAATGTTGGCATCTGCGCAAATTGACATGGTCCATGAACAGTGACCATGACAGGGAACCTTCCGAAATCTTGAGACTTGTGTCTAACAGGTGGGTAACATAGGACAAATTTTAATAAGGTGAAGATTAGTAATTATGAGAAACGGGGAGGGGGCGTAGGAGTGGGGGTAGGGGGAGAGAATTGAGTAACAGGGTTAACTTCTGTCTGAGTGCAGGCATTAAGATAATATAGCCTTTTCCCCCACTTACAATCATTCTTCTCCCTGTCGTGTTTAACTTGTGGTTGAAACTCGAAGTAGGTCTTAAGTGACAATTCTGTGAATAACGGGTAGATGGCACAATTTTCTAACATTTAGCGAGCACACACGCTGAGCACTAAGTCCATTTAGAAGCATTCTCTTTGTGTGCATAGAGATAACTTGACAGACATGCAGAACATAGACATCTCAATGAAGCCTGTAAAAGTTTGCACAAAGGAATTCGCAAATCACGCGTTTATGAAGAAAAATGGCAGAAGTAAAGATTGTGGGTGAAGGGCAACATTATTCGGCCGGGGCTGTCAATAAATTAATTCTCCCTCCCAAGAAATATCAATTTGAACCGAAAATAAATAGTGTGGAAGCTTTTGAGTTTTAGTGGGACTGGGCTCCGAACATCAGCCTGCTTGAGCTGAAGGCGAATCCCTGGTGGTAAATCCATCATTAGCATTTATTTCCTGTAAGGCGGCATCTACAGTAAATTTATCCCGTTTTTGTAGCGCTTTAATAGACATTTATTAAATGACTTTGGAAAGCGCGTGGGGCGCCTAATTACAGAAACTTAGAAACGAAGCATCAAAGACGCAAGTTAGTAGTAATCGGTTTGTCCTACTTCGCCGTTTTATATATATATATATATATATATATCTCAAATGGAAATGAATGAACAGCATTTTTTTGGCATGACAGGATAATCGTTTTCAATCACACACCTCAGCTGGGATAGTGTCTGAGTGCCCAGATAAAATGCCTGGAATAGGAGCGCCTAATATTCCTCTTATAATGCAGTTTGGCGTCTCCCGGTTAAATATGTCTTCATACCCCACTCTGCTTTCCCACCCCCCCAAAAAAAACTTACTCCAGACTTCTACACAGAAGGCAACAATGAAAAAAATCCGCGTGTGCTCACAATGTAATCAATAATATTTCTCTTGACAAGAAATTTATATTACCTTCCCTCAAAAGGTAAAAACTGCCTAAGATGGACAACCTCCTGGCGAGGGGTGGGGGGAATGAAAAAAAAACCTTGTGTGTAACGTATTGAAATCTGTCTGTTGTCACTCGCTGCAACAGGGTTTCATGGCGAATTGCACTTTATTTAAAATCCAGACAGTTTCCCGCCGCAATATCAATGTTTTACATACCGTTTTAAAGTCAACATATACTCCGACTAGTTAAAAGTGTAAGTGTGTATAGTTTCATGCTTACACGATTCTATTATTGATTATACTTCCATTTCACCACTGCAATAAGCGACAGAACGCTGCGCCATTCAAGATGACATTTCCCTTTTTTTTAAAGAAAAATAAATATTCCTTCCTTGAAGACAAACGTGTGTGGATAGTATGTGTATGTGTGTGTGCATGGAGTTATCCGGTGTTGTACCCACGGAACGCTGCGACGGCGTGCAAAGCCTCGGTTCTTTCTCAAACTTTCTTGTAGAAGAAAATAAATAAAGCTGACATTCGGCTAAGCAAGCGCTCATTAGTTCGCTGTACGCTCCTAATACGGGGACATAAGTGCAAATTATAGAGTTCAAACCAAGCACACGCGTTGTCAACTGGAATCAGCCCCCTAGAACCATGATAGAAATTGCTGCAAAATTGGATCCTAGTCCCTTCAAGTGTAGTGACAATCATCTTATGAGTTGCAAGCGGCATTAAAATGAATGGAGGATGCACAACACAAATTTTGCAAGATTTCACATCTCTTCAATATTGTGCTTTGTGGTTTATGTTTTCTCCTCATATATATATATATAAAACTCCACCGGTTTCTCATTGTCTGAGTTTTAAATAACAATCTAGCCATTAAATACATTTATATCGGATGAGATTAACAGCCACACATAATGATCAAACTTTGTCTTCGGCAACCTCGAATCCTGTTACACCCAACGCCCAGAATTAACTACTTTAAAATTATTGAGTAATTAGCTTTAGTTGCGTCTCACCATTAATTAGACCAACAACACAGTAGGGAAGCTTTGAAATTCGAGAAAATGGTTTGGGGGGTGGGGAGGAGGAGGCGGAGAGGGGTGCAGAATCATCTTGAGGGAACTTTTCAGACCAGTTTTAAGTAAATAAATGCTCGCAGGGAGTTTAAAGATTCTGAAGGTTTCTGCGTCTCGGAAGCTGTTTAATACATCTTCCCCCTCAGGTCGATGGCGCGGCCAGTTCAGACTTTTGTCAGAACACTTGCGTTTTTTTTGTTGTTTGTGGTTAGCTTTGTCCTGACACCATTAAAAGCCGAACAAGCCTGAATTTTAACCCATTCAGTCTTCGCGACGGTGAGAGTGGGAGACTTGAGACGGATAAATTGAGGAGCACGTTATGCGGGGAGGCAGTGGGGGGTGGGGAGTCCAGCAATGTAAATAGATCATTCACGAGACAACTATCTATGCAAATATGCGTTATTATTTTGCGGTACTGTGCACAAGCCCATACACTGCACCCTGGTTAAAAAAAAAACAGACGATTGAATTGAAAGGCAGGCGATTTGTGTGTGTGTGTGTGTGTGTGTGTGCGTGTGTGTGTTGTTTTTGCATATTTAAATGCCAGACCCACAATGGGTCCGCATGAAACACGGGGCCTTTTATATATATATATATCTATATATACATATATCTCCAGGACTGCGAGGAATAAAAATCTGATCGGCTCCAGAAACAACTACACTTCCAGACCCGAGGTTCCTCATCTCTCACACAACCCCCACCACCATTCTGGTTTACGATTGCAAAGGAATAAATAAATAGATAAGGCTGATACACATATCCTGCTGTTAATAGTTTTATTGCAGCCGTTCTGTACACAAATGGCACCAAAAAAGGGGGGGGGGGCTGGGTGGGCTGGGGGGGGGAATTGAAATGTGTTTCTTATTACTGCTCGCCTGCAAACAGCAGCATATTACACGCCGCCATGTTGGGTTTGCGAACAGCGATACTGAGAACCCGGCCGACTGAACACATTCTTTCACACGCTCCGTCTCCGATTACAAATAAACCCCCACCTACCCCACCCCATCCCCCCTCCCCCCAGAAAAAAATAAAACTCCCATTAAACACACAAGGAGGAAGGCTGCATACACACACAAAAAAAACTTTCTAACACAACGCCACCCGCGTCCCTTTCTAAAGCAACCTTCAGAAATCGCACTGGATTTGGTGCAGTGCAGATGGTGTAATATTGAGTTGTATCCGCTTAATTGGGCTTTTTTTGTGTGTGTGTTATTGTTGCAGTTTAAATATCACCAAGCCGCGTTGTAAAACATGATCTGATCTACCCTCACCCCTCACAATTTTGATCATTAGCGGTTAAAGGGAGATCGCTTGGATTACTGAGGGAGCCGAGTGAAGTCATATTGCACAGACCTCCCTCCACTCTCTGTGAAAAAAAGTGTGTTGAGAGAGAAAGACAGAGAGAGAGAGAGAGAAGGGGGGCGGCACGCCGGAGCCATACAAGCTTGCAGATCATGTTTGGCTGGTTTCTTTTTAACCCCTCGCACAGAAACGCGAGGTAAGATCAGATAAAAAAAAGGGCCGCGGGAAAAATAAATGGACACTTCAGGGCGAGCGTCACCATATTTCAACAGCCTCAGATCTCGCCAGTTAAAGGACAAGCTCGTCAATTTCAATCCCTTTTGTCAGTTTCACCCCCGGGTTAATTTCATTGTTCTAAAGCAGCTAGATTGGGGGGCAACTTTTTGAGTGAGGGGGTGGGTGGGGAAGGATTTAGGGTATCAGTATTTATAAACTACGCTAATCTAAATTGTAGAATAGGCAATCAAGCGATCTGCAGTTGAAAAACTTTACTGTACACAGATTCTTAGATACCATGCTGCATCATATCTGGTTATGGTCAAGGCCTCCCGCTTATCAATATTTAAATTAAGAAAATAGGGAATAAAACAGTGAGAGCCTTTGATTCAAAGCCATAAATTATAATTTAATACCAATAACAATTTACAACAAAAACGCTGTATACAATAGCTAACACAAACAGGAGTCTGGCGGAGTAACTCCATACACATATTACTTGCAATAAAAAAAACATCTGAGAAGGCTCGATCTATAAGTTAGAACAGCGGAGCAATACCCTGAAGTAAAAAAACGTGGGTCAGCTGCAAACGTGTTAATAATCACAACCATACATCATTTCTGGTCCAGATCTGTCTCTATAACAGGTAAAGATCACTGTTCCATCAACTATACAAAATGATTCTTTTTGTGTGTAACCACAACATGATGTAGTATGTGGCCGGACAGCCACATACACAAAAAAGTTTTTTTTTTGTCTTTTTTTAAAAAAAGGGACAAAATGCAAGTTTTCACACTGCAGTGTAGGTAGGTAGCAGCACTACCAGAAAAGCTTAGAACAAATGGCTTGGCCAACTCAAACCAGCTCGCTCTGTTTTTTTTTTGTTTTGTTTTTAATACAAGGGTATATGGGAGCACTGAAGGCAAACATTCGCCAAAATGTATATCCTCTATACAATCCAACATTTACATGTATGTAACAAATGTAAAATGTGTTAGCGACCTGTGGCCATGCTCTCACAGTCTATTCCCATATATAAAAATTCAAATGAATTTATATGTATATACATTAAATCAGGCTCACTTATAGTGCTACACATCAAACGTCAGTCACATCATCCTCAGTTTGAAGAACTTCCAATAACAAAAATTGGCAACCACATTTTTCCAGACATACTTTTTTATGAATAAATCTCATTTAATATATTTTATTTACAATCAACACTGTTCCTAGTAGCAATTGCTTGTTTAAGTGTGTTCTGTGCGTGAACTTTAGACACAATAAGCTTCAAAACAAAATCTTGACCATTAAAACACATAATGATCCATGCTTCCTAACACCTGTCTAATGTACATTGGTTGCACAGGCACTTAAGTTAGAACTAAATAAGGGTCGGTGGTCAAAATCCCTATGGCATTTTGAATTTAAAAGAGGAGGGGGAACGGCGTTTCGTATTGGGGATTTTTTTGACTGTATCTTTGAGGTGTCACTGCTAAACCCAAAAGACAATGAGCAGCATGAGTCCACGGTTTATCCTTTCATCGAAAGAGCATGTGGTTTGTCCACTACTACAGACAGTGGTAGTAAACCATACAGGTATATTGAGTAAATAAGACAAATAATCCACGAATTGTAATGACTCCAGTAAACTGCGATGTTTGACCATTGTAATGAGATTTTTTTTTCCCTTGGGTGAACATACAGTTGTAACAGCGAAAAAGTTCCATATATCAAATAATATTATAATCTCCGAATACTTTCATTTTTTTTCTTGAATATAACACACAAGACTGACCAAACAATCCGATCATAACTCTTTACAGTACAGAAATGTTGCACTTAAAAAAAAACCTTCAGCTTGTATACACGACTTGTAAACTCTAGATACTTAATTAACCACATGTCAAATAGTAAGTGCCGACATAGAGTTCCATGCTGAATCCAAGAAAAGAAATTGTGGCATTATTTTTCCTTTAAAAGGGCAATGGGTTGATAATTGTTACAAATGGGCTGGAAATATATAAACAGGCGCTTTTTTAAATTTTTGGAGCCTGGTCGGACTCTATACTGCAACAGGAACTAAATGGAGCCACATTCAGATCACTAAAAATTTCTTAAATTTAATGAAAAACAAAATTGTACTGTGTCTTGGACACATAAAAGATTTTTGCTTTCAGAAATATACCCACAAAGTACTCCTCCCCCCCAACCCCGAACATGTCAATATTAACCAGTTTTCAACAATGGATTTTTTTAAAATTACAAGTGTGTATCATTTAATACAGGTCTGCAGTTTATTTCCCCCAAATTAAACGTCTTATGAGTTAACACTATAAGTGCGTTTCCAGCATTAAGTTTCAATCCTGTCGATAAAAACCTTTCGTCTAACTTTTTTAGTGGATTCAGTTTTAATTCTTGCAGAACATATTTACGTGATACACCGTATCTGATAAGAAGCAATGGTTATATCAAAATTATTAGTAGAGAATCACAGAGGAGACTGGTTTGAAACCAGGAAAAATACAAAACAGCTATAGATACATAGACACAGGACAATTTATAATAATTTGGAAAATGTTTCTTTCTTTCCTCCTAATTTTGAAATTCTTGTTTAAATGCACTTATCTTTATATCGATATTTCTCAAAAGTTTACAAAATAAACCAAAATAAAAGACTAATTTCCTTTTGTTACAAAAATGATAAGTAGCAAGTTGTTCTGAACGACACAGGAGAGTTTCTGAATGCGTTTTTTTTTAAGTTCTTGTACAGTCATTGAAATCCACAGTCCTTTTTTTCTCTTCCCTCTCTTCATTTTTTTTTTTGTGTCACATAGGTAAACTTGTAACAGCCTTTTATTTCCTCCCTTACGAGAAGGAATTTGCAAAATAATGTCACTTGCCTTTTCTTTTGCCCTCCCCTTCCCTATTTATTGAATCGACATGTAAGGCCAGTTGAAGCTGCTCCCGGATAGTAACATATCACGGATCAGGGTTTCTATGGGGGTTTTACCTACCAAGCGGACGAAGAATAATTGCTCGATGACAGAGGATGAAACGGTGCGCAGAGAAGGGAGACGAAGTAAAAGCTTCCCAAAGCGGGTCGGTTGATTCGGATATTGGCTTCGAACATATTCCTCCAGAGCACATTGCGATTTCTCCTGTAAGCTTTCTATATGGGCCACATCAGATAAGCCACAAGCATCTTCATTAAGGAAATTAGGCACGAAGGGAGAAGTGAAATAAAAAGAAATATATTAGAGAAAAAAAGTGCAGGATTAAATAAATTACACCCATACGTGCATAGGACCTTTAATTAGAGAGCATAGGTTATGACCTGACCTAGCCATTGCATCTTGCAATGTTCTAGACCCAGCCCAACAGACGCATATTATTATAGTCATCAAAGAAAACACAATGCACAGATACAGCAACCATTCACAACCACATTTCACTTTTTGGGGGGTTTCCTAAACTTAAACCAGATTTTACTATCTCTGGCATGTAGTGTTGTATATTTATGCTTATGTATATCCACCCCCCAACAGCATGTAATAGCAAAGTGCTCACAAAACAGTGAGTTTGCTTGACTGCACACAAGGCCTGACATTTCACAAATAGTAATAAATTAACTGCTATGGTAATGTCATCGATTGCTCTTGGTTGAGTAGGATCAAGTAGACTGAACAAACAAAATAAACCGCATAACATTTAAAAGTGTTTCCAAGTCGGTTAGTAATTCAAGTATAAAAAAAAGACTAAGAAAAATAGTACTTCACAAAAACTGGCATGTGATAACTTAAAGCAAACACACAACACGTCACCCCCACTTAAGCTCAGCCGCCTGGATATTTTTTTCCCTCTAACTAAATGTTCGCTTCTAATTTGATTAGTTTGGTTTTTTAAAAAAGGACATTTTGGAAAAGCATGGGTTTTTTTTTATGTGTGAAGTAATAATATAGAAAAGGAAGCTCGGGTCACGACCCGAGCACTGGAAGGGGTCCAGAGAGTCCTCTGGATACCCAGATCACCCTAACACAACAAGGAAAGGATTGTGAACTGCTTTCCCACAGAAACTGAACATTTCTGCTTCCTGATATCAACCCCTGGACGTTTTATCCCAAGTCCACATGAATGATTGCGCTACTGTTCGAAGTTAAATGCAGCAATTTTGCACACTATATGAAGGCGTATTCAACTCAAACTGATTTTTTTTGCAAAATGACAAAATATAACTATATTTTCATCGTCATCCCTGGTCTTCATTTGCACTTAATTTTAAAATAATAATAGTGGGATGTGAAATATTAGAAATTTTGTAGTAACTCTATTTGAGATGAGATCTTTAATATAATTGAAACAATTGCTTTTTTAAAGCAATTGTTTCAATTATATTTTAAAACTTACATAGTGCTAAAACATGGAGCCATGTTTATAATAATATAGATGTTATATAAAGGGTACATGACACCACACTGAGATCAGAGCTTAGTAATTGACTGTATGCTCATTTCTGACCTGATATCATGGCTGTTCTGATTACAGATCAGCCATATTTTAGAATGAATATTCGCCTACCTGAAGTGAAGAGGACGATGGCTTTTAAGCAGCTGTACTCTGCTGAGTCGACATGCAAAGCCTTGAGTTTCTCGACCTGCTCCTGGAAGATCCTTATGTGATCCATGAAGGCTACGACCCTATCTGCAGACATAGGGGACGCGTGCAGCCCGGCGGCGGCCAAGAGAGGAGCCACATGGAGAGGCATGGAGCACTGGGCAGCGTTCAGAACAAACAACTCACTCCAGGTCAGCCTCAGTAGGGCTACCTGGTCTGTGATCTGAAGATCCGGGAAGAAAGGGATATTCCTCGCCCATTCCACCGCGCTGAAGAGCAGCCGAGCGGCCAGTTCACAAATGTTTTCAATGCCCATGATATTGTTCGGTTGCATGCATTGACTGCCGTAGCGGGAGGTCGGGTATGGCTCCGCCCGCAGTAACAGGGAGATATATCCCGATAAATAGGAATGGCAGTTGAGTGGGTCTCCGTTTGTCAAGGCGAACTGGCCAGGAGTCGGTTGTGTAGGTGGCATTCTTCCCCTTTGGACTGCTGCAGTGCGAAAAGAACAAACTACAGATATTAAAACCTGCATCTTACCATATTGTCAGACAGTTTGCATACAATACACACCCCTGAGCCATTTTCCAACAACAATAACTGCTGCATACACTATCATTTTTTTAACACAAAAAAAATCTCCCACCGGCTGTACAACGTGAAGCTGTGTGTATTAAAGCTAGCCGGCATATTTTAAACCGAACACTGCCATGCCATTTTGCTATGTCATTTCCCTAAAGCGTGTGTTAAAAAACTGATTGAATCTGGTTTTTTTTTACAACAATGGCTGATTTATTTCCCTATCTGGACTTCACTCTGCAAACTGTTCCAACTTGCACAGGACATTATTCACACCCTCCTCTCTTTTCGTGTGAAGTTTCGTGGGTAACAACACATTTTTTAAAATATAGATTACAATCAAAGCACACTTCTATCAGCATCTTACTATTTTCAAAAGACCCCCTTCTCTGTTTCTCTTTCATACACACATACATACACACACATACAGTTTTCTCTTTCTCTCTCCCCCCAGACAACACACACACATACACACACACACACATACATACACAGATCAAAATCATTTGCAAAGAATACTTTGAGGACTTTCTCAACCAGAGGCACCCTCTAAAGTACAGACTCAATTGATTTTAACTGGCATGCCAGGGGAGCACACACACACACTACAACTTTACAGAATTAAGTCAGAGCAGTTCAGCTCCCTTTCTGCCGGAGGTGGGAGTGGGTGGGTGGGTTGGGGTTGGAAAGGGTGGGTTGCTGGTTTAGAGTAAGCGCAAACATTTGGAAATAAATGAATTCTCAATACCTTCCCGTCTCATGCCGACTTTCAGGCATTTTTTCAGGCGGCAGTACTGACACTGATTGCGGTGGTGTTGGTCTATGGGGCAGTTCCTGTTGGCACGACATGTGTACGTCAAGTTTCTGCGCACACTTCTCTTAAAGAAACTCTTGCAACCTTCGCAGGTGAACTGGCCGTAGTGTTTGCCGCTCGATTTGTCGCCACACACCACACACTCGATATGCTGCTGCTGTTTCTCGCCTTGTTGCTGGTTCTGCTGGTTGGACTGGGCCGGGGTGCCCGGGGCTCCCGGCTGCCCTGGGGTCTGCGGGGTAAGGGGTGCTCCAGAAGGCGGTTGCGGTCCTTGCTGAGGCGGGGGTGGCTGTGTGCCCTGCGCTCCGGCCACGTCGTCCTGCGGGTCTCGCCACGTACTAACTACCATTGCCATATCTCGGGGCAAGAGTGTTATCAGACAAAACAAAACCTGTCTTGTCTTGGAATCGTCAGATCAGGAACAAAACGAAGGAGGAAGAGTCGATTAGCTGACAACAACCCCCCCAAAAAAAATACAGAGAGGGAGGGAGAGAAGGAGAGAGAGGGGGGAGAGAGAGAGAGAGAGAGAAAGAGAAAGAGAGAAAGAGAAAGAGAGGGGGAGGGAGAGAGAGAAAGAGTAGGAGCTCAAATCCGATCGGCAGAGAAGAAGCGAGTGTCGGGGGGCCAGTACCAGGGCAGCACGCAGTCAGCCATTCAGGAAACCCATAAAAAAGGACGAAGGGGGGGAACGAAAGGTTAAAAGATTAAAAAGAAGGAAAAAAGAGAGGGGGGATCGACTCTTGAAGGCAAATGCACGATCCGGAGTAGAAGTGCCCGACCATCAACTGATCATAAATTCTTCGCCGTACTGGTAGGGGAACTGCACACATACACACACATACACACACAGAGGAAGAGACTCAACAACTCGCCAGCAAAAAAAAAGAGAGAGACTACACACACAAAAAAAATAGGAGTCGACGTCGTGGAAAAAAAAGGGGAGCTATAGAACCTCTCTCATGCGAGAGGAGGCGAAAAATAAGGGAAGGGAGAGAGAATCGAACTGATCAAATATGCAAAAAGGGGGGTTGGAAGTGAATCCGATTTGAACGAGCGGGCTTGCGGAGTAATTTTTCTGAAAGGGGAAATCTGCGCGGATGGCTGTATATAGTGAACTTTGACACGACTATTGAAACTGACACGTTTCTATGGAGATGCTTTCCTTATATGGGGCTGCCGAGTGACGGAGCCAAGCGGCGGCTGCTGGCGACTGACAATCAAAGGCGACTGGTCAGAGCTTTAGGTTCGGGGGGCTGGGACATCTGGCCCGCCCCCTGTACCGCATTGGACAGTCGCCTTACTTATTATCCAGCACGTCCTGGCCGCCAACAAATTTACATTACATCCATGCGCAGAGGTCTACTTGGGGGAAAAAAATAAGTTTTCTATTTCTCTCCCCCTCCCTCCCTCCCTCCCCATCAGCCCACTCCCACCCTATCCCCCACACCCTGTTTCTTCATTTTTTAAAAATAAATTGGCAATAACTCAATTTTCTTTTTTTAAAAAAAATTGCTATCACAAATTAACAACATGTATATTAAATAATCCAATAAAGCAGAAATTCTCAACCACATTGAGTACTCCCAATTGTGTATAAACTCGTCCTTTTTTATTGGAGGTGGAATCTTGCAATGCCAACTTGATATTAATAAAGAATCCACCCTTTGGCTTGTATGGGCAAATAGATAAATATATATCTCCCCCCCCCCCCGAAGGTTCTTTAGCAAGCAGGTTCTCGAACACAAATGCTAGCCCCATCACCACCCCCACCCCATCAATACCAGAGAATAAAACACATACTATTCACAAATCAGTTTCTGGTCAAGGACAAAAGTTGCTGCTGAAAGATGGAACATTGGCGGCGAGGCTTTTTTTTTTGCACTGATTGAGATGTCCTGACGGGAGTTGTTGGGGAAAGTGTGGCAAGGATTATTTCAAGATTTTTTTTAAAAAAATGAAAGTATCCAAATAAAATTAAGGACCAACCATGTCAGAAATCAGCCACGGCTGGTTTATGAAGAAGAATTGTTCCTGTACGGATTGCAGAAGGTGTGTAGGCTGAAAGAAGCCATGAATGTTCGAGAGGGTCTCATTCATCTGATGAACCATTATTAATACGGATAAATATCACGTTTACTTTGAAATACTTAAAAGTGGAAACAGCTTTGAAGTGTGCGTGCACTTAGCTAGATGCATAGAAACACATAGACAGAGATACACAGAGATGCATGCAGATTAATGAATAATTTCGCTTCAAATTCCCCCAAAACAATGTGGAAGAGCGGCGAATCTTTGGAACCGGGCTGCCCCGATAACGCTTTTCCCCCCTTCGTGCCCCTCTATGATCATAGATTCGATTTTCCAATGTTTTTATTTTGCATTTACAGCACATTACATCCAGTAGTCAGTCGGGTTGGTTGAGATTAGTCTATTGGTATCGCTGCTAGAATTAACTAAGAAGTGATGGTTTCAACAGAGCAAAATTGACAAATGTTATTATGTTCGTGAAAAATGTACTGACTCAGGTATATTCATTGGTTTTTGGAGGTTCTGGTCGCATTTAGGGTTATATTTAATTGCAGCAATGGGTGATTTGCGAAATTTATCTTAGCCTGCTAAGTAAGTAGATGTAAATGAACTGATGTTTGCAAAGAAAAAAGAAGAATGTATTGTATTATTGTAGGAAATTGCGAAGTGTTAGGAATTCGCCGGCGCCGAGTTGCAGATGCACGTTTCACAATATCCAACATTCTAAAAAGATGCACTTTACTACACATTTTTAGAGGAGCCTTGTGCATTTCGCAATTCACTCGTGGAAAACTAAAAGTACGTGTTACTTTTAATGGTCCAATATTTACACGCTTAAATGACGACTGCCAGTTAACATATAAAATGTGAAATTATGAACATTCGAGGGAAGAACACGGGTCCAGGGAAAGATGACATTAAACAGGTGTTCGATTTGAGGTACAAGTAGGGTATTACTTCAAATACCGTTACTCGACACAATTATTCTCTCTCTCTTTGCTGCTTTGAATTTCTTTCAGAAATTTGCCTGAATGTCGATAGTCTGTGGGAGCAATTTCTTAGTGATGTGTTTACAATTTAATAAAGTATATTTTTAAAAAAGCTATAACGCACTATTAATCTGGTTACTTGAAGGGTAAATAAACTCAATTTCGACTTGATGCTCATTTGATGAAATCGTACAAGAAACCACGCTCACTCACATTAGCAAAGAATGGGCAAAACCCTTCAGCATAAAGCATCTTCAGCAATTGCAATTTGCAGAATGCATGCATCTTTTCAAATGTAACAGTTGATTTTTAAAAAAGTGTCAGAAGAAAAGACAATATGAAGCATTGACACTCAACAATCCAAAATGCAACATGCGGTCAATTTTGAGAAATATAAATCGAATATCTTATGTTGCTAATTAAACTAATGTGCCAGGATATCAACGTTATTTGGCGAAATATGCATAAAGCCAGTATAGGTGTCTCCCCCCCCTTCCCACCTCCTTCTCCCCAGCCCCACAAGATTGGATTTTGTAGGTTTTCTAGAGCAGAATCTACTCATTGTTTTCTTTATTACAAATGGACAGGTTGCAATAATTTCAGAAGTAACTTCGGATTTGTTCTGGAGCAAACCAGCAACCGCCATTTAAATGTATTTCTTTAAAAAAAAAGATGAGGGAACGTATAGTATTTGGTAAATTGAATATTGCACTGGGTGCCAACCATAGCTTGGCCAGAGTAACCTATTTATAAGACGATCTGGTTGCCACTTACTTCTCAGTTGTTCTCTGATAACCAGCTAGATCTATTGAATTTGAGTTCCCTGTGATTTTGCCCTGGTTTTTCTCCCCTCTCTCTCACACACACTACATTGCAACACGATGAATAGGGAAAGTGGTTCCCATTGTGTCCCGGTGATCTCAAAGTCATTGCAGTTTTGAAGCGGTGACTTGTGGCACTTTGATAGACACCGGGAGCTGTCAGTGCAGCGGGCTCCTGAAAAATTTACAGTGCTAAATCGCAGCATATGCTGGAGAATTTGTCAAAATCTTGTACAGTATCTGGCTGCCACCTAGCGTATGGAGTGTCGCTGTAGAACTCCAGAGGAGAAAAGCCTTTCAAAAGGATCGCGGCGCCTCTTCGCTCACAACGCGCCCTTTATACCCCGAAAAAAAAACTTCTGCACCTTTAATGTGATTAATTCTTTAGGATTTTGCTCTAATTGACTCGGACGTTACTGAGCGGGACTGCTGATCTCCGTCGCTTTGTGTTTTTATTTTACCCAGATCTGCCCGGACGCTTGCTTGACTTAGATGGTTGGCGTTGAGACTTCTTTTCCAAAACAACCGATTGGTAACAGATTTGTTTTTCTTCCCTCTCTCTCTAAAGCGATTCTTCTAACGCCGTAAAGCTAAATCGAAGACGGCTGTTTCCTACCCCCCCATAAATAAATACGCCTTTGCCCCCAAATCATCAGATGAGTATGTGGATCTAGATAGAAAAGTGGTGAGTACCAATTTCTAATACCCAGATCAAATATTATATCTGTTGATTGTAGTAATAGTTAATTTCTTATTCGCGGCGATTCTGTGCTTTACATGTCTATTTTAAAAAGTTTTAGAAATGAGCTCAAGCTAGCGTTGTAAATCAAAGCAGTATTACACTATTACAGTTTGACAATGAAGTGGTGGGGGGGACAAATCTAATTCATTGAAACGCGGGGGCAAAGAGGCTTTGGGTTTCCAGGACGGGGCAAGCCGTTTCAGAAAGATTCGAAGCCCCTGTTTATTTCTAAGTTGGCGAATTCGTATTGTTGCGGGACCTTCTGTTGTCTATTGCTAATATTACACAGTGGGGAGATACCGCGACCCATACGCGGGTGCGATTGAATGTCCGACGGGTGATGGCTATTGCGCTGGGAGACATACACAGAACTACGCGGATCCGCAAGGGCTGTTCGCTCGATTGTCAAAAATAGCCAGAGCAAAAATATAAAACACCAGCCTGATTTAATGTCTTTTCGAAGACAGACAGAGAAAGCAAAAAAAACTCAAATGAATTAAAGCCCCAAATGTAATTGTTTGAACGGACATTGAATATCCTCCGAGTGTTGAAATTCTAAACTGCTTTATGTCAAAATAATATAGATTAATTAATAAATACAGGTGTTTAAGAACGATTATGTCCTGATCAAGAAAAAAAACCTACCCTTCCCCAAGCTAAGTAATATATATATACATATATATTTATTAAAAACATACCAAACATCATTGCTTGCAATTGTCTTTGTTCAGTGTCCGAAATTATTTGCGTCGTGGTGGGTTCGAGTCTCCTCTCTGGACACAGGAAGTTGTGAATCTTGGCGGAACTGAGTTGGAAATTACTGAGTGAGATGAATCTCTTTTTTTTCTGGCAGGTGAACAGAAGGAGGGTTTGTCTCCTCCTCACCTGATCTATTTGTCTATTGAAGACAATCATTCATTCCATCGACCGTCATCTGTTTGCCCCGACCGATAGTGTAAACTGTGATATATATTTTTTATATAAAAAGAAAAGGCTAACCTTTGGCGAGAAGCTTTGCATTTGACATATTCAGAAACAAGTGAAGCACTTTCGATTTTGCAATTTAACTTTCGCCCCATCTCCTGGTAAACTTTATGGGACTGGCGTTACTGCCCGAGCAATTCAAAGTGCACCGGAATGCGAGCGGTCAAAGCACCCCCCGAGCAATACAAGAGCGATTACTCTTAGCAATTTTTGACTCTTTTGCTGAGATCAGTTCCACATCTCTTTACTAAAATTCCCTTTCCTTTAATTCCCTTTTTTAAGAGGCAAACGTGGAAGGCAAGAGTACAGAGGCTAGTTTAGAACTCTCAGCCTCAAACCAGAAATGCTTTGCCCCTGAGTTAGTTAAGTAAGAGGAAGGAGAGAGAGAGAGGTAGAGAAAGAGAGAGAGGAATAATTGAATTAAAACCTTTTGTTTTAAACACACATCCCCAAATAATATCAGACTCGTGTGCTCGCTGGAGTTTGGGCAACTTTCTTGTTGTCAAAGTTCATTTGTCTGTAGTTTATTCCTTCTGCAAACTTGCCAGGAACCTCAGAATTACCAAGGTGATGATTTTCTCCAACGCTTAACCGCTCCCCCCCACCTCACTCCCGCCCCCCTCTTTACCCCATCAACGCCCTGTCTTAAGAGCTAATATTGCTTTGAGGTTTTGAGAAGAAATGTTGATGTAGAATGTGGTTTGTGGCCAGTGTAAAATTATCTGCGCGTTTTGGAAAGGGTATCTGTAGCTTGTGGAGAATCTCTCCTCCAGCCACACTCCCCCCCCACCCCTCCCCAGCCCTCGGGCCTTTGTCTCGGCAGAGTTGAGAGGGGATTGTGTGTGAATCGTGTGAAAAGGACGGCCAGGGTCGCTTCAGATCGATTTTTATTTGTCCGCTCTGTCTTTTCGGATCAGCGCCCTTCAATGGACACATAGGCACTCTTTCAAGAGAAAAATCTTGTGCAACATTTTTGGCCTGATTGCAGCTAAATACTGTTCACTCTCCGGATTCTAGGGTAGGAATCTGCCGCAATTAAATCATTAAGTATATGTGCACTTCCAGATCTTGCCAGTATTAGCCGCTCCACTACTTTTCCATACAACCATTTTTAATGGAGTAATAGGTGAGAGAACCTAAACATGATATAGACATTTCATATGGATACATCTGTATATGTTTTTAAAACGCCTTTTGCCCATCAGAAATTTATTGATTTTTTTTGTGTGGTATATAAGAAGCAAACCTGTTAGTGAAATGCCTAAACGAGGGAGAACAATTTAAAGTGCATTTGAACATAAGTCATTCTTGTATATGAAACTCTATTTTAATTGTTAATGATGCTAAATAAAAACCTAACTGGATATGTTCTAGGTGTTTGATGCCTGCAAACATATATAACTCATGCACTTTCTCAAAGGACTTGTGGTTGCATTGTGAGGACGCCGCTTAACTAGTAATTGCAGAGCACAGCTGAAATTTGTCCAATTCGAACAAATAAAACGTTTCCTTTTGGTTTCAATTAAGCATCGTATAGAGAAATACATTTTAAAGTTAACTGGGGGTGGGTGTGGCGGAGAGGTGGCGGTGAAGTTCAGCGGCGTACGCTTAACATGTAAGCAAATAACATTGTGGTCTAATTGGGAAGGGATAGTTGAAACTTAAAAGGTCAGATGCAATGCTTGTAACCCAGGTCTTGTCAATAAGTCAAAAAAAAAAGTTAACACTACAGCGTTGAATCTCAACATAAAATGTCTCATTGATTTCACTTCTAGAAAGCGTCTGTACTCAAATGATGGTCGACGTGCGAACTCTGCTGCAACTGAAAAATAAAATTAACACCGATTTAAAATGTATGGTATTGTTGAAGATAAGCACAACTCATTGCATTGCCGGGGTGTCCTGCGAATGCATGGCATTAGAAAAATCAGGTTAGCGCCAATACTTGTGCTATTAAGTGATTATGTACACTCTAGCCTTAATAAGTCACTCCGTTTTATGAATGGAAAGTTGATGATAACAAGACAACTAGCTTATTAACAATCGTGTCGCATTAAAGGGATACTGGGCGTGACTCAGGGGTTGAGTCAAGAAGAAATTGATCTTAACAGAAGAGCAGGAAGAGAAAGAGAGAGAGAGAGAAAACGAGAAGGGCTAGAAAGGTACACCATGGAGACAGTAGTTGTCTACAGATTGCAGCACGCCTCCTATTGGGTCCTGTATCGATTGGGAGGAAAGCTGAAGATGTCACCAGACCAAATATTTACTGATCACACACAAATAACACGGGCATATCGATTGTTTTTTTCCGCTGGTGAGCAGAGAGCAAGGGGGTAAATCACTGTGTGTAAAGAGAGAGAGGTTTTAAAGGCATGTTTCAGATGCTGGGATAACCGGATAAAAAGAGGTGCGAAAATCGATAGACACTGATTAGGAGGTGATTTCAGACGGTGGGGAAAGTGCAGTGTTAAGGATGTATATTAAAAAAGCAGGCTGCCATAGAAAATTATGGGAAAAGAACGAGAAAGGACAAGAGGTGTCAGTGTTAGCTTCCAGTATTAGTGAATAACATCTACCGTTGGCTGAAGTGTAAATACAAAAGAAAAAGGAAAGGATGAAAAATATATGAACATAGTATATCTATATATTCCAATGCATATACACAGACAAATACTAGATGTCATAACATTGATGTAAATAGATACACTTAAAAAAAAACAGCAGGATGCCGAAGCAAAGCTGCATGTTAACATTTTTAAATAAATTAAGCTTCTATCTATATTTAGCTATAAAGCCGCATAGAAGCGAAAAGGCAAACCGCATCCCGAGGTATCTGGGAAAGTCTAATTAGCGATTTGTAGAGTGTCATCTCCTGTTTTGCACTCCCTGGAGATAAACTGAGAGCTGCAGGTGGAGAGGATGATAGTGATAGAGAGAGAGTGTGTGTGTGTGTGAAAGAGAGAGAGAGAAAGAGAGGATGCATGCACCCTCACCTTCCAGCAAAAATCCCACACTCCAAGCTCAAGATGGTCGCCTCTGACCCCAGGCCTCACGGTGTTGCCCTGATTAACCCATCCCGGCCCAAGATATAGCAAAGGTTAACCAGGCTAATGAACACGTAAAAACATCTGATAGAGTTTGAAGGGGAGGCGGAAAGCTTCAGAGCAGGCGAGGGTCCTGTTAGAAACTCACTGGCGTTTCGTTGGCTGGGGAGAGGAGAAATAATATAGTTCTCTGGTGATAAACTTCTCTGGGTATGGTCTGGTGCGAGGAAACCAGACAATAGAGGATTAAATGACAAGACTAGCTGAAAACTGGGTAGAGATCCGGGCTATTAGAATTTCAGAAATAATTGACAAGTATTTGATTTGTTGTGAAATCGCAGGTTGAGAATTTTGCTGATTTTTTATATCGTCGAGTAGTTTTTTTTTCGTAATCATTGTTTGTACAAGAGATTCCTCTCGCCTTTCTCCACACATTGCATGTTTATACATCGATTCACAGTCAGAATCCGCACATTTTCCGACCCAGGGTACAAATGGCAATTGGCAGCTCATGCAGATTTCTGACTTCAAATCCATTTCGAATGCTTTCTTTAACCGACCCCAACTTGCGATGCACTTTGCACTCCCTCACGCTACAGGATGAATGATGCTGAAAGGTAGCGGAGCAATGGGATCGATACTCACCGACCCCCAGAAACAAACAAGAAACAAGAGCTGTCAATAGGGGGTGTCAAAAAGATGATTTGAGGCGGAGAAAGTAAAAGTTTGGGTAACAGAATGATGGATATTATGAGGACCGAGTTTAGGGTTAGGGACAGAGAACAAATAGAATTTAAAAGAGGCATTTGTGTTGTGAATGTATGTCCAGTCTGGTCTTGGCTGGACAATAGAAACAAGCACATTTATTTGGAGCGCAAAGAATTGAACTTTTCTTCAGAGCAAAAACGAACTTCTACGAAAAGCTGTTTTTTTTAAACTTTGGTACCTGCTTCTAGACTGCTGCAGACACGATTTGTATTACCGATGTAAACCAATTTGTCACTGTCCGCTTTAATTATTGGGGAAACGCTAGGATTCTACAGCTTTCCTCTTAATATATTGTTTAAAGGCTTTTACTCGCGTCCCCGGATAGCCTTTCCTCACCACACAACTTCACACATCTCTCGAATTCGGCGATCTCTCAGCGCGACGTTTGCAAGTTTGTGCTAAACCTGGGTCCAACCGTCAATAAAGTATTACAGCAAATGATTAGTCTCCCCCACCCCGTCCGGACTACCCCACCCCAAATTCAACAAGACTGCAGTAATATAGGTGCGAAATTAGATTTGCAGTCTCACTCCACTCCAATTTAATAGAAAACCAATTGGGGTTTCCCTTGTTTGCAACTGGTTCCAATTCAGGTTTTAGATAACTGAGCATTTTGTGGCTTATTTTGAAATATGATTATTCTATGCTTATTTTATGTTTTAAAAGATGGATAGATGTTCTAACAGTTCCTTTTTTTAAAAAAAGAAACTTCAGTTTTGCTATTAATTAACGCTTCTGAGACAGTGTCACTTTTTTTTAACCAAAGTACCATATTGTTTACACAAGATGTGGGGAGCAGACATTTCACCTGCTGTCTATCTTGTCTTCCTCTGTGAACAGTCAGTTTCAGTGTACGTTTTAACTTCCATTAATCACCGACGTGGGTGCTGCTTTAACTTTTAGGTTTCTTTTATTGTCGTCGCATTTTTTCCATAAATACTTTGTTGTTCATTTAAAGTTGCAGGTTACAGGCATGCTCCCCCCCCCCCCCCCCCCCCCCCCCCCCCCCCTTTCCCCTTCTCTATCTGTCTCTGTGCCCTCCGGGCCAATCTGAGAACATGCAGCCAGTAGATTGCTTTCAGAGGCTGGCTCTGAGATGATGGATTGCCATGTCAATTTAACCGGCGAAGGATTAATTTGTTTCAATGATTTCTCTTTAGGCAGAACGCCAGCATTTTTCTATCTCTTCCTTTTCCCCCTTCCCTCTCCTCTTTACAACCAAAGTAGATGTAGTTCGTAAGGGAGATAATAGTAAGAGATACGTTTGACTCTGCCGTGGCGTGACATTGCAATAGGGTTACACTGTGATTTCCTATCTCCATAAAATGACTGTTAGCTATCTGATCAGAACTTTACATTCAAATTTATTATGTCTGTGGGTGCTTGTTTATAATTCAGCACAAAGGCGTTTGTGTAAACTACCTATTCCTGACACTATTTACATGCCAAATGCAAAATCAGTCACTTTAAAGTTTGGCATATATTTTTCATGTTCAACTTATTTTCGAATAACTATTGGATCGGAAGGCATTTTTGACATTACTTAACAGAGTGTGAACAAAACAATACGCTGATACAGGCAAATTTATCAAACTTCATTTTTGGTCATTTAAAAAAATGGCTCAAGACGTCCTTTGAAGTGACTGGCTAGGAACAAGCTCCCATCCATAGCCCCCGTTATTCTTCCCTAATGCAAGCAACTTAATTACTTGATCCCATTGCCCAGAGTTACTTGCTGGAATCTTGTCTCTTCCTAATTATTCCAGCTAATATGTTGGCACATAAACGGACTAGTTGATCAATAAATCTCCATGGTGCATAATAGCTAAGTTTTGTTTCTGCATTTCTCTATAATGTTGTGGACATCAAGTGACCTAGCCTGAGGAGTCCCTCCACCACCACCCCCATCCCCCACCCACCATGACACTTATATTACACGTAACATTTCCGTGTAATATTAAAGTATTGATCAATTCGAATTAAATAGATTTGGCATTCGATGTTATTTATGTTCTTCCTGGGACCGTGCAGGCGGAGTAGCTCAAGCTGGAAGCTCCTTTCTGCCCTTCTAGATGACAATTTAGATGTTAGCAGATCACATGGCGCAAATAGCTCTAGACTCCTATCGAAAACTTGGTGAAGAAGATTAATAGGACTCGTCAGAGCTATGAAAGCACAGCTTTGCAGCAAATTTATGCTGCAGGAAGATAAATTGCTGATGAAGATTTTAGTTATCAAACATCTCCAGTCCTCGGATACTAGATTTAATTAGTATTTTTCCCCCACCCTCTCCAAAATCTGAAATTATGTTGTGTAGGAAATCAGCTTCGTGAGATAATTAAAGCATGTCTGTTCCAAACGGAGCTACTTTTGACTTTTTGTTTCGGGCAAACCTTGCATTTATGTCAAATGGATAAACAGCATCCACCATCACCTCCCCCCTCCCCCCCGTACCCGCCCCATTCCCCGTTGCTTTATTTGAAATATTATGCTTACCCTTTAATTCTAAGCCAGCATCATTCAAATCGCTGATTTATGATCAAAAGCAGCCGACAGAAATATTTAACTACCTCCTTCTTCGGTGATGGAAATAGCTGTAAGGAGAAAATATAACATATCCTTCATGCCAGGAGTTTAGGGACCAAAATAAAAGCCGGCGGTAAAGTGTGTAATAGAATAATAACTTTGCATATGCATTGTAAGATTCGATGCATTCACAGAAGTGGCTGACACTTCATACGCCGCTCCTCCATCACAACCGTTCACTGGAGTACCTGTCTCAGAAGTTCCAACTCAGGCCCAGGTCAAATGTCCTGGACTTTAAAGCATTTTGATATTGCAAGACAAGTAGAATGATATGAGACAGCTGTATGAAATTTGAAGTAGAGTTTGTGGGGGACGAGGGGTGGTGCTGGAGGATGGGGGGTGCGAAGAGTCAGTATTATTATACCGAGAAAAACATTTTTTTAAAAAAGTTATTTGAATGTAGTGTTGTCAATTTAGCTAATTGATTCCATAACAGTTAGTGAATGGGGTCTGAGATCCATTGTAAAATGTTGCTTTAAGATGCGTTGGTCCTGCCCTCTAGCTTTGCAACGACCTCCATATAACTGTTGACTTAGCAAGTGATTAGGGCAGGAGGAGAAAAAAATCAAGGATGGAAAGTTAAACTGTAGTTTAATTCAGCGCATCACTTCACCTCCAAAATGTTTGCGCCTTTTACATATTCCTGATTGGGCACAAATAAAAGCAATTGTATCACATCTGTTTGGATTAGCGATTACAATGGAAAATGGGATATTTTGTGCGAATGTGAAGCTTTATAACTTAATAGAAAGCCTTGAATAAATGCAATTTGTATTGCTGAGATTTTGGCACAGAATGCGATATAACAGAGAAGGATTACTTAACAGTACAGTACTCGAATTCATTATACACAAATCTGAGACTTCATTGCAAATTGGGCATTGAATGCAGCTTTTTTTTTGTCCAACTATGTTGACTCAAATATCATTCTGACCATGGTTCATTTAAAGCTGGAACATACGTCTTTTCTCTCTCTCTCCCAATTAATTCGTGACTATTGTTACCATCGCTGGAAAGAAGCGAATACATTTGGCAAATGCCAGGGATGTTTTAGCTGTGCTGAAGTATTTTTTTTTAAATGGTCACATATTCTTTAGAGAGCAGGCTTCCTTTGCAGCATTCGACCAGCCTCTTTAGCCCAAATTGCACTTGGCCCTCACTTGAAATGAAACTGTAAGATGTTATCAGAGGTACATGCAATGACAAGATTTTGTTTAAAAACGATACGTTTTAAAACTTCGATATATTTAAGTCGTGGTCGCCTTATGTTGGGTTCTTATAAAGATAATCGTCTACCAATTTACAGCACGCTTTAATACCTAAGAGCATGGATGTCCATCAATTGCAAATTGTGAAAAGTGTTTCTGGATTGTTGCGTTAAAAATTATGGAGCCCGCGATCACCTCTTTCTACATTTTGTTTAACAGGTGCAAGATTAGATCAATGGGATTGCCCAAAGGGAGGCAGAAACACCAAGGAAGGTGTCCCACATGTATTTTCTGTGGTTTTATCGTAATACAATACCTATTTACCTCTACAGTTATCCTATAATGAGCTATTATATTTTAAGATGGTGAAGTCAGCTATACAATAAACATTTCTTTATTTGTTCTCAGGATTGCGTGCCCGACTTCTCCGAAGAAGAAGAACAATTCTAGACTGCAACATGCCTGGTTAAAATGCCAATGGCATTTTCCTTGATACCCCAGTCTTAATCTCATTAATTAAATCTGACTGTAGTCTGATTATTTCAGAAACCAGGCAATGTATTTCCAGCACTTTAACAATCGACTTCCTGTCCCATCTCAGAGTCTCTGGCCAACTTGAGTCAATTTGGATACAGTAATGAAATTGGTCATAGTCCATAAACTGACCCATTTTCTCATATAAAGCATTAGAGGATATCGCACCTGTGAAATTTCTTTCCATTCTTATCTAGGCAAGGTGGGGTCAATGTCAATCTGTCACTAGAGGCGGAAGATTCAATATGTTCTCCTCTTAAATTGTTGAACTTCAGTTCGGAAATTTCACTCATGGGATAATCTAATTATTATGCAATCCTTTTTACATTTGAAAGCGACGTGTTTAACCATAGTAAGTGTTACAGCCATGCAGAATTTAAACTGGTTTAACATGTCCCCATTCATCCACCAAATTACAAGCCTAATACATCCCTGGCTATATCTCATCAGCAAAACTAATGAATGTTAATTTTGCAATTGAATTTCCCATATGCACGAATGTGTGAAATAATAAGTTTGTTTACATTTAGCATGCAATGAAGAGGATGATTGCATTCAAATATTTTGCTTAGAAAAGTAAAATAAAGCATGAATTATGAAATAGTTAAATTACTTGCAAAGCTGCACTTTTGCAATCCCGCCATGTTGTTTGGATAATAATGCAAAAAAAAGGTAATGCTTTAATTTCAAGCAATAATCTTTTGTAACAAAAGCATGTTATAGAAGAGAGAAGTATAAAGTAACAAATTAGATATAACCGGAAGTTTGGTCGTAATGAAGAGGATGCTGAATTCCATTGTTGAGCAATATTTGGGTAGTGAAATACAGCCTGGGGCCAGCAGCATGTGCTAAGAAGAAACTCTATTCTGTGTGACCGCTGATCATAATATTGCAACACTTTGATTTAAGTTGCACATCGTATATTTTGCAGTTTTGAATACCTTTGAAGACCAATACGTCAGTAATCAGCCTGTTCTTTATCAGTGTTTGTGCCAGAATTCCATTAGGACCAAAGTGACGTAAAGTACCATTTGATATTTCATTGAAAAATATGTTATTGTCCATGGTATAATCAGCAATTAAAATTATATCCTTGTCCATGGCATAGTCAGTAATTAAAATGACAATTTAAGCACACATTTCTGCTGACATTTCTTATGCCAAGGAACATTGCAAAACATTCAGAAACCTAAGTACCTTTTCTCTTCAATATATATTAGCAAAAATTATTTACCTTGGACAGTTTTCTAAAAGATAGACATAGCTTTATTTCAATAACTTTGAACAAATTCCTATCTCCATAGATCAGTGAAAATCTTTTAAAAAAATTCTTCATGAAAAAAGATGGAAAAATTCCATACATCTACATATATACTTTGGTATATTGTGGAATATAAATAGATTCCATTATCATTGGACAGTAAATATCAGATAAAATATTTGAAATTTTAAACACAAATAACATTCTGAATATTCAGCAGTGATTTCAATCCAGCGGGATATGATTGTTCATTTTACTAGATACTCCAGTATATATTTATGAGACTTCTTATTGTCCCTCTCTCAATCCTCTTTAATTACATTCATTTTTTTTGTATTCTTTATACGCCTTGGGATCATCAAATGAAATGTATCAGGCATATTGGTCTTGGAATGTACTTTCGAACCCAGTCCCAGTTCCTTTCCTTGTTTGTAATGCAGATATTTACAATGTCCATCACTCCAAAGTAATGGTCATCACATTCATCATGGTAAGGTCTTCCAGAGAAACTCCTTGGGACATGTTCCAAAACAGTTATTTTCTGATCATGAAGCAAAAATCTTAGCTCGTGCAATAACTTTCCATTTCGGGAACCAATGTCAGCACCAATGCTCAGGGTGTTGTGATAAAGAATACAGCTCCCTACTGCCTGTCCAATAATGTGCTTCTGGACCCAGTTTAGAAGAGCATGTCCAATTACACCAGTGTGAAGTATTCCCACTTTGTACAATAGCTATCGCTTGGTCTCTCTAAACAACTTTACAGCAATTGTACTAAATTTCAATTTGTGTGTCTCTGTCCACTCAGAATCAGGCTAAAATGTTTTCCACACTGGACTTTCACAACAGTAACAACAGCTTGCTTTATATAGTGCTCTGAAAGAAGAAAACATTCTAAAGCACTTTGGAGGAATGCTATCAGGTACAATTTAATGTCTAGCCATGTAGCATGTGTGGATAAGTGACCAAAAGCTTGGTAGGCTTTAAAGGAGGACAGAGAGAGGTGGTGAGGCTGTAAGGTTCAGGGAAAGAATTTCAAAGTTTGATACCTAACAGTTGAATGCAGAGCTGCTAATGGTGACTTGTTAACATCAGATCAAAATTAGTACATAAAATGACAAATTATCAATTCCATCACATTAACCTTATAATATTCCTGTAAATAGGAGATAGCAAATTATTATTGAATGTTAAAATTTGAAGAGCCATATTAAGGATATCAACAGTAAGCTGCCAGAGGAGAGAAAGTACAAGGCATTATTTACTGTGTTCCTGTTTTAGGTTGTCAGATCACTGCTGCAGTCTTCAAACAGCAAAGATAGAGAATAAACATCAGTTAACCATCATGCCTTTAAGCAATTAAATTTTCATATGCAATTGTCTACACGACTGAGATATTTCAAAAAACAATGTGATAATGTATTGAGTCTGAAGGGCTTGTTTGGCAAATGTTCCAGACAATTTGAGTTCTAACACAAACAAACTAATTTGATTGTTTAAGGGTATTAGATGCTGGCTTATTTAAACCTCCTGCAGTTCTTTTGCTTTATGAGCACTGGATTCCTTTGTAGCTTGGAACTTTCAAGCTATGTTGGTTGGATACTGTATTGTGAAACTGCAATCAAAATATTTAGTTAACAAAGACTTAGCTGTATGTTAACAGGTTTCCAGTACCCTGCATTTTCAAAATGGTCACATTTTTAGCATTCAGCAAGACCCACAAAACTGAAGACCTAACCAGGGTAGGAGCTGAACTTAAAAATATCACAGAAAGCTTGAAACAATCAGATCAAAATATGAGATTTAAAAAAAATGACTTCTTATTCTATGCTCATTGTCACAGAAAATTGGAAGCCATGGGAATAAGATCTCTAGCCTCTGAGCCAGCCAGTAGCAAATCCAGTGCATTAGAAGTTAATGTCATACTGTATTATCGTACACCTTGACAGGAATCATATGTGATAAATGTAGATAAACATGCATTGTATGCATGTTCCTCTACATAAATAGCTTTGGGCTACAGTACTATTTCATTCACAATATTTCAAGTTGAGCATTTTTTTAAATGTTGTTTACCAGTTGTCTTTTTTAAGGAGCTGCTGTTCTCAAGCAGCGATGATTTACTTTCCTGCATTATACTGAAAAAGTTAAAGTATAAATGTATACAAACGGGAACTCATGACCTAGTAAAGAAAATTTGTCTTCATAGGTATAATGAATAAAATGGTTTAGATAATATGTTTTAAGCCACAGCAAAATCATTTGTGGTTTCCTTAGTTCTTAGTTATATATCTTGGCAATCCATGTGCAGATCACAGACTCTGTCAGTTTGGATATATCCTAAATCAAACAGAAATCTTTATGGTTAAAAGCAGCTTTATAGCAGTAATTGCCAGATTTTTTTCTTTAAAAATATGATGCAGGAAAGTAATTGTCTCTTGGTTTACTTTGTTCTCTCTCGGGTTTAGTCACAGAATGCTGGACACAATAGAAGTTACCAGGAAACAAAAATACTTCCACAAGTATTCAAAAGAGATGAAAGATTGTTTGAGTTTGTAGATCTAATTTGAGGCAGCTTCATTCTAATGAGGACTTCAGGGATTCAGAAGCAATGGCCACTGATGGCAGGCATTCTAGAATATATGCCTGTTGGTACTTCCAGACAAGTTTCAGAAAAGCCGGAGATTGCACCTGAATTACTGTGCACAGAATGATCAATATTTAATGCAAAATATGAATATGATTATATCAGTGTATGTGTAAGTAAATGATGCCTCTTGCACTTATCTGGAATCAGAAAATTAATTCATTAGAAATTCTGCAGATTTTTCATTAGACCAACATTACTCGAATTTGTTCAAGTGTTTATTTTCACTATGTTAAATTGAACCAAATAAGTTCTCTGGACCTTTTTGGTCTCTAGGGTTTGCAACATCCTGGACTGCCCTGGAGTCTTCAGGAATGAAATATTCATCTCCATGAATCTCAAGAGCAAAAACCATTGAAGTGTTAAAAACGTGTGCATTTTTCACTTTTGTTTATTAGCTAGGAAAGGGCTTGCTTTTCAAGAAAGCTGTTTAACTGAGTGGGGTGATTGGGGCAAGAGATTATGCGATGAACCCTTCAGGAATACCAACCAGAGTTGGCAAACCTACATGTCTCCGTGCATTCACATGTCAGGGCTTCTGTGGTTCAGCTGTTATGTTGATAGGGAAAGACTTAATCTAGGAACAAGAACACAGAAAAAAAGGTGCTGATGCTTCTTTATTTACTTCCAAGATATTTTTGGATGGACGGCTGGGTAACACCAAGCAACAGAGAATTCGTAAATACTGTTGATCAGGAAACATAAATAAATAAATGGAGAAAAATGTGTATGTGCTGGTAGTCAATGTAAGACAGCATTTGGGATCAATTAACCAAATGGAATGTTAAAGTTTCTTGTTTACACATTCCTTCCCTTGATCTGTGGTTATAGTCACAGAACAGTCCAAGGTCTGAGGACAGAGACCAGCAAAGTCAGAATTCAATAAATCATCCCTAAATTTATAACAGGCTGTTAAAAAGGAAAGAAAACATTAGTTCCAAATAGAATTTAAGCGCTACCTAAAATAATTCCTATGCTGCAAATAATGACATTTTGGGGAAATGGTGCAATTAATAGAGCAATGGTTAAATGATATTTCTTATTAAAACTTTATTAGGAGGTTGCATATTGAAAGTTGTCTCTTAACCATTAATTTAAGGTTAGAGGACAACTTTAATTAATTTAGCTTAATCAGAAGGGACGAATATTTATTTTCTCCAAAGTGAAATGGTTGGTTTCATGTCCTCAGCAGAAACTGGTTCTCAGATCTTGTATAATTTGTGAATTTGAATGACAACAAATTGTGTAAGAGATGCAAAAGGCATATTAATACTGAATGTGTGTGTCTGTGTGCATCTGTGTATGTAACTGTGTATGTATGTGTCTGTGTGTGTGTATGTATAAAATCTAAGTGCACTGTCATAACAATGCAGGAAGAGCTGCTAATTGCATTTACTTCATTTCTTATATTTCTTGGCTGTGCTCGACGCTGTTAACATGTGCAAAGTAAAAACATTTCATTCCTGCAGCACTGTCGATCCTTGCATTGATGAACACAAATGCAAGAAAACACAGAAGATAGAGTAATCTCTGCAATAAGATCTTGCGCACAATTTCGGAATACATGGAGATGAATTTATGAGCTATCTACTCACACTGATAATATTTATGCTTACTGGAAGGAATACAAGTCTATTAAAATGAAAAGCCCTCCAGCCAGAAAATAGTACCCCTTTCAAAGAGCAGTTTCGGCTCATGTTAAAGAACATTTTTAAAAACAAAAATTTATAATCAGCACATTGTGGATCATTAACAATGAGACATATTCAACATTGGAATATTTAAACAGCACATGTAGTTAAAGGGATTTTGTGAACAGGTTCAGGTATCTGCTTAAATGAGACAGTCCTTTATTTGAGATTATTGATAATTCCTAATTGAAGTTTCACAATGATGGGAAGTATTATATAAATGTACAGAAGAATTAAATGGCTAACAATTCAAATAACATAGGCCCAAATTGCCTGGTCTCTGGATTGCAGCAACTGGACACATCAGGAAGATGCTCAGTTGCCTCAATGCAAGGATTCAGTGGGAATTGCCTGGGAAGTTTGAACTTCCAAAAGGCAATCCTCCTGCTCCCCAGGACCCTCAGAAAATGTCCCCAACTTTGAACTTGAGTTGAGGACTTTAGACAGTTCCACGGTATTTACCTGGAGAGTTACTTAGGAAATGCTAAACAGAACAAACCTAGCCTAATACCTGGTAACTAAACAACTCACCTTCCACAATCACTCACACTGAAGGTCCCCCCTACTTCTCCTCACCCCGTGACTTATCACACTGACGACCCCCAATCACTGATTTCTCCATCTGACTTGCCCCTGAACTGACCTAGCCAGCTCCAATCACTGGTGATTCCCAAGCCCTATCTCCCCCGAACCAGCCTGACTCACCACTAAACGTATCTAGCTAGCGCCAATCACCTGACGATTCCTGAGCCCCGTTTTCCCCTGAACCCAACCTGAGGAGCTGTTGACCTGATCTGATTAGCCCCCCAACCTGACCCAAAACCCTTTGACCTGATTAGCCCTGACCTACTCACTCATCCGCCTGCCAGCCTGCTCACTGGACCCACCTATCACATTGCCACCTAGCCTACCTGCCACCCTACAGCCTTACCCACCCTATCCTTTTATCCACTCTACCCTGTCACTTATTTTCCTTACCCACTCTACCTCTTTACCCATTTATTTCAGCCACCCTACTTCTTTGCCTCCTCTACCCTGTACCCATTTACTTTCCATACTTACTTTCTGAAGCTGTTTTCAAAACAACTTTGGCACATTTAAACCTTTCACTTATTGGGAATATAGCAGTTTGTGACAGCAAAGGATATCATGGCTTCTCTGCAATGCTCTCTACAAGTTTTGCCGCACTGGGAGGAATGTGAAGGATCTCCCATTGAAAGATTGCCTGGAGCAATTGGAGGCAGGTACTTGCGCATTTTCAGTGTCAGAAATAGGGGGCTCTGATCTTCATTGGAAGATATGGGTCAGAGAGTATTTGCACCACATTGCTATGACTGTTCTCAATGGTGCTTGTTACATTTGTCTTATGCTGCAATATTAACTTTCCCTTTTTCCCCGAAAGAATAAATTAATTGAAAATATTTACTCATTGCATTTTTTTTTTACACAGGATTCAGTGCAGCTCACAGACTCTTTCCTGCGTGCTCTCCAGATTGAAATTTGATATCAACTTTCAAACTTAGTCAGAGATGGGTTTTCTTTTATTCAATTTTAGATGCTAGAAGGGAGGTCAATTCTTCAATTTTGTGATATAAGAAATCCTCTTTATCAAGAGCAGTGAGCTGGATCCAAAAGATTACTTTTTGCTGCATAAATGGTGGAAGATTAAAAATTATATTTCAGCAAATTACAGATATCAATGGCACATATGCAAGTTGCAATTATCTTTTTCCATGAGCCATTGTACACATTTAATTAAAGCTATTGTATCATCAGTGTTTTCTCTTATTCCTCCTCCTGATGTGGGAGTCGCAGGCAAGGCCAGCATCTATAGCCTATCCCTAACAGGTCTTGAGAAGACGGTAACCCATTTTCTTGAACCGCGACAGTCCATGTGGTGTAGGTGTGTCCACAGCACTGGCAGAGAGGGATGTTCCAGGATTTTGACCCAGCAACAGTGAAGAAACAGTGGAAAGGATATGTTTCCAAGTCGGGATGGTTTGAAACTGGTACAACAACAGAGAAAGAATATTCATCAGTCTCATGTCTGTCATGGTAGGTCTGCTCAAAAAAGGAGAAAATGATTGGATTAGAAAGATGATTTTCACACGATTTTACATAACTGCACAACATGTTCAGCTTAAATAAAATACATAATGAGATTGATATACACATCTACTTTTTATGCCCTTCTTATAAAATCTACTTTTTATAAAAAAACCATATAAAATATCATCAATTTGTATAAAGACCAGAAGGAAAATTCCCTATTTTTGGATATATGTATTTTGAATTGAGTGTAGCCACATCGCACAATTACTTTCAGTGGTAGGAATGGTAGCACAGGAATGAGGTACCTGGAGAATTTTAACATGGGTGAGTCGGATTGAACAAGGGTAGAGAGTTAACAAAAAGTCTGAGCATGCCTGGCAGCAGGTTCTAAACCATCCACGTCTAGTTTCTACTGAGGTATGATAAGGAACAGGCCTCCCACTCTCAGGAGGTGGGTTGGCATTATAAATATATTCATGAATCTGAAAACTTCAGATTTAACCAGCTTTGCGGATTTAACCACGCATGACCATGAAACTTGACAGCCTCAAGAGGAAGGCAAATACTCCTAACATATTCCTCATCATCCAGGGAGAGCAGGTGTGCCCTCCCCCGTACAAGCTCTGCTTTTCCCTACACTGGATATCAAGAATAGACCCACTCCTCCCTCAGTTGGTGATTGGATCCCACTTCAGGTTTGGGTCGAGCTAATCCTCCAGCCTCTTTGGAAGTTCTCCTTGCCTGATTGAAAGTCAAGCTTGCTAATCAGGCTTGCTTCTGGGTAGGGAACACACTGGGGTCTCTGTGGAATTAAAAATCCACAGTAATGTGAGCTAACTCCATTTCCATGGTTTTCATATTCCAGCAGATAGACATGTATGAGGTGAGGCACATAGGAAGGGAAAATGGTCAACATGCATACTTCATGAATGGTGAAGAAATGGCTAAAGATGAAATAGATGTAGGGCCAGAAAAGACTTTACACTAAACATGTGCCCAGTCAATGAAAAGCAGCATCTGTTTCATATCCAAAATACTGAATTACAAATCAAAGGAAATGATGATCAATCTGTACAGGTTCTGAGCAGATCAATTGTGAGTAGTCTTGGTTTCTGAGACTCAAGCACTGGAGGCGATGTACAGAATATCAACAAAATAAACCCCACAATTGGGATCTGCATTCTGAGAAAAGACTGGAGAGTACTGGAATTTTTAGCCTGCAGAGATGGCAACTGAATGCTGATCTTGTAAAGGTAAGTCAGATAATAAATAGTATGGAAAAGGTTAATCCAGAATACCACTTGATAGTAAAGGCACGTAAACTCAAAGTAACAAAATGAAATGGGAGATTCTTGTTGACACAGAGAGTGGGCAACACTTTAAATAAACTTTTGGAAAAGGTGCTGGAACTATTCAAGAAATAACTAAAGGCTGCAATGGGGAAAGTGTCAGGTTGTTACAAATGATTAATTAAGTTAGATCAACTAGCCTTTCTCATTGGAAAGTATATTGTGATAATCTCGGGCTCTACTTTCATGGATTGTTGAAATTTAAAGCTTATTTATTAGTGTTACTAATTTATTAATGTTACTTATTTATTAGTGTAAGTAGGCTTAATTAACCCCGCAATGAATGTGAAAATCTCCGAGTCACCACATTCCAGCATCTGTTTAGGTACATTGAGAGAGAATTTAGCTAATGTACCTAACCAGCACATCTTTCAGACCATGGAAGAAAACCGGAGCACTTGGGAGAAACCTGCGTGCAGACTATGACCCAAGCTGAGATTTGAATCTGCATCCTTGGTGCTATGAGGCAGCAGTGCTAACCTCTATGCCACTTACTTAAATAATAAAAGATACTTAATATAGCATCATGAATATAAGGCATTTAAAAACCATATTAAAGAAAAAGCAAAATTAAATCAATTAGAAAACAGGAATATTGTTAAAGCACTTTGAATTCCTTGGTAATTAGAACAGCCAATAATTTATGTGCTGAAGTCAAGTAGAATTTCAATGCCAGTTTAATAATGAGCAGCTAGGGACCTAAGAACTGATGGATAATAGACATGTACTGTGCAGTATGCAACAAAACTTGGATTCCTTTAATAATCCCCATTACATCTGTTGATGCACAGTGGGCCAATCTGCCAGCATATTAAATCACAAAACAGTATGACTTGAGATCAAACTCAAGTTCCTGCATACAATAACACCTGTGACTGTTTGCAAAGCTTTTCAAATGAAGGAAAGGTGCAGGGGTCTAAAGGGAAAATAGGAAGGAACAGTGAACTCAAGGAACTTACATGCACTCCTGCAGTGTGAATGGTCCATGTGAAAAGTAAGTATATCCATTCAGCCACCAGTTGAATTAAATCGGGGATAAAGATTTTAACCTGAATCTATGAAGGTCAAATTTGTGGCAGTGGTCTCTTATTGCACTTTGTACACACAGTTATGCACTTTTAAACTATTGTAAAGTTTAATGGAGGTAGTTTTTTTCAGTATCATCTAACTTATTCACTTCATGACAAAGCAACTTACTCCGTTTATGTGTCAAGATTTGTTGCTCTTGGCGGGGAGAGGGGAGCCAGAATTTTAGTATTTTTTTTAGGGAGGAGGTCATACACAACCAACACAATTGCATTTTCATGATATACTGCTATGTCTGGACATAAGTGATACTGTTGCATTGTGTGCGGCGAACAAATAAAAGGTGGCTACCTGAATTCTTTTCAATGTCAAGGATGACTCTTTTGATATTTTCTTTCTCACCTTTAAGATGCTTCCAGAGATCTAGAGTTGAACACAAACTACAGTTGCCGTCAGATACACCCAACTCTGAATTCTCCTAAGGAGAACTGGGATGGCACGGTGGCACAGTGGTTAACATTGCTGCCTCAGAGTGCCAGGGACCTGATTTTGATTCCTGGCTGGGGTCACTGTCTATGTGGAATCTGCACATTCTCCCCGTGGGTTTCCTCCAAGTGCTCTGGTTTCCTCCTAAAGTCCAAAGATGTGTGGATTAGGTGGATTGGCCATGCTAAATTTCCCCTTAGTGTCAGCGGGGCTAATTAGGGTAAGTGCATTGGGTTGTGGGATAGGGCCTGAGTGGGATTGTCACTGCAGACTTGATGGGCTGAATAGCCTCCTTTTGCATTGCATGATTCTGTGAGATATGTATTTCTTCTCAAAGATGTTGAATAAGAAAGCTGGGTGCTGTCAGCAACGTATGACTCATGCACATAAATGAGCAGGATTTTTGGTCCAATTTTGAGATGGGTTTGGAGGCAGGAGGTCAATTGGGATTTCTGCCTTTAGTTTCTCCTTTCAGGGAGAGGTTTGTTTAGTGCATGGATGCAGACACCCAGCAGCTGACTGGGATGGGATGCAGCAAGGAATGGGATCAGCACTCCAAGGCAGGCCTAGAAGCGTGCAAGATCTGCCATGCGATCATCCTCTGCAGGGATCTCCTCCCACACCCTCAGACTCTCCCCTATTCTTGCCCCTTCTGGCAACATCCCCCCACCTGCCACCTCACAGCAGCAGTGGTGTGGTGACTGAACCTAATTTGTAATTAAAGATGTGGAAAAAAAAAGTTCCATGGTATAACACTCTCCCATTTGCTTACCTTCCTTTGCAACCTGCTGCTCCTTTCCAGCTCAAAGGCCTCTGATTTGCCATCCAGCTTCAAGACTACATCCCTCACTTTTTGTTGGCCAGAGAATCTGTCTCCATGCCAATTACAGGGCCATTCCTCATGAAAATCTCCATTAGTGACTGTTTCCCCTGAAGGGAAAATCCAATCCATTATTGTTTGCTGCCCTCAGTGCTTGTGTAGCGTGAAGCGTTTCCTGGCCTCATTTCTACATAGAGTTTATGTTTTGTGCTGTGATTGGTTTCACTGGATTGCGTAACATGAATTATTTTGCACTGATGCAACAAAGGAAATGTAACAAGAATGTCAATGATGAGAAATGTAATGTAAGCTTATGATAACTGGTTAAAACTGAGAAGAACAGCTGATCTTAGTCAAATTAGACAATGATATTTTCTTTGACATTGCTCTCTCCCCCATTGACCATCTCATATTCCTTCCATTCAACTAATACTGATTTTCCACTGTGCATGTGCCAATCAATCTCTCTCTCCCATGCTCTTGATAATGCTGGCCAAGTGTAAAGTTAGGTATCCCCCTTGTTCATGAATTCAGATCAGATTGGTAATCATGTCATGAGCCATTGCCAGTTCGTTCTGGCTGTAATAATCACATAGAACTCTTTGGGACCACCCTTGAGCACACTACCATGTATCTGAACCCTTTCATGCTAGTTGGCATTCGATATTGACTCAATTGTTAAGGCAGTGGATAATGTGTGGCAGTTAGCTGCACAGGGTGAATCATTCAGTTCATTGGCCTGGGGTTAGTGACGTGGATATGGATAACAGTTACATTTCAAAGTTCCTGATCCATTACAAGAATTTTGGCCATCATGCAATAAGTCATTGGGTCTGTGTGCTGATTGCACCACTGCAAAGCATTTATTGCCAGTTTGTTTCTTTTATTTTGTTTTATTTTAACTCCTTGGTCTTTTATATCTATTTTTCTTCTTATCAATATATATAAAGCATAAAGAACCAATAACAGTACAACACAGGTGTGCTGATACAGATGCCTTTCTAATCTAATATTTTCTTGCCTCTACATACCCCTCTATTCCCTGCTTGTTTATGTATCAATCACATACCTCTTGAATGTTGTTATAGAATCTGCTTTCACCACCTTCTCCATCAGCATGTTCCAGACATTTATACATTTTCACTTGTAATATTAGCACTGCTGCCTCATACAGCGCCAGGGACCCGGATTCGATTCTGGCCTTGGGTGGCTGTCTGCATGAAGCTGGCACATTTCCACCCCCACTCCACCTCCAGGTCTGTGTGGGTTTCCTCCAGGTGCTCCAGTTTCTTCCCACGGTCTAAAGATGTGCGCGTTAGGCTGATTGGCCATGCTAAATTTTCCCATCGGGTCGGGGGCATTAGCAGGGTAAATAGATGGGTTACGAGGATAGGGCCTGGGTGGGATTTCTGACAGTGCAGGCTTGATGGGCCAAATGACCTCCCTCTATAATGTAGGATTCTATGATCCTATATAGCACCTTTAGAATAGTATAACAAACTAAGGAAGTTCACAGGAGTGTTGCTTGGTAATACCTTATCTCAAGTCGAAGATGGAAGAGCTTGGTCAAAGAGTTAAATTTAAAAAAAACTCCAGAAGCAGAGGAGAGTTGGAAATTGCGAGGAAGCTGATGGAGGAATTCCAGAGCTTTGTGCCCAGATGACTGAAGCCTTAAACAACAATGGCGGTATGAGAAAAGGTTAGGAATGGAAAAGAAATTCAGGGTTAAGGAACACAGAACTTTCAGAAGCTAGGGGGAATACAGAGATAGGGAGGGGCAAATTAATGGCAGGATATGAACATGAGAATTTTTAAAACATTAAAATTAAAATTCATAACAAAGAGGTTTCAGAAAACAGATCTTCCAGTGTCTAGACCATACCCACCATGATCTTCTTTGGGACCCAGCAGAATCTCCACGCAATGACTCAATAGGAAGTACTTGGGAAGTTTGAACTTCTAATTGACAGTTCCCCTGGTCCCAGGGCCCTCTGAAAAAGTCACTAACCAGGATTTTTCACTCACATCCTTCTCTGGCAAGTTTGGTGATGGGGGCGGAATATCTCACGAGAGCCCAAATCGTGTTTTACATCAGTGGGGAGCCTCATCGTGGTTGTTTCTGCCCCCATCAGGAATCCTGACATTCAATGTCTGGAACTGCATTATCATAAATTTGAGGAGCCTATGCCATGTGAATTATGAATGGTTCTCCATGGTGCACACCTGGCAGGCTGACCTGCCAGAGGAGCTTAGTTGTATGCATTACTTAGGAGGGCAGAAGGTCACGGCTGGACACTGCTCCCTGGCACATACTAAGGGTCGTGCAGGGTGGGGCATTGTGTGAGGACATGGGAAACAGAATATATATTCTATTTAACTATTGTGTATTCTTTAAAATGTATCCCAATGTTCATTAAGAGTCTGATTCACCAATGTGAATTTGTAGAACACACCCCTTCCAATTTTTTTTTGCTATCTCTCTAACTTTAGGCAGAAAAGTCACTATTGGGGCTTCAATGACACTTTTCTTACCCCCTGCCACATTATTCTGCAAGAAATGGTAAAGTTGTGACTCCAAATTAAAGTTAGAGAGGTCAGACAGCTCCAACACGCTTACCTAAACAGTTACCCAGAAAATGTTAGACAGAAAATTCCTATTCTAATTCCTAGGTAACTATTCAACTAAGAACTCTGACTCACCTCTTGACCACCCAACTCATCCTCAAACCCACCTGAATAGCCCTCACCAGCCTACACCCCTCTGACTGCAGACTCCCCTACAACCAGGCCTGATTAGTCCAAATCTGACAACTCCTCCTAATATAATCTGAATACTCCAATCCACCAACCTCCCCCTCCACTCTACCCAGGTACCACTCTATCTAACTGCCAGCCTCCCCACCTATAACCATACTCAAATGGCCTCGTCCACAAAACTTACCTTGCTCAACATGCCTACTTAAATACCTACACATTCACCCATCCATTCATCAATTCACTCATACATTAATTGACGAACTCACTGAAAAGCTGTTTAAATGCCCCAAAGCTATTTGATGTGTTTTTGAACATTTACCAGAATCCAACAACTAGTGCCATAAGAAGTGGGCATAGTTTCTCTATTTTTTTTAAATTTAGTTGTTCATAAAATGGGGGTATCATGGGTTAGACCAGCATCTATTACCCATCCCCAATTGCTCATGAGAAGGTATTTTTTGAGTTGATTTATCATTGTCACATTTTTTGTATGCAGTGAAACGTACTGTTTCTTGCATGCCATGAAGACTAGGAATACCGTTCATAGAGAAAGAGAGAATGCAGAATGTAGTGTTACAGTCATTGCTAGGGTGTAGAGAAAGGTCAGCTTAGTGCAAGGTAGATCCATTTAAAAATCCGATGGCAACAAGGAAGAGGCTGTTCTTGAGTCAGGTGATACGTGACCTTAAACTTTTGTATCTTTTTCCTGACGGAAGAAGGTGGAAGAGAGTATGTCCGGGGCGGGGGGGGTTTGGGGGAGGGTGGGGCGGTGGCAGGGAACGTAGGTGTGGTATCCTTGATAATGCTAGCTGCTTTTCCGAGGCAGCAGGGAAATGTAGACAGCGTCAATTAATGGGAGGCTGGATTGAGTGATGGGCTGGGCTTCCTTCACACCCCTTTATGGATACTTGAACAAGCTGGCATTGGGAGACACAACCATAAATGAGAAGTGAAATCATGCAACTGAAACTTAGAAAGTGGAATGGCAACCCATTAAAAGATCTAGGCCTTTTATTCAACCACAGTGCACTTTTTGGCAGAGGTTTCCAAAATGCAATTCCACATTCAGTGAGAAGATGAGTTATAATTAACAGGACCCTGCCATATAGATCGAACATAACAATTTTATGCTTCATATGTTATATATCATATTTTATACTTCATTATTGAATATTTACAATGCAAATATCACTGGCTTTTTTCTGTACAAAATTATTTTTGTTGCATCCCTGCTTGGGTCAGATGGAAATAACTACATGAAACAATCAAAGACCTGATAGCTACAGCATGAAAACATGTAACCCTCTTTAGTTAGGGGCAGCATGATAGCACAGTGATTAGCACTGCTGCCTCACAGAGCCAGAGACCTGGGTTCGATTCCCAGCTTGGATCACTGTTTGTTTGGAGTCTGCACGTTCTCCCCATGTTTACATGGGTTTCCTCCGGGTGCTTTGGTTTCCCCCCAATGTCCAAAAGACATGCTGATTAGGTGGATTGGCCATGCTAAATTCTCCTTCAATGTACTGAATACGTGGCAACTAGGGGGGTTTCAGAGTAACTTCATTGCAGTGTTAATGTAAACCTACTTGTGACACTAAATAAACTTTGAACTTTATGATCTAAAAGTAGGTAATATTTAATGACCCAATATGCAAGTAGTATAATTGATTATGTTACATATGCCTTATTTGGAATTTTCTTAAAAAATCTCCCGAAATGATGGGTAAATGAGGGGCATTCTGAAATTTCTTCGAGATGTAGTAGGTATGATTTCAAATAGATTTCATGTCAATTATTGCCAGAGGATTGCAAAATGTACGTTAATGAAGATGCACTCAATTCTTTTAATTACGCACAGTCAAACCTTGTTATTGCAAACTTACGAGAATCATTAGAGTAGTTCATCTTATCTGCATGTGTGAACCTTTATTGACAGCAGTGGAGTGTCCCAATGGTGTCAAGGGAAATGTTTAGAAGAATGAAAGTCTGCAACAACTGAGTTCATATTTATACTACAAATGGGTATTGCACCTAAGTAGCAACATTTTAGATCTTCCTCTAATTATAGACTATTTAATCCTTTGATCAATACAACATCATTCCCAAGCCAAAAATGTAGAATTCCTACAGTGCAGAACGAAGTAATTCAGCCCATCGAGTCTGCAATGATAACAATCTCACCCATCCCCATGATCCCACATATTCATATGTTAATTTCTCTGATACTAAGGGGAAATTTAGCATCGCCAACCCACCTAACCTGCACATGTTTGGGTTGTGGGAGGAAACTAGAGCACCCTGAGAAAACCCAGACAAACATGGGGAGAATGTACAAAATCCACACAGACAGGAATTGAACCTAGGTCCCTAGTGCTGTGAGGCAACAGTGCTAACCACTGTGCCACCGATGAAGGAAGAACTCTCTGATTTGCACAGTTTTCCAATTCAAGTGTCTTATATCAAAGCAGAAAAATGAACTGAAAATGTCGCTGCCTCTGAAAGAATAACAGCTTTGATTCTTATGGATATTCGAAAGGTTGTGATCACATATCTGTTTCTTGCTCTTGGTTGTATATTGCCAGGTACAATTATGCAAAGACGTGGAAATGAATCTCTCTGCAGTGTTAACCCTGGGCTAAGTAAGCATGTGAAAATGAAAGCGTCAGGCTAACACAAGTTAGAATTTATCTATTTTCATGTTTTTAAGATTCCAGCTACTATCAAATCTGCAGTAACATCTCACCCAGATGAAAGGCAGCATTTAAATTTTCTGGCATGGCTTCCAATGGTATTTTACGGCGACAATCATTAAAAGACACAGCTGGTAGCTGATCGTGGAACAGTCAAATGTAGAATTCTATGCAGAATGGTGCATTTATTCACCCTTATCACTGCTAATCATATTAAAAAATGGATGATTAAAAAAATGAAATTCATGTGGCTCTACAATCTATTCTGCTCACATGGGAGGGAGCTAGTAAGATGCATCCAGGTGCCACCAGGAAAACAGTTTTATTTGGCAGCTTTTCTTATTCCGTAGGAGGTAAAGGGTAAAGTTATGGTCCTCATCAAAATTCTGTGGTTACTTCCAGTAGAACATTTTGGGTGAGCATTTTTAAAAATCATAATACATGGGCACATTTATAATACGCTTAACTTTTCCTGTGAGTGTCAATGCCTAATCTAGGTTAATTCATAGGACACATACTATTGGATATCCTTCCAAGTATGGATATAATCAAGGTGTTTATAGAAGTATAGATAAGGGACAAAATATATCATTGTATCACTTTGCTCTGGTACTCCTGCCCCTGAGTGACTAGCTTGTGGGTTAAAGATCCACTCTAGAAAATTGAGATTGAATCTTCCAGATGGTAGTGGGATAGAGGGGTCAGGGCTTTTTTCAGGTCCTGCCTCAGGTGGAAGATTTATTAAAGATTTTTTATATCTGTGAGAAAGTTTCCATGTCTAAGTCAGGGTGGTTCTGATTTGATTTATTATTGTCACATGTATTAGTATATAGTGAAAAGTATTGTTACTTGAGCGCTATACAGACAAAGCTTATCATTCATAGAGTACATGGGGAGAAAGAAAGGGAGGGTGCAGAATGTAGTGTTATACCATAGCTATGGTGTAAAGAAAGATCAAGGTAAGATAAGTCTATTCAAAAGACTGATAGCAGCAGGGAAGAAGCTGTTCTTGCATCGGTTGGTTTGTGATCTTAGACTTTTGTATCGTTTTCATGAAGGAAGAAGAAGGAAAAGGGTGATTAACCTTCAACAAGTGATGTCAGTGCACACAGTGCAATAATCTCTATTAGCTATTATCATTACAAGGTACAATATGTAACTGAGCAAAAGCAGCGGTATAAAAAATGAATATTTCTAATATAAGAATAAGAAGTTTCTATTGTCTCAAGTTCTCAGCTTGAAACATTACTCATACCTGGAGTGAAACGCCTTATTCTCACCCATGGCAAATTCAAAGGTGAAAATTTAGGGTCTTGGCTAACTTCATAAAACACCTTGGAGTTTTTAGCCTGGCTCATAACACAAGCCTAAGGAAATGGTGAGGAATCCCTGCATCATTAAAAACAAAACATAAATTCTTAACTCTCACTGCCACATCATCAGATTTGGACAAGAAATATTCCAATTATCATTGCAACAGAAATTTCTGAAATTTCTGAAAATCTCACTGCTTGCATTGTGAAAATAGGGTACAGATACTATAGCATTTCTGTACTTTTCTTAAATATAATTAATAATTTAGAAAATCAAAGACCTTCCATTATATCACCAATTCAATTGTACAGATTTGGTAGCTGGAGTGACAGCAAAACTGTCAATGTTTACCAATATTACAATCATGAAACTGACCAGGGAACCTTTAACCTTTACACACATGCTAATAAGCAGGGAAATCTACACACTGTTATCAGAAATAGAAATCGCTTGAATTGATGTGCAATTCTACCATCAAACTCTTCAGGCCTGGATTTAATGGCTCCATCATCATGGGGCCTGCTGTGGCTCAACCAAAAACCATTGACTTTCTGTGGGACTGGACAATCCCAGCAACGGGCTAGACTGGAAAATCCCACCCTTAGTCTCACGAGGGAAAAGGCTGAAGAAATTGTTGAATGACGTGATTCTTCTGTCACGACTTGCAATTTTCCTGTCGGGTCACGGTGGGAGATACACATCTGAACAGGGAGTTGTGCATCATCGGGAATGTATGCACATTTCCGAGAGCTGGCAAACAGTGGCCATTCAGACCATGCTGGGAACCGATGGGAAGACAGGTAAGTCATTTAAATTTGTTTTTAATCTGTTTTAAGTATTCAAATTAGTTAATTATTGGATCTTTCCAGATCCTGATTGAATCTCCCACCCCGCCAGGAGTACTTCACTCTGGTGGAGTTCACACTGGTTCCTCATCTTTGGGAAACTAGCGGGCAACACTGTCGGAATGAAAGGAGGGGGGATGCAACTGGGGCCTTCCCAGGGAATTAGGCAGTGGGATGGCTGTCACCCCTGAACATGATTCCCTGGTAGTACCAGCCTGTGCCCCAGCACTACCCAAAGGACAAAATGCCCATGCGCAGGTGGCATCTTGGCACTGTCCATTGGGCAATGTGAAGGGACAGGGCCTTTTATGGGTGATTGGGTGATCAGTGGGGGTTGGGGAGTCCCAGTGCCACTCTGCAAATAGGATTGGTTTGGGAGGGAGGAAGAGGAATGATGGGGATGAGCTAGGCTAAGGGGATGGTCTGCCAGTGGGATGAGGGGAGGACCTGCCTCTAGAGGGGGTTAGCGAAGTGGGGGGTCTGCTGGGGTGAGTGGGGTGGGGGGGGATTGCCACTGCTGGGGTTTGGGGCCTGGACATCAGATGGTCTGGGATGGGGAGGAGGGGTCAGGGCTGGTCTGGGAATTGCTGTGAAAGTCACGATCATTCTGTGCAGAGAGAGGGGAGGCTGGAGGGGCAACACTACAGTGGTTAAAGTCTGGCCAGCAATTGAGTTGGCCAGCAAACAGGAGGTTGACAGTCTTGAGCCACTGTGCATGCACAGAGTTCTAGAATTGTCAAACTCCAGCATGAATAGTCCATGCCTATTTGTAACTGAGACCTCTTCATTGTGCAGAGTGCGGAGATTCAGGTGAGAAGCTGAACTGACAAAACAGCTGGGATTTAGAACAGTTTTCCCACCAATTCAGCACTTTTGGGAGAATCCTTTCTAATGGTTTGTTAACTTCTCAATTATCTGTGAACAACCTCTCTGACCCTGAAAAAGACTAATATTGTACTTATTAAATGTCCAATTGCTTTATTGAGACAAAAATGTTAGCCAATTTTTAAAGTAAGAAAAGTTCAAATTTTAGTTTGTTTATGCTCTTCCAACCTCAATTTCATGTGCGTACCTCATATTTATTTCATTTTCTGTAAAATAATTAGAGGGTGAAGGATAACTGTAGCCTTTTTCTTCTGAGATTGCTGTCTGTGAGAGTTCTAGAATGTGATTGGCTACTGCTTGATGACATCACTGTTGCTGGATGTTAATTATGCTCTTGAGTTCGCTCTGGGAAAAACAATACTGGGAAAGGTGAAATTATGTTCAAGAAATTTTCATGAGAAACTTTCTTCAAGGTACGTGGCTATTGCAATTATATTGCTTCAGACTAATGTGTATTTTGTGTAGGCTGTACACTTCGAATTAATTATAAAAATATTTGTAGGATATCTCTGAAAGACTAGAGGAAAAGCAAAATGAATGAGATTATGATGGTAATAAATGAGTGCTAAAAGCACATATAAAGTGAAGTGGTCCTGTATTATTACACTGAAGAGTGGTTATCATTGATGCCTCAAATCACCAGGGATCAGGGTTCAATTCCTGGCTTGGATCACTGACTGTATGGAGTCTGCACATCCTCCCCATCTGCACAGGTTTCCTCTGGGTGCTCTGGTTTCTTCCCATGTTCTGAAAGATGTGCTGGTTAGGTGTATTTGCTGTGCTAAATTCGCCCTCAGAGTATCCGGACAGGTATGGTGACTACCAGGATTTTCACAGTAACTTCATTGCAATGTTAATGAAAGCGTATTTGAGACATTAATAAATAAAGTTGAAAACTTGAAACTATAACATCATAGTGTTGAATTGATTTGAGGTTAAAAAAAAAATGCTTTAAACCAAACGTGTATAGTATTTAGCGAGAAAAGAGCTTTCTTTGACATCACTGTACTTAATAAACACAAATAAAGTGCAAGTTATTTATTCAGTCAACTGCAATTTACATGCCCATTAAGTGCGTACTTTTTTAAAGCTAGAAGATGGTAATTTTCCAAGAAATGTATCACTTTGCAGACAAGCTGTCAATTCTGTTTTATATTCGGAGTTCTTAATCCCCTTTTTATTTCCTAACCTTCAACTGGGCTAACATCATCCTCCAAGGTTCAGAATCTGCCCATGCTGCCCATTATTGTTATTATAAACCATTTCTCAACCACAAGAAAGACAATCCCTATATGGTATCCATATTTTATGGATAGAGATAGAGGCCAGCATTTTACAGTGCCTCCCACTATGGGAGTTGGAGTGGGTGAGGGTGAACCATGAGAAGGTCAGTTGACTTTGGGTGTAATTTTCTGGTGAAAATCCCACCCAGAATCTATTGAAACGGTGTGACGGCAATAATCTCTCCGTCAATGTCAGTAAAACCAAGGCGATAGTCATCAGCTGCAAGGAATGTAATGGAGGACATTACCCTGTCTACATCAATGGGGATTAAGTGAAAATGATCAAGAACTTCAAGTTTCTAGGTGTCCAGATTACCATCAAACTGTGCTGGTTCTTTCAGGCTGATGCCATAGTTAAGAAAGCCCACCGGTGCCCATACTTTCTCAGGACACTGAGGAAATTTGGCACATCCTCTGCAATCCTTACAATTTTTATAGGTCCATGATAGAAAGGATCCCTGCTGGATGAATCACAGCTTGATATAGCTCCTGTTCCAATCAAGACTGCAAGAAACTACAAAATGGTTGTGAATGTATCCCCGTACATCATGCAAACCAGTCTCCCATCCATTGACTCTGTCTATACTTCCTGCCACCTTGGAAAAGCAACCAGCATTATCAAGGGCCCATGCATCCTGGAGATACTCTCTTCCACCCTTTTCCATTAGGAAAAAGATTATGAAGGTCAAAGATCTTTGTACCAATCAACTTAAGAACAGTTTCTTCTCTGCTATCATCAAACATTTGAATGGACCTACTTATATTAAGTTAATCTTTCTCTACACCCTAACTATGACTGTAACACTACATTCTGCACCCTCTCCTTTCCTTCTGCCTTATGTACTCTATGAACGATACGCTTTGTCCGTATAGTGCACAAGAAACAATACTTTTCACAGTATTCCAATTCACATGGCACTAATAAATGAAATGAAATGAAATGAAATGAAATCAAATCAAGTCAAATCAAATCATGCATTTGTGTTCAATTGGATTGGTTTTTAAAAGTTGCAAACATATTTGTCCAGTAGTTGGCAAAAGATGGAAAAGTACTTCAGTAAATTTGTCAGTCTACACAATCAAGACTCATGAAGATAATGGTCCAGATTCTCAACTTCACCCACAGCTGGGATTCTCCAATCCCACTGCAGTAAATGGAGATTTGACTGAGTGCCAAACATTCCGTTCACTAGCTGGCACTAGTGGTGAGGTGTGAACAGCCAGAGAATTCCAAAGAATTGTGACCAAATGCCTGTAAAACCTTTATTACTCAGGAGGGAAAAGGGGACAAGCTTAAAAATTTGAATCAACTTAATCGTTAGTGACAATAAGGAGAAGATAATTATGATCTCCTCCTGATAATTCAAACAATGTTTCTGTGTTTAAGACTTTAAGTTGTCCATTGAAGAATTAAGCAGTGTAAATAAGTTATTTTAAAATTGTCGTGGCATCATTAAAGACAACATGGAAAACATCCAGCAGCAGTTGAAAACAGGGATGTAAACCAATCATAAAAAAACCCTTTTGAATCATCAGATAATTTGGGTAGATAATTATAAATTTGGAGGAATAACAGTGACAGAATGTAGAGATACAGAGCTAAAAAAAATAGAATCCAAGGAAGCCACAGATTAAACTGTACTGAATTCTGATCAGACAACAGCTTGAGCTCTGTGTTCAGATCTGTTTACTCAGAAGTTTTAAAAATCACATAATGAAAAATAAAAATTTGCATTTATATAGCACCTTTTGTAAGTAGAATCTCATAATGTGTTTTACAGCCAATGTAGCACTTATGAAGTGTAGTCCCTGTGGTACCATGGCAGCCAATTTATTTGCAGCAAATTCACACAACAATGACCATGTAATCTCACTTTAGATGTTGCATGATGGATAGCTATTGGCTAGAACACTAAGGAAATCTTCCCTGTTCTTCTTTGTTTTAGCTTCAAGAGATCTTTCATGTCCACTTGAGTGGATAGATGGAGACTTGGCTTAACGTGTCATCCAAAAGGCAATGGATTTTACATCCTTGCTCGTCCCAAAACCATAAAATCCTGACCGAGGTTATTGGACCTTCAAATTGTCCATCCTTTGCCTGCTCTGATTCCCATAGCGGTAAAATTCCGACTAACATCTCTGACAGTGCAGCACTCACTCCACCCTGCACTGGAGCTTAGATGCTGTGTGGGATTTTCATTGGCTATCAGCAGGATCTTCTTGTTCTGTTGCTGCAAATGGGGTTTACTGTCGCTCGTACCCCCCACTGCTAGGTAATCCATGATGTGGGATCGCTGTTGGAAGCCTGGAAGATTGTACTGGCAGGGACAGCCAGAAAATTTTGGCCGTTCTGTTCAATTCCCTTCAGTGGAAGTTGAACAAACATATTTCTCATTTTAGAAAGTTAGAATGTTTCGACTGAGTTACAACTGAGCATTTACCACATATACACACTGAGCAGTTCACAATTGAGTGACCAGATCTGTCAGCTGCATAATTAAGCCTTGATATAATGGCTTCAGAAATGTCAGTGTGGCATAGTTACAAGTTTGGCATGATCAGCTTGTTTGTTGGAATAACAAAATCAAGTTTTGCAGAAAGCAACATAACACTCAGTTGTCATTTTCATTTTTAAATTCTACTAAATAAAACTCAAACCCTTCTTGAAAGTTTAGAAAATATTCTCCCTATTGTGGCAGCTTTGATCTGCACTCAATAGGATAAAAGTGAACAGTCACTGGAAATTTAATAGGAAATGTTTTCCCATTGCACTGATGATGTTTTTCATACACTCTTGCACCAGGTTTCTGTCATTTACCTCAATTGTACTGTCACATGTGGCTGATGTGTATTAAATGCAAAGTTGAAAAATAACAAAACTTAATTGCTAGTATGGGAACTATTAGTATGAGTTTAACTTCAATATTCATTAATGAGCTTTCTTGATGAATGTTTTGGTGAGGATAGGAGGAGCTTACCTTTATGACTAAAGTTTCAAGTAATAGTATGAAATACTGGACAGTGCACTGGCCATGTGGAATCACCAAGGAACGAAATAACGCTCAAAGGTAGACTTTGGTAAATTTGTCCTTGGACCCAGCTTCTATATTTTGTCATTCTATTACTCAAAGATTGAAAAATAAATATATATGGTTTAATTTACTCCAAGGGGTTCGAGTTGGGTTTGGAAGTGTAGGCACTATGGGTGGGATTCTTCTGTCTCGTCCATGCAGGACTCATTGCTGTGAGAATGGAAAATTTGGCATAGCAACCAAAATACCATTAATTTTCAAGAGCACAGGAAAATCCCAGCCACGATCAAGAATCTAGCGTCCCTCCAGAAGGAGGCCATTCAGCCCATCAGGTCTACATCACAATTCTATCCAGGCCTTGTAATCCCACATATTTACCCTGCTAATCCCCCTGGCATTAGGATCAATTTCATGTGGCCAATCCACCTAACCCACACATCTTTGGACTGTGGGAGGAAACCGGAGCAGCCAGAGGAAACATTTGCAGATACGGGGAGAAAGTGCAAACTCCATACAGACAGTGACCTGAGGTTGGAATTGAACTTGGGTTCCTGGCACTGTGAGGTAGCAGTGCTGACCATGTGCTATCATGCTGCTCTACAAGAATGGAAGATTTTGGTCTGTGCTATGAAAAACATGAGCAGCAAGAGTTCACAAACAGCAAATAAAATTAATGACCTCTTAATCATGTTTTTGGTATGTGTTTGATCAATCAAGATATTTCTCTGTTTTGAATGTGCCATCGCATCTTTAATATTCACCAGAGCAAGAAAACCAAGCCTCAGTCAGTTTATTAGCTTATCTGAAAGACAGCACTGAACCACTGCAGCACACCCTCAGTGCTATACTCAGGAAGTTAGACACAATCCAGGATAACGCAGCTCACTTAATTAGCAATACATCCACAAATATCCACTCCCTTCACCACTAAGATTAAGTAGCAGCAGTGTGTACTATATTCAAGATGCACTGCAGCAATTCATCCTTTCACATATTTACCCTGCTAATCCCCCTGACACTAGGATCAATTTAGTGTGGCCAATCCACCCAACCCACACGTCTTTGGACTGCGGAAGGAAACAGGAGCAGAAACCCTTGCAGATACAGGGAGAAAGTGCAACTCCATACAGACAGTGACTTGAGGTTGGCACTGCAGCAATTCATCCTTAGACAGCACCTTCCAAACCCATGACTATTTCCATTTGGAAGAACAAGGACAGCAGATACATGGGAACACCACCACCTGCAAGTTTCCCTCCAAGCCACTCACCATCCTGACTTGATCAGTTACTGGGTCAAAATCCTAGAATAACTTTCCTAATGGCTTTGCGCGTCAACCCCCAGCACATGGACTGCAGCAATTCAAAAAGGCAGCTCTCCATCACCTTCTCAAGGGCAACTAGGGATGGGCAATAAATGCTCGCCAGCCAGAGATGCCCATGTCCCACAAATTAATAAGAAATAAAAATATCAGATTATATTAAGTGATAAAACTCTGAGGTAGGGTATGAGCTCACATATTCCTGATTCAATATACAGCATGCAACCAATCAAACCTCATCTCTACGTTCATCCTCTGCTTATTAAATATATGTAAAAAACGTTAAATAATCCCTCATCCATTTAACACTATCATTATGAAAAAATCCTCCATATTCATTGATGACAATGCATGCTGCACATCATTGTTGACACAAATGTGGTTACTGTACAGCAGTTTGACACAATGTAACAAATATCTAGTCCTGGAACATACATATTATTTGATAAATGTATCCTGAAAACTTCTGGTTTCAATGTCTTGTCTTCCATTCAAATGCAGGGGATTTTTGCTCAGGGAAACTATGACAGCCACAAGCTTTCCATGACCACAATATAACCACAATCATCTGAATGCAAAGTAAAAACAAATTTCACATTGCTACCCTAAACAATCTTCGGTTTGCAGAGAGAGTGAACTTGGAAATCCATTCTCTGCCTACCCCCAGTTTTGCCCGACCCTCCTCAGAGGCAGAGAGAGGCTTTTTAGCAGTTGCCCACGCAGGGTGCTATGATATTGCTACTTGCTTGTGAATTGGAGGAAGGAAGACCTCCATATGTGAGCAATTAAACGACACTGAACTCCAACTGCATGTCTTATTTTCACTATTATGGCAGAGCTGATACAATTATTCTTCATGTGGAAGTTGAATCATAGAATTGTAGCATCCATACAGTACAGAAGGAGGCCCATCAAATCTGCACTGACAGAGCATCCCACCCAGACCCATCCTCGTAACGCCACCAATCCCTCTAACCTATCCATCATGCAACACTAAGGAACAATTTAGCATGGCCAATCAATCTAACTTGCACATTTTTGGAGTGTGGGAGGAAACTGGAGTACCTGGAGAAACCTACACAGACATGGGCAGGATTGCAAACTTTAAACAGACAGTCATTCAAGGCCAGGATTGAACCCGGAAATCTGGTGCTGTGAGGCAATTGTGCTAACAACAGTGCCGCCTTGCCGCCCTGATGTAAGGCAATGATTTAACGAGCACATTTCTTCTCCTTTGCATTTAGAAAGCTGGATCAGTATTGTTAACCTTCAAATGGCATTGCATGATATGAAATCATTGTGAGAAGCACCTCTCTTCTCACGTTAACATGTGAGCTGAATACCATATACTCAGTAGTGATGTAGATGTATCAATGTCAAATGTCAACATGGACTGAGTCGAACTTAAAAATATTAAAGTGAATGTTGTGATAGTCACATTCAAAGCAACAATTGGGGTTGAAGTGCATTACAATGCAGCATTAAGTGCTCCTGTTGAATTCTACTGTGCTGTTCAAGCCATTCTAAATTGCAAATAGTGCTTTGTGCCAGATTGCACTGCAACTCGGTGATCATTTTAAAACTCACAAGTACTTTCCTGGAATTGTGCCGCTTGCTATCCTTAATTTTGTGAGATTTTATATGATCTGCTGGGTTTCTTTGGTTGGAGGTTTGAGATTTGCATCTTGCATTGGTAGTTCCTGCATCCGGTGGTCTATCAAAAACAATGTGCTATTGACAATATTGGCACAAATACTCAAAAGTAACATTGCATTTTCAGTTATAAAATCAAAAAATAAAATTTCTCTGATTGACATTTTCTTGTTTTCAGTTTCTGGTAAATCAACTGGTCTTTGGTGGAACTGTCAAGACAGCTGTTCAAGTACAAGTTGAGTGAATAATCCCTTCAACTCCATCACAGAGTTTTCACAGTGGTTAATGCTGCTACCTCACAGTGCCAGGGACCCAGGCTCAATTCCAGCTTTAGGTCACTGCCTGTGTGGAGTTTGTACATTCTCCCCATGTCTGTGTGGGTTTCGTCCCACATCCAAAGGTTCTGTGGTTTAAGTTGATTGGCCATGCTAAATTAACCCTGTCATCAGGGCATTAGCATGGTAAATATGTGGTGTTATGGGAATAGGGCCTGGGTAGGATTGTGGTCAGTGCAACCTCAGTAGGCCAAGCGGCTTTCTTTTGTACTGCAGGCATTCTATGATTCAATGAATCTACCTCACATGGATTTTTTTTTTCATCTGTTCCATGTTACTGGCTGGCATTGCAGATCCATTTTGTCAATGATGAAAAGGAAAAGAAACACAACTTATATTAAGGCACAATAGTTCGCACTCTGATTCATAGCACCAGGGACCTGGTTTCAATTTCAATCTTGGGTCACTATCTGTGTGGAGCGTCTGCATGTGATTCCTCCGGATGCTCTGGTTTCTTCCCACACTTCAAACATGTGCAGGTTAAATATGTTAAATTGCCACTTCATGTCGGGGGTGGGGAATGATAAATACATGGGGTTACAGGGGTAGGGTGTGGATGAAATTGATGTTGGTGCTGTCTTGATATGTCAAGTGGCCTCCTTTTGCACTGTAGGGATTGTATGGATGCAATCATACTTGCCATTCATGCCACCCTCCTGCTGCAGCAGTGTCGGTGAATTTGGCTGCTAGCCAAATCTCCATTCACTACAGAGGATAGAAAATCCCACCAGCGTGAATGATGGTAAGATTCTGGCCTGTGATTCTAGATGCCGTGATCAAGCAGGAAGCTGAAGGAGCAAATGCCTCTCCTGAGTACTGAAAATGCGTTGGAACAATGCTATGAGCTCAAAGGAAAGTATTACTTTGCAAAGTCATATCCTTCAAAAGATTGATGCCACTGGAATGCGCATACAACTGATAAGCAATTAGAAGGTACCTGTAATAGTGCTGCTGAGATACTCTTTAGTCATCAAACAAGCCAGTTAATCAGTATTAAACACTTATGTCACAATCTGGCTGTGAAGTGCCCAGCATTTGTACAATGGAATAGATGAAGATTTGATAAACAGGCTTGCAGGTTTTATTTTTTATACATAGGATTGCATAGAGATCCACATCATTTGGCCATTATGCCAGTACTTATGCACCACGTAAGCAGCACCTCGTCCCTCTTCTTTTAATGATATCAGTACAACCTTTTCTTCCTCATGTGCTCCCCTTAAATATATCTGTGCTATTTTCCTCAACAACTCATTGCAGTAGTGAGTTTCACATTCAAACCACTCTCTCCATAAAAAGGTTTCTCTTGAATTCCCTACTGGATTTATTAGTGACTATCTTATATCTTTTCCATCTAATGAGATAGTGAAATGCCATCTTTGAGGCACCCGGCTAACAGTACAGAGGGGTCCGCAGGTGTTTGAAGAATATAATAGAAAAGGTCACTGTGGTGTTATACTGATCTGTCAGGAAGTGCACTAAAGCACTGTGACTGTAACCAAAGTGTAAAGGTAAGCAATTAACATTGTAAAACATCAGGTCAATGCATAAAAGCAGGTTCCATATGACAAAGTTACGGGGTTAAGCAATCGCATGAAAAGCATTCTAAAATAGTAATTTAGGCTGGCATGTTTTAGATATGCAACCAGCAAAGGCAGGTATTGTACCATCCATGATGTTACAGAGAACTTGCTACAAATATTTACTGTGATGAATTCTCATTCTATGAACAATATGCTTTGTTACTCTATAAACAGTTTGATTTGTATAATGTGTAAGAAATAATACTTTTCACTGTATATTGATACATGTGGCAATATTAAATCAAATCAAATCAGGTCAAAAATCAACATGGAAAACAGCGAATTGGAAGTTTATGATATTCTGATTTATATTTATGTTGACTTCATGTAACATCAAAATCAGGAGAGATATAAACCAGGCTGCCGACTCATTATCACCCCTTCAACACAACCATACAAAGTCAAAATCTACCCCATACTGTTCTTATTCAAGCTGGAGTCAAAGATATAACACGAACAGTAAATTTTATTCATTAATTATCATGATGTTGCTTCTCATCCAGCCAATCTCATTCTACTTTTATCCCATCAGAATCATTCTAAGGAAGAATTCTGCAACTCTGTATAGCATGAAATGACTGCCAATAACGTCTAGCTCCCAGCTGCAATTCAACTACAGCTCATTAAAATCTGGAGAAATAAACAACAACTCAAAGTGTTCAGGGATCAGACTTCCTTTTAACATTCATTCACAGGAATTGAGAAATCCTTGCATGACCAATAATTACTGTCCATCAATAACCACCTTTCTTGACAACTGAGTGGCTTAGCAAACTACTTCAGAAGGCTGTTAAAACCATTTCTATGGGACAAAATCTCAGCAGGTCTGACAGCATCTGAAGAAAGAGAACAGAACTAATGTTTCAAGTCTGGGTCACCCACACTCGAAATGCTAGCTGTTATCTCTCCACAAATGCTGTCAGACCTTGCTGAAAATTTCCAGCATTTTATGTTTTTGTTTCAGATTCCAGCATCCACAGTAATTTGCTTTTAAAATTGCAGTGGGTTTGGAGTTATAGTCAGGTCAAAATTGGGTCAGGGCAGAAGATTCCCTTCCATAAAGAACGTTAATGAATCAGAGGGGTTTTTTTTAACAGCAATCCAGTAATTACAAGGTTACTATTACTGTCATTCGCTATAGAACTAACTTAGTTTAAATTCTTCAGCTGTTCCCTCCTCATGCATGTACATATACCGATATGCGCACATACACAGACGTAAACATGTGAAAGCAGAGAACAATCAGCCCATTGAACACACACTTTCCAAGAATGTCTTCCAATATGCCAAATTGTGAACTCATTTCCACTTAGGGTGTTGTTGAAAGTCATCACCCAGAAGTTATTTCTTTGCTGCTAAAGTGCAATTAAACTGTTGCCTCGCAGTGCCAGGGACCCAGATTCAATTCCTGCCATGGAAGTCCAAGTGGAATTTGCACTTTCTCCCCATGTGTGTGTGAGTTTCCTCCAGGTGCTCCAGTTTCCTCCCATAGTCCAAAGATGTGAAGGTTAAGTTGATTGGCTATGCTAGTCTCAGAAGGATTAGTTGGGTAAATTGTGAGGTTATGGGAACAGGGCCTGGGTGCGATTATTGCCCAGACTGATTCAATGGGCTGAACAGCCTCCTTTTGCAATGTAGGGATTCTATGATAGATCTCATAACTTGCAATCATTAAACCAAGTCATTGGATTACTAATCCAGCAGCATAATCACCACGCTAACTCGTGGGAATGCAAAGAGGAGTAATAGGAGTTTGGGATACTCTGGAGGGATTCAAAAGTCAGGATAAGGATCTTGAAGATTTTGCTGAGGCATTAGGAGCTACCAGAGTTTAACAAATACAAAAAAAAATACATTTAAAGTTAACAAACCTCGAGAATTAAGGTGAGAATAAAATAATACAAAAGCAAAATAGTGCAGACACTGGAAATCTGAAATAAAAACTGGAAGTGCTGAAAGTGCTTGGCAAGTCTGGCCACATTTGTGGAATGGAAAACAGAGTTGACTTCCAAGTTTAACATGAGACTTCCTCAGAAGAACCAATCTTGCTGAGCATTCCCAGCAATTTTTGTTTCTGCGCTTGAGAAAAAGCATTTTCTTGCACCAAGTAGCATTTAAGCATGGAATTATTATTACATGGAATTAGATTCCCAGAGAAAGTGGTCATTGTAAAGATAATTAACTTATTTGAAAGGGAGATGGCTATGTTTCTGGTAAGGATTAGGATTGGTGATTATAGAGATAAGAGTAGACTCATCGTCAAATATCCCACAGAACATAAAAGTCTCTTGTTAAGAGGTGGGCGGAGAATATTGCCTGGAGGTCAGAATGGCTTAGTGGTGGTATAATGATGGATAAGTATTGGGTGGTTTATTTGACCAGAGATACTTTCTGACAACAGATTAAATAGGTGGGGTTGCGTCCACAATAGGGTATTTTGAGCAGCTTCTGTGAAAAGGGTATGTGTAATGGATTGGCTGCTACTTGCTGTCATATTTGTATCTGTGTGTCTCTTCTGTGTACGTACACAGGTCAGTACACATACAACTATGGGGTCTAACCTCAATATCAAGATTTACTTCTATTTGGATTGAGCAGGGGGTGTTGTGAATTCTTCATGAGAGTTTTCCAGCTGCATGACTATTTAATGTGCTAAAGTTCTGAGTTAGTTCAGTAACGAGCATCTTGAAGTAAGATCATGAGAAATAAGTATAGCAGGAGACCATTTGTCCCCTCAAGCCTGCTCCACCATTCTATACAACTTTTAAATTAACTCCAATTTCCTACCTTTCTCTAGTATCTTTCAAATGCTTTAGTAGCCAAAATTCAATCCATCTTGGTCAACATATTAAACTACTGAGCAACCAGAGCCATTTTGGTTGGAGAATTCATGAGATTCACTACCATACGAATAATAAAAAAATGTTTTCCTCTCATTGTTAAATTGCTGACTTCTTATCCTGAGGCAATAACCCATTGTTCTGGCTTCTCCCATGGGGCAAACATCACTTCAGCATATATCCGATCAAGTCTTCTACGAATTTATGCATTTCAGTGTGATCCCTTTTCATTTTTCTAAATTCTAGACAATATAAGCCGATTCTTCCCAATCGCTTCTCATTGGATGAGCCCCTCACCTCAGTAATCAATTGAGTGAGCCTTACGTGCTCTATTTGAGTGAGCATCCCTCTGAGATAACTATGTTCTTCTTTAAGTAAAGAGACCAAAACTGTACACAGTGCTGCTCTTGTAGTCTCAACAATGCCTAACATAATAACAGCAAGACTTCCTCTACTTATCCTATGCTTTTGTAGTACAGGTCAACTTGCCATTTGTCTTCATAATTGGTTGCTGTTTCTGTCGTGTATGTAAGGACACCAAATTTTTTCGAATACCAACATTAAATTAGTAAGTTGCAATTCTGAATCTCACTAAGTCACATGGTCCTTGTGATCTGCCGGACTGGTATTTAATTGCCTGAAGGAATTGAAAAGAATTTTGCAGAGGTTTTTGTTTCCTTCCTTGGCTTTTTTTAAAAAATGTGCTTCTTTTCAGAATCTTCCAGGTGAGTACCTTGCTTCCAGGATGGATGGAGTAGGAGGGATGTTGTTGTGAAGCAGGGTGGAGATAGAATATATCTAGACATGGTACTATCATCATGATTGTGAGCCAGGCTTGATGAACTAGTTTTTCATAAAGAATATAAGAACAGAAAAAGAAGTGCAATAGTAGGCAGCTGAGCTTATAACATCTGATCATGGTCTCAACTCCACTTTCCCACCTGCCTCCATAATCCTTCACTCTCTTATAGATCAACAGTGTCCAACTCAGCATTTGTTACATTCACTGATGCAACCTTCACTGCTGTTTGAGTAAAGAATTTTAAAAACTAAAAGAGAATAAATTCCTCCTTATCTCCATTTTGAATCAGAGGTCCCTTATTCTGAAACTGTATCCCTCAATCATGGGTTTCTCCATGAGAGGGAACATCCTCTCATCTTTTACCCTTTCAAGATCCTCAGAACTTATATGTTTTATTAACATCACCTTTCACTCTTCTAAACTCCATTAAATATAATCAATCCTATTAAATGGTCCATCAGAAGACAACCCCTTCCTTCCAGAAATTTCTTTGAGGCTTCTTTGAATTATCTCCATCACTAAAGAAGGAGACTAAGAGGTGAATTTTTGCCCCTTTATGGAAGTGGGAATGAGCTCGCAAAACAGCGATCATGTTTTTTTTAGGGAAATCAATTTTCTTCTACCTTTCTGAATTTGCACTATTTCATGTGGCATTTCTGCAAGTCAAGAAAGTCCTGGGATTGAAATACTCGTACACCTTTTTGAGGTTGTGGTCCCCTTGTGAGCATCATAGGAAAATTGCATTTGCGTGCTGATGCAGGTTTTGGAACCCTCTCCCATCCACTGCCCCCATTAAAGGTGCCTTAATGGAGAAATTGTGACCACTTAGGGAAGTCTACTGTGGATTCAGGAACATTCTGGCAGCAAAATGTAAATTGTTTTGGCATTTTCAAATGTCATTCTCAGATGTTACAGTGTGATGAAATATATTTTTAATATAGTGATTCATCATAGGGACTCTGTTCTGCATTATATTAACTAGCACTGTGTAAGTGTTTGTGTGCATTACAGTACTTTTGCCATTAGAAAAAGTGCCACAATGCATTCAAAATGTAGAAAACATGTAAGTAAATTGTTCTGTTTGGCACTGGAATTTAAATGTACAGTCAACTCTGACTTTGAAAAAAGAATCCTCTGCTGTTAAACTAAAAAAGAAATCTAAGCACTTGCTTCACACAGGCAAGTGGTTTGGAAATGGAAATGTAACACCATCTGTTCTTTCAATTTCAGGATCTTGGAAGCTGAAACCCAATGTTTTGACAGCTGTGGCCATTATGAATACTTAGTTGAGTTCAAAAAACAAAGGTTGAGTACATATCTCAAAGTGTAGGCTATTGACATGGCTACTGGGGGTATGATTGACAGTTTAAAGATATTACAATGACATAATTGGCCTTTGATGCAGTTTCTAACCACCTAGTTTGTTTACACATTATAAGGTTCACATAAGAAGTTAAACCTTTTTTATATAGCATGATGTTCTTTTTCTTTGCACTGCTTTGTGTCAAAATCTTGGAACTCCCTCCCTAAAATCTCTCTGAGTATATCTATACCATGTGAATTGTAGCGATTAAGAAGGCAGCTTGTTGCATCTTATCAGGGTTAATTATTGGCTCAGCCAATGATTCCCACACCCTGTAAACACACAATAAAAAACAATGAAAATATCAATTACAAAAATTTGAATTAATGTTTTTTAAAGTTTATTTATTAGTGTCACAAGTAGATGTACATTAACACTGCAATGAAGTTACTGTGAAAATAACCTAGTCACTCTTGCGCTTATATAGGTACACTGAGGGAGAATTTAGCATGGCCAATGCACCTAACCAGCACACCTTTCAGACTGTGGGAGGAAACTGGCGCACATGGAGGAAACCCACACAGACAAGTGGGAGAACATCCAGATGCCACATAGTAGACAGTCACCCAAGCTAGGAATCGAATCAGGGTCCTGGCCACTGTGAGGCAGCAATGGTAACCACCATAGATTATTACAGGCTTAAATATTTATACTTGCATTTAAAAGAATTTCCATGGCTCCTGAGAGCTGTACATTGGGGTTGGTTGGTGAATAGATATAGAGAAGACACAGGGAGCATGTAGATGCATGGAGTATTAGAAGGATTAGAGAGTGGGCATGGGATAGCATGGGAGTTCTGGTGGGGAGTGGAAGGGGCATAATGATCTGAGCAGTCATAGATGGGACATGAGGTTGTGGGCGGGGGGAAACATGAAGTGGGCATGGATGGGTGAGGGACTGTTTGGGGTGAGGGCTGACAGGTAAGGGGCATGTAAATGATATTAGGAGCTGGGCTGCAGTTTTCAAGAACTGAGATAGGCCTTCCAACCAGCAGGGAACAGCATCCATATTCTTATCTTACTCCATCATGACTGCAATTCTGCACCTTTAACACAAATACAGTGTGAAAAGTGACAATTCTGGGATTGGTTAGTGAACGAAGTGTACTTTTGGGTAGTTGGGGGAGGACTATGTCATGTTTCATAGCACAAAACAAAAAAAAATACATCCTAAAATTGAACACAGTACTTTGGGTGTGGTCTCACCAATATCCTACACAGTCATAGCAAGATTTCCCTACTTTTCACATCAATTCCTTTTGCAATAAAGACTAACATTCAATTTGCCTTCCTAATTATTTGCTCAACTTGCATAGTTAGACAGGAAAATCCTGGTCTAACTCCTGAATGGATACAATCGGCCCTCTCATGACTGCCCTCTTGACCTCCTCAGAAATTCTTCCTGACTCCACCAGTGGCCACCAACTCCCCACAAACTTTACCTGATTAACCTCAACTCCCTCTGATCCCCGATTGAACTTCCCGACTAACTTGACTGAACCCCCAACTCCCCACTGACAGTCTAACTGCCCTATAATCTCCGACTCCCACTAATCCTCTGACAACTTTCCAAACTGACCTGATTAGCTCCACCACCCAACTTTGTTGCTGAACTTCCTGACTTCCCCATTTGAACCCAAACTTCCCCTGACACCCCAGATCTCTAGCAACTAACAACTTAATCAGCAAACTTACTTTCTCTGAATCATACTGTTTCAGTGATTTCATTCATAAATTGATAATTCCAAGGATAAATAATATTTCTCTGCATTTAAAGTCAAATTTCATACCCAGTAAATCTCCTATAGATGGCTACTCCAATGGCGCAGTCAGTAAGTGCAGTATTTGGTTTAGTATACTAGTTGACTCCAAATAGTAATTGTACAGTCAACAGACCTAAGCTGAAAACTTTTTGTTTCAAATAAATTGAATTTGACTTAGTTGCTAGATTAATTTTGTACCAAATAAAATGGTAATGGGAAGCAAAATGCTAAAATGTGTTGTGAAGATTAACACAGCATTGTTTTGGTATACATTCTCTTTGTAGCTATTCAAAGAAGACTTGGAACATTTAGGATGAGATTCTCTGACCTCCCAGTCATGTGGGGGAAGGTGGCATGCTGCTTGTTAGCAGCAAGGTTCTCTGGTTCCGCTGCTGTCAATCGGAATTCCCAGTGACATCATCCCATGCCAGTGGGAAACCCGTGGGCCGGGGTCCGTTGACGGAGGGACCGGAGAATCCCGCTGGCATAAACAGCCGGAGAATCCCGCCCTTAAACTCTCCAGACCCAACTTACAAAAAAATTCTTACCAAAGTACAGAGGATGGCTTCTGCGCGAATTCCCTTCTCTGATGTTTCTGATGCTTCCTGCACTGAGAGAGTTTTGCAGGGTCCTCCATCAGGTCATAGAAATCAGACAAAGGTCAGTGAAAAAGCTTTTTTTTGTCTGACATGGGTTCCCATCCAGGTTGGAAGTTTTGGGCCTCGGTTTCCTGTTAGTTTATCAATCTGCCAACCATATTGTTCCCAGCACCATGAGATCAGTGGTAACCTTTTCAAGCAGCACATTATCAGATGACTTTCAGAAATATGGATATTCTCAGCTATTAGTTCCCATTCATCCACCCTCATTAAGAAAAAGAACAAAGAAAATTACAGTGCAGAACAGGCCCTTTGTCCCTCCAAGCCTGCACTCATCATGCTGCCCATCTGAACTAAAACCCCCTATCCTTCCAGAGACCAAATCCCATATTCATATATTTGTCAAGATGCCCCTTTAAACTCATTATTGCAAAAAAACTCAGACTATCCTCAGTTACATCCTCAAAGATAACTTTGTCAAACATGATTTCCTTTTCACAAAACCGTGTTGACTCTCCTTGACTGTATTATCCTTTTCTAAGTGTCCTGTTGCTACTTCCTTGATAATGCATTTCAGCATTTTCCCAATAGGTACGGCTCACCTATGGTTTCCAGCTTGTAGATTCTCTCTTTTCTTGAATAGGGGTGTTATATTTATGGTTTTCCAACACATTGGAACCTTGGCAGAGTATAAGGAATTTTGGGAAATTACAACTAATGGACTGATATCCTGCATTCTGGGGTCTTAAAACAAGTCGCTGCAGGGACAGTGGACACAAGTTTTAGCTTGGTCCAGTCTTTCAGCCTTTAATCCCATTGGTTTTCCCAACACTATTTCCCCTGTGATAGTGATTGTTTGAAATTCTTCCTTCCCTTTTGCTCCTTGATTTTTGACTGCTATTGGGATGCTTTTAAAGTCTTCAACTGCGAAGACAATTACAAAATAGGTTTTCAAAGCCTCCGAAATTTTCTTGTTTTACATTATTAATTGCTTAGTCTCATCCTCTACTAACTTTCTTAAATCTTCCTTTTGAGTGTTGTTGGAACTGCACCCATCCAAGCAAGTGGGGAGTATTCCATTACATTCCTGACTTGTGCCTTGTCTATGGTGGATAGACTTTGGGGAGTCATTGGGTCTATGAAGGAGATATTTTCTTTTGCTCAAGAAAATCTGTAAATTACCTTCTTTCCAAAATCAGTTTCATCTGAACTGATTGGAAAGTATCTCAAAAATTAAATCATAACTTGCATCCATTCATTCTGTGTGTGATTGTAGAATCAGATAGGTAGAGGAAGAAGCAATGGTGTGTTCCTGAGTTCAAATCCACCACCTCTACCACTCAGAACAAGGGCAGCAAGCAGAAGGAATCTGCAACTTCCCCTCAAAAGTCACACAAAATCCTGATTTGGAAAGTTCCATCAATAGCTACATGGAGGACCATAACCACATAAAACACAACAGTTCAACATAAAGCCTTCTCAAGAGACAACTAGGGATGCATTATAACTGCTGGCATCACCCCTAAGAGAAGAAAATAAAACAAACAGAGATGATTAGGAAATGAAAAGAAGCTCATTTTGATTTTTTAAATGTTTAATTAATTATGTACATATGGGTGTTGTTGTTAGCATTTATTGCTATTCCTATTTGGCGTTGCAAAGTTTGTGGGAACCTCACTTTTGAACCATGGACTTTTGAGTACTGATGGTTGGAATTTTCTCACCTGGCCTGCCGTGGGAATTATAGCAAGGCAGGGCAGCACCATATAAATATCCATTGACCTCCAGCAGGATTTTCCAGTCTTGGGGCAAACGCGGCTAGAAAATCCTGCTACCGATGTCAGAAAGTCCAAGTGACTATTATTGGTGTTGAGGCACAGGAACGACAGTGGTGATTAAAAGTTCATGAGCCAACATATTTTGGAGATGACAAATTGAACTGTTCATGCAGGGCCAACAAACGTGATTCTTCAGTGAAAATCCTACAAATGAATAATTGACGCATCCTCAATACACCTCAAGATTATACCTTACCGTAGTGAGTATTTTGGGTATTTGTCACCTGTTTTCGTGCCTGGAGTTTCTGCTACATGCCACCATAATGTAATTCCATGCTTCTCAATAGGAATGGTGGGACATTGTTCTGCTGATTCCTTTCTTTGCATTGAATGGCAAAATAGACTGACAATTATTGGCAGCACTGCAGTCCTCTATCTGACAAGTTCCAGGAGATCCCAAATTCATACATCATTATACAGAAAAATTTATATCAACAGGCCACGATCACCCTGTTTTCTTGCATTCCTACATTTCAAAATCACTTCATTGGCTGTAAATTGCTTTGGGCATTTGTGAGGTGCTGGTTTGTGCTGTATAAAAACAAGTTATTTTACACATTTTATTGTGGCACAATTAGTAACATTGCGAAATATCAACCAAAGAGCAACTTGGGATAGACAAAATACGGTGACGCAGTGGCAAACTGATTAGCATTGCTGCCTCACAGCACCAAGGCCTGGGTTCGATTCCCGGTTTGGATCACTGTCTATGTGGAGTTTGCACATTCTCCCCATGTCTGCGTGGATTTCCTCCAGTGCTCTGATTTCCTCCCACAGTTCAAAGATATGCAGGTTAGGTGGATTGGCCATGCTAAATTGCCCCTTAGTGTCAGGGGACTAGGTGGGGTAAATGCATGGAGTGTGGGATAAAACCTGGTTGAGATTATAGTCAGTGCAGGTTCGATGGGCTGAACAGCCTCCTTCTGCATGGTAGGATTCTATGGAAGATTTCCTTTTCACTTTTTATCCCTTGGGAAATGAATCTGGTTTCTGACAGTGTGGTTAGGTTATTAAGCAGTCGTTATACAATTCCTCATTGGTGATTAAAAGTAGATGACTGGAATCTTACCATCATTCACACGGATGGGATTTTCCCATCCCACCGCAGTGAATGGAGATTTGACTGGTCACCAAATTCTCCGACTTTGCTGCAGTGGGAGCATGGCGCAAACGGCTGGTAAGATGCCCAACCGTCTTCAAGAAATTCCCAGCCTGATGAAGTCTTTTCGCAATATTAGTGTCAAAGTGGCTGCAACATTAGGCATGTGAGGGGGAAGACGAGGCATGAAAATGCCCCTCTATACATTACCACTGTTCATTATAATGAGTTTTTATCAGGTTTTAATTTGTGAGCAAAGCATTTCATCTTCGATCTCAGAGTTTCTACAGAGGTACCATTCTCCTCAAAGAATCTATGCAGCTTGGAGAGCGAACATCTCTTCTTAGCTAATTTAAAGATTAAGCGAACATTAAAGAAGTGTTTTCCTGGACTGAAAGGTGAAAAAGGGAAATAAATACCTTGCACTTCATTACAGTATCAGTTTACATATCCAGGAAGCACAAAAAGGCTATTTCATCAAGCTAATTGCCTGAAAGTAGAGAAAGAACTTTATCTATTAGTCTATTATGGAGCTTTTCTTAATCACAAATAGGCCTCTGTTTCCCCAGGGGCAGCGTATTCTAATTTACAATTGAACCACAGACCAAAGTAATCAATCTTTCGCAGCACTTTTACACTGTAATTGCTGTGACATAACAAAAAGTCACTCGGGCAGAGTCAGGGATTGAGGTGGAGATATTTACCAGGAATTAGCCTAGGGTGTGAGTAGCCATGCTCCAGTGGTATGAATATTCAATGAGGACTCATTAGTAGCAGAGTGATGCTGTGACGGATGGTGTCTCTAGACCGATATGGCCTAAACATGAATTTTATAATGAGTCATATTTCACTACATGTCAACATGTTCTTCACTTTCTTCCCTCTCATCTCCACCATCTCTGCTTTATCAACATCTCAAAATCCCTCTTTATCTCTTCCTCTACTGTAATTTATTCTCTTAGCTTCTCTATTGCCTTTACAGAAACACAAGTTTAGTGAATTGCACTAAGATACAAGCCTGAGCAGAATACCAATTAATCTGAATGTAGACACTTCTCAAAATTATTTTTCCCTTAAAAAAAATCAGTGTCTAGCACATTTAGTCAGATCTAGTCTACTTTGATTTATGATGTTATCTCTCTGGTTGATACAATGGGTCACATTAGTGACCTCCTCAAGACTGCATTTGGAAATTAAAAACTTTCAGAGGACCCTTGTTAACAGACTAAGAGACAATTAAACGTGTTCCGTGTAGCCTTGCATTTGAAGATCAATTTTATTGCTTCACAATGACTTCCACAGACTCCCACAAAAGACAGCTGCCAAAAACTGGAGTAGCTTTTCAAATGTTCCAATTGCCTTCTGAGTGAGAGCTCTTAAATATCTACTTTAAGCTGCATTAGAGACGGGTTATGTGTGTTCCGTTTAAGGCTTTTTCATATTCTCTTAATGGAAATGGAGAGAGAGATGTGATTTTAATGCACTTTTCCTCCCCAAAAAAAAACAGTACATTAAACTACCACCATCACATCAGTAAAGCACTAGGTTAATTCTAAAATATTCTTGAATTATTGGTCTTAAAAGCATTTGAAGTGCATATTAGGAAGTACATTTAACTAAAGTGTATACAATTTTTCTGAGGACATTTTACTCTTATGCCCATATAAGACACCTGTATAGCGCATTTCTACTGAAATAGCTGTCAAAAAAAAGTGTCCAATGCAATTTATGAGAAAATCATTTGAAGAACTCCTCAGTGTGTTCTTTCTACAAGCAGGTACTTTCAACTGTATTCTAATTACGTTTGTAAAGTTTGTCAACATTATTCATTTAGCCACTTTATTGAGGCCCATGTAGGCTTATATGATGACCTTGGGTAATGATCCTCAGCCTAGATCAAAAGAGCAACGACAACTCCTTACTTGTACGGCAAGAAATTTGAAGTGCGCTGAATGAGGATTCTTTTCTAGCTTTTTAACAAAGGCCAATACAGTCATGACTTGCTTGCCCCAAACCCTATCTGCCTTGACACTATTTCCATGACAATATGGGTTCTGGGGATCAACTTGCTACCAATAGGTTAGTGAACCTAATTTTTGGATTCGATGAGAACACCACCTTTAACACAGTAATGTGTTCAAAAGCGATTTGTAAGTATATTAAAATGTTACAGTAATGTCTAATGATGTATGGGTTAGCTAGATTGGTCATGCCAAATTGACCTAGAATCAGGGGATTAGCAGGATAAATACGTGCGGTTACATGAATAGAACCTGGGTGGGATTGCGATCAGTGCAGACTCGATGGGCTGAATGGCTTGCTTCTATACTGTCAAGATTCTATGATTCTATGTTGGAAAAAATATTTGCAGCATAAATGAAGACCAGAGGAAGTTTCATAAAATGAACATAGAAGCAAAGAAACTGGAAGATGGAGTAGGCCATTCAGCCGATCAAACTAGCTCCACCATTCATTTTGATAATGGCTGATCATCAAATTCAGTATCCTGATACCCCCTTCTCCCAATATCCCTTGATTCCTTCAACCCCAAGACCTACATCTCTGGCTTTTGAGATCTACAACTCCTGACAATGTCATCAAATTAAAATGAGCAAATAGCTTGAGTAGAAGATAGTGACATGTACAAGAGACAAGCAAATAATACTCTACGATAACAACAGAATATGTTGTAAACGCTCAGTGGATCTGACAGCATCTGTGGAGAGAGAATAGAGGCAATGTTTCATGTCAGGATGATCCTTCATCAGAAAATACTTGTTTTCATTGTTTGCGATAGCTTTGTGTTTTCATTCATCAACTTTTTTCTTCCCCTTTGTGTTTTTTTTTAATTTTCCTGACATCTTCACTAAATTTGTCAAACATTTTCTTTGCCTGGCTTTCCCATAGATTTGGATTTTTTAAAATACTTTTTCTTTACTTTTCCTCTGTGCATTCCTTTCTCCTGCTTGCTGTATTATCAGAGAGCAATTGGGGCACTTTATACAATTATGTACAAATCTGGTCCAGTGAAACAGTATGGAACTGTTTCATTGCAGCTGGTTCTGCTTTTGCACTATTTCACATTGAATAAAAGTGATAATTAATCAAAACATGAGGGCTCTCGTTGTTAGAGGTAAAACACCAATAATCATGCTGCTAGTTCCATCCCTGAAGACATTTTATTGTAGGGTTCTTGCAATGATAAACCCATTCTGGATGTATTCACAGTGTCACCATTATCTGTGCCAAGGGAAAAGTCTGGGGTAACCTGGAAGAATTAGGAACATTGCATTTCAATACTGAATGACTCTGATGGTCTTTGGGCTCTTGGTTTTTGATAGAAAGCTGAGCAGTATGGTTCAGAGTGATGGAGGTTGAAGGGGAAGTATGGTATTTGTGGAAGAAAATAGAGCAGAAGGTATTCTGCAGGTAAAGAAAGGCAAAGTCACACTGAACCTCTGAGCTGTAAGTTTTAAGTTTGGCAATTTTGGAGGCAGGGTTCTGCTTGAGAAAGTTACACTTGATGGATGAAATACAACACATCTCACTCTAGGTAGAGAGTGCAGGTTTGTCATTTTATAACACATATTGTCTGTTAATTGAAACACTGAATTCCAACCAGAGTACACTAGCCAAGGCAAACTTAAATAGACTAATAATTATTATTTAAAATTCTTTTCTGTCTCCATTTTGTAAATCCCTCCTCTCAAATCCCACCTGCATTTGACACCTTTCTATTAGCTGCACAGCTACCTGCAGGCCTTTGTCTGAGATATCCTTTATAGAATCACAGAATCTTTACAGTGCAGAAGCAGGCCATTTGGCCCTTTCAGCCTGCACCATCAATAATCCCATCCAGGCCCTTTCTCTGTAACCCTACATATTTAACCCTCCTAATCTCCCTGATAAAAGGTCAATTTAGCATGGCCAATCAATCAAACTTATAAATCTTTGGAGTATGGGAGGAAACTGGAGCATACAAAGGAAACCCACACTGACATGGGGAGAATGTACAAACTCCGTGCAGACAGTTACACAACACCATAATCTAACCCAGGTCCTTGACATTGTGAGGCAGCAGCACGGTGTTATCCTTTCCCTTAAAGTGTGGGGAAGTGGCTGAAGTACATGACCCAGCTATAGACTTTTCCTCCCACTCTATTGGGAAGCGACTCTCACCTGCTGAACTGGCAAAGATTAAATATGTACAGGATGGGAAACTTGGGCATGAATTAGTGTACTTCCATTTTGGTATTTGGAAGATCCTAAAAAATGAGTTAATTGGCTAATTGGAAATGATGCACAGGAATCACATTATCCAAATGCAAAGCGGTCACCAGATTTAATGAGGTTGGACTTATACATTGGCAAGATAGATATTGGTTATGCCAAACCAGAAAAGCTGAATGCAATACTCTGCTGATACAGAAAAACAGGAAATGCTTAAAAATCTCAACAGGTCTGACAGCATCTGTAGAGAGAGAATAGAGTTAAATATTTGAGTTAGACTTATCCTTCCAAAAGGTCATCCAGACTGGAAATTTTGGCCACAGAAATACAAAGTCATTGCTGGATTATGGATCATTAATTTCAGTGATTCCAATGTGGTTTTACATTCAACTTAATTGGTATCAATGTAGACATCAAATGTCCCCAAGCAACGAAAATACTACTCCATCCAACTCAGTCTCTCATTATGCTTATTCAAAATTGTTCTTTAATGATTAGCTGACATAAATCCTGGAATCCCATCCCCCCCCACCTTCTCCCGCCACTGGGCCAGCATTGAGTTAAGGCGGCAGCTCACCACCACCTTCTGAAGGTAACTAGGGATGGGTAGTAAATGCTGGCCTAGCCAGCGATGCCCACATCCTGTAAATTAATTTTTAAAAAGCTGTTGGGGTACTAGGAACAGAAGTAGGCCGTGCAACCCTGTAACCCCTCAAACCTATTCCATCATAGCGAATCCATACATCAGTTCCATTTAAGTTGTTGAAAGCTTATTGTTACCATGGTTTCTATGCCTTGAATCTCATTTCAATGACTCAAACTCTCATTATTAAGAAAATGTCAATACACAGCAAAAAGAACTGACCATTTAGTATATCACACTTATTCTTCCGTAGTCAGATCGGACAGGCAGGGTCAGAATCAGGGTAGAGATTATCCAATTTAACTTAATTAAATATGATTCCAAGGCCAATATAGAATCCCTTCCCATGCCACCTGGGATTACCAGTCAGCAGGTGGACAGCCCACGTTGACCTGAAGTATGATTAGGTCAATATGGTGGGCTCATATTGGGAAAGTGAGGTGGGGAAGACTCACAATTGATCTCACACGTGAACAACTTGCACCGATAATAGCCCCTGATCCCCTACAGGAGGTGTGACTGTTTAAAATAATTTTGAAAAACTTTTCACACCTTCTCCTTCCCTCCCTCTCTCTCTCTCCATGTTCAGATCAGCAGTTCCCAACTTGGCCAGTGGGGCTGCTGAGTTGTGAGATTTGGTGGGCCTCCCATTGACTCTCCAGCTTCAGGCAGCCTCTAATTAGGTGGCAAACCTGTTCTTTGGCAACTACTTGGCAGAATCATTAGAAATGCCAGTGTGCTTGTCGGGAACTCACCACGAGGAGTTGGGACCATTTAAGGTTGGCAATCCTGGAATGCAAATTCAGACCCATGGTTCAGGTCAATGGTCCTCCAGCCATCCAGGGCTAAGACCTGGAGCTCTCTACTCACTCTTCTTGTTAAAGATGCATACCTTCAAACTAAACTCATTGCCCAATTTTTTTGGTCACCTGTCCTAATCTCTTCCCAAGCTTTGTGTTAATTTTTATCTGATTTCCTTCTCATGAAGCATCTTGGGACATTTGACGACATGTGCTGTATAAATGTAACTTTTATCATATAACGAGTGAAATCTTTTATACAAATAACAATCAGTTCAGAAATGGCATAGATGCGATTCAGTTACTGATGTGAGACATTCCATAGCATGTATCAGAAATTCTTGATGAGACAATTTGTTCCTTTTTTTGCATTGTTTTCCTCATCGTAGACCATTGTACTTCCTACCTTATAAAAAAATTTCATCACAATTAAAAAGCATTTCATCGTTGTGATGTTTTAAAGTTTATTTATTCGTGTCACGAAACTTACATTAACACTGCAATGAAGTTATGGTGATTATTGCCTAGTCACCACACTCAGGCGCCTGTTCAGATACACTGAGGGAGAATTTAGTATGACCAATACAGATAATCGGCACGTCTTTCGAACTTTGGGAGGAAATCCACAAGGGTGCTTTTGTTATGAATTCATGAAAGGCATTTTATAAATGCAACTTTTCCTTTTTGTTTTATTTGTTAACTACATTTTTAGTCTAACATTTTCCAACAATTACCAAACTGTTTAACTGGTAAGTCATTTAATATGGTGATCGCTGTTAAGCAAATCTGACAGATTCAGCAAAAATAATCAATGATAATTTCTGGTTAATGTACACCTCAGTACTGACTCACAGAAACATAACTATGGAGGCTACAAAATGTGATCTGCTTCAAACAGCAGATGAGTCTGTAGGATATGTTTTGGGAAGCACTTATTTTAATCCAGAGAGCCAGGTTAAGCATATTCTAAAGATGTGTGGGTTAGGCTGATTGGCCACAGTAAGTTTCCCTTACAGTCAGGGGGATTAGCAGGCTAAATGCATGGAGTTAGAGGGATAGGGCCTGGGTGGGTTTGTTGTCGATACAGGCTTAATGGGCCAAATGGCACTATAAAGATTCTATGATTCTACATTTAATCCTCTCATCACTGAGAAAGTTTGGTGGCAACCAATTCAAAACGGTGCCTCTGAAACTGGTGACTATAAAAGGTTAATAATTGTTTACATAGGTCGTGCAATGACATTTTACTTCCTGGGAAAAAAGTTGTTGCAGAAATTAAAGTCTCTGTTAGCACTTCTAAACCTAGTGCAGGGACCGTTGTTATGATACTGGCAATTCTAATTGTGAGCAAGAATAAAAATCTCAAAGTCATCTGGCAAGATAAGGCAAGACAGAGAAGCATTGTACACCTAATGACAGACTCCTCTGCATCCCTGATGTCATGGGTCACCCGTGTTAAGAATGTGTGCATCCAATCATCCACTGATTGTTATCATGGTCAGCCTCAAGCACAAATCAGACATGAACTAATTTTGTGCTACAGTGAATGAACAATGACCTTTTGGAGCACTGATGACTATATGATGGAGTTATGCATTTATTGCCTAAAATATGGTGACATTAACCAGTGTACCAATTACAGGAAAACTCCTTCCATTAGATTCTAAAAACTGTTTATAAGTTTGCTTGCTTCTAGTTCGCAGAATTGTCACACAGAATTACAAATTGGGTTGTAAAAAGAAAAGCTTCTAGTGTTTGGACAAGGGACAAAATGAACATTGCTTAATATATTCTTTACAGCACAGAGCATTACTATTAGAACACTTACCACCCTCCAAATCAATGATTCCCAATGATTTTATATGTCATGCCACCCATCTATAAAAGACTTTGAGACACACCTATTTTTTTTTGTCTTCTTTCCCTTTCTGGGAATTTTATTTTTAACTTCTCCCTGTCTCTCTCGCCTGTTTTTTTTGATTTAAACCTCTCCCTGTCTCGCTTCTCCCAGGATTTTTGGCTCCCCCTGAGTTTTCACAGGAGCATGGGACCTTCGTCTTCAATTCCACATCCCGTTTGTCAGGCAAATGGGCCTGACCAACGTAAGAAAATCTAAACCGTGCATGTGCGGTGGGACACCCAAGATTTGTCAAGTTTTGAGGATGCCAATCACAGCTAAGGTTAGTTTTACCTGAATTACATGAATCTTTGATCATTTTGAATCTTTTTCCGCAGCACTCTAAGGAGGTCTTCATGGCACACACCAAGTTGCTGTGGCACACTGTTTGGCAACCACTGCCATAGATAATGCTAAATAGAGAAAAATGGAATATCCAGTTCATTTTGTTTGTCTGTACTACAATATGATGTGCACTTTAATAGTCCTGCTCTCTGTTCCATCTTTCTAGGCAGGGCTAACATGTGTGAATGACTCTATAAAAAAAAGCGCATTGCCATCAGCTTCTGTTTCCTACCACTTCAGTTCAATACAGTAGTCTAAAAGTATGTTATTGCAGTGACAAGGCACCTGAATACAACAGATTTATGACTGATCCAAATGAGGGTGGAGTGATTCGCTTTGGAATGTTATCAACTGATGTAACAAATTTTATATCCCATTGGAATATGATAACATCTTTGACTTAACAGGGTATATCAAAGTGCTTGTTGCATTAGATGAGTTTACTACCTGCATTCACGACCTTTTTCTATTTACACAGATATAGCTTTGCCTATACTATTAAAAGTAATTGCGCTGTTTAAATATGTCGTAAGGTTGCAGCCTATAACCTGCGCATTTTAAGTACACATCTTTTCTGACAGAAGTTTCTATTTTTGTATCAATTGCTGTCAAATTCTCTATGCTTGGAATATGACAATAATGATAATGTCCATTTGACAATATTCCATGCATACTCTATTTTCACCTTTACAAATGTTAATCTGCTAATTGTTTAGCTAATAGGATGACTTTTACACCAATTTTTTAGTAACTGCTAGACTGTAGGCAGTACAAATGTCATTTATTCCACCCTTTAAGGAGTGCTGAATAGTTATATTCTTATTTTCTTTAAATATAATGCAGATTTTTAACAAATAAATCAGGTTTTGTTCCATTTATACCTGCTCATTTTAAATGCAGGCTTTACTATGTGCAATTGGAGTGTTCTGTTATGTTTATAATAAGTTGTGTTGTTTATGCATGTGATGGTCTCAGAAATGACAAATTGACTTCCAGTTCCTTAAAAGATGCAAGAAAGACAAATGCTCCCAATAAATCTTGGCAAGCCACCAATCGTCTGATTGCCAATGATTTCAGAATGTAGCAATCTACTTTAAAAATAAATCATATGACTTATGTTGCTGTGGAATAAAGGGTTAAGTCACATTCTTCCATATGACTAAGCACAGAAATGGGACCGTTAACATTTTCTTAAGCAAATGTTCAATTGGGCGTGCGCATGTGATAATAAAAGCCAAATACTATAAAGTGGGAAATTGTCAGTCCTGGTCACACCAGACATAAATATCTTGTGGGTGTTGCAATATGAAAAACAGAACTGACTGGGAGTTTTGAAAAGATGGTATGTGAACTAGTTCACAGAGGATCGAGCATTTTTGCGGCTTATCTTCATCCTGTCAATCATCAATGAGCCAACACTGGCCCTGCTATAATTCCAAATCTTACTCATTTTGAGAATGATCACAGAAAGATAGTCCATACGATTGCCACTGGATTGGCCAGTATACTGATTTAGTGTTTACAAAGCGTCAGTCAATATGGCCGTGGAAGTCTCATTTGGTAATTAGAAATTTATGGTCCTCTTTACAGTATAATTAATAAAGGAAAAACTATAAATGAGGGCTGATAAATACATCAGAGAATATCTTACTGCCACTCCTGGACTCCCAGGAGCACTTACTGAAACGTTGCCAATGTTTCCCCAGGACAGACTCCAAACACATTGTGAGCGTGTCCATCAATGTTTGGGGCCATCTTTAGAATGTTCCTTTTGTTTACAGGTAAACACCAGGATTAAAATTACAGCCAACATAATTGACATGAAAACTTAGACTAACGGTAAAAGCAAAATATCCATAAATTTTGCACAGACAGGTCAGAAACTGTAACACCAATTGATAGTTGCCCAATACATGAAAGCTGCATCATAAGTGACAGCAACCTGGTAGAGACTGTGCACTGCATGACAGCAAAATTCTCTACGGACTGCAAGGGTCATTTTTTGCAAGCGCAACTTGGTAAGTTGAATGGTTAATGTTTCAATATTATATCTTCCAACCTACGCTAGCCGCATTTTGGAACTATCAGAAATGACCATTAATGCACATGCGTCTCTTCATATTTCACTCAAACGACTTGGTTTCCAGTAGCGAGAAGAAATAAAGAAGAAAACGGTAGCTTTTGCATGTACTTGGTGATCAACAAAGTTTATAATTTCTAATAGTGCTTGAAGCATTGCAGGGAGAGATTAAATTAAATCTAGTAGATGCCATAGGATTAATTTTCGCCTTGCATTCAATCAGCACTGGTTAGGAAACCAAAACTCTGCTTTCTGAAAATGCTTTATAAACATTGACCTCTTCTACAAAATAAAACAGGATTTTAAACATATCGAGGCCTGCACTGAAAGGTGAGAACATTTTAATTAAAGAAGGTTGGGTGAAGAACAAGAACCAGAGGTTTAATCATTGACCTGAGGGAAATGTCAAAAGGATGAGACATGCTTAGGAAAACAAAACCAATCTTTTAGATTTCAACATTTATTGTAAGAATTCGAACAATGGAAAGCTGAGTTAACAGAAAGAACTTCAAGTTATTGCCGCGTTTCAAAGCTAATTGATTCAAAATAACTTTAAAATGGGATTTGGACGAGGAAGCGTTTTAGGCCAATTGTTTGTTGCCCTTTTGTGAATATTTGGTAATGAAGATTTATAGTTTCTCTGTTACAAGGGAAATCACAAGAAGCAATACTGCCTCATTGATTCATTTAGCAGGAAGTGTTAACAAAACTACATTTTCCACAAGTTTCTACATTTTACTGGTAATTAATTCCCATAAGGCACACATTCCAGTCAAGAGTCAGGCATCTGTTAGCAAGGCTTCAATAGTTCTGTAAAACCATGCAAGTTTCCAACTTAATCAAGTCGGAATAATACTTTGACAGTGGCAGCCAAAAATCAGATAAATAAGAAGTTGTAAGTTTTGAATAATATGTGTAGCACCTTGATGATTGTCCCTTTCAGGATCAATTGACAGTGTAATAGTCACATGATCCAGGAAAACCCATCAGGGGTCAAGATGGGGTATCACTCTGGTTAGGAGGGGTTTATGTTGCAGATTCTTCTTGGGAGCTGGCTCCAACCAAGAGTCTCTGTAAATCATCAGTAAATACATGTTTTTCCCTTAACTGATGAACAAGAATTATGACAAAGCAATGATCTAAATGCAAACATTATAGTGAGTTTGGTCAAGAGTTTGTGCAGAAAAATAAATCTGTACTTGCTGACAAGAAATATATTCTTTGTGCGAGCAGCTGCCTTGTTAAAAATAGACAATTTAAAACTGAAGCCAAAAAGGCATTGTCATGTTGTACCGTGAGAATCAACACCTGAGGCCATTGCCTAAGATAGAATCAGACGTGCTAGGCAACTGTTACAACTATTAGGTCTCTGGCTGTAAAGAAAGACTTACAAAGGACAATTAGGATTAAAACATTACATCCTAATCATGTCAACAGTCAGGTTATAAAATGACCGGTGAGTTAAATGCTCTTCCAATATTATGTAGTCAAGGGTTGAAGCTTCATCCAGTTAATTAATTACAATAGAATCGTAGTATCTCTAGTGCAGAAGGCCATTTGACATATCGAGTCTGCACTAACAACAATCCCATCCAGAGTCTATCCCCATAACGCCATGTATTTACACTACTAATCCCCTGACACTAAGAGCAATTTTGCATGGCCAGTCAACTAACCTACACATCTTTGGATTGTAGAAGAAAACCGGAATACCTGGAGGAAACCCACACACATGGGAAGAACCTGCAAACTCTACACAAACAGCTATCCAAGACTGGAATTGAACCTGTGATCCAGAAGCTTTGAGTCAGGACTGCTAACCAATGGTCGTACAAAGCTCATTAAGGGTTAAGCTACAAAAAAAATCCCTTACTTAATTCCTTTAAACTAAACTTATGTATGTTTACTATGAAAACACACTTTTTTGCTAATCCTGTAAATGATAAAGCATTAAGCATTTTCACATAACTTCATTGCAATGTTAATGTACGTCTGCTTGTGATGCTAATAAATAAACTTAAAAGTGTTTTGGTTTTCTACTGATCCTCCTTGATTGCATAAATTACCATTATAAAAAAGTTTGATAATCCTGAAATAACACAATGGAATAAGGATCTCTTTTTGCTGATATACACAGGCAAAGTCAGTCATCAGATATTTTTAAAGCATATTGGGGGAATATTAATACATATACTCACAATATGGTTTGCATTTTGAAACTTTTATTGTCAATCAGAACAGATGGACAGGATGTAAGTTCAACATCATATCTGAATAACTGGGCTTCCAACATTGCAACGGATTCTGTCATTATTGAAGAAAGCTTCAAGTCTTCTAATCAATTTTTGATCCCACAATGTTCATATCTAGGAATTGAAAATGATGAAACAATGGCAGAAGTTCACTATCAAGTACTTAGGAAATTTGCTTAGTTTCTGTGTGGGAAAATTGTTTTGTTTCTACACCTTTTCACTTTAAAAGGGCATACATCTGCAGTTCAGCAGCTGAATAAATGCTCCACCCTGTTGTATAATGCTTCTCTCCTTATAAAACAACACATCCTCTAAATAATATTATGTGACATTTGACAGAAGGAAAAATACAATGTGCCTTCATTTTCCGCATGCTCAGCTACTAGGTACTTTTGGTTAATAGGTCAAACTCCCCTCCTGTAACTCTCTCTGTTGTGTGCACTTGGCTAAACCCTTGTCTCATATCCCCCCTCTGCCCTGTGAGTAATCAGGTAGGATTGTCCCCTATTTTTCCAATTCATTTCCTTGCTCAATTTGTCTTAAGGTTTATTTATTAGGGTCATGAGTAGGCTTACATTAATACTGCAATGAAGTTACTGTGAAAACCAGCTAGTCACCATCCTTAGGTGCATTAACCTGAATTGATGCTGGAGTGTGTAAAGTAAACTTTGACTTTATTTTAAATGCTGGCACCTTTTTGGACACACTGAGGGAGAATTTAACACGGTCAATATATCTAACCGGCACATCGTTCAGACTATGAGAGTAAACTGGAGTGCCTGGGGGAAACCCATGCGGAGCGTGCAGACTGCACAGATAGTAACCCAAGCCAGGGAATTGAACCCAGGTCCCTGGAGCTGTGAGGCAGTACCATGCCATAAAACCCCAGTTGGGCAAACATCCTCATCAATACAGGTCACAAATAAAAAAGAACAAATATAAAAAAATCACAATCAGGAACGTATAGCTCATTCTACCCTAGCATCTGCCAGTCTATTAATTACTTTTTATTGCCATTGTGCCATTAACTCAGCTCCAAAATAGAATCAATGGCCACAGTTCAAAAGGTATCAAATCACAGGCAGATAGTTTTTCAACCTTCCAACACAATAACAGAACATGTTCAGAAAATACAGACTTACATTTTAAGCTGAAAAATGAGGGATGAACACATATTTTTAAATAAAGGGAAAGGGGAGATAAGAGATCTAGAAAGCAATAATTAGTGGAATGATCATTGATGTAAAATATCATTGCAGTCACCAATGAAAAGAAGCATTAAGTATATTAAGACATTAGGGTAACAAGTGGTATGGTGATTAGCACTGCTGCCTCACAGTTCCAGGGATGCAGTTTCAATTCTCACCTAGGTGACTGTCCGTGAGACGTATGCATGTTCTCCCGTGTCTGTGTGGATTCCCTCTGCATTTTCTGGTTTCCTCCCACAGATGTGCAGGTTAAGTGGATTGGCCATGCTAAATTGCCCCTTAGTGTCCCAAGATGTGTAGGTTCGTGGATTAGCTGTTAGAAATGTGTGGGGAATAGGGTAGGGGTGAGGGCTTGGTTCTGTTCTGTCAGAGAGTCAGTGGAGACTCCATCGGCCAAATGGCCTCTTCTGCCTTGTAAGGATCCCATGATTCTAGAGAAACAATACATGACATAACTCAAGGCAGAATTAAGGGGAGGTAGTAGCACAGTGGTACTGTCACTGAACTGGGAATCGATAGACCCAGGGCAAGATCTGGAGACATGGGTTCAAATCCCACCATGGCAGATGGTTAAATTTGAATTCAATATTTAACGGAATTAAAAATCTAATGATGACCATAAAACCATTGTTGTAAAAACCCATCTGCTTCACTAATATCCTTTAGGAAAGGAAATATCTGCCTACATGTGATCCAGATTCACAGCAAAATGGTTGACTCTGAAATTGAGGGCAGTTAAGGATGGGCAATAAATGTTGGCCCACATCCCATCAATGAGTTTAAGAAAACAGAGTCAATCGCCATTATGGGATGGAATTAAATAGTTGTTATAATAGACATACCCAAGGAAAGGTGAGAACACGGGATACATTCAAAACACAGAAATCCCACTGTTTGGATTTGAAATTAAAGGAGAAGGTACTTGTGGAGTGCATTATTTACCACACATCAGGCATCATAAGCAAGGCACTTGCAAAGCATGTGCTGTACTTTCACCATGTTTCTCACTTTAATTCCATCAAATTGACACAGTAACAATCTGCAAGTGAAAAGGAAAGGAATGCACCAATCAAAAACAGGCAAAGGACGTGAGCCACCAATAAAAGTCTGAGACTGAAAACGTCCAATCACAGAACTGTAACGGCACAGAGGGAGGCCATTCAGCCCATTCAGTCTGCACCAGCTCCTCAAAGCAACAATCAAGCATCAAGGAAAGGGGATTCAATGAAATCGCACAAACATGAATATTTTGGACATCGTGTTGGATACTTATCCAGGTTGAGGAATTTAGTATCGGAAATGAGGTTTGCAATATAGTATAAAGTTGTGACACATTTCAAACTTCAGAGGAGAAACATAAAACATGCCCACATGGTGTGGCCTTTTAAGATGTATCAACTTTTTTTTTGCAGTCACAGTCTCAGAAACATATAGAGCTGCACTTCCATCAGGCTGTTCACTGGCTCAGCACACTAGTCTGGAATTTTCATTCTTGGGGATGGGAAGGGCTGTCAACAGGAGTTGGATCCACCACTCTAGAAACATTGCAAACATTGTAGGGCCTGCTAGGTGCAGAGGCATCCTGTTTGAATGGCCAGTGTTGGTGTGTTGGGATTTTCTTCCTGTTGCAATAAAAACAATAAAACAGAAAACAACCCTCTAGTCCTTTACATTTCCTCACCTATCCACACACTCCCCATGCCCCATCAACGTCAACTCATGCACTGAAACCTCTCCACCTATGCCTGTGACCCCAAATATCCTCCTTGTCAATCTCTGGCACATTCACGCCCAATCATGCAGTACACACTTTGTACAGGATCAACTCCTTTTGTAACAATGGTATATGCAGAAAAGCTTTATAAAAACCATAACTATTTCATAGATATACTTTAAAAAACTGTTTTACTACATCCCGATAAACATGTCAATCAATCCCAATCCTTCAAAGTGTCAATAGAAGAAACTGCAAGCACTACATACCTTTTCAGCTTGTGTAATTAAACATTGAGCAATTGGAAAATATATCAAAGAGAAAAAACTGTTAATTAAACAATATTTTCTCTTGGCATAGCTGGTTCAACAGACTATTGGATATCCGGGTTCCCATCTAAGAATGCATTAGGACATTGGATAATATTGGATGGTGTTAGGAGATGTCTATCTCTACAATGAAGACAGCTAGCTAGTTCAGAAGTGCAGGATTCAGGCTCACAACCCATAACAATCAACATCCTTATCCCTCACTAACAAAAATTGAAAGCACTAGAAATGTCTCCCCGGATTTCAAAATTGTGTCCCAGGTATTTCCACAAAATCTAGCCCATAAGATTTATGCACATTACAGAATCATAGAAGTATAGAATGTCTACAGTGCAGAAGAAGACATTTGGCCAATCAAATCTGCACTGACTCTGACATAGTATCTTACCCAGGCCTTTTCCCTTCTGCCCCATCCCTGTAGCCCCACACATTAAATGACTAATCCATTTAATCTACACATTCTGTGATATTAAGGGGCAATTTAGCATGGCTAATGCACCTAACCTGCACATCTTTGGACTGTGGGAGGAAACCGGAGCACCCAGAGGAAACCTATGCAGGCACGGAGACAACATGCAAAAGCCAAACAGACAGCCACCCAAAGAATTGAACATAGGTCTCTGGAGTTGTGAGGCAGCAGTACTAACCACTGTGACGCCATTCCTCCCCATTATAATCTGCTATTTGTCAAATCTGTTATCACGTCGACTACTTCTCACAAAGAACAAAGAACAAAACAGCACGGGAAACAGGCCCTTCGGCCCATCGAGCCCTCGCCGCCACCCCGATGTTCCCATCTCTACCTGCGATCCCTGTCCATGTTTATAGATCTAGGGATTAAAAACCAAATTTGAGACAATTTAGGGAGAATTTGTTTTGCCAATTTGCCTAAGAACACATCTTTGGGATGTGAGAGGAAACCGGAGCTCCCGGAGAAAACCCACGCAAGCATGGGGAGAATGCGCAAACTCCCACAGACACAGGCCCAAATCCATGTATCTGCACAGCACAGCGATAGTCACTGAGCTGTTGTGTTGCCCATCAGATGGTCCAGGTCAAGCACACACTAACAACGTGAAGCAGTAGGATACTCTCGAAAAAGATCCAAGAGCAGTCCTCTCACGACCCACCGCGTGTATGCCCCTCGTTAGACAACAAGGTGGACCAAAGCACCTGTAGGATAAAAACAAATACAACGTATAGTTATGACGGCGGCGCGGGCTTGTTGGGCCGAAGGGCCTGTTTCCCGTGCTGTGTTGCTCTTAAAAAAAAAATCAATATCAGGTCAAAATGATCCAGCCGCCTTTTTATCTCACAATGCAATTTCTACGATTTCTATTCCATTGCCAATGATATGATCATATCATCAATCATGTCTCTACCTCCCCATCCCGCCTTCCAAAGTAACTGTTCAGTCACTCACCATCTCAGCCACCTCTCCTTGAGGACCTCCATGTGCACCTAAAGGAAATGCACCATTTACTCAGACACAGATCACAGTTGCACATGCCAGATGTAAGTATTATCTTTGAACGACAAAAATACAGTATCTCCAAAAATCCCACTACACTTAGCAAATGAGAAAAAATAATGCTCATACTTTTTAACTTTGCATCATCTTTGCAGAATAATTCTACATTTTTAAGAAAATGTAGCCTTAAAAATACCATGGACACCACTCATCTCAAAGGGGAGGGGGTTGGGGGTAGTGATATTGTTGCTGGACTAGTAATCCAAAGACCCAGGATAAGTTTCTTGGGACCTGGGCTCGAATCTTGCCATGGCAAATGGTGAAATTTGAATTCAAAAAAGTTGGAACTAACAGTTTAATGATGACCACAAAACCATTGTTGTAAAAACCCATCTAATGTTCACTAATGTCTTTTAGGGAAAGAAATCTGCCACAATTATAGCTTCAGGAAATCTCTGAAAGAGTTTCTCAGGGTAATGTACTAGCCCAACCATCTTCAGTTGCTTCATCAATAACTTCCCTCCATCATAAAGTCAGAAGTGGGGAAATTCACCAATAATTGCACAATGTTCAGCATCATTCACAACTCCTCAGATACTGAAGTAGTCCATGTTCAACGCAACAAGATCTGGACAATATCCTTGGGCTGACAAGTGGCAAGCAAGATTCATGCCACACAAATGCAAGGCAGTGACTAAAAAAAGACTGTCTGACCAGCAACCCTTGACATTCAATGCATTACTATCACTGAATTACCCACTGTCAACATCCTTGGGGTTACCATTGACCAGAAAGTCAACTGGACTCACCTCATAAATACAGTGGCTACAAGAACAGGTCAGAGGCTAGGAATACTGTGATAAGTAACTCACTTTTTGCTTCCTCAAAGCCTGTCCACAATTTACAAGGCACAAGTCAGGAAATACTCCCCACTTGCTAGAATGCGCATGACTCCAACAACACTCAAGAAGCTTCATATCATCAGGACAAAGCAACCAGCTTGATTGGCACCATATCCACAAATATCGACTCCATCCACCAACAACGCTCGATAGCAGAAGTATATACTATCTACATAATACACTGCTGCAATTCACCGAAGATCCTTCCAAACCTATGACCACTTCCATTTAGAAAGACAAGGACAGCATATATATTACTTGGAGTACTGTGCACAGTTCTGGTCGCCTCACTATAGGAAGGATGTGGAAGCTATCAAAAGGGTGCAGAGGAGATTTACAAGGATGTTGCCTGGATTGGGAGGCATGCCTTATGAAGGTAGGTTGAGGGAGCTGGGACTCTTCTCCCTGGAGAGATGTAGGTTGAGAGGCGACCTGATAGAGGTTTATAAAATGTTGAGAGGAATAGATAGGGTGGATTCCCAGAGGCTATTTCCCCGGACTGAAATGGTGGCTACGAGAGGACACAGATTTAAGGTGCAGGGAAGCAAATACAAAGGGGATGTTAGGGGTAAGTTTTTCACTCAGAGGGTGGTAAGTGAATGGAATCGGCTGCTGTTGGTGGTGGTAGAGGCGAACTCGCTGGGGTCTTTTAAAAGACTTCTGGATGAGTATATGGGAACTAATGGGATAGGGGGTTATAGAAAGGTCTGTGGCTTGGTACGTATAAATGTGATCGGTGCAACTTGTGGGCCGAAGGGCCTGTTTGTGCTGTAGTGTTCTATGTTCTATATGGGAACACCACCAACTGCAAGTTCCCCTCCAAGCCACTTACTATCTTGACTTGGAAATATATCATCGCTCCTTTGCAGTTGCAGGGTCAAAATCCTGGAATTCCTTTCCTAACAGCATTGTGGATCAACCTACAGCACATGGACCACAGCGATTCAAGAAGGCAGTTCACCAACACCTTCTCAAGGGCAAATACAAATGTGCAATAAATGTTGCCTAGCCAGCGACGTCCACGTCCTATGAATGAACCAAAAAACAACATGGTCTGACCTACGTGTGACACCAGATCCATATCAATGTGGTTGATTTTCAAATGTCCTCTAAAATTTTGGCCAGTTAGGGATGGGCAGTATTTGCTGGCCGAGCCAGCAACACCAAATCCTGTAAAATGATTAAATTAAAAAAAAGGAGTGTTTTGATAATATTTTTATTGCTCTGTTTGACTTCTCTGTCATGATAGTATCTTAAATTAAACCTTACAAATGTGACAGAGTTTTTTCTGTTAAAACAACACATCAGGAATTAACTCACCCATCCAATTTTTTTTGTTGATCTTTGGTTTTTTTCGTGCTTTTACTCAGAGGACTATGTTTGATGTTTGAGTCCAGCTTTGCACTTCCCTTTCTTACATTACCTACTGCCATTTTTCTTCACCTTTTCTGCTTCACTCCCTCCTTCATTACCCTTGAGGTATCTACTATTGACCATAACATTATTGTTGATTGTTGGAAAAAACCCATCTGGTTCACTCTTGCCCTTTGGGGAGGAAAATCTGCTGTCCTTACCTGGTCTGGCCTGCATGCAACTCCAGAGCTAAAGCAATGTGTTTGACTTTTAGCTGCCCTCAGGCAAAGATGGTTGGCAATAAATGCTGGCCAGCCAGCGACGCCCATATCCAATGAATGAATAAAAATAATGCCTTAACAGTTGAAGCCAGATTATCCCCTTAGGCACAGTGGTCAGCACTGCTGTCTCACAGTGCCAGGGACCCAGGTTCAAGTCCCACCTTGAGTCATTGTCTGTGTGGAGACTGCACATTCTCCCTGTGTCTGCATGGGTTTCCCCCGGGTGCTCCATTTCCTCCCACAGTCCAAAGATTGCAGGTTAGATTAATTGCCCATAATAAATTGACCCTCATGTTGGGGGATTAGCAGAATAAATATGCGGGGTTATGGGAAAACAGCCTGGGCGGGATCATGGTTGGTACACACTCAATGGGCTGAGTGACCTCCTTCAACACTCAAGGGATTCTATGATTTGATTTGCTATCACAAGTGTCATTACACTCTGGCCACTACCATATACATCCACCATGAAGCTCCAATTTCTTTTCCCTTACTTAGAGTTGGGTGTTTAAGAACAACTAAAAAGGAAGTTGCAGTGCCACATGGTAGTTTGTTCTCGTACATAATGTAACGGTCAACAGAACCTTTATGTGAAGGGAATGCCATTTTTAAAAATTCAACATAGAAAGCTCATTTGCATTCATCTGTGCTGAAAGTAGCCAGAAAGCGTTTTCTCACTGAGGTAAGCCTAAGGCTCAATTTCTCATCGTCTCAACCTTTAGAGATGCACCACAGAAAGCATTCTTTCTGGTTATATCACAGCTTGGTATGGCTCCTTCTCTGCTCAAAACCACAAGGAACTACAAAGCGTCATGAATGTAGCCCAGTCCATTGCGCAAACCAGCCTCCCATCCATTGACACTGTTTACTGCCTTGAAAAAACAGCTAGCAAAATCAAGGACCCCCACACACACCTTGGGAACATACTTTATTTCACACTCTTCCATTGGAAAAAAACAGACAAAAGTCTGAAAACACATATCAATTGACTCAAGAATAGATTCTTCCTCCCTCTGCTATCAGACTTTTGAATGGACTTATCATATATTAAGTTCATCTTTCTCTACAGCTTTGCTATGACTGTAACACTATATCCTGAACCCTCTCCTTTCCTTTCCCCATGTACTCTATGAACGGTATGTTTTGTCTGTATACTGCGCAAAAAACAACCCTATCCCAATAGTAAATTGTATCAAATCAATTTGGTGGCAGCTTCTTGAGCAAAAATAAAATATTGTGGATGCTGGAAATCTGAGATTATTGACCAGAGCTATGAACTCTGATTTCTCCCTTCACAGATGCTGCCACAATTGCTGAGTATTTCCAGCCTTGTCAGATTTTTTATTTCTGAAATGATTGTGTTAGGCTTTTCTCTCCATTTCGTTAAATAGACGTTCTACTTTTTTTTTGCTGTTCTACGTATCAGTCACCGAAAAACAATTTCCCTCTTCTTTACGCCTCTTGCATGCACTAATGAATCAAAAGGACATTGACAGCACTGGCTAGTATTTGCTTTTCCAAACCCTTACCCTTTGCTATGTTGTGATGCAGTCATCCAGAATTCTCTGAAATGAACTTTTTTTTTGTATTAAGACCCTCAAAACAGAGTAAACAGTGAACTTGCAGTCTTTGTTTGAAGAAAATTATGTTTATCTGAGGCACATTTTAGAACTTAAGGGCAAAGCTCACCATTCACAGAATTTTCGGAATTTAAAACGATAATAATAAAAATCACCGAGAGGCCAAAGGAAAGAACCATTCCGGGGTCCTGTTGGTCAAACCATTTCTTGAAAGCTTTGAGACTGGGAAGAATTTCTGAGGAATGCATGTTGAGTCAGCAGCCTGACATGTTTCTCCCTCTGGGCAACCTTCCTGGAGATGGGTCTGCAGCTGCAGAGGTTACCTGCTCAGCAGCGACAGGTATAGTTGATTTGTATAATTAACTGCCCATGTGTGGGTTGATTGGCAGCGCCTCCGGGATCTTCTTGGTAGCGGATGCTGCAACCCACCACTCCCCCCACTGAGGGCCAAGCCCAGCTGGTGTCTGGAGGACATTTCTCTTCCACGTGGGTGGCCTCACAGCTATAGCCGTGGTTCATTTTATTTGACGGCAAACTTCTTTAGAGGGTGATTTTTGATGCCGATGCCCCCATGTTACCTCATGATGGTGACAGTAACTACCTCTGCCTGTGGTTCCAAGTTTGCATGGCCTCTCATTGGGCTCGCAGTCTCAGAGTCCCCCTCCCCAGTGTCTTACTTGGTCATTTCCAGGAAGATCTCACAAAAATCTATCTTGATAGGTAGAACGAGTTGGGTCATAAGAATGCCCCAGTCTTGCCCATAGCCTAAGGATAGAAGAATGCACATTTTATGAGCAAGTTTTTTTCCCCCCAAGGAAAGAAATGAAGGCTTATTTATCTATGCAATTTAAGTCACCAAAGTAGTCATGTGTCTATTTACTGTTCCTCCTCTAGTACAGCTCAGGCTGAAACACAAAATTTTTAACATTTTTAGAACTATTGTTGTTGAGTAAAGAATTAAGTTACTGTAGTCAGAGGCTGTTTAAACAATACCAAATTTCAAACTTGGATTTTTTTTTGAGAATGGACATGGCAGCTGATGTTTTTGTTAATGTTGAGAAATTTTTCTAAATTATTCATGTGGAAACACATGCTTATACAGCTGAGGGAATTCATTTCTTTGGATTTTTTGGCTCATTCTTTGCATTTTTGAAAACCGGATCAAAGCACAACTGAACAGGCAGGTGACACACAGGATGACACGAGGAAAATGCGATCAGGAAACAACAAGCGATGAAATGCCATAATAAATCAAATAGAAGCAGTTGGAAAGGTCCACCAGTGAATGGAATGATCAGCCATGATCGAATTCAATGGCAGAACAGACTTGAGAGACCAAATGGCCTACACCTGCTCCTAATTACTCATGGTTGGTACGGTGGGTGGCACTGCTGACCCACAGCAGCAAGGATCAGGGATCAATTCTGGCCTTGGGTGACTGTCTCTGTTAATTTTTGCACACTGTCACTGTGTCTGCATGGGTTTCCTCCGAGTGCTCCAGTTTCCTCCCACAGGTGTGCAGGTTAGATGGATTGGCACAGCGCCAGGGGCCCGGGTTCAATTCTGGCCTCGGGTCACCGTCTGTGTGGAGTTTGTACATTCTCCCCATGTCCTCCAGGTGCTCTAGTTTCTTCCCACAGCCCAAAGATGTGTGAGTTGGGTTGATTGGCCATGCTAAATTGACACTAGAATCAGGATATTAGCAAGATAAATATGTAGGGTTATGGGAATAGGGCCTAGGTGGGATTGTGGTTGGTACAGACTGGATTGGCTGAACAGCACTGTAGGGCTTCCATGATTCCATGAATTCGTATGTTTGTATGGATGAAGTGATCAAAAATTCTACCCTGTCTTCCTGATATTAAATGTTATCATCATTCACTAATCAAGGGCAGTCAACTTATTTGTAGTTGTGTATCTTACCATCTTGTCTTTTATACTCTATTATGTAGTAACCTTTTAAGGTCATTCAACTGGTGCACATTCCATAGCACCCTGGCAATATGACAGTTTTGGTTCATTTTTGTGCTATCTTATTTCAACAATCCCAGTGCCCACAAGTTACTGACATTTTTGCAGAATGAATCCAATCTGTCATTTCTTTTCTGATTTTTTTTGGAGCTTTTATGTGGCATTCTTTGTGAAATGTGGCACTCTAGGAAGTTTAGATGCTATTTTCTGCACATTAATGACTGAGTGCTTTAAGCCACATCATTAACAAAGGTTAAGTGGCTCATTAGTGGTCATTAAGGTGGTAAATTAGCATAATTTCACCCACCATCCCATTGAAAGGCTTGTTACTGCTGGTGGTAAATTGTCACGTAGAAATGCAGACAACATCGTTGTAAATCAGCTGTACATATCACCCATCTGTGCATATCTCCCAGCCAAACTGAGTACTTCTCAGTTCTACATGATATGATTCATCTCGGCGAGAATACGTGTACAACTGGCTCATGATATGCAAATAAAACAAGTTCATTTTCAACAATTTCCAAGAGACTTACTACAGAATCACAATAGTCCAAAGTTTAAGAGTGAGGAAGTAGACTCATATCCTCAGTTGCAAATTGTCACATATGTGAGAAAACTAACCTTTCACTATTACTATAAATTCAGATTTACCATGGGGGCACAGTGGTTAGCATTCTGCCTCACAGCACCACAGCTTGGGTGACTGTGCAGAGTCTGCGCGTTCTCCCTGTGTTTGTATGGGTTTCCTCCGGTTTCCTCCCACAGACTGAAAGACACGTTGGTTGGGTGCATTGGCCAGGCTAAATTCTCCCCCAGTGTACCTGAACAGGTATGGAATGTGGTGGCTAGGCAATTTTTACAATAATTTCATTGCAATATTAATGTAAGCTTGTTAGTGACAGTGATAAATAACTTTTTGTGATGCCAGTTAGTCCATTAAAAGGATTGTATGCTCCTTATGTCCTGCAGTTGACTCACATTGCCCAAATCTGCATACAGAATAGGGATCTCAGAGAAGATAAGAACAGGTCCATCTGAACACATGAACTGAATATCTTCTCTTTCACTTATCTCAGGCTGGATTTTCAATTGCTGGTGGAACCACTATAAGTGCCAATATAAAACTTCATTTCTACAGGGAGGCATTGGATGCCTCTGTCTCTGAAGAGGTTTGCAGTCTTCAAAAATTGCGAATGGAAGAGAATGGAAAACCCACTCACCCAAACGAATGACTCCTTTAGCTCCTTAAGGAGCTTGTCACAGGTTTTCTTCTGCAACAGAATAGGATTTTCCATCTTTTTACCAGTGGTGGCTAAACAACTTGGTGCACATAAATGCACAACCATTAAGGCAACAGAAAGTTTGGAAATGATCTTCTGGCTCTTCATGCCTGTGGGATCTGATCCTGCTGATAGCGCACCCCTCTGTGCCACCACGCTGCCTCTTTCCTGGAGTGTGAGGTGAAATCAATGGGAAATCCTATTGATAGTGGTGAGACGAGAAGATCCCACCAACAGCCAATGGCACGTCACCTCCCACCCCTCTGAAAAAGAAATTGCAGCAGGGAGGCCGGAGAATCCCGGCGATTGTTTCCATCCAAATTCTTTTGGTCAAATCCTGGAGATTAACTAAGTGTTTGGTTGAACAAAGTATGTCGATGTGGCCTCCATATTCACTTCGTGTCGTCTTTATGCTTTCCTGTGCTGCCTGCTCCCCCTGGCTAGGCAGCACTCCTTTAAAATGGGCAGCTTAGTGGCACGGTGGTTAGTATTGCTGTCTCCCAGTGCCAGGGACCAGGGTTCGATTCCCGGTATGGATCACTAACTGTGTGGAGTCTGCATGTTCTCATTGTGTTACAGATTTCCTTAGAGTGCTCCAGTTTCCTCCCAAAATCTGAAAGATGTGCTGGTCAGGGTGCATTTGCCATGCTACATTCTCTCTTCGTGTACCCGAGCAGGTGCTGGAGTGTGGCGACTAGAGGACTTTCACAGTAATTTCATTGCAGTGTTTGTTAACGTCAGCCTACCTGTGACACTAATAAATAAACCTGAAAGAAACTTGAAATAAATCAGAGTTTAATGAAGAATTCTATGCATTTTCTCAATCCATTTTGCTAATATAAATACAAACTGCCCCAATATCAGACATTTCTCTTGTCAGTGTACTTAGCTCCAAGCCTCTTTAGTAGTTGTTCAATTAATATTGTTCTGTCTGTGATCACCGAATGGTTATTAAGCCAAAGTTTTGTCAAAAAAGGCGCCCTGGAGCGCAGAAGTGATCAGAGTCCAGTGCGGCAGAGTGAAAGATGGATTTGCAAAACAGGAATAATGTTGTGTTCTGATACTGCAACACTGTCATTGTTCTTAATCAGTCCTTTAAGTGCCTCTCAAATATGTATATCAACTTCAAAGAAGGCCCCGTGGCTTTTACAATAACATCACAGGTGTCTAACGAAGTGCCTGACAAGCATTCCTGAGGTCCCAGCTGGCTAAATCAGTGCCTGATCATTTTGATTTGCCTAATGCAGTCAGTCCTCTTTGAACATGGATATTATTACAATTCACTGCAGCCTCCAGAAACACTTGCATGTTCAAATGCAGGTCCAAATTAAATCATTCAGCACTGAATTCTCTCAGAGAGACCCCAGCAAACATTTGCTGCGTGAATGCTTGCCAAATTCTATTTAAACTACCCCCCCCCCGCCCCATATTCAAAAATGTTGTAATGGATGGTTAAAATTCACGGCACATCAAGCAATCATCTTCAGTGGACTCATTCCTTTTATACCTCGATTCATTTCAGAGATTCAGATGTTGCACTGCCACGTTTTGTCAGCTGGAGGTGTGACTCATCAGGGCTGTTGTACTCCCACAATACTTCAGCTAGTAGATATTTGACGATGCTACTAAGCATCACGAGGTCAGGTGAGGTACAGTCAAGACTCCGGCCCTCGTGCTTTGTAATGTGTCAGAGAAACCAATTTGATTTGATTTGATTGGCTTTATTATTGTCACATGTATTAGCATACAGTGAAAAGTATTGTTTCTTGCGCACTATACAGACAAAGCATACCATTCATAGAGAAGGAAGGGAGAGAGTGCAGAATGTAGTGTTACAGTCATAGCTAGAGTGAAGAGAAAGATCAACTTGATGCAGGGTAGGTCCATTCAAAAATCTGTAGGCAGCAGGGAAGGAGCTGTTCTTGAGTGCGTTGATACATTTGTATTTTTTTCCCAACCGAAGAAGGTGGAAGAGAGAATGTCCAGAGTGCATGGGATCTGTAATAATGCTGGCTGCTTTGCTGAGGCAGCGGGAAATGTAGACAGAGCCAATGGATGGGAGGCTGGTTTGCATGATGGACTGGGCTACATTCATGACCTTTTGTAGTTACTTGTGGTCTTGGGCAGAGCAGGAACCATAACAAGCTGTGATACAACCAGAAAGGATGCTTTCTATGGTGCACCTGTAAACGTTGGTAAGAGTCGTAGCTGACATGCCAAATTTCCTGGCCAACAGTTGCAGTTGAATTGAGTTTTCTGTAGGTATAGAGAAATATCAGAAATAATCATACCAGAATTAATGTGTGGTGGATTAATGTATCAGGTAGGTTAAATTAGCAACAAGAATAATAATGCTTTCTTCTCTCTCATTATCTAGAATGTGCCAGCGATTTCTGCTGACTTGGAAAAGCTGTCAGCATAATCAAGTACCCCATACACCTTGGACACACTCTATTCCACATTCTTCCATCAGGAAAAGTTACAAAACTGATTTAAGAACAGCTTTTTCCTGGCTGCCATCAAACTTTTGAATGAATTTACCTTATATTCAGCTGATCTTTCTCCACATCCTAGCTATGACTGTAATACTGCACTTTGCATCCTCTTCTTTCCTTCTCTATGAATGGTATGCTTTGTCTGAATAGCACACAATAATTTTCACCACAGACTAATATATATGACAATAATAAGTTAAAATTTTAGCTAAACTGGAGCTGTTTTTTGAGCTGTCCTATGTTGAATGTAAGGTAGACTACCATAATTTTCCTGCTTTGCTTCCTCATTGTAATTTTTTAAGCTCATTTTTACCAGCAGAAAACTAAAAATCAGGATTCAGAACTAATGCTTCCTATCCACATTCTACCTCCTGACTAGTTGGACAAAAATAGGAACCTTGCAGAGAAGGACAAACAATCTACAGGTCGCATACTGAGAATGAGAGACACAACTTCAAATTCAAGCTCAGCAATAGAGAAGATGTGCAGTCACAGGGAATGATGTTTTAGAATCTTCACTGTCTTAAAGGGGCAATGCTACCACGATACATTGTCTAGCAAAACTCTTTTTGAGAGGGAGCGGGATACGCGTTAGTTCTCTTACAGTAATTTCACTTCAAAGTGAAACAATGATGAGTTTCAACATGACTCTGAAATATCACATTATCTGACCTTCTCTCATCCCCTCTCCGCATCGGTGGCACAATGGTTAACACTGCTGCCCCACAGCACCAAGGACCTGGATTTGATTCCCAGCTTGGTTCACTATCTGCACGGAGTTTGCCCACTCTCCCCATGTCTGTGTGGGTTTACTCTGGTTTCTTCCCACAATCCAAAGTATGTGCTGGTTAAAGTTCATTTCAAGTAAAAAATTATCAGCCACAAGTAAGACTTACATTAATACTGCAATTAAGTTACTGTGAAATTGCCCTTGTTGCCACATTTGGAACCTGTTCAGATCAATATAGCTAACCAATTCTCCCTCAGTGTACCCAACCAGGCACCAGAGTATGGTGATTAGAGGACTTTCACAGTAACTTCATTGCAGTGTTAATGTAACCCTACTTGTGACAATCATAAATAATTTTTAAAACCACCCCATCCCTGCCACCTCCACACACCATTTGCTTGCTCTGTCCTTCTGAGTTTCTGTCTCTTATTATTTTATAAACAAACAGAAGAAAGATTTTGCCAAGTACATGCTTATGAAGTCTGTATTTTTTGGTTGCTGTTGCTTAAAGGTAAATTCCAATTGCATTACCCTATTAGCCCAGGTGTTTTTGTGATGGCAAGATCTGTGAAATACATCATGATGTTTGCCATCTGTACACTGATTTCACTGTCAATAATCTACTCTATATTTTCCTGTATTTCAATGAAAAACACACCAAGGGTGGCGTGAGTATTCATGGTGACCCATCAGAACAGCCAGCACAATGATCTGGCAGTGAATTCCTTTGTTATTGTGATCAGAACACTGAACTCAGCAGAATGAAGCATTGGGCACCACCTCCTTATAAACTAGATTCAATATAAACCACATTCTCACACTGAATTGTAAATAAACTGTGCCAACAGATCCAATGTGGTCCATGGCTCAGTGAGTGGATCCTTCCTAGCTAGTGACTGACTGAGTGGATCCTCCTGGTTGATGTAGGAAAGGTTGTCCCAAAGCACAGTACACTGGGGAGGCCACGCGGACACTACAACAACAGATGAATGAGCACCACTCGACAATCACCACGCAAGACTGTTCCCTTCCTGTTGGCGAACACTTCAGCGGTCACAGGCATTCGGCCTCTGATCTTTGGATAAACATTCTCCAAGGCGACCTCCACGACATACAACAGTGCAGAGTCGCTGAGCAGAAACTGATAGTCAAGTTCCGCATGCACGAGGATGGCTTCAACCGGGATTTCGGTTTCATGTCACACTATCTGTAACCCCCATGACTTGCCTAAACTTGCAACATCTCATTCTTACTGGTGGATCAGCTGTCAGATCTTTCTCATTTGCAGAATCCTCCATACCAACAATAACATTCTCAGGTTCATCTGCTATCATTTGCCCAAACTGATTGCTTCCTCAATTTTGGGAGTTTTAAATTGCTTTGCAACAATGCCTGGTTAGCTCGGTTGATAGAGAATAATACTCTTAATCTCAGGGTCCTGGGTTCATTTTTTAAGGGTGGCACTGCAGTCTCATAGCCCCTGAGACCTGGGTTCAATTCCGGAGTCGAGTGATTGTGTGGAGTTTGCACATTCTATCCATGTCTGCGTGGGTTTCCTCCAGGTGCTCTGGTTTGCTCCATCGTTCAAAGATGTATGAGTTAGGTTGATTGGCCATGCTAAATTGTCACTTAGTGTCCCAAAACGTGCAGGTTAGGGAAATTAACAGGGCAAATATGTGGGGTTTCGGGGATAGGGGCTAGGTGGGATTTTTGTTGATGCAGACCTAACGGGCTGAATGGCTTCCTTCTGCACTGTAGGGATTCTATGAACCAATCAACATGCACTAAAGTATTAATTTTCACCATCTTTTGGAACTTGTTCAGGGTTCAGTCTTGCATTTTTTAAAAATTAACATGTTATTTAAATGAGAGCATCACTGGCAAAGCCAGCTTTGATTGCTCATTTGTTAGGATGCTTGAGAAGATGGTAATGAGGTGCATTCTTAAACTGCGGCAGTCATTGGGGTAAAAAGTACACCATAATAAGGTTAGGAAGGGGACTCTAACATTTTGACCCAATAACTGTCAGGAAAGCAATATATTTCAGGGTGGTCGATGGATTGGAGGGGAATTTCCAGGTGGTGGTGACCCATGTGCCTACTATACTTGTCCTTCTAGATGATAATGGTTGTAGGTTTGAAACGTGCTGCCAAAGGAAGCTTGATGAGTTGCTGCCATGCATTTTGCAGATGGTACACACTACTTGCCGCTGTGATAGGGGGAGTGAATATTTGTGGATGGGTTGCCATTCAAGCAGGCTATTTTGTCCTGGATGGTGTTGAGCTTCTTGGGTGTTGCTAGAGTTGCACTCATCCAAGCAAGTGGAGAATATTCCATTACGCTCCTGACTTGCGCCTTGGAGATGGTGGATAGGCTTTTGGGAGTGAGCATGTGAGTTACTCACTGCAGGATTCCTGTTTTCTGACTTGCTGTTGTAGCTATGGCAAAGCTGTCGTGGTTCCACATGACCATAGGCTGCTCTTCCTTTTGATGGGAAGGGCTGACACTGGTTGCGTTTTAACCTGAGAATCATCATACTGCAAGCAAAGGGCAAGGTTGAGAAGGTGGGCTTTCAGGAATAACTTGGTACAGGGAATTTAACCCGCATTGTCCACATTACCCTGCACCACTAACTAGTCATTCAATAAACTGAGCTAAATCGACTATTGTATTGTTACGGCCAGTCCAGATCAGCTTCTGATCAATGGTAAACTCCAGGATATTGATAGTGGGAAATTCAGAGATGGTAATGCCATGGATGTCAAAAGGAGATACTTAAATTCACTCTTGTTGGTGATGGCCATTACCTGGCACTTGTGTGATGTGAATGTTGCTTACCACTACTCTGCCCAAACCTAAATATCTTGCAGCATATGATGTAGAAATGCCAGTGTTGGACTGGGGGTGGGCACAGTAAGAAGTTTTGCAACACCAGGTTAAAGTCCACGGGTTTATTTGGAATCATGAGCTTTCAGAGCGCTGCCCCTTCATCAGGTAAATCTTTTTGCTGCATATAAACATGGACCAACACTTGCGTGGTACAAGTGTTCATTTGTTTTTCTTTAGACATTGTGGGAATCTATTGATAATGTTTGTTAAAACAACAGCATTTAGACAGAACCTTTAATACAGTAAAATGAACAAAGAAAGGTATTTCACTGAATTGTTAACAGACCAAAATTGATAGTGATTGATAAATTCCACCAGTGCCAGACTAGCAGCGCCATTATTTTCCAATCTATTAGGATGGGAAAAGGATGGAGATCCTTCGATCCTGGTTTAAATTCAACTGTAAGTAAGCTATAAAAGCCTCATGTTCAACAACTCACCCGTTAATGTTATTGCCAGGAACAAGTTTCTCATTGACGTTGCATTATTAATGAATGCAGAGGTTCAGCCTCCCTGTGGGTGTGAAATACCTCCAGTGACTGATCAGTAGGAACTAGTCCTGATCAGCAAACACATTTAGCGCGTTGTTTAAAAGCAATCAGTGAAAGCATTACAAAGCCAATAAATCACATTGCTGCTCAGCCATTATGGCTTTATCTAAGTGGCAGCAGAGACAAAACTGGCTTAACAGGAAAATCCCGATTGCCATTGATTTAATTGGTGGTGGGGTTATGATAATTAGCTCCTGACTGATTTCACCAGGGGCCTTGGCAGAGAAGTGAAAAGAAAATCGCAGTCAAAGTTAGGATCGTGTAATTGAAGGCACAAGTTGTTTAATCTCTAATTTCCTCTTCCTTTTGTGTCGACAATATGTCCCCAACACTGTGGATCACAACCCAGGAGACAAAACACAGAAAATGCTGGAAAACCTCAGCAGGTCTGACAGCATCTGTGGAGAGAGAATAGAGCCAATGTTTCCAGTCTGGATGAGCCATCGTCAGTTTTTTTTTTATTTCAGATTCCAGCATCTGCCAATATCACAAAACTGACAAATGCAAATTACTGCGGATGCTGGAAATGCAAAATAAAAATAGGAAATGGCGGAAAAGTTCATCTGTGGAGAGAGAGAGAGCAGAGGAAACAGGCCTGAGTGACTCTTGTTCAGAGCTCCCAATGGCTGCGATTCTGGATGAAACTTTGTTACCGATTCTGATGCAGAGTCACCCAGACTCGAAACGTTGGCTCTATTCTCTCTTCATAGATGCTGTCAAACCTGCTAAGATTTTCCACTATCCTCTGTTTTGTTTCATGAAATTGATTATATTTTAAGATGTTGAAATAAACTTGAAGCTGCATTGAGGCATGAAATAACACACGTTAGTGTTTCTGCTGTTGAGGAGAGACAAAGAGGAAACTCCATAATTGGACAGATTGGCAGTTAAGGTTGGCCAATTCATTGATTGGCCCTAAAGTCTCTAGGAATCAGTCAACCCAGATTTCAATTTGCTCAACTGAGAAAGGAAGCTAGCCTGAACCCCACCAGAATGAAGTACTCCTGACAGGACGGGAGATTCGATTGGGACCTGAAGGGTCCTGATAATTAACTAATCTACATATTTAAAATCGATTAAGAATAGATTTAAATGACTTACATGTCGGTTTCCAGTGTGGCTCTGGGAGATGTGCATCCGTTCCCTGAACATGTGCAAATCCCCATTCATGTTACAGGATCAAAGAACCCTACAGTGCAGAAAGAGGCTTTTTGGCCCATCGAATCTGCACCAAGCACAATCCCACCCAGGCCCTACCCCCATATTCCTACACATTATACCAACTAATCCCTCTAACCTACGCATCCCTGCACATTAAGGGGCAATTTATCAGCATGGCCAATCAACCTAACCCGCACATCTTTGGACTGTGGGAAGAAACCAGAGCACCTGGAGGAAACCCACACAGACATGAGGAGAATGTGTAAACTCCACACAGACAGCGACTCAAGCCGGGAATCAAACCCAGAATCCTGGTGCTGTGAAGCAGCAGTGCTAACCACTGTGCTACTGTGCTGCAGACACACATCCCCCAGCTGGACCCACCAGAAAAATTCCGGGTGCGGATGGGAATATCACAGCCACAATTTTTGCCAGGCACCCAAAACTCGTATCAAACCCAAGAACAATGTGGATTGGCATGATGTGGAGATGCCTTATTGCACTGGGAAGGACATAATAAGAAGTCTCACAACACCAGGTTAAAGTCCAACAAGTTTATTTGGTATCATGAGCTTTCAGAGTGCTGCTCCTTCATCAGGTGAGTCATTGGGTTCACATAGAATTTCTACCATACAGAAGAAGGCCATTCAGCCCATCAGGCCTGCACCAACAACAAACCACCCAGACTTTATCCCACTACCCCCATGTATTTATCTATTAGTATGATTGGTACAGTAATATAAAGGTAGGCACTGCTGCCTCACAGTTCTTGGGACTCAGGTTCAATACTGTCTTAAGGTAAGTGTATGGAATTTGTACATTCTCACTACATCTGCATGGGTTTCCTCTGAGTGTTCCAATTTCCTCCCACACTCCAAACATGTGCAGATTAGATTGATCAGCCATGCTCAATTGCCCCTTAGTATCAAGTGAATATGTGGGGTAGCGGCGTGGAGTCTGGGTGGGATTGCTGTTGCTGCAGGTTCAATGGGCCTAACGGCCTCCTTCTGCACTGTAGAAATTCAATGATTCAATGATGGCAACAATGAGGGACAATTTATTACGGCCAATCATCCCTAACCTGCACATTTTTGGAGTGTGGGAGGAAACCGGAGCACCTGGATCAAATCCAAATAGACATGGGGAGAATGTGCAAAACTCCACACAGATAGTGACCCAGGGCTGGAATTGAACCCGCGCCCCTGGCACTGTGAGGCAGAAGTGGTAACTACTGTGGCACCGTGCTGCCGTAGGGTCTACATTTTATTTTATTTTCTCTGTGAGGCCCAGAGCAGCAGGAGTTCAAGTCCGAGCCTCAAATGGAAAGCCTCAGCTTCGCCTGCTACAAGCTCGATCCAATCCGGAAGTTGATCCCACCACATTTCTCGTGTCGGAGGGCAGATTCTGGAGTCAGATTAAAATGAAGCTTGGCGATTGAAATCCTCAAGAGCTTATTCTGCCAGTGGAGAGTGAGTTATCAACTTTCCCGGGCGGTTTTCCCATTGGAAACCCTCTGGCAGTTCAGGGTCAAAAGCTCTGTTTTCATTATTACTGGCGCAATTTCAAAGAGAGGTGTGTTGCTAATGCGTTTCGCAGTGATCTTTAATTCACTCTGACTCTCTCACTTTCTTTGCTCTTTATTTTTAGCTTACACTGTTTGTGGTCAGATATCTGTGTAATTAAATCTAATTTAAATCCAATCAATTCTAGCAAATAGGGAATGGGGTGGGGGGAGGTATTTCAATGCTTTTTTTATTTCTGGCTGCAGAGATAGTTCTAACAGCGCTTGGCATTGTTCTGTGGCTTGTTATGTGGCACACAGAGTCATCACCTGACGTGGTGTACAGTTCACACTTGCCGGAGACAGATTAAATTCTGTTTATGTCAATAACATGTTATGGACAGACTTTCAGGCAGGAGTAGGGCGAGCCTTTGAAAAGGCCAAGGTTATAAGGGTCAGGAATCATCAAGCAGCGTGCTTAGACATGTGGGTGTGAATAATATTAATCGTCTTACGCGAAAGCTATTATTTTAGGGTCGGAAATCGATGCTACCTTTATTTAATTAAACCAAAGTCACAAATGTTAATGTACCAGCTCACGCAAGTGTGGAATTAGTGAAGTATGCTGTTTACTGACAAATATTATTTGTCGCATTTTTTGTTAAATGGAAAATTAATCTTTAATTTCCTTGGTTTAATGATCAGGTCCCATTAGACTAGTTTCTTCCTTTTACTTTTAGAATCGTGCAAATACTCAATTCCCATATATATATATATATATATACATATTTTGCAACATTTGCACGCCTGCCTTATTTCTTCAGGGCTATTTCCCTTTTCCTTGACGATTTGGGGGTTGGCTGTCAGGATAAGGGTGGTGTGGGGGTTGGGGGTGTGCAGGGAGTGCAGCTGTTTCAATCCCACTTCTTCTGGCAAGGGCATCCACCAGTCTCTGCTGTCAGCCTGCCTGAGGAAGAATTCTCTTGTGTTGGAGTTTCTGCTGGCAGACAGACAGGCTGTGACAGAATATCACTGGGAGGCACCAGGGCAGCAAATGCCTGAGCTGATGATCCCTTATGTACAGCGCAACTCGGAATATCATCCGGAGAAGGTTTGACAGGCAACGTTCGTGTGGCCAACTGGGGAATTAAGAAGCCAAGGTGGAATGGATCTGTTGCCGCGATTCCACACCATAGCAGATACACACTGGGGCAGTTAATCCACTCTATTACCTCGACTCACCAGCTGGGTCACAAGTCCTGTCAAACCTCGGCATTCCAAACTTCCAAGAGACTGCTCGCAAAGGGATCATTAGACCATGTTTCGTGATGCTAAAGGTTCTTATTTTTAGGTTGACAATTATGCTGTCTCTTTGGCAGCTTAGTACGGACAGAGAAAAGAAAATGAGAGATGCTGGGGTCTGATTCTGAAACTAAGAATTATTCAGTGGCTGGAGGCATAGGAAGGCCATTAGATTGTTGGCAGAAGAATCTTGCATATTCTTCATGATCTCAACTGCATAGTACAATTGCTTCGTGAGGAGATAGTGCAAGCCTTGCGGTGACTTCATGGCTTCTCATAGAAACTTATAAAATTCTGACAAAGTTAGACAGGATAGATTCAGAAAGAATGCTCCCAATGGTGAGGGAGTCCAGTACCAGAGTTTGAGGCTAAGGTAGAACTGAGATGTGGAGAAATTTGTTCACCTGGAGAGTGGTAAATATGTCAAATTTACTACCACAGAAAGTATTTGTGGCTAAAACGTTGTGTGATTTCAAGAAGAAATTAGACATAGCTTTTGGGGCTAAAGGGATGAAAGGATATGGGGGAAAGGGGAGGAATCAGGATAATGAAGTAGATAATCAGCCATGATCAAAATGAGTGGTGGAGTGTGTTCAGAGGGCCGAATGGCCTACTTCTGCTTGTAGTTTTTATGTTTCTATGACCTGGACTAATTCTCCACTAGCTTTTGTGAAGATAGCAAACTGTGTCTTCCCTTTTACTCTACACAAAACATCTATTGTGTACTGACTCAATTGTTGAAAGTTCTTACATTTCACTGGCGCATTAATTTGGCCATTGAAAAATAAGAAAGCCTTCCAGCGCAGAAGGAGACATTTGGTCCCTCATGTCTGCACTGGCTCTCCAAATGGGCATCATGACTTTGTGTCATTCTCCTGCCCTTGCATATTGTTTCTAGACAACGGTAGATCATTTCCTTCCAATGATATTGCATGTTGCAATTGGCATTTAGGCAACATTACAATTCAATGTGATTTGCATTCAAGTTATAATAAATGAGAGATATAAGTAACAGGCTTACTGAATCCTTTTTCATACAGCGCCTCTTTAACTTATTATATTCTCATCTGGAATTTCAGCCTATAACTAAAAGGGGGTGGAAGGGGTTCATCAGTGGAGCCCATAGAGAAATATCACAAGCAGCCAAGAACATTTTGTCCATGTTATTTCTTCCAGGAATTTCACTAACTTTCCATCCATGTTGTGATGGAAAACTAGGGGATACCCTAACACGATTCTCGGCTTAACTACACATGATGTGGAGATGCCGGTGTTGCACTGAGGTAAGCACAATAAGAAGTCTCACAACACTAGGTTCCTGTTGAGGTACACTTCAGCAGTCACAGGCATTCAGCCTCTGATCTTCAAGTAAGCATTCTCCAGGGCAACACACGACAATGCAGAATCGTTGAACAGAAACTGATAGCCTCGTTCTGCACACGAGGATGGCCTTAACCAGGATTTTATGTCATATCACACTACTTGTAACCCTCATGATTTGCCTGGGCTTGCAAAATTTCACTAACTGTATTGTTTGGAAACAATACATATCACTTTAACCTGTGCTTAACCATCTCTCTGCTCACATTGTCTGTAACTTTAAGACCTGATTATTATTGTAAAGACTCACCTTCTGACCATTATCTTGTAGATTGAGTTTGTATCTTTATATGCCCTGTTTGTGATCATGACTCCCATTCACCTGATGAAGGAGCAGCACTTTAAAAGCTTGTAGTTTGTGGCTAGTGCTACCAAATAAAACTTTTGGACTTTAACCTCATGTTGTGAGACTTCTTACTCTGCTAATCTACACAGTCAGTGGCTTAACACCTGCGGAGATGATGGCCTAGTGGTATTATAACTAGGTGGCACAGTAGTTACCATGGCTGCCTCACAGTGGCAGGGACTCGGATTCGATTCCTGGTTTGGGTCGCTGTCTGTGTGGAGTTTGTACGTTCTCCACATGTCTCTGTGGGTTTCCTCCCACAATCTGAAAGACGTGCAAGTTACGTGTATTTACCTGAACGGGCACCGGAGTGTGGTGACTAGGGGAATTTCACAGTGACTTCATTGAATTGTTAATGTAAGCCATATCTGTGACTAATAAAATAAACTTTACTTTTACTAGACTATTAATTCAGAAACTCAGTTAATGTTTTGGGGATCCAGATTCAAATCTTACCATAGCAGATGGCTGAAATTTGAATTCAATAAAAAGTATTGATATGGGCATCATGGTAACACAGTGGTTAGACTGTTGCTTCCATGTGCTAGGGACATTCAAATACAGCTTCGGGTGACTGCCTTTGTGGAATTTGCACATTCTCACCATATTACTTACAACAATGCAGTAATATCATATAACACACTCCTGTGTAGATTTTTTTAGTCATTCATTGGACATGGGTGTCACTGGTTGGCCAGCATTTATTGCACATTCCTAGTTGCATGGGTTTCCTCCAGGTGCTCCGGTTTCCTCCCACATTCTGAAAAATGTGCCAATCAGGTGCATTGACCTGAACAGGCGCTGGACTATGGTGACTATTTCCCAGTAACTTCATTGTATTATGGGATTGTTGTGGGCACAGGTTTGATGGGGCGAATGGTGTCTATCTGCGCTGCAGAAATTCTTTGATTCTATGACCATGAAACCATTGACGATTGTCAGAAAAACCAATCTGGTTCACTAATGTCTTTTCAGGAAGGAAATCTGGTGTCCTTGCTTGGTCTGGCCTACATTTGATTCCAGAACCACAACAATGTTGTTGACTTTCAACTGCCCTCGTGCACCTAGGAATGGGCAATAAATGCTGGCCAGCCAGTGATGCCCATGTCCCACAAATGAATAAAAAAACTGTACAGGAGTGTGTTATATGATATGATTGCATTGTTATAAGTAATATGGATTTATTGAATATGTAAGCTGTATTTTCCCACTGTAGGTTTGGAATGGCAGATAGTCTGTTCTGTGATGGACAAGGATGAAAGAAACATTGGGATCAGGAGACAAAAGCAACAAGCTGAAATTGATTTAAAAAAAAACAATGCAAATTACTGTGGATGCTGGAATCTGAAACAAAAAAAAACAGAAAAATACTGGAAAATCTCAGCAGGTCTGACATCATTTGTGAAGGAAGAATTGAGCCAATGTTTTGAGTCTAGATGACTATTCGTCTGGGTTCTGATGAAGGGTCATCCAAACTCAAAACATTGACCATACTCTGTCTCCACAGAAGCTGTCAAACCTGCTGAGATTTTCCAGCATTTTTCTGTTCTTGCTGTTGTGCTAAAAAAGAACAATCTTGTTGAGGCCCTGACTTTGCCAGGTGAGAATAAAATACCAGCTTTGTCAAAAGCAGCATTAATTTAACTAGCCAGAACATTATGTACATTTCCCTATCACTGGTGATTTATTACAAAGACAAAATTAAAAAGCACACAAAAATTCAACTCATTTCCTTCCCAAATCAATCCATTATATCAACCGAGACAATAAATCTTCGTACCAATGCAGAATACTTATACTTGAAATAATCAGTTCGCTTGTTACAAAATGGGGTGACACAAAATACGGAGATTCGTAAAACTCAAGAGCGTAGCGCGATACTGTATTTTAGACCTGATGCAGTAGTGCCAGAATTGGACCAGTGAAAATGTTTGACCCTAGAAGATTTTGCAAAGTGATCTTGTAAGCATAATTTGAGATTGTCTCAGTTGCACAGAGATTGCTGATTTGGAAAAGTGGGTTCTCCAGCATCGTAACAGCTCGAGGGCTGCTGCTCACATTCAAATGGAAGCTGCATTGAATGGTGTCACTTTAATATCCTTCTAATCAATGATGAGGGCCCTTTTTAAACCTGAAATATACCATCTTCATCATTAAAACCTTGGTCCAAACATGGACAAAAGAGCTGGACCTGATACATGAAGTGAAAGTGGCTTGCCCTTGACAGGGTGTGGCATCAAGAAGCCCTGGTACATCTGGAGTCAGTAGGAATCAGGAGGAAAATTTGCATTAGTTGGAGTCATGCCTAGTGCAAAGGAAGATTGTTGTATTCATCAGAAATCAATCATCTCAGTCCCAGGATAGCACTGCAAGTGTTCCTTAGGGTAGTGTACGAGACCCAACCAACTTCAACTGTTTCAACAGAAACACATCTTCTGTCTCCATATCCTCAAATCTAAGAGGAACACCCCGAGGAATTGCAAAGTGATGAGGTTCATCCATATTTTGATTTGATTTATTATGGTCAAGTATTAGTATACAGTGAAAAGTATTGTTTCTTGCATGCTATACCGACAAAGCATACCATTTATAGAAAGGGAAAAGAGAAAGAACAGAATGTAGTGATACAGTCATAGTTATGGCATAGAGAAAGGTAGTGCAAGGTAGGTTCATTCAAAAGATTGATGGCAGCAGGGAACTAGCTGTTCTTGAGTCAGTTGATATGTGACCTTAGACTTTATATCTTTTTCCCAACGGAAGAAAGTAGAAGAGAATATGTTCAGGGTGTGTGAGGTCTTTAATTATGTTGGCTGCTTTTCCAGGGCAGCGGGAAGTGTAGATAGGGTCAGTGGATGGGAAGCTGGTTTGCATGATGGATTGGTCTACATTCATGAACGCTTGTAGTTTCTCGTGGTCTTGGGTAGAGCAGGAGCCATACCAAGCTGTGATACAAACAGAAAAAATACTTTCTATGGTTCACCTGTAAAAGTTGGTGAGAGTTGAAGGTAACATGCCAAATTTCCCTAGTATTCTGAGAAAGTGGGGGCATTAGTGGGCTTTCTTATCTATAGTGCCGGCATGGAAGGACCAAGACAGGTTGTTGGTTATCTGGACACCTATTTCTTCTAACAATGGAAAATTCTGCAACTCAAATCTGGCAAAAAGCAGGCACCTTGCCTATGCACTTGATTTTTCTCACCCCGCTTTCTTACTGATCATTGCCCACTCAAAAGATCTGCCCTGCAGTGTATAAACGACAATGCACAATTTTGTGATAGCCAGTAATTTTCAGTATGTTATATATTGCATGATTGCTTCCCTTTTTGAGAGAACATTGAAAATTAGGAAGGATCACATAACACCTCAATCAGGCACTTGACAATAAAAGCAGTAAAGAAAGAGTTGATTGTTTGTTGTTGCATCAGCTCTGAATTATTCAAGGTCCCATTTTGAGTGTGTATTCCATGAATGAATCTTATTTTAAATGGAGGTAGGCTAATTCCTGCTGACTATTTAACTTCAACAAAAGCTGGCTAATTGCAATGGGAAGTTGAAGATATCTTGAATTGACAAAATATCGATAATAGGATCTGAGTTTGACTTGTGCTTGGTGAAGGGGAAAAACAGACCAGGAAAAGACTGCTGCAATGAATTGGTGAAGAAAGCATGCAGTGACCTCCAGACTGAGCAACATTGATAGACCATCCCAGACACTGGATGTCAGATGAATGGGCTTTATGAGAATCAGTTTAAACTGGGAAGCATGGCATGATGGCATAGTGGTTAGCACTACTGCTTCACAGTGATATTCTGGGTCACTGTCTGTGCAGAGTCTGTATGTTCTCCCCATGTCTGTGTAGGCTTCCCCAGGTTCTCCAGTTTTCTCCCACAGTCTGAAAGACATACTGGTTAGGTGTATTGGCCATGCTAAATTCTCCTTCAGTGTACTTGAACAGACACTGTAAAGTGTTGACTAGGGGATTCTCACAGTAACTTAATAGCAGTATTAATATAAGCCTACTTGTGACACTAGTAAATAAACTTTTACTTTTACAAACTTTACTTGGTCAATTAGCACTAACAGATCACAGTTGTCATCTCTGCAGCAAAACCTACATACAACACCTTGCCATGAAAGGACTACCACTGCAGTTATCAATGTAGCTTGTACCCTATGGAACATTGAATCAGAATCTACCCGCAATCTGACTGAGTGCTTCTACCCATATCCATCTATCACTCTCTGGAAGCAGACAAATGAGTCTTAAATGACTCAAATATTGAGTGGTCCTCATTCCTATCTGTTATAGTACAGAGCTTACTGCATATTGTCAGTTGCGGCTTTGGTGGTGGCTGGAATCATAAATACCTGTGTTCAAGTCCTATTCCAGGCACAAAATCAAAGCTGGCTCCAATGCAGTACTGAGGGAGCACTACACTGTTGAAGATGCTGTCTTTCAGATGGGATGTAAACTGAAACATATTGCAAAACATTGTTTTTGAAGAAGATCAGGAAAGATTTCCTGGCCAATATTTAGCCTTCAATCAACATTTCAAAAAACAGCTGGATTATCTGGTTATTACCACATTGATATTTATGGGACTTTGCTGAACACAAATTAGCTGCTGCATTTCCTACAACAGAGACTCTAGTCAACATTTTTTCCCAAAGATTGGGGAGTCTAAAACTAGAGAGCATAGATTTAAGATGAGGGAGGAAAGATACAAAAGAATCCAAAAGAGGCAATTTTTTTTACACAGAGGGTGGTGAGCGTCTGGAACAAACTGCAGAGGTAGTAGTAGAGGCAGGTACAATTTTGTCTTTTAAAAAACATTTAGACAGTTACGTGGATAAGACGGGTACAGAGGGATATGGGTCAAATGTGGACAATTGGGACTAGCTTAGTGATTAAAGAAAAAGGCAGCATGGACAAGTTGGGCCAAAGGGCCTGTTTCTATACTGTAAACCTCTATGAGAGATTATACTTCAAAAAGTATTTCATTGTCTGCAAAGTGATTTGCAAAATCTGTTTGTCATGAAAAGTACAAGTCTTTCGCTTTTTGACTCAAGTTCCTTCTGCCTGCTAATTTGACCCAGTTTGCTAGGCTGTGATATTTGCTATTAAAAGTGACAAGTCATGTATAATGTGCAAAGTAAACGTGCAGAAAAAAAATTACCCCAATAATCTGCTCCCTACGGCATTGAAGTAACATTTGTGCCTGCTCTGCTAGCCATGTGCATGGTTTCTTTGATTAAATCTACGGGTTTTCATTTCATTTGCATTTAATTATAATACGACTATTGTTGAAATTTCACATGCATGTTCATTGGCACTCAATCATAGAATCCTACTGCACCAAAAGGAGGCCATTTGGTCCATCGAGTCTGCATCAACTCTCTGACAGAGCATCTTATCCAGGTCCTTTCCCCGTAATCCCATGTATTTACCTTGCTCACCTCATGAACCTACATATGTTGACACCAAGGGGCAATTTACTATAGTCAATCCACCAAAAGCACATCTTTGGACTATGGAAGGAAACTGGACCACTGGAGGAAACCCACACAGACAAGAGGAGATCTTGCAAACTCCACATATACAGTTATCCAAGACTGGAATGGAACCTAGGTCCGTGGCACTGCAGGGCAGCATTGCTAACCACTGTGCCACCTTGCTGTCATGTTGTATTGCTACTTGCACACAGAATGAAGGAAAATACTAATCTTTACTCCGTAGAAAAAAATGACCTGTGGACTCACTGGATTTTTGAACCTGATTTTGTGCAAACTTCAGTTCATGAAGGAACGGAACTTCCAAGATCATATCTAATTTTCACACTTTATGGCAACACAATGTATTTAGACAAATATGTAGGACCAGTTGCTAATTTGAGTGACACATAAAAGTTGGTATTCTAGGTTTCATGTGACATATTAGGAAATGAGCCAATCATGTGCATCTTGGTAATGAACATAAATTGAATATAGAATTAATCTAAATGACATACATGCTAAAAATAGTGCACTTACATCTACATTATGAAATTATGATAAAGTCTATGACATTCACAGGAACAACTTAAATTCTGTTACTGAAAATCCCAGAAAAGAAACTTCTTATGACCCAGAGGTCAAATCTATCATTCGGAGTGTATGGTTCCTCTCACATGTTATTATAAATCTTCTAATGTGCTGTTGAGTAAATAGACATTAACTCATGTTTAAAGCTAAACAGAAAGCTCTTTAGAAGGAGTGGAACTAACTAAAATCCTGGGGTAATGGAAATTTATCTTGCAAAATATGTCATTTATCAGAAAATTGCTGTCATACACCCACCTCCTGACCAGGAAGAAGGAGTTTTGCAATGCAATCAGGAACAAGAATATGAAAACACCTTTTGACTTCCATCAAAATCATTGAGGCAAAGATAGGCTTCAACAACACTTTGAGTAGCATCCCCAAATCTGTGACCTCTAGCAAATAGAGGAACAAGGATAACAGGCACATGGGGACATCACTGCTTGTAACTTCTCCTGCAAGTTACATCCTCCCCTGATTTGGAACTTTAACTCCAATCTGCCATTGCCATTGGGTCATTAACCTAACCTCCCTCCCTAACAGCACTGTGTGGGTTTACCTATATGACATGAACCTCAGAAGTTCAGGGAAGAGGCTTACTACCATACTCCTAAGGGTAATTACAACAATTATTCCTTTCTCCGAATCACAAAGTCAATCCACGGGGCAAGCCCTTAATCCGTTTCCTTGCTTGCTCGAGTTGATGCATGTAATGACTAACCATTTGAAGCACCTTATAATGATAGATGTCAGAGCCATCAGGCGGTAACCATTAAGGCACACTGCTTGGCTTTTGTTTGGTACAGGGATGATGGTTATCTTCCTGAAGCAGGTAAGGACTTCAGATCGCAGTAAGAAGTTTAAGATGTATGCAAATACCCCAGCCATTTGGTCCACACAGGATCTGAATGCTCATCTTGGTATCCCATCTGGACCAGTTGCTTTCTGTGGGTTAACTTTCAAGAAGGCCAATATGACATCTGCAGTGGTGATCTTAGATACCCATTTAGTTGAAGCTTTTGGGGTGGATGTGGTCCTACTACTAACTTCTTGTTAAAAACAGGCCTGGAGTGCTCAGTAGGGAGGGGGGCATTGTTGCTGGTGATTCTATACATTTTCACCTTGTATCCTCTAATGTTGTGTAGACTCTGCCATATTCACTGGATGTTCTAATGGTTAGCCTGGGACTCTATCTTGGTCCGGTACTATCTTTTATGGTTCTCCATAAAACGTATCTGGATTGCTTGTGTAAGTCAGGGTGACTCGACTTGAATTCCTCAAACCTGCACTTCAGTAAGCAGTGAATATCACTTTTTATCTATGGCTTCTGGGTGGGATTCACACAGATTTGCTTCTTTGGTGCACACAGTCTTCTACGCACTTATTAATGAAGTCTGTTACTGTGGTGGAGTACTCATGCCGGTTGGTTGCTGAGCTTTTAAACGTTGACCAGTCCATTGAATCAAAGCAGTTCCATAGGGGATCATCCTCGGATTAACATTGCATAACTTTCTTTGTGGATTTTCCTGCTTCAGTTTTTGCTTATAAGCCATGAGTACACTCATTTGGTCTGATTTGCCAAAGTGTAGGCAGGCAATAGAGTAGGAGGCATGTTTGATGTTCATAGGATGTTTGAGCTTCTGATGGGACAAGAGACATGTTGGTAATATTAGTTGAACATTCTTGAGCTTAGCCAGATTGAAGTCTCCAGCCACGATGAACAAGCCCTCAGGATATTTCATCTCATACATCATTTGTGGTAGTGTATCCAACTCATTCTACTGTTTCATGGGGTGGGATGTATACAGCTAACAGGATAACAGAACTCCCACAACCAATAGTAGGGGCAGCATTTCAGTGTCAGGTACTCTAGGATCAGGGGGCAGAAACTCGCCAGTGTTGCTACATCTGTGCACCAAGAGGTGTTGATTGGGAAGCAAACCTCGCCTCCACTAGCTTTGCCCGAGACCGCCCTGCTGTGGATTGAGAAATCATCCAGTTGTAGGGCATAGTCCGGTGAAGCAGGAACGAGCCATGTCTCCATGAAACAGAGCACACAGCAGTCTCTCAGTTCCCTTTGAAAAGTGAGTTTGGCTTCATGGAAACTGAGGACATAGACACCATGATGTTATGGTGTGTTAATTAGAACCACCATTGTTCATTAATATGGCATGCATCTGCATCCAAACATATTTTTAACTTATTTCTCTCCCCTCCACTTCTTTCAGAGTTCAGGAATGAAGGACAGAGGCCTGTACTTGATGGAGTTGTATGACTAACTGCAAAGAATGTCAGTAAATGCAGGAAGGAGGGAACTCAGTCTCTAATTTACCTTTCTTGGCAAGAAACATTTAGTTTGCACTAGTTTTAAGATCAAGAAGTGATTGTATAAAGAAAGAAACCCAGCTTCTATCGCTCAATGCCACAGTTTGTTGGATCTCCAATGAGCTGTATCTTTGCCAGTTGTGGTGAGACCATCATGATGGGAGCATAATGAACTCATTCATCAAATTCCACTTATAAATCCAGCAAAAACAACCAAAGAAAGAACTTCAGTTCTGAAAAAAAATAATCAGGAATCCAAAAGATATTTCTTCCAGTTATTAAGTTGTTCTAAACAATTAGTCTGCTATCAACGTTGGAAGAATTACTCTCTAACTTACAAACACTGCCATTTGTCTCCAAGCCTTTTCATTAGTATAGTAGTGGAGCACAGAAGTACTCAGCTTTTCAGGTTCATGTACAACATATTACATAGGTGGATAAAAAATTGATTTATTAATGACATAAGTAGGCTTACATTAACATTGAAATGAAGTTACTGTGAAAATTCCCTAGTCGCTACACTCCAGTGCCTGTTTAGGTACACTGAGGGAGAATTTAGCATGGCCAATGCACCTAACCAGCACATCTTTCAGACTGTGGGAGGAAACCGGAGCATCCAGGGGAAACCCATGCAGACGCAGGGAGAATGTGCAGACACCACACAGACAGTGTCCCAAGCCAGGAATTGCAACTGGGTCCCTGGCTTTGTGAGGCAGCTGTTTTAACCACTGTGCCACCAGACAAATAAACAAACAATCTTTAAACCAGATTATGCTATTGCATTTAAGTTATCACAGCTCTTCCACTATTACTAACAGTTACACTATATTTGTAATGAGATTCATTAAAATAACTGGTGATGTATTTTTCTTTTATTCATTCATAGGATATAAGACTGAGCTCGCATTTATAGCCCATCCCTAATTGTCCTTGGAGGCAGTTGAGAGTCAACCACATTGCTGTGGCTCTGGACTCATATGTTGATCAAATCAGTTCAGGATGACAGATTTCCTTCCTTAAAAGGACATTAGTGAACCAGAAGAATTTTTTTTTTGACAATTTCACAATCATCAGTAGATTCTTAGTTCCAAATAGTTTTGTTGAATTCAAATTCCACATCTGCCATGGTAAGATTTAAATCTGAGTCCCCAGAACATTAGTTGAGTTTCTGGATTAATAGTTGAGCAATAATACTACTAGGCCACCACCTCCCCCATTCATAGAGGACCTATTTATACCAAGAATCCCATTTCTTTCCATCCCACCTCCTATGGAGACTCTACTCCATTCCAAACATTTCTCCACTAATCCCCACCACTGGGATTTCATACTTGATGGGACAACTAAAGTGACCAACTCAGCCACTTCTATTGCAATGATCTGTGGCTGGTAAAGAGAGAGGTGCCTTCTTTCCATGCTCCCTCTGATCTTTGGAAGGCCCTCCTGTTCAATGCACCACCACAAGATCTTCCAACCTCTGAATTTCTCCCTACTAACTACCGTCTTCACTCACTTTGCCAGCCCCACTTACCAGGGCCTACAAGTCTTGCCCCTCTGATAACGTCTTCCCCCTTCACCTGTCCTAACCACTTACTTTTGCATCCAAACTCTATTCCTGGTGATGCCACTGGGAAAATCCACATCATGAATGCCATGGGGCCAGAGAGTTGCTGGCCATTCGAGTGGTGGTTCTCAGGCTGGACTTCCTCCCTAGATAGGGTCAGAAGTCTCACCTCAAACCAATTAACAGCCTGACAGCTTCTCTGTAAATCCAGCCCATTTACAAAGAACAAAGAACAAAGAACAAAACAGCATGGGAAACAGGTCCTTCGGCCCAACGAGCCTGCGCCACCACCCCGATGTTCCCACCTCTAACTGTGATCCCTGCCTATGCTTATAGATCTATGGATTAAAAACCAAATTTGAGACAATTTAGGGAGAATTTGTTTTGTCGATTAGCCTAAGAGCACATCTTTGGGATGTGGTAGGAAACCGGAGAGCCCGGAGAAAACCCACACAAGCACAGGGAGAATGCGCAAACTCCCACAGACACAGGCCCAAATCCATGTATCTGCACAGCACAGCAATAGTCACTGAACTGTCGTGTTGCCTATCAAACGGTCCAGGTCAAGCATACACTAATGATGTGAAGCACTAGGATACTCTTGAAAAAAAATCCAAGAGCAGCCCTCTCACGACCCATCGTGTGTATGCCCCTCGTTAGACACAAGGTGGACCAAAGCACCTGTAGGATAAAAACAAGTATATCAATATCAACAACTATTTACACACTTCCCAGGGACTCCCAAGGTTCATGATCCCTATTTTAACTCAGTTTTCTATACCCTCCATTCCCATTCTGTTCATGTGCTCATCTAAGTATTTCTTAAATAACTCCAGAGTACCTGCCTCCACCACTTTACTTGGCAGCGCATTCCATACCCCACCACCCTCTGTGTGAAAAAACTCCCTCTAGCATCCAAATTATACCTTACCCCCTCACCCTAAGCCCGTGACCCCTCGTGCTATTTGAGTCCATCCTAGGAAAAAACTTAACCCTGTTTACTCTATCTATACCCCTCATAATCTTGTAACCTCTATTAGATCTCCTCTAAGTCTACGTCTTTCTAAGGAAAACAGTCCCAATTTGCCTAACCTCTCCTCGTAACTCAGACCTTCCATATCAGGCAGCATCCTGGTAAACCTCCTCTGCACTCTCTCCAGACTCTCCACATCCTTTCAGTAGTAGAGCAACCAGAACTGGACACAGTATTCTAAACGAGGTCTAACCAACATTTTATACAACTGCAACATTAAAGGTCAGCTCTTGCCTCTACAGATCCTGTCCGACCTTCTGATATTTGTAATGTTTTCTGCTCTTATATCAAGTTTTCAGCAAGATTTTGTTTTTGTATTCGAGTTCTGGTGAAAGTTTAATCATGAGCCAACATCACACAAGTCATTAACCTAGCTACTGTTAGTGAAATACTCACTTCTAAAGTATTTCCTCAGCTGTCAAATTCTTTTGATGTTTCAAAGTCACGATAGGTGTTATATCAATGTAAGTTCTTTCTTTTAGACGGAATACCTTAAAAGCTATAAGACAATTCATTCCAAAAAAATTAATAATTGCCACTGTACTGAACACATTGTATAGAGCAACTAGCACCAGTATTGGATGTTCAATTTTAAAAATGATTCATATTGCAACTTCAACCATGTTGCTCAAAAATATATTACAATTCTTAGAGCAGAGCACATTGGAAGACTGGCTGAGAATCAGGTTACATTTCCATATTCATCAACTAGTGCTCAGAATCAATAGACCACTTTGACAGCAGATGCAGTGGCAGGAGTATCAGCAGAGAATCCTTACAGTGCTGAATGAGTCCCATCGAGTCTGCACCTATCACATTTCCACCCAGCCCTAGCCCATAAACCCACATATTTACTCTGCTAGTCCATCTGAGGGGAAATTTAGTATGGCCTATCAACTTAACTCGCACATTTTTGGATTGCGGGAGGAAACTGGAGCATCCGGAGGAGACCCACGTAGACATGAGGAGAATATGCAAACTCCATACAGAACCGAGCCTGGAATTGAACCTGGGTTCCTGGCGCTGTGAGGAAGCAATGTTAACCTCAATGCCACTGTGATACATATGCGGAACTAGCAGTTAGAATTGTTGAGTTGGTGATCCCATTCACTCCTGTAGAAGTATTCCAGAAAGATCTGTGAGTCCTGAATCTATAAGATCAAACAGCTACTCAGAGGTGGGACGTAATTATGAAGCACTCTTCACAGGTCAATAAAGCTCACAGATCCTAAGAACATCCCTGATTGTTGACAGACTTTCTGGAACACCCAATCCTAGCAAGTCATGTAGAAGTTGTGGCCTTCTATGAGTACCAAGGAAATGCCCATCTTTCCAGCAAATCAATCCGGTATGTGGCTGAAAGGGCCTTTGGTGGGGGAAGTACACTGGAACAAAACCTACAGCTCAAGGAGTTGTGTACTGATACAAACACTCCTTATAAAATGAATACATTCAGGCAAAAGTAACGACCATCTGGTATCCTGTCAGAAACGCATACATGAGATGGTAGTGGATAAACCAGAAAAAGATGATGGTACACATAATGAGTCATATCATGGAATCCCTACAATGCAGAAGGAGGCTATTCAGCGTATTGACTCTGCACCAATTCTCTGACAAAGCATCTGACCCAGGCCCTTAACCCCATGCATTTTCTCTGCTACTCCTCCTAAGCTACACATCTTAAAAAAAATTAATCACAAGTAGACTTATGCTAACACTGCAATGAAGCTCCTGGAAAAATCCTCTCGGGACATTAAGGATCAATTCAGCATGGCCAACCTACCAAATCCCCACATCTGTGGACTATGGAAAGAAACTAGAGCACCTGGGGGAAATCCAGGCAGACATGGGGAGAACATGCGAACTCTGTGCAAACAATGTGGAGTCACCCAAGGCTGGAATTGAACCCACATATTCTAAAAGACATGCATCCACAGCTGTATAATGTCAACATATTATTGTGCAACTTCCAGCAAACAATAGTTCAATAATTCTATAGTCCTGGAATTTAAGTACAATAAATTCTCCTGGATGTCACAGTTGCTTTGTATTTTGGAGGTTAAAAACCCAGTGATTGTAAGTCTACCAGCATGTTGTGGCCTCACACTGGTCACAATCCATAGAACTAGATATCACGAGACAAACCAACCTCAGAAATTATTCCTATCACCTCACTTCATGATGTAATATTGAATTCTCCAGAATTGGGAGTTGTGATGTTAGACTTGCAGAAGAATGCAGGCCTGTAAGTGGATCTGGCACATTTTGGACAACACAAACGCCAACAGCTACAAGAAGAAATGATAAAAGGTTCTACACTGTGAAAACCATGAAAGAACATCACAGAAGGATGGCCTGATTCAATTCAACATGTCCCTGAACATATAAGACACTTCTGGCCTTATCGGAATGAGCAAGGTATTCAGGTCATCATATTGGAATCTTAGTGGCCTGACATTCTTCATTCATTGCTCACACATGGGTAAGGGTTGCATGAGAAGACTTGTAAGGGGGAGGAAATTTACTAACTGGGTGTGAACAAAGACACAATGATGCAAACCTGGGTTCAATTCTGGCCTTGATGACTGTCTACGTGGAGTTTGCACTTTCTCTCTATGTGTGCGTGAGTTTCGTCTGGATGCTTCAGTTTCTTCCCACAGTCCTAACATGTGCAGATTAGGTAAGTCGGTAATGCTAAATTGTCCCTTAGTGTCCAAATTTGTGTAGATTAGTGGGCTAACTGTGTTAGGTTTTAGGAATAGAACATGGGGTGTGCCTGGGTAAAACGTTCTCTTGGAGAGTTGGTGCATTCTTGATGAGCCTTCTTCTGCACTGTAGGAAATCTACATTAGAGTGAGCAAAAGGTGCAAGACATGTCAAAAGCATGTGCCAAATCAGCACATAGCATCATTGATTTCACATGAAGTTCCTTTGTATCCTTGGTCCAAATTTATATCTGACCTCTTTCATGTCCATGACACTGACTTGATCAGCACTGTTGACCACTTTATCAATGAACTCTTTTTTGACAGACTTTTTTGCACAACATTTCAAACACGACTGCTATGCACAATTCAAGTGCAATTTTCAGTTTATTTGCTGTACCCAGAGAGCTGATTACAGGTAATAATCTACAAGTTATTGCAAAGACCTTTCAGGATGTGTGTGAGAAGTGGAATATCTGTCACACTACTCATTCCCCTCATTAACCTAGATCTGATAGCCTAGCAGAATGAATGCAGTGAAATACTTAATGCTCAATGTTGAGAGACCAAGCAATACCTACACATTGCATTGTAACATCTGAGAGAGATACCTTTAAGTACATTAATTCCATCACCAATAAAGCTAATGTCTAACAGATCAGTGCGTACCAATTTTCCTCCTCTTATCCATTCTACTCTCCCAGAAACTAGAAAACCAATTTTAAAACTACAACAGAAGAGGACCAACATGCACAACACAGATGTGAGAACAGGATTGTGAAGTCTACAGTTAGGACAAGTTTCCATCCAGGTACAGAAGGTATGTGGCAACCTGTCAGAGTGACAAGGATTTGGCCCTACAAAGTCATTAAAAGACTAGATTGAACTCTTAGATATAAGTACTTTTTCCCTTCCATTTTCCTCTGATTCCAATCCATTGGCCAGAAACTCTCAAGAACAGGACTTGCTCCCTTGCAGACACAGAGAAAATGTTCAAAATCTGAAGCAGAACTATCTAGCTGACCCCACCCATAGCATGTCAAGATTGTGAAGTGGGCTTGCTTTCTGTGCATTGACCACCTGTTGACTTTCCTTTCTGGGGGAAGAGTTGTTTGACCTTCCCAGTTGCAATTCAGTAAAGAGGTCATGAGTTCTGCTTCTCCGTAATCTACTTTTATTTCATTGCTCCACAAACAATTCTCCACCAATACCCAGTGTCACCTGTAGTCCCTTTATATATCAGTGATGTCTTTGAACAATTGACATCAAATTAGGACTTAATTGGAAGGCCTATTAACCCATTCCTAACACAAGTAGTGGGAGTGGGAGTGGGGGTGGGGGTGGGGGTGGGGGTGGGGGTGGGGTGGGAAGGGGAAATACATTAACATTCTGCTTCTTTCTCCTCAGCTGCCTGATCTGTTGAGTATTTCCAGCATTTGTTCTGGAGGTTTTTTTTTACACTACAAAAGCTGCCCTGCTTTCCTTCAAGTGGTGAACTTGTATGCCTGTCTAACAAATGCAGATAGAACTGTGGTTTAATATCCTATCCAAAAACAAAAGCTGCACCTTTGACAGCCCAGCACTCTCAGTACTGCGCTGAAGTATCGGCCTAGATTGTGTGCTCATGTCTCAGGAGTGAAGCTTGAACTCCCAACCTTCTAACTCAGCTGCAAATATTCTGCCACCAAGCCAAGGCTGACACAAAAATAAAAATTCAAGTTTGATATTAAATACATGTATCATGAAATACATGAGGACTGTTTAACAACACAAACCCACCAGAGAGTAAGATTTGCTCAACTGAACATAGCTCAAACACCCTGTTATATAAATGTTAAGATCTTTAACTAGGCCAGGAAGAAATATCCTTTGACTTTACTAAAGCTCTTTAGGAGGAAGTTATGATTTTACATGATGCATTTTATCATGCCTCTGCTCTGAATACTAGTTAGCCACTGAGCTGATGATACATGGGAGGTAGTGAATACTGATGTTTGTGTGCTTATTGTACCAATATTTTAAAACATCGCAATTGGACACACAAAATTACAGCAACCCAAAAAGGGCTGAAATAATCCCCTAACAAAAGGGCGCACTGCAAAAGCGAAGAAACTTACTCAACGTCTCATTAACTCGGAGGTCAACTATAACCCAGCAACGTGTTTTTCACAGTGTCAAAGGTTTTCTGAAATTCTCCGCACTGCCCTTTGTACAGAGACTGATAACCATGAACTTCCTGTATGAGCCGTTTGTAAGATATTTGACAGTAATTCACGTCAAGTGGGGCTCCTGAATAGAGTGCACAGATAGCAGCAAGGATAAAGTGATAACACATCTCTCAAACAGATGCCCCTTTTTACGGCTAGTCGGGGGATGCTTAAAGTTGCAGGTGGCCGGCTTACATCACGCCTGCAGAGGGTTGTAATAGCTCCCTCAGAGGTCTAGTTTTATTCTGCATTTAATCACCCAAGGTTATATGAAACGGCATCTATGCGAGAACAGCATGATGAGAGCTATAATCTGGAAGGAGTGGGGAGGGGGGTGGGTGGATGGTGCAGGGGAAGAGAGAAAAAAAGACAACCATTAGGTTTTTACATTGTGACCTTTTTATTAACATACTAAGCTGCAGCCAACAGATGTACACACCCTTTTTAACAGCTGAGATAACTGCCTTCAGTTATTAGTTACAACTGGTAATAAAGCTGCATGAGAGAACTCTTTTCAGCAGAGTTAATGTGACAGGTTTCCTTTTCAATCCAGCTGACAGTCTAAATATGAAGTGGAGTCAAAATTGAAAGTTCGACTCTCAAAACATCTTTAGCAGCTTCGCGAACCTTGTTTGATAAAATGTATGACTCTGGCAGAACCCAAGCTCCTGTACAATTGCATTTAAACACCAGAAAAGATTTGTCTTCTGAAGGCAGTTCCCTGTGAGGAAGAGTTTGGGTGCCATCTTATCACCCGTTCATGCCATGCACCCACTGCAGCAAGGTCGGAGAATTTGCTGACAAGCCAAGTCTCCATTCATTGCAGCGCAATGGGAAAATCCGGCTGGCGTGAGCAGTCAGAAAACTCAGACCGTGATCCTTTGGGGAAAAACCCTTCCATTTTGATATTCTAAAGGGAGCTCATTTTACAAAGCTTGAATTAATGGGTGGAATTTTCCAGCCGGTCACGCTGGCTGGGTTCTCCAGTCCTGTTGCAGTGGACGGAGATTTGGCTTGGTGCCCAATTCTCCGTCCTCACTCATAGCGGCAGTAGAGCATGAACGATTGGCCAATATCTGAAATATTAATCAATCATATCTCTATACACTTCATAGATGTGACTTAAAATGATCAATATAATGATTTTATAGCTATTGTTCTGATTTCTGGTAGACACGCATCGCAGACCTAAATTGGATGGACTTTAAAATCAACAGTGAAATAAAAGCTATAATATATTTTTGGTTATGTTATTATTATTTATTCTTCAAAAAAATAATTCTTTGCCTTCCTGCCATACCAAACGGTCTTCAGCCAAGACTTAAGAAGGGGATTAAGGTGGCATTAGCTGTGGATATCCTCATTTCAGCTGCTGGGCAACAGGCACAGTGGAGAGCGTTTGAACTTTTTGCTCCTTATAGTGACCCATTCTGGGAAACTGACCAAGGTCTGAGCAGAAAACCTCATCCAAATTAGCAAAAGCTCAAATGTGAGCTAAGGCCAAGGTCTCAGAATGGGAGTTTAGAAAAGATTTACTGGGGTCTACTGGGACTTGATGATTTGCGTTATAAGGAGAGGCTGGATACACTAGGACTTTTTTCCCTGGAGCATAGGAGGCTTAGGGGTATGAGGTCTATAAAATAATGAGGGACATGGATAAAGTACATAGTTAACATCTTTTCCCAAAGATAAGAGAGTCTAAAAATACAGGGCATAGGTTTAAGGTGAGAGGGGAAAGATGCAAAACGGTCCAGAGGGACGATTTTTTTCACACAGAGGGTAGTTCTTGTCTAGAACAAGCTGCCAGAAGTAGTAGTAGAGGCGGGTACAATTTTGTCTTTTAAAAAGTGGGTATAGAGGGATATGTGCTAAACACAGGCAATTGGGACCAGCTTCGTGGTTAAAAAAAGGGATGGCATAGACAAATTGGGCCGAAGAGCCTGCTTCCATGCTGTAACCCTCTATGACTCTATGAGTCCTGTGTTTTACTTTTTGAATTACCAAGTCACCTCATCATAAGAACGTTTTAATCTGGAGTGCTAAATCATAGAATCCCTACAGTGAGGAAGGAGGTCATTTGGCCCATCAAGCCTGCACTGACAACAATCCCTGTAACCACAAGTATTTGCCCTGCTAGTTCCCCTGATACTAAGCCGCAATTTAGCATGGCCAATCAACCTAACTAGCACATTTTTGGAGTGTGGGAGGAAATCGGAGCTCCCAGAGGAAAGTACATAGACACTGGGAGAACGTGCAAACTCCACACAGACAATGATCAGAGACTGGTATTGAATCCGGGTCTCTGCCACGATGAAGCAGCAGCGCTAACCACTGTGCAGCCTCCGTGATCAAGGGTAGCAATCAATATATATTCAGCAGTGTTGCAGTGAAAATTAGCATTCATATTGAAATTGAGCTCAGGTCAGAAACGTGGTTTAATGCTTTTGGTGATGCAAAATACCCAATATTATGTATAAGAAATAACGTAATCAGGAAATGTGAATATGCATTAGGCTCCCCTCTTATAGTCCATGAAATATTTATATTATTACATTAAATACAGAATAACACATGACTATTTCCTCGATTGTTGCATTCTGAGCCATTAGAGGAGCAACATTATCCAAAGGCTCAATTCAAGCCTTCTAAGAGAAGTTGAGGAATAAAGTTGCTTTTATTATACAATGTTTCAACATAATAATAGATCCTGATAATGGTAATTACCATTATTGTGATATCATAGTCACTGAAGTAATCAGAGTAATAGAAAAGTAAACTATAACTTCAAAAGTACAGCAAGTCTCTCCCGTCCGCCCATGGTATCAGTTATCACACAGAGACAAAAGGTTGCTTGAGTTTAATTGAGAAACTGTGTAATAACAGCAATAAGTTTACGAAGGCGGTAGGGAAATAATGACAATAAAAAAAACCTTATGATTAAGTTAGAAATTGTTTGAATATCACTGGGATACTGAAGTGAATGATGCAGTGGAGCCTAATTCAGTGCATTTCAATTATCCAAATCCTCAATTATTTACTGGAATTTCTACTGGACCAAGTATTGCACAAGATGGTGATTCATTCTTCACATCACTAACTTCAAGCTGTGGATGTACAGAAAATAAATTAAACAGCCTAAAATAAGATTAAACTCAGTTAATATTAAGTGTATTATACTATTTGTCCTTTTCAGGAGAGTGGTGGATATGGATTCAAAAGTAACTTCTAGAGGGAATTGGATAAATACTTGAAGGAGAAAAAAATATCCTGTGGTATGGGGAAAGCAGAATTCTGCTTCAAAAGAGATGCTACAAGCTTGATGGGCTGAAGAGCCTTCATCTGTGATGTATGATTCAATGATTCTGTACATCTACCATCTATCTACAGTGCCATACTGCACATCTACCTTTTCTTTGTTCATTCATGGGACATGGCATGATGTCACTGGCTGGCCAGCACTTATTGCCCATCTAGATTTGCTCTTGAACTGAATGGTTGCTATGTCATTTCAGGAGCAGTTGAGAGTCAACCACATTGCTGTGGCTCTGGAGTCACATGTAGGCAGACCAGGTAAGAACAGCAGATTTTCGTCCCTAAAGTCAATAGTGAACAAGATGGATTTTTCCAACAACTAACACTGGTTTCATAGTCATCAGTAGATTCTAGATATTTTTATTGAATTCAAATTCTACCAGCTGCGATGGTGGGATTCGAACTCAGGTCCCAGAACATTAGCTGAGTTTCTCGATTCATAGTCTAGTGATAATACCACTAAGCCATCGCCTCCCCTCTATTTAACTGTAATTATCACTCATTTCCATTAACTACTGGGGGTTTGGGAGTGTTGGGGGACAGAAATGGAATATGGAATCTAAAATTGTGAATTAAAATCCATCAATTAATTGTAGGATGATATGGGGATACATTTTCCATTCTCGCAAGGAATCATCATGGGCGGGAAGGAAAATTTGGGGTATCATTTACATGTTCATTGACTTCACATGGGAGTATTCAGTCTCAAGGCATGCTCAACTGGAGAATCCCACCCATGGTCAAGTTTTGTGATTGCCTCATTAATTCAAATAATTAAAGCTACAATACAGAGAAAATCCCTAGTTTATGCAACTTTAGCTGATCTCAACCAATTGTACAAGTGGCCTCAGCTTCCCTCAGCAGAGGGAATCCACTTCCAGTCATGATTTACAAGACGGATAAATGTAGACTGAAGGCAGTATCAAACTCAGCTATGCTCTCCCCTTGAGCGGTACAGTGGCATAGTGGTTAACACTGCTGTCTCACAGTGCCGGAGACCTGGATTCAGTTCTGGCCTCAGGTGACTGTCTATGCAGAGTCTGCATATTCTCTCTATGTCTGCATAGTTTTCCTCTGGGTACTCCATTTCCTCACATATCCAGAGATGTGCATGTATGTTTGATTGGCCTTGCTAAATTGTGCCTTAATGTCTGGGGGAATAGGTGGTTTAAGGGGGAATGGCCTCCTTCTGCACTGTAGGGGTATAAATAAGAATCAATACAAATAAGGGTAAGAAATAAGGATAAGGGCAGCACAGTGGTTAGCACTGCTGTCTCACAGTGCCAGGGACCTGGGTTTGATTCTAGACTTGAATTGTGTCTGTGCAGAATCCGCATGTTCTCTGCGTGGGTTTCCTCCGGGTGTTCTGGTTTCCTCCCAGAGGCTGTAAGATATGCTGGTTAGGTGCATTGGCCACACTAAATTCTCCCTCAGTGTACCCCGAACAGGCACTGGAGTGTGGTGATTAGGGAGATTTTCACAATAGCTTAGGTTAATGTAAGCCTGCTTGTGACACTAATAAATACACTTTTAAAATAAAATATTCCAGCTGCAGCATTTTATTAAACTTGCCTTATATTGTGTTTTACATCGATTGCAAAATTTAGTTTGAATCTCTGTAACCAAATGAAATAATTAGTTCAGATCTGATCATTTTTTTCTCCTCCTGTTTACCCACTTATTTTATTCAATTTTTCCTCTTCTGAAGGCAATGGTTGCTGGATAGAGTGTTGTTTATAATTGCCCCTATCCCCAGACTGGTGGTAGGCAATTCACATAGTCACAAGTTGGTTTTTGTGAAAGGAAACATTTTGTCCCATTCCAATTCTTTTGTCTAGAATGCTGATCTTATATCTTTCCATTATAATATTTAGATCCTTTTTACGTAAGTCCTGTGTCCTGACCTCAGCTACTCTTCCTGGTATCCTATTCCAGTCTGTGATCAGCATCCATTCAGTCATTGATTCATTGAATCCCTGTAGGAGGTCATTCAACCCATCGTGCCTGCACCAACAACAATCCCACCTAGGCCCTATCCCCGTACCCTACCTATTTACCATTTCTAATTCCCTAGACACCAAGGGTCAATTGAGCATGGCCAATCAACCTAACCCACACATCTTTGGACAATGGGATGAAACTGGAGCATCCAGAGGAAACCCACGCAGACATGGGGGAATGTGTAGATTCTGCACTGATTCCACAAACCAGGAATTGAACGTGGATTGCTGGCACTGTGAGGCAGCAGAGCTAATGATTGTACAATGTGCCATCATCCGAAACATCTATCCTAAATCTACAATCCTGCCCCCTTTTTCTGAAGCCCCCGCACTCATTCAGATATACCAGTGATCGAATCATAGAATTCCTGCAGTGCAGAAGGAGGCCATTCAGCCCATCGAGTCTGCACCGAACACAATCCCATCCAGCCCCTATCACTGTCGCCCCACGTATTTACCTTGCTCATGCCCCTGACACCAAGTTGTATTTTAGCATGGTCAATCAACCCAACCTGCACATTTTTGGGCTGTGGGAGGAAACCTGAGGGAAACCCATACAGACATGGGAAGAATGTGCAAACTCCACACAGACAGGGGGAGAATGTGCAAACTCCACACAGACAGTGACCCAAGACGGGAATCGAACTCGGGTCCCTGGCGCTATGAGGCAGCAGTGCTAACCCACTGTGCCACCATGCTATGCACGGTCATCTTACTTTTAAACACAGGCCTCCCATACACAGCTAAGGCTGCTTCATCTAGGTTTTACATTCCTTCCTACAAGCTATAACTGGTTTAGTTAGCCTGGTGACCGCAAAATTTTCTATTCCTTTGCTCCAAGCCGGTCCTCTATCCTTTGGCAATAGCTTTTCTAATTAAATGGCTTAACAGAAAAGGGAAACTGTCATAATCACAGGCAATTAGAATTGCCTTGGTCTGTAGCATTAATGATTTCTCCAAAGGACACAACATTTCTCTCTGTGGAGAAATATCTATCTGCACTCTCTCCAAACTAAAAAGTGGAATTAAGGAATTAATAAAGATATAAAAAGTCTCTAATAGTTTTTAGTTACAATGCACAATCAAAACATTTTGCATGAAGATTGTACTAGAAAGTCTGTTTAAAAAAAAACACTTGTTTTAAAGATTATGACAGATTATGTTGTTTAGTATAGTGGCACAGTGGTTAGCACTGTTGCCCCACAGCACCAGGGACTTGGGTTCAGTTCTGGGTGACTGTGCGGAGTTTGCATGTTCTCCTCATATCTGCATGGGTTTCCTCCAGGTACTCCGGTTTTCTCCCACACTCTGAAGAAGGGCAGGTTAAATGGATTGGTCATGCTAATTTGCCCCTTAGTGTCAAGATCATGGGGATGAGTGGCGTAAATACACAGGGTTACAGTGATAGCACCTGGATAAGACGCCCCTTAGTATCAGGGGGTAAATATGTGGGGTTAAGGTGATAAGGGCTGGATGGCATTGCTGTCAGGGCATGCTCAATGGGCTGAATGGCCTCCTCCTGCCGCACTGTGGGGATTCTCTGACACTATTCTGAGGAACTAAAGAGATAACCTGTTTCCACCTAAAGCTAACTTGTGAAACAATATAATGTTCTTTAACACCAAATGAACATATAAGCCCCACCCCAATTTACATCATTGTTTCACAGAGAACATCCCTCATAGACTCTAATCTAAGTGAGTAACCGCAGGGTCAAATTTTCGTTTTGACAATGACTAATAAAATGCAAGGGAATCAATTAGTTTAATTAAATCTCTGACTATTTCAAACAGTGTCTGCTGCAAAGTTGAGTAATGAGGAAGGGATGCTCCCTGGCCCTATCTGTCTTAATGCAACAGTAAAATTTTCTGTCGTGACTTTTTTTTACACTTGTGTATGGCTTAAGGGACTCTTGAGAACACTTGAAGCAATTATGGGTCTTAAAATAAAGCCTTTAAAAAGGAGGGGCAGGGAATCTATTGCTCTTGTGCCCAAGGAACAGGAGTCCTTTGCCTTCATACTGCTAATCCAACACTCATGGACATGATTATCTCATCCTGTGCCAAGGTCTGAACCTGAATAGTTGGTATGTCTTAATTTAAATAAATCCCTTCATAATTATTCAAAGTAAGACATGGTCAAAGGAGTGCTGAGCGCACAGTTGGGATATACAGTGCCTTTTGTCTTGGGTGTAGAGTTGCAGACTTTTAGCTGGTTAGTAAAGGCCTGCACAATGTGTATACAAAATAAACATTTAAAAAAAAGTCACACAGCTAAGTCATCCGCTTCCTAACTACACAGTGTGAAATCCAGGTGGAGGGTTTTTTTAAAAAAAATGTTTCCATTGCGGAAATCTTCATAGGCAAAAGGAAAAGAAAATGTTGGAGCTTCGGAGGAAACCACCCAGTAATTTCCCTTTGAAAAAAACTGCGCTTCTCAAGTCAAAGTGATTACACGCTTGAATGATTTGAGGGTGAGATGATTTCACTGTCACAGATGCAGAGCTCAATGAAAGAGACTGCTGACAAGACATGTGGGTGCAAAGAAACAACCAGCTTTAAACACTACAGAAAACTTTTTCATGTAGGCAGGAGACTATATGAAAGTGACTGGAACTTTCAATTAGAAATGTAACAGTTATCAGTAGGCTTTTGTTAGGGAGGTATAATCCATTAAAATCCATTACAACAATCAAACAGTAGCATAACGTGCAATGTTACTGTCATGAAAGTCACGGTGACTTTTAAACATTAAAAGTTAGGAAGATAATTGCATTTAGTTCTAAGGCTATACTTAGCTGTAAAAAATTCCCATCTACTTATTGTTTCCCAGACACAGTACAGATTATTTTTTGCCAGCTCCACAGAATTCTAATCTCCAAGTGTATTTCTTTGAACTGACTTTAGAAAACAAGTTTAACCAAAAAGCTTTTCTGTTCAGAGACATTTATGGATCTCAGTTTCATTGCTATTTAATATGGCTGAACAAACTTAAGAGGAAATCAGTCTCTATCATGGTAATAGATGGTTACTGATTCATTGGGAATTAAGAGTTAAGGGAATATTGCCTATCAGTGGTTGTTGCAATTCTGTTAGCTTAATTTTTCCTCTCCCCTCCCCCCTGCTTAATTCCCTTCATCCATACTAACCTCCTCAGTCTAGAGGGTGGGACAGTTCAGCCCACTGACATCTCCAGGGATGCCAGGAGCTGCAGTTGAGTGGCACAAGAATAAATCCTTCCCTCCCCCACGTAACCGTCTGAACCTGCCAAACTCGCCCTCAATGGGAAGCCTAAGTGCAAATGTCAGTTGCAACTGGAATCTGAACTTCGGTCCCTGATTAAGGGTTCCAGCCTTGCAGCTACCAAAGCAGTGTGATCCTAATACAAATGGTGTTGCGGGTCTACAGCAGCGTATAATGTCTATGTCAAGTTGGAATATCTCATTTTTCCGATACATTAGGACAATTAAAACCGCAATGTTTTAATGATTACAGAAGCAAGAATGTCATGTATCGAATGTCTTAATCAGTGTTGTGACGGTCTTGGCGTGAAACTTGCTTTCATTTCGTGAACAACCCTTTTTGTTCTCAGACACATGAGAAATAAAAGATTCACTACAGTAGCCAAAAGCATATATAGGTAGGTCCAAATCAACTCAACTCAGCTCATTGCTAGAAACCTTCCCCATTTGTAGTATTGCCTGAAATAATCAAAAGTTATACTTCACTGATAAATATTGCCATATTTTGTAATGCATATAAAAGCCTCAACATTAACCCATGTCTAGGCCATTATTCCACTTCAAAGTTATGCCATAGCATATTCAGATTTGGGCAGAATATTCCTCTTCTGCCCACCACAGGAATCAAAGCGGGCAGGGATGGACCATGCTAAGGTCCATTGACCTCAGATGGGAATTTCCTGCCTTGGGGTGAGCATGGCTGGAAAATTCTGCCCTTTTATCACTTCACCCTTGCCTTTTCCATTGATATACTGGGCTTCAGCACCACTAAGGTTCGGGATATCCATGGAGCCTCCTTTTTAATTTGTTTAATTCTGCCAGGATTGGATACAACAAGACTGCAGAGCTTTGATCTGATCCCTAGATTGACATCAAACCATCCAAGTTGAGAGTAGCTGGATGCCCCCTGCTCCAAACGTTTTAATGTTTTGTTGCATATTATTTACAGAAAATAACTTGGTCGGATGCAGTTATATTGAAGGAATAAAAATTTGATTTGATTTGATTCATTATTGTCACATGTATTGGTATACAATTACTATACAGACAAAGCATACTGTTCATAGATAAGTACAGGACAGGGTATGAAATGTAGTGTTATAGTCATAGCTGGATGGAGAGAAAGATCAATTTAATATAAGGTAGGTCCATTCAAAAATCTGCTGGCAGCAGGGAAGAAGCTGTTCTTGAGTCAGCTGGTGCATGACCTCAGACATTTGTATTTTTTTTCCCAACGGAAGAAGGAGCATGTCTGGGGTGAGTGGGGCAAAAATAGCATTGAGGTTGACATATCGTGAAGTTACTGAGTATTTACATGTATAATCTGATACCTCCAATATTATCATCTGGTATAATAGGCAGATTCCTCTCTACAGCTCAACAGAGCTTTCTACATCAGCTTAGTGTTGTATTTAATGTTCATGTCTGGTTTATGACATAATAGATATGATCCATAATAGGCACAACCCTCCACTCAGGGTGTTAATACTCCCCAGTATATCTTACAATTAGCATTTGATTAAGACCCATCCGTGGTCCTTTCAGCCTTTTATGTTAGGTCAAATTGCCTGTGATGGAGTAAAGCATGCAGGCACCCCAGTAATGAACTGGCTAGTAAACCGTTTCAAGTGAAAAGAGAACCATTTTATCACCCTAATGAAAACCAGTTGGCAATCCTTTACTCCTTTTTAATCACTTATCAGCACAGCTGCTCAAGCATGAGCCTTCAGCCTTAACCATTTAATTCTTTTACCTGTTAACATTGGAGTTTTCTAAATGTTTGCCGCACTGCTGAATGCCCAGTCCAAAATGCCCATGGCCATGCTAAACTTTCAAATAAATTGAACACAGATAACTGAACCCATGATGTCATTTCTGAACTACCCAAAGTTCAGGTCGGAATGCCGCTCATTACTCTAACTGCCTTTCACTGTTTTATATTCTTGTCCAGTGCCATGTACCTAGACAAAATGTTCCTCTCGCAGAAATGCCTGAGTTGTTTGGGATACCTCTCTGTGCCATTTTAAAGGAAGCAAAGCCAGTTTAAATGTCAAATAAGTCAAAAACCCCTGCAACCTTTGTGAAGTAGTGCCAATCTAGCATAAGCAGGGCTTCCTCTTGGAGAGTCACAAACACCACAATTTTTTTTCAAAGAGAAATATAAACAAAGGATGTGGGTGGCTTTGCTCTGCCAATAACAAATACTTCTTTTGACAAGGAGGTTGTGATTTCAAATAACTGGAGCATCTGACACAGGAATCAATTCTCTAATTTGGGTGAGTTTTGCCACTTCCCAACTGGGCTGCTGGATGTAGCATCAAAGAAAATTAAGTGTTCCATCAAAAGAACATAGGCAGGTATGGAACAAGAAAAGGTTAATTGGCTCATCTAACTTGTTCTTTCCACAGGCCGTGCGCAGTTTGGCTTCTATCTGACTTGTTTGATCTCCTGAGGCAAGTAACTAACCACAGGTAAAACTTTTCAGATGATAAAGCTGTGTAAAATTTTTCTTCACCTCCCAAGGTCGTCGAATGAAACTATGAGATATTGATTTAATATGTTTATTCAACCCTGACCAATTACATTCCATAGACTGTCCATGTTCTGAATAGCTCAGATTCCATAGTCTATCAGAATATTTCTTGATCATCTGTGTCTGTACTTAGTGACATAGCCTTCAGTACCTCTTAATTAAATATCAATCCAGCTCCTTTCAAAAAGAGTTAAACACTATTAGTAACAGTTACCTTTGACAGGCTCAAGTTCACATATCTATCTATCTGCAAAGATATGAACGACATGGTGCACAGTGGTTAGCACTGCTGCCTCATAGCGCCAGGGACCCGGGTTCAATTCTGGACTCGGGTCACTGTCGGTGTAGAGTTTGCACGTCCTTCCTGTGTTTGCATGGGTTTCCTCTGGATGCTTTGGATTCCTCCCACAGTCCAAAGATGTGTGAGTTAGATTGATTGGCTATGCTAAATTGACCTACAGTCAGGGGTTTAACAGGGTAAATGTGTGGGATTATGAAAATTGGGCTTGGGTGGGATTGTGGTCAGTGCAGACTCGATAGGCCAAACGGACTCCATGATTCTAAGAAAATTGGTGCCAAATATTATAAGGTAAGGTTCCATAATCCAGTGTGACGCATTGCAGATAATCACAGATGGGCAACCCGCAATTATTTGAAAGTTCATCTCATTAAAAAATGATGAACGTTACTATAAAATTTCATTTTATTGATTCATTTATTAACTTTAAACTTCACAAGATCATGGTTGCATGTCCACAGTTTCCAACGAGATCATCTGTGTTGTCTCCCCATCAGGAGTCTTATACCAAGAAATTACTCCTTTTAAAAAGAGTCATGAGGTGAATTTTTCCATTCTATCCACTACACGGGAATTGTGGCGGGCGTGTGGCAGACCATGGAAAGGTCCATTGACCTTGGGCAGGATTTTCCGCTTTCAGGGCGAGCATGGCTAGAAAATTCCACCCACAGAGTCAGTGGAGGAGGCAGTTTTCCCGCCCGCCTGCCACGGGAATTGTAGCGGCTAGGGGGCAGGATTATCCGGTGTTGGGATGAGCACGGCTGGAAAATCCTACGCATAGGGTCATACAGAGCAAAAAAAAGGCCCTTCAGCCCATCGATTCTGTGCTGATAATAACAACAGTGAAGACACGCTAATCCCATTTTCCTGCATTTGTTCAATACCCTTGAATATCATGACATTTTAAGTGCTCATCCAAATATTTTTGTTAAGTTTGTAAGCTTTCCAGCCTCCACTACCTTCCCAGCAGTGCATTCCCCAGATTCTCACCATCCTCCGAGTGAAAATGTTTTTTCTCAAAGCTCCTCACCGCGAAACTAATGTCCCATAGGTAAGTATCTTGCTTGTAGCTTTGGGAATATGAATTGCAATGGTATGAAATTCAAAACACAGGCTCAGTCTCTCAAAACCTCTGAACTGAGACCATGCTAAATTTTGGATCTTGTTGTATATCGGGTTGGGTGGTTCAGCGTGGACCATTCAGGCCAAGCTAGGTGGTGTAATATCAAGGGTTACTTCGAGCGTGGGAATGGATCAGCACATATGGGGTGGAGGGGATAACTAGTCAGGCATTACACTACCCCAGTGCATCACCTAGCTTAAATATCCAAGTAAGTTTTTACTTATTTTCATCATGAAAATTGATGCATGGCACATTCTGAAAATGTCCAGTTCTCAGGCAAATCTGATTTCTCAACGGCTGGTTTTGAGACTTCGTCCTTGTACATCCTTGAGGCCTGTGTGGAGGATAGACATCAATACAGAGCAGTCTGAATTAATGGATATTTTGGGCTGTGTGCAATTCTATGGCTCATATTTTCAGTATGGCTGGAGTTAGGCCCTCACCATCTGAGGAGTTGTCAGGGAACACATTCTCGCTGATTCCAGCAGTCCACCATTCCACGCTCCATTAAACATTGATTGGCAAAAGGCGGGGCTTCTACTCATTATCACCGGGTGGACATCACAACTTGGCAACCTGCTGGCCAATCTAATTGGCTGGCAGCTCTCCAGTCATGCCAGGAACATGTAGCTATATGTCAGGAATTGGATGAAAGGCAGGGGTTAAAAAGGGCTGGTGTGGGGAAGGCCTGGAGTGTTGCAATAGGGAAGATCAGCTCTCAGGGTTTAGGCCAAGGTTGGAGGGGGGATTGGGTAGAGAATGGAGTGAGGTTTGGAGGTCACCAGGCCCTAAGGGGAGATTGCCCCCTCAGAAAGAGATTTCATCCTCCTGATCTGTCACCCACATCCGGCCTAAAAATTGAGGCTGGATGGGAAAAGGCCCTTAAGGATCTTAACTGAGGCAAGGGTGGAATTCCTGTCCAAGGCCCTTCCTGTCCTGGTATAAAAGCATGACTGAATCAGGTTCAAGTGTAATCTTGGAAGAAATCCTAACTGTGCACTTTTATAATCCTCACCGCCTCAGAAGCCATCGAAAGAGAGCATAAAATTCTGGCCTAGATGACAATCATTATGAAAAGGAAGACAGAAGCAACCTCTTTACACAGAGAGTGGTTAGAGTGTGGTACTGCTTCCAAATGAACTTGAGGTGAACAGCATTCATGCATTTAAGGGAAAGCTAGATAAGTACATGAGGGAGGTAGGAATAGAAAAATATGCTGATATGTTGAGGGTGGGAGGCGGGTGGCTATGTGAACAAGTACTGTTCCTGCTAGAATTATTATGACATAACTCGTGTATGGGGATATTGGGGCAGGTGACAAATGGACAGGTGCACACAGAATAGGAAAGGATGTGGAAGATGGAGGGAAATGAAGACAAAATTCATGGGAACATTATAAATCCAGGAAGGATAGTGATTTACAAAGTCATCCTGGGAAAGAAATCCTGAGATAATTCAAAGTTCCTGTAGAGATGATGGACCTCCTTCTGTGGTGAAAGTGTCTATGATTCTGTGAACACAAGTGAAGTAACTGAAGGATTTGTTCACACAAATGGAACAAAATGGGCAGCAGTTAAAAGATCGGAGGGACACAAGAAAATCAATTTGTTGGCTGACTCCAACTAATTCCAGTGCTTAGCACTGCTGTCTCACAGCGCCTGGAATCAAGGTTCAATTCCGGCCTCAGATGATTGGCTGTGTGGAGTTTGCAAGGTCTCCATGCATGGGTTTCTCCGGGTGTTCAGGTTTCCTTCTGCACTCCTAAGATACGTGAGTTAGTTTGATTAGTCATACTAAATTGTCTCTCTGTAATGTAGTGTAATTTCAGTGCTGATAAATGTGAACATTAACTATATCTATATCTGGGAGGCTTGGCTCTGAGCTTTTCTGTGACGTTTCTCCTTAACTAGCAATATAGCTCATCATTTCTAAACGATGCCATAACTTGGTAGTTTCAGTACACTAGAGCCTGAAGGAGTTGCTATTGAGTCTGAACAGCATGTTCTAAGGAGCTGGGCCCAAATTCTTCACATAGCAAGAACACCTGAGCATGAGTTTATTTATGTCTGGTAGAGGAACAGTGGAGGCTCAAGATCAGTGCTGTAAACACACTGAGGCGCAACACAGTTAGCACTTTTCAAGGGAGAAGTTTATCCTCAAGATGGCTATTCTCAGATTTATTGCATGGGAAGGTTTTCATGCCAACATAGGCTACACCAAACCCTTCAAAGTACAGACCGAAGTGTCCTGGCACTGAGTAATTCCCCAGCTTGTAAATAATTGAAAGTTGAACTTGTAGGAATAAGGTTACAACAGTCCCAGATTAGAATCAAAGAATCCTACAATGCAGAAGGAGGCTATTCTGTCCATTGAGTCTGCGATGAGTACAAACCCACCCAAGCTTTATCCTCATTACACCATGCAATTACTCTAGCTAGTCCCCTGACATTAAGGGGTAATTTAACACGGCCAATCCACCTAACCTGCACATCTTTGGACTGGGGAGGAAACCCATGCAAACACAGGGAGAATGTGCAAACCCGACACAGACAGTGACCCGAGCCCGGAATCAAACCTGGGTCCCTGGCGCTGTGAAGCTGAAGTGCTAACCACTTTGCCACTGTGCCTGCCCACAAAGATTAAGATACAAAATAAAATCAGAAACTCTTATCTGAAAGGATAAGCCCTTTGAACATCCCTTTGCAGTGACAGCAGTTGAATTAAGTCTGAATACATGCTCTATGCTTGTGACTGAATTTGGAGTTATTCTGGTGCAGTGCAAGATCAAATGATCTCATTGAAGCATACAAAATTCTTACAACGCTCACTAATAAGCACATCGTTTAAGGGATAGACTATTCAGGACCGAGATGAGGAGGAATTTCTTTGCTCGGATCTGGTGAATTTTTAGAATTCTCCACCCCAGAGTGCTGTGGAGGTTCAGCCATTGTGCATGTCCACAGCAGAGACTGATAGATTTCTCCATCTTAAAGATATCAATGGGTATGGGGATAATGCTGAGGTAGAGAGCAGCTATTATTTATCTGAAGGGTGAAGAAACTGGAGGTGCTGAATAATCCATCCCCTGCTCCTATTTCCTATGAGATTTTCATGCAATTCAAAAAACAAAAAACACCTTTGGGCGGCAAGTTGTTAGTACTGCTGCCTCATAGCGCCAGGGACCCAAATTCAATTCTGGCCTTGAATGGCTGTCTGGATGGAGCACATTTTCCACATTTTGCACATTTTCCCCATGTCTGCATGGGTTTCTTCCCCAGTCCAAAGATGTGCAGGTTAGATGGATTGATCATGCTAAATTGCTGCATAGTGTCAGGGAGATTAGCAGAGGAAATACATGGGGTTCCAGGGCCCGTGTGGTATTGTCTTCGATGCAGGCTTGATGGGCCGAATGGCCTCCTTTTCCACTGGAGGGTTTCGATGATTCTTAATGACAATCATTTTGAAGATCACAACTCACAAGAACCAGACTTTACAAGTCTCTCACACCTTTGTATCAGGAACCATATCTACAATACACAAGGGGCTGCACTGTTAAGATACGTAAAATTTCAATTGGAAATAACACTTGTTTTTACATTCATCACGAGACAACTGTACAGATCTCCCATTCTACTTTTCATACGAGTCATTCAAGTGCCTCATATCAATTTCTCTTAAGGTACACTTTTGTGTTAAATAAAGCTGAATTGATCAGTATCTGAAGTGTTAACTGAGTGGAACACAGTGTTCTCTATGAGGACTCAAGCAATCTGGCTTCACTTTATCAAAGATCCAGCTGTTGAACTCAGATTGGAGTGCTGAGAAATTCTAACTGAAAGTGAATATATATATGTGCAGCGTAAGTGATCTGAACAATGTTTTCAAAATCTAATTTCTGTAACTCAATTCAAATTGATCCCCCTTTTATTTCCCAATAGGTGCTCACTCATAGTAAAGCTTTACAAAGGCTGAAATTTGTAATATCTATCTTTACACTATATGTTTCAATTAATATTTAACCTGGCTTGTTTATCTATCAGTTATCCAGCTAACCATTAATATCAGTTTACTGACTGATGGCCCTTATGTACCAGTCTGGCATCCCATAAAAGTCAACGTTTTTATCAATGCTCTATTCCTATCTGAGCTGCCTATCTGAAAGAAAGTCGGAACTGAAAAGTATGGTGCCCTAGATGATACAAACATGGTCTTCAGTATTTCTGTGTTGATTGATTACTTGCTCTGTTCCTTTCAGCGATAGATCATTTATAGAGATCTCTGTTAGAAGTGAGATGTCTTGACTTAGTTAGATCTTTCTGTGTCCTAGAAAAGACAACTAGACTCAATTACAATGTCAGTGCGTCCACCGATTGTCAAATACAACGAAACTCCAGTGATAAATAACTACTGGTCTCACACTGGGACACGCACATATAAAGTCAAAGGTTGTTATGGGCGAATGTAGGAGACCAATTTTCTTTCATTTGGAGCAGCTGTCAAAAACTGTAAATAGCAATAGGGTCTATTTTTGGTGATGTACTACTTTTTGACCAACCTCTCATTTTCCTCTCTCTCCTTGTATCTCTGAGTATCTGAGGCGGACTCATACGTCTCACTTATCTTTTACCGAAAGTCCTGTTAGAGTTTGAAATTGGCATCTCTATCTGATTTTCCTTAGAAAATAAAAGGTTAAAGAGCTCATTTTGTCTTGTTATCCAGTTTTTGTTTTAATAAGACTCGTTGCAAAAGACTTCAAACAAGTGTGTACAACATACACAAATTCTCTCCACTGATATTCATGTCGGGAACTCAAACTTTAAGTATAAATATTTGATATAATTTATAACACCACATAGGTCAGGGAATGTTTTTATTCATCTTATTGTAAACCATAACACCTTTTAATGTAGTTACATGCAGAAAAATCATTGTATTTGATTTCAATAAATGTGCTACAATTCTAGTTTATTCGCAGTAACTCAAGCAACCCTCTAAAGCAATCTTTAAAGTCAATAGGGAGGAAGTGAGGTGCTTTCAAATCAGTTGAGAACAAAAGATAAATAAAATATTGAATGAAAATCATGAAAAACATTGTCTCTCCATCTCCCCACCCAACCCCCTCCCCTCCATCCTCCCCACCCAGTTCCAATCATTTCTCTGTACAGCCGAGAGCTGGAGAACATCACAAGGAGGTCAAGAAACTGAAAGAACAGACCGGTGACAGTTTCATTTGTTACTTGGAGCACGTGGTCAGCAAATCACCAATCCTCTGCCGTGAGTGGAGTCCAGAATGTCACATCTGGAAAGGAGAGACAGTCACAGGAAGGCAGTGATGTGAATTTATCAGCGAAGACAAACTAGCAAAGGAATGACTTCGTGAAAAATGCTCTATCAGGTTAAAGATGAAAACCGTTGTGTTCTTTTCATCAAGCTGTCCTTGTGACTCCTGCAGTTTGTTGTAACCTCATTGTAACGATTGGGTAGAAACATCTTGGTTTAGGAAAGGGCATATTCTGGAAAAAAAATGCTTGGCCGATATTTTTAAATATGCATACGATATACATACATTTATAATGATTTAATTCTTTAACATTTATCTTCCTTTGTTCAATGTTCAATGATTATGTTGTGCATACAACTCCAGTGATACACTGCAGTGTGCACCAAAATACTAATATTCCAAATATAGATGCTTATAATATATTGCTCTAAATTTCAATGATAAATGCAAATGACAATATTATGAAACATGTTCAGTTTAGGAGTCAGTCTATAAATATGGGATAATAAATAAGAGTGTTACAAGGCAGTAATAGATTGAGGGATTCCCATCATATGAATTACAAGTGCAAAGCTTAAGTAGTTTATCATGTCATCTTAACTCTGCTGTGAAGTGAATTCATTTATTTATGCTGCACGATACACATAATAAAAAAAAAATGTTTGAAGACATTGGGTGCCGAAGGCTTTAATGCAGCCAAATAGTAGAAAGTAGAAAAAAAAGTTCACCCTCCCCCCTCAACATCCACCATTTCTTGCCTCAGAACTACATAGATGACTCACATCCTAACTCCTCAGGTCTCAAGTCTTGGATTATTAACCCCCACTGCCACGCAGTCACCCCTGACCTTCCCCTAATCCAAAACTGCAACTTAGCAGCAGGCCTCATGCAAGAGAAGGGATAAATGGAGTCTTGCTTGCTTGCTGGTCTGAGGGCCTTGTACTATTGCTTAAGATCAGCAGCTAGGAGGCCCCAAGGTCTACCTCTCAGCAGGGGTACCTAAAAATGTCATTATCTGTTCCTGTACTGTAAGCTGCTTTTCAGCTTGCTGTATGCTTCTTTCCATCGTGTGATTAGAGGATGATGCTGGCACTAGTCCCATGATCAACAATGTCTTGGTGCTCATGTGTCTGCGGGCTCCTGGGCTGAAAGGTAAAGGAACGCTGAGGCAGGAAACTTAGGAATGTTCCCCTGCAGCTCATTTGCAATCCTATGCTGGATGCCTGATCAGTCCTCGGGTGAAGGTTGGAATCCTTCCTGGAATGTAATCAGGGGTAAAATGCGTGGAGTACTGGTGCGATAAATCTGTACCCCTTTTTTCTTGACTTCAAGTGTGAGAAATAGGCATTTCTCCAGGGACAATGGTCAGGAAAATCCATTCCTGGATGCCATGGTGACTCAGATTGTCGTTGTATCACATCATGATTTAACATGAAATTCTATGAAGTATGTTTAACAATTGAGTTGCCAGAACAAAAAGAATATGTAACACGTGCGTGTTATAATATAATTGCATTGCAATGAAGACTGAAGGAGCAATAACTTATTGCACTTATTCTGAGTCTGTCACAATTCTATTTCATGAAGCATTTATCATGGCCTTTCCATCTTTCGTCATGCTACTGATGAAAGAATGGATACTGATGAATGCTAAGATGACAAAGTGATTGTATTCCATTAAAGAGGATTTAGGTGTTCTTCTGTTTGATGCTTTACTCTTCCATAATCTAATGGGTCAAGTACTGAAAGATTTCAAGCTTAAAGATGATGCCAGATGTGCAGCCAGTAGTGCTTTGGTCTATTTCAGCTTAAGGAACCATGTTACCTGAACCCTCATCCCATTAACATTAAGAGTATTTAAATGGTCATTGGATAAACATATGGATGATATTGGAATAGTGTAGGTTAAATGGGCTTAAAATTGGTTTCACAGGTCGGTGCAACATCGAGGGCTAAGAACCTGTACTGCGCTGTAATGTTCTATGTTCTATCATCATTCACATACAGAGGGATGCTCTGATCACACATTTGACTGGGAGTGTTCAACACATGAACTTACAGGTGATTTCCGTAAAGAGATGCTCGACCTTTATTGAGGTGAATGTGTTTTAGCTTCTTTTGGTTGCTGTACATTTTGGATTGTCAGAATGAAGATTGATATTTATTTATCCTCTTTCATGACCTCAATTGGGGCGGTACATAGCATTGCTCTTTGGGGCAGTGTGGTGGTACAATGCTTTACTCTGCAGCTGCACAGCACTAGGAACCTGGGTTCGATTCTCGGCTTGGGTCAACGTATGTGTGGAGATTGCACATTCTCCCTGTGCCTGTAAGGGTTTCCTCTAGATGTTCTGGTTTTCTCTGTATTCTGAAAGATGTGCTGGTCAGTGCATTGACCCGAATAGCCACCACAGAGTGGCAGCTAGAGGAATATCACAGTCACTTCATTGCTGTGTTAATGTAGGTCTTACTTGTGACTAATAAATAAACTAACTTTAAAAAGATGTTCTTTTGATTGGGCCTAACTTATATTAAATTGATCTTTCTCAACACCCCAGCTATGACTGCAACACTACATTCTGCACCCTCTCCTTTCCCTTTCCCCATGTGCTCCATGAACGGTATACTTGGTCTGTATAATACGCAAGAGACAATACTTTCCATGATACATACCAATAGATGTGACAATAATAAATCAAATCAAATCATATTAAGTCAAAAAAGTGATTCATAGGTGATCAAAACTCTAAAAATCACACTTCCCAGAGTCAGATCACCTGCATCCAGTTTCTGGACCCTATACCCACCCCAGGATCCCAGTATGAAACTGCATCATCACCCCACAAAGTTCTAGTTTCATCATTTCCAACCCTATGGTTGCCAATTGTTACTAAGTCCATTCCTGGAAGAAGGGAATGGGTGGATTTAAACTCCACTCATAGAGGTTACCTGGATTGCCACTTACATCCAAGTGAACAAGTGATCTGGGCAGAAGCCAGTATCAGACACTTGCGGGCAGGAACTTAAATGGCAACTTGCTGGCAACTGGCAGGAACTTGAATGTTCACCAGCGTTAAGGTAGATTGACTCAGGAATCTGCGAGAGTTGGCAATGGGAGGTGAAATCCAAGAATAGGGGGGTGCTCAATGTTCCCATATGGAGTTTTGAGGAACATCCCTGCTCCTCATGACTCAAAAGAGAAAAGACGTTACTGAAAATGACCTTGCTGGGTCTCATTTTGTTCCTCACTCAGGTTTCAGGCAATTAATGCAGTTTGACAGTGTTTCCATTGATAACTTAAGAAAGGGCCCTACCAGCCTTGTGCGAGTATCCTTACTGCTTTGATGTAAAATTGTAAAATCAATTCAACACTCTTACCAATGATCCACTTACTAAATCATGCAATTTTCCAACTGTTTGCTAATGGAATCAGTACGAATAGAGTTATGTGCTGGGATTCATTCAACTTGCCTCCTATGTAGTATTCAATTGTTTTGCATTTTGTTGCGCATGTATGTCGAGTTTCAGTGTTTGCTCTTTATCAAAGCTGATGTTGTTTCTGAGAAAAAGGAACAAATGTAAAAGCAAAATACTACAGATATTGGAGATCCAGACTGGAAATGTTGGCTCTATTCTCTCTCCACAGATGCTCTCAGACCCATTGAGATTTCCCAGCACTTTGTTTTTGTGTAGAACTAGAACCTGATGCTTCAGACATTTTAAAACAATGAATAAATGTTCTGTTCAAACATGGAAACTAATGTGTCATCTCTGCATATCTCTAAGGTAAACAAAACAAGAACTGATGATGAGATAGAAAATAGTTTAAATTTACAATGTCCAGTAATTTTCAAAAATAGTAAATAGGTTTATTTGATTTGATTTATTATTGTCACATGTCTTAGTATACAGTATTGCTTCTCGTGCTCTATACCAATAAAGCATACCATTCATAGAGAAGGAAAGAAAAGAGTGAAGAGTTAGTGTTACATTCATAGCTAGGGTATGAGAGAAAAAAAAATCAACCTAGTGCGAAATAGTTCCATTCTGATGATAGCAGGAAAGAAGCTGTTTGAGTCAGTTGGTACTTGATCTCAGACTTTTGTATACTTTTCCCAACGGAAGAAGGTGGGAGTATGTCTGGGATGCATGGGGTCTTTAATTATGCTGGCTGCTTTTCCGAGGCAGCAGTAAGTCTAGACAGAGTAAATGGATAGGAGGTTGGTCTATATGATGGATTGCGGTCTTGGGCTGAGAACCTTTCCTTTCTTCTTTGTTAGGAGATTCATCCATGCCAATGGGATTGAAAAATTTTGGGATTCAAGACCTACTGACTCATTATGGGAAATAGATGGTCAGGGTGTAGCAGTAAACCACAAGAAAGTGAAGCTCATCCATTAATTTGGAATTGAAAGTCATTGAGTACTTGAGCAGTTCACAGACCTGATGTCTGCCTTTAGAACAATGGTAAATGCTTTCAAAACTACTTTGGACCAAAGAAAATTGTGATTTAGTAATGTACGTTCTGATAGAGATGCCAGGAAAATGGTGAACCCATAAAACATGGGAGAATTACGTCAACTGGCTACTACGTACAAAACTGACACATTTACCAATGAACTGATTCCTGACTAATTGATTAAAATTACTCAAATTCCAAGAATTAAGGAACACCTTTTCATGGAGGATGATGATTCAATCTTGAACAACTCAAAAATAGTGAACCAAGACTATATGCCAAACTTAACACAGTCAACAAAACAATAACTCCAGGCAAGTATCCACTTCCTATGATTCAAGAAGCATCAGTGCTATTTCATGCCTTCACAGCATTTGGAAAGCTAGACATGTGACCAAGCTATTTTCGGATACCACAAATGGATATAAGCCAAATCTTAAAGCTTTGTTTCAGTGCCATACAATGCCCAATGGATTAAGTTCATCAGCTAGTGCATTTCAGAAGGTCATTGCTTTAGTCTTGTCAGACATTGCAAGGATGCTCAACCTACTTAACAATGTTGTTGTCCATGAAAGATACAAAGCAGAACACAATCAGCGATTGTCAATGGTTCTCATTTGTCTTGAACCACTTAACAAGGACATTAACATTTAGGGTACAGAGTGACAACTGCTGGAGTAAAGCCACTGGTGACACAGTGGTTCGCACTGCTACCTTACAGCATCAGGGACCCGGGTTCAATTCTGGCATTGGATAGCTATCTGTGTAGAATTTGCACATTTCATGTTTGGGGTGGTTTCCTCTGAGTGCTCCTGTTTCCTCCTACAATCCAAAGATGTGCAGGTTAGGTTGGATTGGTCTTGCTAAATTGCCTCTTCTTATCCCAAAATATATGTAGATTGGGGAATTAGTGGGGCAAATATGTGGGGTTACAGCGTAAGCCTGGGTAAGAATTGGTGCAGACTCGATGGGCCAAATAGCTTTCTTCTACATTATAGGAAATGTATAACCCTGTACAGTTAACACAGTGCTTATACTCAAGTGAGCCCACACGTGTGTTGTCAATTTTTAAAAAAACAACTGAAATAAAAACTATTCATGCACTTCCAGCACCATCTAACGTGCGTACTGATTCCTCAGTATTACCAACCTTTATCTAGACCTTGTTCCAAAATACAAAGAGATCTTGAAGTCTCTTCCATGGTTGCTATGCAAAGATGCACATTGGGCAGAGACAATCATATAGCAAATAGTGTTTGACATATTAAAGGCAAAGGTACTGTCGGATATTCCTCAGTCTCGTACACTCTATTACCGTGCTGCCAGCTGGAACGGAGAATTTGATGTTCAGCCAAAGCTCTATTCACAGCAGAAGGGTCGGAGAATCCCAGCCACAGGTTGAGAATTCTGGCCATAATCTCCACCAGTTGTCTCCTGCTTTAACCTATGCATAGAACCTTACAGAACTGATACAGTGCAGAAGGAGACCATTCAGCCCATCACACCTGCATTGGCTCTCCGAACATTAACTCATTTAGTATCATTCCCCTGACTTCTCCCAATAACCCTGCATTTTCAGATAACAGTCTAATTCCCATTTGATTGCTCCATTTGCACCTGCCTCCACCACACTCAGCTGATGTAATTGTCACAAAGGACCACTTCTGAGTCTAATAAAGACTGAAAAATTGTGACCAATGCCTCTGCAATTTCTACTCTCACTTTTCTCATTGCTCTTGGATGCTTCTCATCTGCACTTTAAACATAGATAACATATCCAATATCTTGTTCTTTTCAATTTTAAACTGATCTGGTGTTTCATCATTTATCATGGCCTAGGTAGCATCATCTTCTTTAAAGACAGATACAAAACATTCATTTAATGCTTCAGCTATGGTACTGTTCCCTTACGTAAATCCCCCTTCTAGTGACTAATTGGCCCTGCTCCTCATTTTACCACTCTTTTTACTTCTCATATACCTCTAGAAAACGTCTGGATTCTCTTTATTGTCGACTGCCAGCCTCTTTTCATACTTTCTTTGTTTCTCTTATTTACTTCTTCAACCCTCCTCTGAACCATTAATATTCTATTTAGAATTTAATTGTATTTTCTACTTGTCGTAAACAAACTTTTTCTTCTTAATTATAATTTCTATCATTTTGTCATCCAGGGAGTTCTACATTTGCCTTCTCTATCTCCTCTTTTTAAGGCAATATATCTCAACTGCATCTAAATTATCTCTTCTCTGAAGGTAACTCAGGAAAGTTGCCAACTCTCCTGCCAATATTTGACTCCATTTATTCAGAGTGGATCTGTTCTTACCCCATTGAACTTCTCCTAGTTAATATTTCTTTCCTTTGTCCTATGAAACACTAGACACATCAAGAAATGTGATTGGAGCTCTACTCTCACAGTACACTGAAATAAGCAAATGAGGAAGAAGCAATTAGATATAACACTTGGAGCAAAGGGACCATGGGATATAGGGGGAAGGTGGGATCAGGCTGTTGACATAAAAATAGAAAATGCTGGAGAAAGTCAGCAAGTCTGACAGCATCTATGGAGAGGAATAAAGCCAACATTTTGACTTTAGATGATTGTTCGTCAGGGCTCGGGCTATTTGGTTCAATGATCATAATGAATGGTGGAGCAGGCTCGAAGGGTCAAAGGGCCTCCTCCTGCTCCAATTTTGTATGTTTCTTCGATCAATCACATATGCATCAAGTCCATTATCGAAAATTGAATGTAAGTACTCTATTTGCAAGAAGGCAGCACCTGCTGCATCTATGCATGTGAAAATTGGCACAAGTATGTTAAAATGTTCACTCTTTGTGTCAATCATCAAGTGCTGGCTATGTTGTTAGATGGTAGCTCTTCCTGTTGGGGAACACTTCAGCTGTCATGGGCATTCAGCCTCTGATCTTCGGGTAAGCGTTCTCCAAGGTGGCCTTCATGACACATGACAACGCAGAGCAAAAACTGATAGCCAAGTTCCGCACACATGAGGGCAGCCTCAACCAGGATCTTTGTCTCATATTATCTATAACCACCATGACTTGCATGGGCTTGCAAAATCTCACTAACTGTCCTGGCTGGAGACAATACACCTGTGCTTAACCCTCTCTCCACTCACCTTGTCTGTACCTTTAAGATTTGATTACCTGTAAAGACTCGCACTTCAACCATTATTTTGTAGGTTGAGTTTGTGTCTGTAATATGCCCTGTTTGTGAACGGAACTCCTACTCACCTGATGAAGGAGCAGTTCTCTGAAAGCTTATGGCTTGTGCAACCAAATAAACCTGTTGGACTTTAATCTGGCGTTATGAGACTTTTATGTTGCTAGATCCATCAGGATCATCAATCCCTTTGCATCCCCAATTGTTCAAATTTTTTTGATCAGTTCCGTTTTGAAGTGAAGTATCTTGCAGGTTCACACAGTTAAGTAGTTGACATGTTTGGCCATGTACTATTGCAGACAGCGTTAATGATAGCGAAGGAATGCGAGATGTTAATGACTGCATCAACACTGTGATTTCGCACATGACTGTGAATTTTCTTAAGTGAGAGGAGTTAAAGCAGAATCAGCCGTATAAAGCACCCTGCAAAAAGTAAGCCAGTCCCTAAAAACTGAGCAATCTGTGAAATGGAGGGAAGACTCATCCTGTACAACAGAGTACACAATAAACTCACATTGTTTAATGACAACTGTTTTGCAAGCAGAATCCAAACTTAGAATCTCAACCATGCAGAAGGTCTATCAAGTCTGCAAACGACTCTCTCAAAGAACATCTTACCCAATCCCAAACCCACATCCCCCACTACTCCCTTAACCTTGCAGATTTACTATGGCAAACCCACCTAACCTGCACACCTTTGGACACTGAGGGGCAATTTAGTATGGCCAATCCACTTTAACCTACATATCTTTGAACGTTAAGGGACAGTTTGGCTTCACCACTCCACACTAACCTACACGTCTTTGGACACTGAAGAGCAATTTAACATGGCCAATCCACTTAATCCACACATGTTTGGACATTAAGGGACAATTTAGCATGGCCATCCACCTAACCTACACATCTTTGAACACTAAGGGGCAATTTAGCATAGCCAACCCACCTAACTGCACATCTTTGGACTTGAGCATTTAGGGAATGTCAAGATGAAACCATAATCCCTAAAGAAGTCTGGGGACTGGCAATAGATTGCTTCATAAGAAAATTCATTTGAAACTGCACAGCATGTAAACTCACTGAGAAAATTGTTAAATCCTATCTTGTACCTTATAACTGACCCATGTCCAGCAAAACTATGGCGACAAGTCTAGTACATATTTTTTGGATATGAGCAGAGAGATCTCAGTGTACAGGTGCATAGATCCCTGAAAGTTGGTACTCAAGTTGATAAGGTTGTTAAGAAGGCATAGAGTGTGTTAGCATTTATTAGTAGAGGGATTGAATTTCAGAACCGAGATGTCATGTTGCAACTGTACAAAACTCTGATGCAGCCGCACTTGAAGTATTGTGTACAGTTTTGGTCGCCACATTATAAGAAAGATGTGGAGGCGTTGGAAAGGCTGCAGAGGAGGTTTACCAGGATGTTGCCTGGTATGATGGGTAGGTCTTATGAGGAAAGGCTAAGGGACTTGAAGTTATTTTCATTAGAGAGAAGAAGGCTAAGAGGTGACTTAATTGAGACATATAAGATGATCGGAGGGTTAGATAGGGTGGATAGAAAGAGCATTTTTCCTTGGATAGAGATGGATAACACGAGGGGGACATAGCTTTAAATTAAGGGGTGGTAGATATAGGATGGATGTTAGAGGTGGGTTCTTTACTCAGAGGGTAGTAAGGGCGTGGAATGCCCTGCCTGCAGTAGTTGTGGACTTGTGAAGTTTAAGGGTGTTCAAATGGTCAGTGGATAGGCATATGGATAGCATTGGAATAGTTTAGGTTAGAGGGTCATAAAATTGGTTCCATTGGTGGGCGCAACATCGAGAGCCAAAGGGCCTGTACTGCGCTGTAACGTTCTTTGTTTTATATTCTATGTTCTGTGTGCTATAGACTCTAGGCCTCATGACTATTTGCCTGTTGTTCCTGATCTTCATAGCAAATAGTTGGAAGTCACTACAACAAGCTATTATTCTTAGGAAATGTCTACCTATGAGTAAGTAATGGGCAAGAGCTTACTTGGGTTTGTGGGCCCACTAGCTTTAACAATACATTTTTTGCATCCATGGTTAAAAGTCACAAAGTTATGACTCTAACAATGTGCATTAAAACTTGCCGGACCAAGGTACTTACAATGAAAAACATTCACATTTCATATTGCAAAAAACTAGAACTCCAACTACCTATGTGTTTCAGTAGCTTATTCTGAAAATTCTTAAACATAGGTCGAGAATTTCCTCAAAACTGCTTCCACTCCCCTGCTGTAAACTTGCTGGAAATGTTGGCAGAAATTCACAGCACATCTGTCAAGGGAGCATTGTGGCACAGTGCTTAGCACTGCTGCCTCACAATTCCAGTGCCCTGGATTCAATTCCCAGCTTGGGTCAGTGCCTGTGAGGAGTCTGCATGTTCTGTCCGTGTCTACGTAGGTTTCCTCCGGTTCCTTCCCACAGTTTGAAAGATGCGCTGGTTAGGTGCATTGACCATGCTAAATTCTCCCTCAGTGTATCCTAACAGGTGCTGGAGGGTGGCAACTAGGGGGTTTTCACAGTAATTTCATTGCAATGTTAATATAAGCTTAATAATATACACTTAATAACACTAATAAATAAACTTAAATTTATGGTGTGCTTAGTAGAGGCAGCTCCAAGAACATTCTTGTTTGCAGTGTTGAGTTTCTGTAAGTCAAACGCTCAGCTGAGTAAAGAAAAGTTCGGAACAAGTCCTGCTTGCCAATGATCTGTTTAATCTTTCACAGGTAACCTATGCAAACCAGGTTAAGCAACTTAGGGAGAACCTTGAACATCATTCAAAAAATACTTTTTCTTTCTGTAATTCCAAATTGCCAATTTTTTTCTATGGTTAGTTTACTCTGTAGATAAGTTCAACTTAGTCCTTGTGGTATCAGTGTTATCAGCCTTTTTAGGAGGAACTCAACTAACATTCTGGGAACCCAGGTTCGAATCCTGCCATGGCAGATGGTGGAGTTTGAATTCAAGAAAAAATATTTGGAATTAAGAATCTAATGATCATGAAACCATTGTCGATTGTTGTAAGAACCCATCTGGTTCACTCATGTCCTTTAGGAAAGGAAATCTGCCATTCTCACCTGGTCTGGTCTGTATGTGACGTCAGAACCATAGCAATGTGGTTGACTCTCAGCTGTCCTCGGGCAACTAAGGATGGGTAATAAATTCTGGCCCTGCCAGCCATACCCACATCCCACAAATGAATAAAACAATTTAAATTATTCTGTAATACAATCTAACAAGGTAAAGGCTGCTTTCTCAAGAATAAGTCCCACTTCCTATTTCCATTCTGGTTCTATACTTATTACATTCTGAATTACTATTAGCTCCTGCTTAGCTTAAAGAATGTAGGGCCTACTTCCCTTTCGAGTATCATTATTTTGCTAATTTAACAATTGCCAATCCTAAAAGCAGCCGACAGATATTTTCCTTGTATGTAATTTGTGAAACACCAATTTAATGAGATTGTCAGTACAAAAGGAATTAATTGCAACTTGTTTCTGCACATCTCAGTCACCTAAATTGGCATTTAACCAGGAAAACTGATCAAAATGCCTGAATTCCAGATACGTGGTGAGTCACCATACAACATAAATGTTGCAAGTTCGCAATGACTCCAAAATTCTACCAAAATCTACTTGCTCACTCAAGCCAACTCCCAATAGCAGTTTACGCGTTTCACTGAATTAACTGAAAGATGATGAACAAGCAATTCTTAATACAGAAAGACCTGATGCATATAATAGATGGACACAATATAATAGTGTCAGCATTGGCAATTTTTAGGATATAAGTGAAATCAGTTTTGGGTGGCGTGGTGGCAAAGTGGACAGCATGGTGGCACAGTGGTTAGCACTGCTGCCTCAGTGCCAGGGATTCAGGTTCGATTCCCAACTTGGGTCACTCCCTGTGTGGACATTTTATGTTCTTCCCACGTCTGCGTGGGTTTCCTCGAGTGCTCTGGTTTCCTTCTACAGTCTGAAGATGTGCAGGTTAGATTGATTAGCCATGTTAAATTGCCTGTTACTATCAGTGAAGTAGCTAGTGTGGGTTATGAGAATACAGCCAGTGCAAGATTGTGGTTGGTGCAGACTTGATGGGGTGAATAGCCTCCTCTGCACTGTAGGATTGTATTTTATGACTATGACTCAAACAGTCCAATGAGAAAAACATGTTCCTTTCCCCCTCTGCATGCCAAATTGCAGTCAAATTGTTTAATTTGCTTTGCATTTAGTGCAAGTAATTTACTGGGGGCAATCTTGGGGGTGTCAAAATCTGGAAGTCATAGTTCTCATCAGTGAGTTTACGAATTCAGATCTTCCTTCCATTTGCCGGCAACGTCATCAGATTCAAGCCCATTATGGCAGCTGGATTTTGTCAGCATGTTAAGTCCCCGTATGATGGCTTTAAACATGCCCGCTTCATTTCAGTTTTAGCAGAAAAACACACCAGTTCTCTCACCAGAAACAACATTCGGCCATTTTTTTGGCAAAATTTAGCCCTATATCGTTTTGGACCCTGGCTCCAGGAATCATTTGGTTCCTTTCAGTAAATTCAATGCCCCAGCACTCTTTGGAGTGTAGGTTGTCCAGTATGTGACGGGGTATTTTTAAAATGACTTTGTCAATGAACTATACAGGGTTGGAAATAATGCTTTGATGTAGAATTGAATGGTGCCCAAGTAGGATTTTAGCATTTGATTCACTTTATTGAGAATTTCTTATCTTTGTGAATGGATCGAATATTCATCAAAGACCAAAATTAAGCAGCACTTTTTCATGCAAGGAGTTATAGAAATTTTGAATGCTGTCCCCCTACTGACTGTGGGTATTGAGTCAATTGAAACCTTCAAGACTTACGTCAGATAAGGATTTCAGGGGATATAGAGCAAAGGTGTGCAAATAGGGCTGAGGTACAGATAAAAAATGAGCAAATACACTGTCAGAATAGGCTTGAGGGGCTGAATGGCCAAATTCTGTTTTTATGTGCAGTAGCGTGGTACCTTTAATGGCCAATCCTTTGCAGTCGACGTGACTGGGTCAGAACCCAATGGAGCACCAGTGCGCAAACACTGACCAATTGCGAGTGAGGGTGTGCATTCCCGGGACTGGAAGGCTTTAGCTGGAGTCAAGGAATTGCAGGGAGAGGAACTGTATAGCTGCACTGTTAAACCCTCAAGTTGTACATAATTCTCCTCAGTCAATAAATCCTTTAGTTTGTTACTTGTCACATCAAATTGCCTCCAGTGATTAAACTATGTAAATTCACATTGCTTCTGCTTCTGCTTTTATGAATGGCCAGCATTGATCACAGTTGCCTTCTTCCCAAAGTATTCCAGTGGCCTTTGCTGTCCCTCAACGCACAGTGCCAGTTTCAAAATATGATCTATCCAATTCAGTGGACCAACATGAGCATGATTTTTTTTTGTTTTGCTGCAAGGGAAGGCAACAGATGTAAGCAGATGGGTCTGCATTTAGACTAATTCTACATTTACCAGCCGACTACAAAATAGGACCCATTCATTGTGTACGCACGTTTTATGTTTCTAGTACCGATGTGCATTACCTTACATTTATCCAGATTGATATCCATCTGCTGTCCTTAGCCTAGCTGCTTAATGTGTCCAGATCCCTTTGGATGACATCGAATTCATTAAGAGGGAGAATACAGGAAAATGCTTTGTTTTTCCCCTTTACGTTCAGCATTGTTGCAAAACTTATGAAAATCAATTAGGATCAAATGCTATTTAAAAGGGACCTTATTTATTTGATTGATGCTAAATGTTGTAATCACTTTTTCCTCTGCCACCCAGGAGACAGAGGGCTCTGGCAGCAGTTCTCATTTATGATGTAATTCGAGTGCAATTTCCTGATGTTACTGCCAGGGATTTGTCCACACATGGTCTGTACCCAAATTGTCTCTGAGCAGCAGTTCTGAAGCATAAAAACCCATGGACAAATGATAATTCGGAAGCAGCAGCAAGAATCCAGTTTTATAACACTTATGCCAGTTAACAGAAAAGACAATCCTTCTGGATAAGCTTTGTTAAACATGGACTGGCAAAGAGCGGATTCCTCTCTTCTGGATACAGAGAATGAGTCAGCCAGTAATGCGATCTTGGGATTCAAATGACATGGATTTATTTATAATGTTAACAGAGTCTTTCAGTTGTGTAACTATCCAGTGTGATTCCTTGTTTATTACTCTCTACAATTTCTTCTTAGAATGACGAGGAAAATATTTTCACTTTGCACCCAGTGTCGATACTCGATACAATAATATGAGGTTTGGCACAGGGCAGCAGCTGTGCCATCTTCATTTTCCTGATAATTACTTCTCTTCCAGCCTCAGAAGAGTGCTCTTTAGATTCAACCGTTATTGCACAAACCTTCATAAAACCCTGAGTCGACAAATCGTTTCCAGGGACCCGGTACTTTTGCAGCAATTTTAAGGATTAATTTCCTCAGAATGTCAAAAATCTCATGTGGTTTTGGTTTCTCGGTGCAAGATTAGAGAACTGTGGCAGCGACAAAGAGGACAATGATTACCTTCTCTCATCCCACTGAGGAGCCAGGTCTAGGGTATGGACCCTGGGGAAATGAGTCAACTGCCAACTGTTTTTTTTCCCTTTGCTTTCGAATTCTGTTGTCAAATACATATAGTGATGAGTTTACCAGCCTCCTTGCAGCGATTCCACCCCCATCCCGACTCCATGCTACCTTCCCTTACTTTATCTTTACAACAGTAATTCATCAGCTTACTTCAAAAGCAACTTGTGTGTTATGATCTTTATCACCATGAACAAGAGAATCATGGGAACATGGTCCTCATCAAGTCAGACTCCAACCTGTCTTGAACCTTCATCATTGGCCATTTGTTATTACTCAATCTAAATCCTGGCGTATTTTACCTCATATCACTGTGAGGTTTCTATCACTGCAAAGACTTCTGTGGATCAAGATTGACAGCCACCAGAACAGCGCAGAGGCATAAGGATTAGCACTGCTGCCTCAAAGCACTTGTGCCCGGGTTTGGTTCCAGACTTGGGTCAGAGTGTGCAGAGTTTGCATATTGTCTGCATGGTTTTCCACTGGGTGCTCCGGTTTCCCCTTACAATCCAAAGATGGGCACATTATGTGGATTGGCTGTGCTAAATTGCCCCTTAGTGTCAGGGGGACTAGCTAGGATAAATGAATGGGGTTATGGGGATAAGGCCTGCGTGGGATTGTGGTCAGTGCAGACTCGATGGACCGAATGGCCTCCTTCTGCACTATAGGGTTTTATGATTCTTTGATTTATTGAGGGAAAAATTAATGATGACCAATAATTTTTAGTCTACTCTGCACTGTTTGGATCTGGGTGAACAAATAAGAAAAAAATCAAGGATTGCAATTTGTCTTCTGCCTAATTTGAAGATCTTGTAATGATCAACTGGGAATTGCGTGATTTGAGTGAATCAAGAATATATCAGAGAATCATGGTGAAAATAGAAAGTCTTGAGGTAGCAGTTGGAAGGCAAAGACAGTAATCGAAGTACCAATATAACAGGGTGCAAATATTTTATTAATCTTTATGCTATGGAAGCAGAGTGGTAAACTGGACTAGTGTGCTCTGGAGAGACACGAGTTCAAATCTCATTGTGGCAGTTGGGCAATTTAAATCTGATGAATTAAGTAAATCTGGAAATAAAATTATTCTCCGCAATAGTGACCATGGAATTACTGGATTGTCATTAAAAGCCCATCTGACTCACAATGTCCTTTAGGGAAGGATATCTGCCATCCTTACCCAACCTGGCCTACATATGACTCCAAACCGATCACAATGTGGTTGACTCTCAACTGAGTAGCCTATTAAGCCACTCAGTTGAATTTAAGGTTGCTTAGCACCATGGGCAATTAGTGATAAGTAATTAATACTGGTCTCACCAATGGCTCTTGGAACGAATAATAATAACATTATTATTATAATGATCCTCAACCGGAAAATTCACATACTGTATTTCCAGAATATATCACACATTACTTCAGGAGTTGTCCATTCCACAATGGCATGACGTACAAAAGCATGACAACATTCTCATTGCTAATTCTCAAGTTCCACTGGAAGTGTTTCTTTTGAGGTGAAAAATTATGGCACTTTAGCAGCCGTCTGTGAGGACGCTTTATTCAGATGTTGAACATAGGGATAAACTATATTTACCGGAATTTGTCAGAAATTAAAGCGCAGAAAGAGTAACTCAAAAAGCTTTCTGTTCTAAAACATCACTAAACAGTTAAGGAACCTTAAAATGACAACAGGAACTTGTAATTTCCATGATGTCAAGGGCACATTAATGATTAAATGTACATTAGACCCACTTGCACATTCTGTGCCTGTAACGCAGTGAAATAAATTGGCAGGCAACACCTAGTATTGGCAAACTTTCACTGACAAGTCACTGAGATTCAAGGTGGTAGCTCAATGATACATTCTCATAGACCTGGCTACGTGAAACCCTTTTATTAGGGTGTGGGCGGATAGCAAAAAAATACCACCATTAAGATATTGTATAGCACTTGCAAGAGAAAGGAAGAGGTGTGACAGAAGTAAATATAATAAAAATTTGGTTAATGAAGCACAGCTGGATATGTGCCTTTGCTATTTACCAGAAATCATTGATTGTTGCGGACATAATCTGGGATAAGAAAACAGTCCGATTGTAGGAGCCTCGCAGAGTAAAAATGGATCTACAGTAAAAGAGGAAACAGCTGGATATAAATTCAGGGGAGGCCGGGCGACACAGCTTCATCAAGAATGGGAAACATCGGGTGAGAGGAGGACTGGTGGGAAGGCTGCCATGACTGATGGGAAAACAAAGAATCATTAAAAAAAAATGAAAAATGGAAAGTTCTAGAAAGCCAAAGAAAACAAGCGATAAATAGATTAGGAAAAAGCAAAGGAAATGTGAAGCAGGGACAGGAAAAAGGATGCATGAATACACTCAAAAAGATAAATGCAAGTTAATGTAAATCTGATCAAAAAATGCACTGAAGAGATATAGAGGTCACAGTCAGCTAAGATTTAGTGTTGTTCTTAATTAAGGAAGAGTTTGGCAGCAAATGGCAACATGTGTTGGGATGTTTAACTCCAGCCAAAAATGTTTCTTATTAAACTTTGAACTGCTTGAGTAGTCTGATCCCGAAGTGCTTTGTTCAGATATTATGGAAAGAGAGAAAAAAAAAGACCCTATAGTAAGTGATCTTGAGAAGCTTGTATTAAAAATAAAGTGAAAGCTGTGTGACTTTCTGAAGTTCTATTCAATGAATAGTTCTTTAAGTCTCCTTGTAGGGTTGCTTGGAAACTTTATAAATCCCCCACCCCACAACAAAGTTAATAAAGTTTGAGATCATCATGATGGACAGTCTCTTATGATGCACGTGAAGTTTGCAGTTTTCACAACTGTAATTTTTTTTTCATTCATTCGTGAGACATGAGTGTTTCTGGCTGGCCAGAATTTATTGCTCAATTCTAGTTGCCCTTGAGAAGGTGTTAGTGAGCTGCCTTCTTGAAATGTTACAGTTCACGTGCTGTGGGTTGACCCACAGTGCTGGTAGGAAGGGAATTCTAGGATTTTGATCCTGCAAAGGAATCGCAATATATTTCCAAGTCAGGATGGTGAGTGGAATTTGCAGGTGGTGGTTTTGTAACTGCTGCCCTTGTCATCAGAACCTTCATCAAGTCAATGTGTGTAAAATCATTTTTTCCACAAAGATTCTTCAACAGACTCATATACAAGCCAGGGTTTTATCTTCTTTCAATATGGAACAAACTTGCATTTATAAAGTGTCTTTTTTGATCTCAGCAAGTCCCAAAGCACTGTACAGCCAATGAAAATTGCATTTTCAAAGCCACATGTTTTTTGCACAGAGAATGGAGTTCAGGGGCAGATGTAACACAACAAAATGGGGGATTTAAAAAATAAATCATTAAGTAATTAGAAAAAAAAAACCTCATTTTTAAGAAAAAGCAAAATAATGCGAATGTGAAATAAAAACATAAAATGCTTAAAAAAAGCTCAGCAGCATCCGTGAAGACAGGAACAGAGTTGATGGCAGAAATTTCCCATCCCACCCGTCGCAGGAATTGCAGTAGGAGAGACAGAAAATTTGGTGGATGATTTAAGGATCTATTAAGCTTGGGTAGGAATTTGGGGCGTGGGTGGCTGGAATATTCCACCCAACCTAATTCCGAAGGCTCTCCTTCATTTAGGTTTTCAGTGATTTCAATTGTATTTAGGGAAATGCTGCAACACTGAGATTGTCAATCACAGCTAATTCTGACAAGAGGTTCACAGAATCAATGAGTGTTAAGCTATGACATGCTTGTGGACAAATTTGTGAAGCATTACATATGTTTTTATTTACATATTAATGATAGCAAGGGATGTGGGGATAATGCTGGAAATGGTTCTCATCAAATCATAGAATCCTCACAGTGTAGAAGGAAATCATTCAGCCCATCGAGTCTGCACTGATCACAATCCTACCCATGCCATGTCTCCATAACCCCATGTATTTACCCCAACAATCCTCCTGATACTAAATGGGAATTTAGTATGGCCAATCCACCTAACTTGCACATCTTCAGATTGTGGGAGGAAACCAGAGCACTCGGAGGAAACCCACACAGAGAATGTGCAAACTCCACACAGACATTGACCCAAGCTGGGAATTGAACCCGGTTCTCTGGCGCTATGAGGCAGCAGTGCTAACTACTATGCTGCCATGATCCAGAAGGATGGTGGAGTAAACTCTCAGCACTGAATGACTTATTTCCCACACTCCTATGTTCTTTGTTGTTATAGTGCAGGATTTAATCAGTTCCTTCCAAACCTTCAAGGTTATCATATTTATAATAACTTTTGAATGCCTCTTGTAAGGACAAGAATAATAACATTGCTTCCAATTGAAAATGATTTCTCAGCAGGTTCAAGAACTAATTGGAAGCACAATCAAAATGGGAAAAGCCATGTCAGTTACATACTCAGCGATGGATTCAGGACTGTTACAATAAGGCAAGATTTAGACAATGCTGTAAACAATAAGATTTGGATCTTACAGAATGAGAGAATTGTTACAACACAAAAAGAGGCCAATTGACCCATCCTGTCAGCACTGGCTTTCCGAGTGATCAACTCGCCTAATGCCAAACTGCCTGTAATCCTGCACATTCTTCCTTTTCAGATAACAATCAAGTCAAATGTGCTACAAGATGTCCTCTGCCAGCTGCAAAAGCTGTACTAAATCTCTGAGTGGAGATGGGCAGAATTTTCAGAGAAATTTCAACTGGAAATGCTTGTTTCCTTGAAGTTTGCACTACTCTCCCACTGAAATCGCGCTCCAAGTTTGACACAACTCTCCCAGAAACTCAGAGCCTTCCAGATTAGTGTTTTCAGCTTCATTCCAGTGTTAAATTGCAAAGTTAAGGCACAGATTGATGCTGAAGTGGAGGAATTAGAGCCTATTCCCAGGGAGTTTCATTCCATCTTGTTCTGGCATCACCTGTGGCCCTTCCTCTAGACTCATACTGCAATAACACTGTAACTTCGCTGCTTTACACCAAAGTTGCTACTGGAGCATTAAAGAAGGAAAAAAGAAAGTTGCATTTATATAGCACCTTTCATGACCATAAGATTTTCAAAAAGTGCTTTATAACCAGTGAAGAATTTTTGAAGTGTAGATGTTGTTGCTGTAACCAACTTGGTTGCGAGTGTGTTCCAAGGCGATGTCTCACTTTTAGGGTTTCAGTTAATGGTAAGAGAAAGCATAAGAATGAAATTGAAGCTTGTGAGAATTTTAACTCTGAACACATTGGCAGATCATTCTTTGCACAGTTGTTTGGTATTGTTCGACTTTTTGAACTTTTCCTTCTGGAATGTCATAGAATCACAGAACCCTAAAGTGCAAAAAGAGGCCCTTCAGCTCATCGAGTCTGCACCGAACACAATCCCACCCAGGCCCTACTCCCATATCATACCCACTAATCCCTCTAATTTACGCATCCCTGGACACTAAGGGGCAATTTCTTAGCATGGCCAATCAACCTAACTTGCGCATTTTTGGACGGTGGGAAGAAACCGGAATGCCCAGAGGAAACCCACGCATTCACGAGGAAAATGTGCAAACGTCACACAGACAGTGACCCGAGCCGGAAATTGAACCCAGGACTCTGGAGCTGTGAAGCAGCAGTGCTAACCACTGTGCTACTGTGCTGTCCCTAACCACTGTGCTACTATGCCGCCATATCACCAAATATAAATCTTCTGTTATACCATTAATGGCTGCCATCGTGCTCAGTGTGATTTTCATGCCCAGTATCAATAATGGTGTGAGGAAGGAGGGGGTTGGGTCGCTTTACAAACCCTGCCTCATTTTTATTCCATCAGATTATCAGCAGCTGACGAAGGGAAACGTATCTCCTCCAATGCCTTTCTCAAAATTCTTCGTCATGGAGTAAAAGGCACATGGGTTGATAGGCAAGAGAGAGTGGTAATACATGATTGAAGGAAGGTTTGCAGTAGAGTTTCCTTGTAATCAGTATTGGGACCCTTTCCTTTTCTTGATTTGTATTCATGATCTAGATTGTGATGGTCAGGGCAGCATTTCAAAATTTGCAGATGATACGTAGATTGGAAAACACTGCCATGTGTAATGAGGGTAGTCTGAACTTCAAAAGGATACATACAATGTGGTGCATTGGGCAGACAAGTGGAAGGTGAAGATGAGGTGATTCATTTTGACAGGACAGATCTGGAGAGACAATACAAAGTAAAGGGAGAAGCTCTAAAGTAATTGCAAGAACAGAGGGATCTCAGTGTATGTATATAAGTAATTGAAGTAATTGAAGATGGCAAGGCATGTTGCAAGAGCAGTTAATAAAGCATGTAGTATCCTAAACTTTATTACAGAAGCATTGAGTACAAGCACAGTGGTCAGCATTGGTGCCTCACAGTGCCAGAGTTTGATTCCTAGCTTTGATTATTATCTGTGCAGAGTCTGCACGTTCTCTCTCCATCTGCTTGGATTTTCTCCGGGTGCCCCGGTTCTTTCCACAATCCAAAGGACATGCTGGTTAGATGCATCGGCAATACTAAATTCTCTCTCAATGTATCCGAACAGGCATCTGAGTGTGGTGACTCGGTGATTTTCACAGTAACTTCATTGCAGTGTTAATGAATGCCTACAAGTAAACACTATAAAAATAAAACTAAACTTAAGAATCAGAAGTCATGTTGAACTTATATAAGACACTAGTTAGGCCTCATCTGTCTAGTTCTGGGGACCATGCTTGAGGAAGGATGTGAAGGCATTGGAGTGATTACAGAGAAGATTCACAAGATTGTTTCCAGTGATGAATCACTGTAGCTGTGAGGATAAATTCGAGAGATTGCATCTGTATTCCTTAGAGAAAAGAAGGCTGAGAGAAGACTTGATAGAGGTATTCTGAGGATTATGCTTGGGATAATTATTGAGAAACTATTCCTACTCAAGAGACTATCAAAATCTAAAGGGCACTGATTCAAAATAATTCTTAAGAGGATTAAAAATGATGCAAAGAAAAGATTTTTTATTCAGGAGGTGGTTGGAGTCTAGAATAAACTTCCTGAAAAGTAGTTGGAAGCAGGTTGGAGCGAGGTGTTTAAAAAGGAAGTGGATTGCAAATGGAAAAGAAAGAAAGTGAAAGATTATGGGCATAAAGCAGGGGAATAAAGCTAGGTAGAATGCACTTTCAGAGATCTAGTGCAGCCTTGATGGGCCAAATGGCCTCCCTCTGCACTGCAAAGATTCTGTGATATTTGTGATAGGAAGGTTGGAAAAGAGGTAAAGATCAGCTGTGATCAAATTGAACAAGAATGCAGTACTGAGTGGTTGAATGGCTCATTCACACCTTCCAGTCCACTTGTTTTGCAGCAACATAAGGTGGTATACAAAGATCATGTAACAGCAAGACAAAGAACTGGGTTTTCACCTTGGAGGCACGAAGCTTAAAACAGAAGCCCCATTCAGCCAATCTGTCTCCATGAAGATGAGCCTTCCATGCACGATTTTCACTCCTTCATACCCTCCCCACTACCTTCACAGTCACTCACCCAATATCTGTAATGGACAGACCTCAGGAGTCATGTAGATATAAAAAAAACTCTGAATAATCTAAGAGATCTCTCACTCATACATACTCACAGTGAACATCATGAAAACATCATGAACATCATTGAAAAATTTAAAAACTCTTCATATGGTTAATCCATTGTAAAAACAAATTCCCATTCACTAACTTCATCAAAGACAACCAGTCCTTTAATAGCTTCTTAAAAACCATCAATCAAAATGTGATTTCACCATCTCTCTCTTCCTTATGAACCTCTTGGGCAAAGTGGTCTTGGTACTTTTAAAACATATTCTTAATAGGCTCAGCTGTAATAAAAGCCCTGGGTCATTCCTGTATCTTCTTTAACATGGAATTCGCGCACTTCAATTTACACTTCTTTCTCAGTTCTGTGCTGCTAATTTTACAGTTCCTCAATCTGATTTTGGCTAAAGAGATACTCACAGTTGCTTCACCTGTGTATTCAGGTCCCAGATGCCTGATTTCCTTCACTGTCCTGCCTCCAGCTAGCCTTTGCAGCAACTTGGAATGGAAACATTTTAGCCATGTGACAACATGTGTAACTAATGGCAGAGGCCAAGCAAAGTCCTGACCTCTGCAAATTGTGGCTTAATATTTATAATATTATATTACTTATAATATTAAGTAACTCGCAGAAACTTTCAGGATAACTGTCCATTACAATTGAATGTAAAATTAGGAATTTTAAAGTTTATTTATTATTGTCACAAGTAGGCTTACATTAACACTGCAATGAAGTTGCTGTGAAAACCTCCTCGTTGCCACACTCCATCACCTGTTTGGCTACACTGAGGGAGAATTTAGCATGGCCAATGCAACTGACTAGCATGTCTTTTGGACTGTGGGAGGAAACCTACGCAGACATGGGAAGAAAGCGTTGGCTCCACTCAGACAGTGATGCAAGCCATGGGTCCTTGGCGCTATGAAGCTGCAACGCTAACCACTGTGCCACTATATAGCCGGAAAGGTACACAAATTCAAGACTGAGCAGTTAGAGCTGGAAATCCAGAAGAAGGCAAATTTGATTAGAGCAAAACAGAAGTAAAGGTGTCATCACTTCATGGTAACTATTCCCCAGACTATTTCAGGAACATCTAGGAAATCAATTGCCCTGTCTTGTTGCCTGGTCTGTGTTTCCATTGTTATATATTAATTTTCTCTGTTGACAAGAACAGACAGTCATAAGTATCACTAAATGGTCTGTGCACCTCATTAGATTGGATGACCACACCTGCTGTTGCTGACGAACATTTAACAGTTTTACACCAGTTGCTTAACATGAGAAGGTCAAAAGTCACTTGTTTGTTTGCCTTTTGTTTGCAGAAAAGAATCTGACAAAAAGTTGTTGTGCCCTTTTTGTGTTTGGGTTATTCTGACCTTGTGTCATTCAGGTCTCCACCATTAGGGAATGTTGCGGCCAATTTTTCATTTAGAAGGATACCTACTTTTGCATGTTTGCTGTAACACCGTTTTAATACGTTCCCTGGAATGACCTCAGTGAACTTTACGTTTGGACTTCGCAACAGTGCACTTTGATATACCTGAGATATGAGAGTCGGTTTAGTTCAAACATTGTGAGCTCGTTAATTGAAAATTGTGAATTCCTCATCAGCGGGGGAATGTGTTATCGACCTAAAAGACGCCAACCTATACAGTTTACAACATTTTTTCAGTTTCATTTTTGTTTCCAATGGGGCTTTTTTGCGTGTAATATATCCTTCATCGACTCCGAGCCCCATGTTGTCATAACAGTTGAAAAGATCTCATATACTTGAGTGCCAGCAACTGATTGATATGGTACAGCTCCATTTTCTGTCCAAGTACTTTGTTTTCTTTTCAATGGCAAACTTGCAGTTTGGACATTTTCTGCATCTATTGCTGCCTACATATTTTCTAAGTCTCTTAACTTCAGCTGGACCTGTTTCGGCTTAACTGTTGGTTGGGTCTGTTTCTAATGAACTGTTGACTTGTTTCCGTTCTCCAATTCTCTCATTGTTCTTCATGTAGTCACAGTGTCTTTCCTTGCCCTCTTTTTAGGGTCTTTCTTTGACCTTGTGGGATCTTACTGTGCCCTCCTTCTTGGAAATTTCAGTGCCTACTTCGAAGGTCTTTCATTGCATCTTCCTTGAGGTCTTTGTTGCTCATGGACTTTTTTGAGTGTTGCCCTTCATTTGGATTCTTCTCCAATTTTCCTGTCCATGTCAATTTTGAAATTGATCTGGGCTGGAATTTTACCGCACGCACCACGGGAATCGGAGTGGGCAAAGGACGAACAATAAACAAAGGGCAAAGAAAATTACAGCACAAGAACAAGCTCTTTGACCCTCCAAGCCCGCACTGACCATTCTGCCCGACTGAACGAAAACCCCCTACCCTTCCGGGGATCAGTGTCTGTTTTCAAGTGGGATTTTATGGTTTTGGGATGAGGAATCTGTAAAAGCTTATCAGTGGAAGCTCTCAACAGCTTATTAGTGGAAGAATTCTTGGCTTCAAATTCCTAATGACTTTAATCAGTCAACGGAGGTTAGCCTGCTTGAATATGAACTCCCTGATTGAGGGCTGAATTGATGATCCAATCCGGGAGCCCCATACTCTGTATTTAAACAAGCCTGTCAGTTCCTCTGGCACTCTGAATGGAGAACGCATAGAGAGTACTCTGCGTAGTGTTGTTGGATTTAGTAAGCAAAGGAATTCCTCTGAAGGGACTTCTGCAAATCTGCTGATCAGTGTGACTTAACGGCCAGAATTTTACCTCCTTCCCGCTGCAGGAATCGGAGTGGGCAAAAGGTGGACCATAGAAAGATCCATTGATCTTGGGTAGGATTTTATGGTCTCAGGATGAGCGAGGCTGTAAAATCTTTTGCAATGTTTTCATGAATAAAATTCCTACTAGATAGAAGGAGAATCAAATGGTTATTTTCAAGGAAGGGAATCAAATGAAAACACATTGAGACAATGGCCTTGGAAAACAATCGCAGCTGAGTGGGATACAAAATTAATGCCATGGTGTGAAAATCTTTATTTGCCTATTTTAGCGCAGAAATTCAACATTTTGTTTAAACTATTCAACATTTCTGCTGAGAGAAATATAAAACAAACAAACACACTGAGTATTTGTCTTAGCATATATTAAAACAAATTCAAGATCCAAGGAAATGAGTTTGGACATGAAAGAGACAGGTAGTACATTATTCAATTCTTATATGCTCCACCACATTTTCAGTAAGCATTGATTTCCAATTCCAATTCTCTTCCTGCTCCTGGTACTGCACTAAGGCAGACTTTTGTCTCGCTCTCTACAGCTAGTTGTTTCTAGAAAAGGTCACGAGTTTGTCGCCACAGCTTTAAAGCTTGAGGAAAACTACATCAAGCATGGTTGACCAGGAATCTCTCTGGCTCTTAACGCCAGCCATTGGCACTTTGGAAGGATTTTGCAAGTTGACACTCAGTCTGTTGGATGGGTTACAAATGCACCTACCTTGACCATTAACTGCTGGGATGCTACTTGAACCCAGCACTTCTAGCTTAGAAGTAGGGGTGCTAACTCCCACTGCCACCATAAGACTTCTTAAGCATTGAATGTACGGTTCAAAGTTGCTCAATGTGACACTGATTGGGAATGTGTGGGAGGCAAAAACAATTTTACCTCCAAGTGATTTTTCCCATGTGAAATCTCACATTCACCAATAACTACAAGTTTTTAAAATTATAGTCTCCAGCAATTTGTTAAATCATGGAATCATAGAATCCGAGAGTGCAGAAGGAGGCCATTCAGCCCATTGAGACTGCACTGACCACAATCCCATTCAGGCCTAATCCCCATGCATCTACCTAACTAGTCCCACTGATATTAAGGGGCAATTTAGTATGGCCAATCCACCTAATCTGCAATTTTTGGACACTAAGGGGCAATTTAGCATGTCCAAGCCACCTAACCCACACATTTTTGGAGTCTATGGAACTACCTTTCAGTACATATCCTATGTAATTTAGAAAGTAAATTCTGTGCTTGTGCCATTTGTCCTCAAGACACAGATTTGAATCCATCATTGATATTTTGCTTCACAAAGTTATCTAAACCCCCAAGCTTTCAATAAATTGCTTCTTAAAAATCTCGCAAAACAGGTATATTCTTTACGTTGGGAAGTGTCTAGTTTTCTAAGGAATGATATATCGGTGAGACCAGAAAGCAACTCTTTGTTTGATGGCAAGTTCCTAAACATCTGGATCGTATGCAAAACTCACATAAGGAGCTCAAGCTGGCTTTCAACTTGGTTTACTCAGGTCTGCCAGCCGTTTTACAGATTTGAGGGACAACTCTATTCACTACGTTGTATTTTATGTGCTTTTCTCAGTTACAAAAAGCCCTGTAAATTATGCAGATTGAGTAAAAGGGCCATAGGGAGCCATCCAAAGGTCACGGTACAGATAGAGAGTCATGTAGAAACTTTGTGCTGAATTCTCGGATGCATAAATGGGTGAGTTACAGTTTGGACAGATGGGGTCATTTAACAAGTCTGAATCCTGGCCCCAAAGGGTCCCAAGCTTTTGGGATTTATGAAAGGAGGGGGCCAAAGATTGGAGAATTCCGTCCATAGGCTGCCAGACTCAAAACAAAATTTGAGTTGTTACTTGACAGCCACTTGCGGGGTAGTGTTTGCCCAATCTTGTCTGTGACCGCTCCATTGCCAGCTCAGTGAAAACTCCATTCCTTGCAGTGGCACTGGAAAATCCCAGCCACGAACGAGGTCAGAGGCTTTTGGCATATGTTTTAACTTGTCTTGGGCAGTTGGGAAACCCAGCAATGAAGTGGGATGAGGAGAACTCTGGGGAGAGGGTTGGTGCCTGTTCAGCCAACAGGAGCATTTGTCCACATGGGGAGGGTGATAGCCTAGTGGTATCTTCATTAGGCTATTAATACTGAAACTCAGCTAATGTTCTGGGAGATCCTAGTTCAAATCTCTCCACAGCAGATGGTGGGATTTGAAATCAATAAACAATATCTGGAGTTAAGTATCTCAGAATGACCATGAAACCATTATCGATTGTTGGAAAAACCCATTTGGTTCACTAATGACCTTCAAGAAAGGAAATCTTCTGTCCTTACCCAATCTGGTCTACATATGATTCTAGAGCCACAGCAACATGGTTCACTCTCAACTGTTCTTCAAGACCAACTAGGGATGGACAATAAATGTTGGCCAGCCAGTGATATCAATGCCTCATGAATGAAGAGAAAAATATTAGATCCGTCCACTGTCAAGGCGGATGAGGTATCTTCTTGGGGGTCAGGGATCAGAATTCTCTATCCCCTTTTCTGAGATCTCATGAAATCCCATGGATTTGAGTAGATGAATAAGGATTTTTTTTTTTACTAATGTACAGAACATTAGTGAAGCCACACCTCGAGTGTGCAGTTGTGGAGTCCTTATCTGAGAAAGAATGCTCTTGCTGTAGAGGGAGTGCAATGAAGGTTTACCAGGTTGACTTTTGGGATGGCAGGACTGTCAAATGAAGGGCTAAATTGGGTAGGATTATATTCATTGAAGATTGAGAGGGGATCCCATAGAAACTCATAAAAATCTAAGAGGGTAGATTCAGAAAGAGAATGGTGGAGGAGTCCAGAACTAGGGGTCATATTTTAAGGATAAGGGGTAAACCTTTTAGGACTGAAGTAAGAAAAAAATTACTCAGAGAGTGGTGAACCTGTGGAATTCACTACCACAGAAAATAGTTGAGGCCAAAACATTGTAAGATTTCAGAAAGGAATTAGATCTCCGTCTTCGGGCTAATGGAATCAAAGGGTATGGGGAAGAAGGTGGGAGCAAGGTATTGAATTTGATGATCAGTCATGCTTATAATGAATGGTAGAGCAGATTTGAAGGACGAAATGGTCTATTCCTGCTTCTATTTTCTATGTATGCTTCTATGTATGTAATCAGCAGCATCCATTCTTCGTTTGGTATGAATTACTGTGGTTGTTGGACATTTGGTATTCTTGCATTTGTCCTGTTGAGGGCAAGATGAACATCTTCAACAACATGACACTCTCTTTAGCACTAATGGGCCAGAATTCTCCAGCCTTTCTTGATTGACGGCAGCCATCAATATGAACGGAGAATTTGGCTCTCAGCCAAACTTCCATTCAATGCAATGGGACTGAAGAATCCTAGCCAGCTGGTGCTGGCGGTGGTGGCTGGGGGGGGGGGGGGGGGGGGGTTGGTGGTGGTGGTGTTGTGGGGGGTGTTGGTGAAGTAGGAAGAAACTGGTCCAATTTGTGTTTCAGCTGTTCTAAGATTACTATGGAAAAGCATTGAATAAAAAAAGAGCTACACATTACATTGTTCATCAGGCTAAAAGGCACCTGGCTGAATATGTTATGAAAAATACTGCAATATTGAAATTTTTCGCCACCAGGAGATGCCATTAGTTCTTTGTCATGCAATGCATCCTGGGAGAGATGTTATTTCTGTAGACATTTTTAAATGCATGACCTACAATGTCCACCTGAATTATTGTTCACAATATGGACAAACCACAGATTTTATATGTCTGATGTTATTCCCCTAATAAAGAAAAAAATAAGTTTTCAGATGCACTGGTGATGAAATACTAAATTAAGCAGCTTGACGCAGAGAGAAATGCTGACGCCTGTCAACATTGTGATTCACATCAGTTCAATCATGTTTCATGAGTGTTCAGTAAATCAACATAGACTAAAACTTACATTTGTCAGACACTAAACAATCACATCGGTCATTAAGCCTACCGGGGTTAATTTTAGCTGTGACTTGGTGAGCCCTCTGAGCACAGCTGATTTCGATATCACTAGATGGCTTAGGAGTCGATACGGGAGGCGCCTTGTTGCAGTGAGCCTGCCCTACTTTGTGATAAAAAGCTCAAGGTTACCTCCCTGGCTGGAACATTGTTTACATTCAGAAGGCAGGATAAAGCCAACTAATGAGATTGCCACTTCATGACATTTTCTGCAGTGTGTTCTGTCTAAATGAGTTAAAGGCAGTATTCATTTCTCCCATTTCCAAAACAAAAAATGCTTGCTGCTTTCAGCTCCTTCATGTGGCTATCGTCCAATAGGCTAGCCTTCAACTTACTTGGCAATTTGAGCTTGGGTAGGTCTCTATTTTGCTCACTTTGTCATCCTAATTAAGCAATAACTTCAGTCTAAGCTCAAAGGAAACATCACTTAATGCTGTATCCTGTATTGTTTAAAACACAGAGTGATTATCTATCATTTTTGCTGTAGTGTTGCCTTGTGTACTCAAGGCTTGCAGGTATAAAACTGTTTCTTTCACCATTTCCATTAACAAAGAAATACATTGGATCTGGTTTTATCCCTCTTCTCAGGATCTTTCATTCCTGATTTGTTTTGAACACATGGAGTGAGATTTTCTGTCCACACTCGCCCTGAAATCAGAAAATCCCACCCAAGGTCAACAGACATTCATATGGTCCGTGTCCTGCCTGCTATGATTCTCATTGACGGGAAAATTCTGCCCATGGAAATATTCTTCAACAGCAGTGTGACTTTCCTCTCCAGTAGAGAGAGAGGGTTGGGTAGATTTTTATTGTCACTGCTTATCACTGACAGAATGGACTGCTTGCCCATTGTGGCAACCTGTTGCTCCTACCTCATTAAAACTTGACCGAATCAACCTCCAAGCACTGAAGATGAAAATCTACAGTAGTATATTAGTAAGTTATTTCTAATTCATCAAGATGAAGATGTATGGAGATATAACACAGGCAGGAAATGGGGCTGAGTTATTTTGCCCTGGAATAATGATAGTTAAAGGACTTGGCTTTCCACAATTGCATTTTTATTTATGCCTGCCCATTAAGGCTATTCAGAAACAAAGTAAATACAAAGGAGGAGGAGGAGAAATGGGTAGCAAAGAACTTGCAGTGCTTTCATACCATATAGTTAGGCACACTCATTACCCATGTCCAGAGGATTGAAGTCTTTTCCCGATAGAGTACTATTAGGAACGGCATGGTGGCACAGTGGTTAGCAGTGCTGCCTCACACTGCTAGAAACCCGGGTTCTATTCTTGGCTTGAGTCATAGTCTGTGTGGAGTTTGCAGGCTTTTTCTATGCCTGCATGGGTTAAACCTACTAGTGACTAATAAATAGACTTAAACTTATGGTCAGAAAGTTGGTTTCAGTAAATGGTTTGTCAGGTATGAATTCTGATCACAGAACTCTCTGCAACATAATATTAAACTTGCCACTGAATTCTCAATAACACTGGCATCATCACGGTGGATGGTGTAGCAAATGAAACTGTGTGTGAAGAAGAACATTGCTCTATTAGTACAGAATAAGCTTTATGTCGCTTACACTCTGGTGAGCTTTATGTTGCTACACCTAGACAAGAGCATCTGAACTATTAGTAAGTGCCATACAGCAGAGAAATACTTTAATCTTTACTGTGGACTTACTTCATTTTAATAGACATTAAATATTAAATTCAAAGATGCACTCGATGGCTCTTGTGTTTAGAAACGTATCTGTTGATTCATGCCTGCATATTCTAGGAGATAATTTTAACTACAAGCAATAATCTATCATGGGGAGACATTAACTTGGCAATATATACCCTATTCAATATTGTCCTTTTACAGCACGGTGGCAGAGTAGTTAGCACTGCTGCCGCACTGTGCCAAGGACTCAAGTTCAATTCTGGCTTTAGGTGACCGTATGGAATCTGCACATTGTTCCTGTGTCTGCGTGAGTTTCCTCCTGGTGCTCTGGTTTTCTCCCACAGTTCAAAGATGTACCACAGTTAGGTGGATTGGTCATGCTGCATTGCCCCTTAGTTTCCCAACATCTGTGGGTCAGATGGATTGGAAGTGGGATAAGGCAGGGAGGTGGCATTGGTAAGATATGTCATCAGAAAGTCAGTGCAAACTTGGTATTGTAGAAGGAGGCCATTCAGCCTGTCAGGATTCTGTAATTCAATGCATATTGCCTAAGGTTAAAATGAAATGCTCTGAGCAAATTTAATGTATGTGCAGTGCATGCAATACTATGTGAGACACTGGAAGACTGGATAAGGTGATCTTATCTGCATTAGCTTTTGCATTTATTGATCCGGATAGTGATGAATGTCAATGTCTACAGCTGGGATTTTACAGTCTCGCTCGTCCCAAAACTGTAAAATTCCACCCGAGGTCAACAGAGGTCAATTGCTTGCTCCAATTCCCATGGGAGGTGGGGTGGCAAAATTCTGGCCTATATTTCTGCATTGCATGGCAAAATGACAATGGACCATCATACAATGCTGAGTAATTTAAATGACATAAATTTTGAACTGAATAGGGGAAAAATGTTATAGTCTGTGCGCTTTTAGCAAAGACCAACATTTCTGGAACCTACACCAACATGATAGGAAATGACAAATTTCAGGATCATTTATCTAAAATAACCAAAAGTAGCTGGTCTTAGGAACTATGACAAAAAAGCAAAAAAGTTACTTTTCCACATTAAGAAGGAAACATTAAAATAAAGAATATGACTTAGGTTTGCTAGTGTTATGGTATCCTCCTAATACTTCTGATATCATTCAAAATATTTCATCAATCAAGTGAGTTCTTATCTTGAATTAAGAGTTTTAGTCCAAGAATTGAAATTTCCATTTCATTTACTTGATAAGCTTATACATTGTGCTTAATCTGCTCAAATGATAGCAAACAAGTTTGTGAATATAGTGAGTATTTTGTAATTATAGCCTGGTGGTTAGCCTGCAGGCGAGTCCTGTAAGGAGGAGCTATAGGAAGGCTGAGAAATCTGGAAGATTGGGTTTCCCAAATGTTCTGCATGATTTAATTGTGGAGTTTCTTTAGGTGAGGTTCCCACTAACAAGCTGCCTGATAGACAAACTGGAGGCTTTTGTGAAGTCTGTCACAGAAGGCCGAAACCCTATGTATATTTGGGAAGTAAGAGAGATCTTAGAGAATGAGCAGGAGGGAGGGGGCCTGATTCCGGGGAGACAGGATGCCTAGCTGCACAGCTGGCAGTGGTTGTAGTGGGAGGTGGAGGGCGGAGGAGGTGGAGGACGGAGGAGGTGGAGGGGGCACATGTGTTTGGTGGACACCCAATCATTGGCACTCCCAATTGTGAGATGTGGTCCAGTGATGGTAAAGGGAATCCTGCCTGTCAAGTGGGCTGGTGAGGGATGTCGGGTAGGGGTTGTGGGGGAAGGGGGGGGATGCAGTTATGCCTAATGCTGGTCTATTGGAGCAGATGCTGGTTGAGGGAAGGATGATGTTTGAGGGAAAGATGGTGGTCCGCGGTGTTGATTGGGAGGGGAATCGAATAGTTATCGGCAGAAGACATATGGGAAAGCAAACGATGGTCTAAGGGGCAGACAAAAGGAAGAGGTGGGCTGAGATGAAACAGACCAGCCCAGAACCAAATCATTTACCTCCAAGATTCAGCCTTTCTCATCTTCCATGTTGGGTTGCCAAAGCCCCAGAATCCTAGGAGCTGCTATTGTTTTATTGTTGCCGGACTAGTAATTCAGAGATGCAGGGTAACACTCTAAGGTCCTGGGTTCAAATCCCACCACAGCAGATGGTGAAAATTGAATTCAATAAAAATCTGGAAATAAAAGCCTAAGGATGAGACCACTATCATAAAATCCCATCTGATTCACTAACGTCCTTCGGGGCAGGAAATCTGTCATCCCTACCTGGTCTGGTCCACATGCGAACCAGACCCACAGTAATGTGATAGACTCTTAAATGCCTTCTGAAATGGCCCAGCAAGCCACTCATGGAATGATAGAATCCCCACAGTCTTGAAAAGGCTTTTCCACCCCATCAAGTCTGTACCAATTCTCTGACAGAATCTCTTACCAGGTCCTCTCCCCTGCTCTGTGTCCGCAACCTCACACATTTCCAATGTACCCTGCACATCTTCGAAGCGTGTGAGGAAAACGGAGCACCTGGCAGAAACCCATGCAGACACGAAGAGAACATGCAAACTCCACACAAATAGTGACCCAGAATTGAACCTGGGTCCCCGGCGCTGTGAGGCAGTCATCACTCAGTTCGAGGGCAATAAATATTGACATAGCCAATGATAATCACATCCATGACTGAATAAATAAAAGTATTTAAAAATGGAATAATAATTAGAATAAAGGCAGGCAGCCCTTTTAGAGTATTTAAATCATAGAGTGCCAACAGTACAGAAAGAGGCCATTTGATTCACTGAATCTGCACTGACCAGAATCTCACCCAGGCCCTATTCCGTAACTCCACTTAATTACCCTGTTAATCCCCCAATCACAATGCTCAATTTTGGCTTTGATCATAATGTCAGGGGATTAGCAGGGAAAATATGTAGGATTATGGGAGTAAAACCTGGGTGGGATTGTGATTGGTACAGATTCAATAGGCTGAATGGCCTCCTTCTGCACTGTAAGGATTCTATGATTCCACACAGCCAGTGACCCAAGGCTGGAATTGAACCCGGGTCCCTGGCACTGAGAAGCAGCAGTACTAACCACTCTGCCACCATGCCGATTTACTTGCTTTCCTGGGCCAGGTTCTGCTGCTTCTGCTAAAATCGAAAGTGGATGGATTAGAGGCAACTTTCATTCCTGTTCCAGATTCTTTCACATTTTAACCTCTCACACAACCCCAGCCCACTCATTTCTGGGAATTAAGATTCTGTTCTACATATCTCTAGAGGACCACAGTGCTGGCTCAAAGACTAAGCTGCCTATTGCAATACTCATAATCCATATTGATTTATTAGCTGGTATAGCTATTAAATGTCCTCCCCTTTCCCCATTCGTATCAGTAAAAGTCACTGACACTCTGCAGTTCAACCAGATGTTCAAATTAGGGACGAGGCTGAGTGAAAAAGTCCAAACATATTTCACAGCTAACAGCTGAACTTTGTACAATTTGGGTGGCAAAAACAGACAGCAGTCTTCAGGAGTAAACATTGGTGAAGATAAGCAGGAAAAAATGCTTCAAACAAAACTTATCGTTGACTCTTTGTGTACTGCAGTGATAACGTAATAGCAAAAATTAAGTAAACCGGCAACTTTTTCATATCTGCATTGTACTACATTACGATGAAGTGATAAGGCTGGTTAATTCAAAACAAGGAATTTGAACAGAATCATGGAGCAGCGTGATGGCACAGGGACCAGGTTCGATTGTCAGCCTCAGGCCACTGTCTGTGTGGAGTTTGCACATTCTCCCTGTATCTGCATGGGTTTCCATCAGGTGCTCCGGTTTCCTCCCAGTGTATAAAAGATGTGTGGGTTAGGTTGATTGACCATGCTAAATTGGCCCATAGAGTCAGGGAAACTAGCAGGATAAGTACTTGGGGTTACAGAGCCTGAGTGAGATCGATGCCAGTGCAGGCTTGATGGATCAAATGGCCTCTTTTTGTACCTTTGGGATTCTATGTTTCTATGAGACGAGAAGAGCCATACAGTCCAGGAAAGTTCAATTTTGAATTGCCTATCAAAACTGAATAGGTAATACAAAAATTCAATGATACGAGACCTCTTTAATTAGTGTAGGGTTGCCAAGAGTGATTAAATACTCTATTTTCATCATATGATTTGCCACTATTCTCCAGACATTTGTGGGCTAACATATTCAGCACTGTTACATAACCACCAGAATTTTACCACCCTGCCTGCCATGGGAATTAGGGCAGGCAAGGGGCAGACAATGGCAAGGTTTGTTGACCTCCGGTGGAATTTTGTGTTTTCGGGCTGAATGGGGTGATGAAATCCCACTCATTATTTTCCTATACCAATTGGGAAGTGAAAAGTGTTATTCTCCAACTCATTGGCCATCAGAAAAGCAGACCTTTTCCCAATTTTCAACATTTTTATGTCTGGTAAAGAGAGATGTAAGATAAATTTTATTTATTAGTCACAAGTAAGGTTTACATTACACTGCAATGAAGTTACTGTGAAATTGCCGTAGTCGCCACACTTTGGCGCCTGTTCGGGTAAATGCACCTAACCAACACACCTTTCAGACAGTGTGAGGAAACCCAAGCACCCAGAGAAAACCCATGCAGACACAGGTAGAACATGCAAACTCCACACAGACAGTGACCCAAGCCAACATTTAAACCCATGTCCCTGTTGCTGTGAGACAGCAATGTTAATCATTGTGCCACATGACGCACTATGTTCAAAAACATTAAAAAAAACAGTATTTTACTTTAAATGAGCTGATGATTTTTTTCCAGGAATGCAAACAGCAGTGTCCTTGAGATTAATTTTCAGTTTCTGGAGTTTTCAGGCCAATCTTGGAAGACTGGCAATCCTAGATTAATTACTGAGGGAGAAAACAATTGGGGTTCCTGATTGTTGTTTAGTGTTTCCTGCTGGAATGTGGTAGGAATCAAAATATGACAGAATTGGATTTGGCATATCAATAAATCATGCAACTGGGCAACATTCTCCACCTTAGAATTGTTGGAAGCCATTACCACATTAGAATCAAGGACCATAGAATTCCTATGGTGCACAGAAGACAAGTCTGCACCATATCTCCGAAAGAACTTTGTACCCAGGCCCAGCCGTTCATGCTCCCAATCCCATCCCCATATCCCTGTGCATTTATCATGGCTAATTCACCTAATCTATGAGATGGAGATACCAGTGTTGGACTGGGTTGAGCACAATAAGAAATCTCACAACACCATGTTAAAGTCCAACATGTTTTTTTTTGGAATCAAAAGCTCATGATTCCAAATAAACACGCAAGACTTTAACAAGAACAAAGAACAAAGAAAATTACAGAGTAGGAACCCGTCCTTCAGCCCTCCAAGCCTACACTGATCATGTTGCCTAACTTAACAAAAACCCCCTACCCTTCTGAGGACCATATCCCTCTATTCCCATCCTATTCATATATTTGTCAAGATGCCCCTTAAAAGTCACGACTGTATCCACTTCCACTGCCTCCCCCGGCAATGAGTTCCAGGCAGCCACCATCCTCTATGTAAAAAATCTCCCTCATGCTTCTCCTTTAAACCTTGCCCCTCATATGTTAAACCAATGCCCCCAGTATTTGACTCTTCCACTCTGGGAAAAAGCTTCTGACTATCCACTCTGTCCATGCCTCTCATAATCTTGTAGGCTTCTATCAGATTGCCCCTCAATCTCCGTCGTTCCAGTGAGAATAAACAAAGTTTCTCTAACCTCTCCTCATAGCTAATGCTCTCCATGCCAGGCAACATCCTGGTAAATTTTTTCTGTGCCGTCTCCAAAGCCTCCACATCCTTCTGGTAGTGTGGCTACCAGAATTGAACAGTGTATTCCCAGTGCAGCCTCATTAAGGTTCTATAAAGAATCAACATGACTTGCGAATTTTTAACTCAGTACCCCGGCTGGATGTGGGATCGGGATGTGGGAGGAAACCAGAGCACCCAGAGGCAACTCACGCAGACATAGGGTAAGTGTGCAAACTCCGCATAAATATTTATCTGTGGCTGGACCTTAACATTATGAGGTAGCTGTGCTAACCACTGTGCCCCCAATGGGGAAAGAAAAATAGGTAAATAAATAACAAGAACAGCTACATAAATTGATAGCAGAATCATGATTGTTAGAGAGGCTGCTGTGTTTGCAAATAAAGCACGATTTCACCTATTTGTCATTTGCAACAGATCAAACCATGTGAATTGTCTAAATTCCTTTCCTAATGTATTTTTCCCACCAAGCTACAAGAGGAATGTTTTGTTTCTGAGAACTGGTTTAACAAGTTCAGCTACAAGCTGTGCTAAAGGTGCAAAGAAATTAGCTGTAGACTGGTCTCAAACACAGGTCCTTTCCTGAGCCGTAGCTATTTAGACAGCCTAGTGGAATATTTTCTTGATGAAACTGTTTTAACAAAATCCAAAGCTGGCAACATTTTTCAAGCAAATCTTAGAATGAGACATTAAAAGAACCTGTAAAATATCTGTGCTGAAACGAAAAGAAAGGTTTTTCCACGCAGTAAAGCACAATGTTTGGTAATAACTCAATAAAAATTGAAACACAAATGAATAATTCTCCAATTACGGCTCTCTTTATTATGGGATTTATTCCTCTGCATCTGTATGCAAAGAAAGAACATGTGTTAACTATTTCCATGGTCTTTTAGGTGACCACATTATACAAGCAGTTAACGGGGTCCTCAGAGTTCACTATACAGCAAATAATGGATAGCTGTAAGTGATTATAGAACAGCAAAGTTTATTTAGGGGGACTTGGACATTGCCACAATGTTATCTGAATTTCCTCATCTGAATGTAGTTATTTGATGTTTGTTATTTTGTAAAATATATTGTTCTCCTTTGCTTTTCCTATTCCATTTTATAAAGACAAATGTACATCTATATCCATATCTGTTTTCTCAAGAAGCTAACGAAATTCGTCATGTCCACTACGACTCCTAACAGTTTTTAAAGATGCACCATAGAAAACATCTGACCAAGACCACATGAAATCACAGCATTGTAAACGTAGCCCAGTCTGTCACGCAAACCAGCCTTCCATCCGTTACTCTGTCTACACTTCCCGCTGGCTCAGAAAAGCAGCCAGCATGATCAAGGACCCCACGCAGCCTGGATGTATTATTTTCCACCTTCTTCCATTCAGAAAAAGATGAAGCAGTCTGAGGTCATGTACCAACCAATTCAAGAACAGCTCCTTCCCTGCTGCCATCAGAACTTTTGAATGGATCTATTATATATTAATCTGATCTTTCTCTTCTCCCTATCTGTAACTGCAACACTACGTTCTGCACCCTCTCCTTTTCTTTTTCCCAATGTACTCTATGAATGGTATGTTTTTGGCTGTATAGTGCACAAAAAGCAATACTTTTCACAATATTCCAATACATGAAGCAAAAATAATCAAATGTATACATATATCAGTATGCTGATTCATTTATACATGCTGTGGGAGAGTTTTAACATAGAACATAGAACATTACAGCACAGAACAGGCCCTTCGGCCTTCGATGTTGTGCCGACCAAAATAAAAAGCAATGCCCCTCCAAACTAAACCATTCCCTTCTCCTCCATATACTTATCAATTAACCTCTTAAACGACACCAAACTTGGCGCATCTACAACAGCTGCAGGCAGGGCATTCCACTCCCTAATCACTCTTTGAGTAAAGAACCTACCTCTGATATCCGTCCTATAACTCATACCCCTTAATTTAAAGCTGTGTCCCCTCGTGCTAGCTTTCTCCATCCTAGGAAAAAGGCTATCACTGTCCACCCTATCTAAACCTCTAATCATCTTATATGCTTCAATAAGATCCCCTCTTAGCCGCCTCCTTTCTAACGAAAACAACCTCAAATCCTTCAACCTCTCTTCATAGGACCTGCCCTCCATACCAGGCAACATCCTGGTAAACCTCCTCTGTACCCTCTCCAATGCCTCCACATCTTTCTTATAATGTGGCGACCAGAACTGCACACAATACTCCAAGTGCGGCCGCACTAGAGTTTTGTACAGTTGCAACAGTTGTACAGTTGTACAGTTGAAAGTTTTCTTTCATTATTTGCCATTATTGTTAGGACTATTATTGCTGATTCTACTGAGTTCCATTTTTCATACACAATGCCTTTTGGGCCTTTGTTGTCTTCTTCTCACTCAAATAGGGGTCTAAGTAGCTTTGACAAAAGGTCATTTAGAATCCACTGATAACTATGATACCATTGTTGTTTGTCGGAAAAACCCAACTCGTTCACTAATGTCCTTTAGGGAAGAAAATACATGCCATCCTTACCTGGTCTGGGCTACATGTGATCCAGCGCCACAGCAATCTGGTTGATTCTTAAATGCCCAGATGGATGGGCAATAAATACTGGCCTGGGCACGGATGCCCACATTACATGAATGAATAAAGAAAAACGTCTTCCTAATCCTCTCTCACTTCCTTTCCTGGACTAATAGCATTAACATTTGGTGAGCTGATGACTCCATGGGTTTTGGCAGCCATCCAGCACCTTGCTCAAGGAAACATTCTTGATTGGTACGGTCAACCACTGAATTTCAGCAAGCTATTCAAATGCAAAATACATCACAGGCAAGCACATTCCTTTGCCCATCTAACAGGAATTCTCAGTATGAACTATTAGATGTAATTGTAGAATAACCTTGTAGAAACAAAACATTTGCCTTATCAAGTCTGTGCTGGTATTTTCTTCTCTTCATTAGTCACAAATCCAGTTTCTACTCTAGCTTGCTTGCTTTCTGTGTCTTTCATTGTTTTGCTTTCTCATGCAAATATTTCACTTTCTGCTGAATAGGACCAATTTTTTTCTTGAGAAAGACTTGTGACAGATTATTTATCGTTTCATCATCCTTCTTGTAAAGAGTTGGACTTATTTGTTTGCTTTATGATTACTTATCTTAAATTTGTGCAATGTCATAACTGTCTTCTTGACCAGCATGGTTGCACTGTGGTTAGCACTGCTGACTCAAAACACCAGGGGCCCAGGTTCGATTCCAGCCTTGGGAGACTCTCTGTGTGAGTTTGCATGTTTTCTCTGTGTCTGCATGGGTTTTCTCCCACAGTCCAAAGATGTGCAGGTGATGTTGATTGGCCATGTTAAATTGACGCTCCATGTCAAGGGATCAGAGGGGTAAATATGTGGGGTAATGCGGATAGGCCTGGGTGCAATTATTGTTGATGCAGCCTTGATGGGCCAAATGGCCTCTGAATTGTAAGAAGTCTATAATTCTAGGAAAATAACCAACACTAAAATTATTAAAATCTTCAAAATCCCTACTGTATTACTTGCCAACCTTCTCAAGTCTAGTGGAAAAAAAAACCCTAATTTCTACAGTCACTTTTTAAAACTCATCCATGGTAACATCTGAATGAACATCCATTGATCATTTCCACTGCTTCTATTTCCCCACCTGAAATTAGAGTGCTGACATCTTATGGTTCTCCAAACGCAAGCTAAGTTTGTAGAAATAAATCTATTTTTGTAAGAAACTTATACCTTAAGCCACAAAACAGAATATTCTCTTTTATTTGAGGACAATGAAAAATAACTTTACTTTAGATGATCGCTTAAGTAGACATTCAATTTTCCAATAACCAGCTCAAGGTGATTCTTAGCTTTTGATGGGTTAGTTCTTTTCTTTTCCTTTCTCAGCCTGGGAATGTACAATCTCAGAATTTTCTTTCACTGTAAGTTTCTATTTTCTCTGGAGATTCTTCCTCTAGCACAAACTGAGCTTATTTTTCAGCCTTTTTCATTACCTTCATGAATTTGATCTTTTCAATTTGTATTACTATGTGGTAAAGCATAGCATCTTGCTGCCAATAACTGCTTTCCCTCTCCCAGATTGTGTCAGGCAAACTTTGTCTGAGAGTTTTTCAGGGATATCTTAGATATCCCTTCCCTCTTGAATCCCATCTCCATGGCAGTGAGAATCACTGTATTGTATTGAGATAAAAATGCTCAACAGCTTTCCTTGAGACCCCAACTCTCCTTTATCTTGGAAGTAAATGGGCAGTTTAAAACATAACTTTTTACAACCTAGCCTTAATAACACTTTTCTGGAAAATTAGACACTCAATGTTTTTCCGACATGCAAAAATCTTGCATCTTCTTTGCAGTCAAACAATTTGGATATGTCCAGGTCTTGTTGCAGTTGGGCATTGACTGTTCCAGTATCTGAGGTGTTGTGAATGTTACTCAGCATTGTGCAATCCTCAGCGAATATCTCCACTCCTGAGCTTATGATGTAAGGAAGACCAGTGGTAAGCAGCTGAAAATAGTTGGGCCTGAGGAACTTTTGGACTTCTTCCAAAACCAGTTCCTCTACCCCTTTAATTGTGATCTTTAATTACATTATTAAAACTTGATATTCATACTTAAGGAAGGACTCTCCTGGCTTCCAATAGCTATGCCCCTCATCTGGTCAGGAGGCAAGTTAAGACTGGAAGCTGGGGGAAGTCAGCGAGATCAATGGGAGTGATTATTAATCACCATTTTAATTGCCTTCTGTTTACAATAGGATTAAATATAACTAGAGAGAGACAAACACATATGGAGGAGGCAATGGCAAATTGGAAGAAAAAATTACTAGGCACAGATACGCCCATATGTTAGGTTTTGATTTGATCTTGATTTCATTTGATTTATTACCGTATGTATTGGTATAAAGCAAAAAATGTTGTTTCTTGTGCATTATACAGACAAAAGGTGGGATTTTCCTGTCCTAGCAACACGGGATTTGTAGTGGGCGGGACTGGAACACACAAAGGTCACTTGACCTCGGGCAAGATTTTTCAGTCTTGGGGTGAGTGCAGTTAGAAAATCCTGCCCAAAGAGTTCATAAAGCACACAGTGGAGGAGAAAGGACAGGATGCAAAATGTAGTATTATAGTCATACCTAGGATGTAGAGAAAAATCAACTTAATATAAAGTAGGTTGGATAGTAGTAGGGAAGAAGCTGTTCTCGAGTTGGTTGGCATGTAATCTTAAAATTTTGTTTCTTTTGCCTGATAGAAAAAAGTGAAAGAGATGATGCCTTGATGCATGGGGTCCTTGATTATGCTGGATACTTTCCTGAGGCAGCAGGAAGTGTAGAAAGAGTCAATGAATGGGAGGCTGGTTTGCATGATGGACTGGGCTATGTTCATGATCCTTTGTAGCTTCTTGCAGTCTTGGTCAGAGCAGGAGCCACACCAAAATATGATTTGGATTTCTATGGTGCAGCTGTAAAAATTAGTGGGATTCGTAATGCACATGTCAAATTTCTTTAGCCTCCTGAGAAAGTAGAGATGTTGGTGGGCTTTCTCAACAATAGCATCAGGGGCATGGTAAAATGTTTTGACATCAGTTTTGACAAAAGATTTAACCCACACAAGTACTGGACGAAAGAATAATATTCTGATACAGAACAGTGCGTTGTGAAACCACATCACAGTAACTGCACCTAAAGCAACACAGCAACATATGTGATATCATTGTACGGTGTCATCCAGCAATTGTAAGATTTTTGTCATGCTGCTTTACTTCATTTTTACATCTGGAAATCAAAGTAAAGCATGTTATGGTTCTTTTTGTATGCAATCTGACTTTCATCTGAGTTCAGCTTCAATAAAAAAGTTGGAAGAACCTTTCACTATTCAACATTCATTATTTAATTAATTGTATCTACGTTTTACCAGAAACAGCGTAAGACGATGCGTGACATTGGTTGCCACTGTCATAAATTAACATGGATTAACTCTTTTAGTGCTGGACCCTGCGAGACATACCATTATGTCCACTTTAAACTGTTTATCTATGACAAAATTGTACAGAATCAAATAGGATAGTTCTTTACATACTGTGAATATCTAAGGTGCTATTATTTTCAGTATTCAACAGGATTGGATGATTGGGTTGAAAAGTAAGGACTTTGTACTGAAATATTGGCTCTGTAGCATAAATGCCAGAATGTATATTCAAGCAGTGAAATGTAATGGTGCTGGCACAGCTACAGATTGCACACTATTACGTAGAACCATAAAATTCTTACAGTGCAAAAGGAGGCTGTTCATCCTATTGAGTCTGCACTGATTCCCCGAATAGCATCTTGCCCAGATCCTCTAGGTCCACTGCCTCTGCCCTATCCTGTAATCTACATCTCTAACAGCACCCCCACCCCTGGCACTTAACACAGCTAATTGGCAAATCCACCTAACCTACACATCTTTGGACACTAAGAAGCAAGTTAGTGTGGGCAATCCATTTTACCTTTTCTTTATTCATTCATAGGTCATGGGCATCACTGGCTAGCTGGCATTTATTGCCCATCCCTAGTTGCCCTTGAGAAGGTGGTGGTGAGTTGCCTTCTTGAATCACTACAGTCCACATGCTGTGGGTTGACTCGTCTTTCGGGAGGGAATTCCAAGCTTTTGACCCAGTGACTGTGAAAAAACGGTGGTGAGTGGCTTGGAGAGAAACTTACAGGTGGTGGTGTCCCCATGTATCTGCTGCCACTGTCCTTTTCGATGGAAGTGGTCGTGGGTTTGGAAGGTGCTGTCTGAGGATTTTTGGTGAATTGCTGCAGTGCACTAACAAATCTTTGAACTGTGAGAGGAAACCAGAGCACCTGGATGAAGCCCATGCAGACAGAGGAAAAATATACAACCTCATCACCCAAAGCTGGAATTGAACCTGATCCTTGGGCACTGTGAAGTAGCAGTGCCAATCACTCTGCCACCAGTTGGGGTAAGAACAATTGGCAAATGAATAAAAAGGCCCATTATACAAATTGATGCAAAATCATGACTGTCACGAAGACTTTTGTGTTTGCAAATCAAACATAATTTCACCTAATCCCAAATCCAGAGAAACAAGAGATTATGAGTTTTTACTATATTCACACTTACAAAGATTAAAGATCAAAGAAAATTACAGCACAATAACAGGCCTTTTGGCCTTCCAAGTCTGCATTGACCATGCTGCCCAACTGAACTAAAACCCGTTACTCTTCTGGGGACCATAATCCCTGTATTCCCATCCTATCATATATTTGCCAAGATGCCTGTTCAAAGTCACTACAGCCCCCAGCAGCGAGTTCCAACCACCCACCATCCTCATACATCTCCTTTAAACCTTGCCCCTCACATATTACCTTTCTGATAAAGTTAGTAGTGTCTCATAGGCAGTGACTTTTCATCCTTTAATGAGTGGCTGCAACAGTCTTACAGAATGGAGATCAGCATATCCCCCTGCATAGAGAGGAGAATCGGTAAATAACTTTCCCAGGTACTTTTGCATGCTTTCCCATGATAGATTCAGGACTGGCATCAGGAGAACTTTGACCATGAGATGACCTTTATCTCCTGGAGTTTATTTTCGGTTCCCTGATGTTGAGGATGCATCATGTAGCCTGAAATAGAAAGGAGGAAGTGTAAGCAAACCAAAAAAAACATAAGCCACTTAACAAGATTTTACAATTCATTAATGAGGCCACCAAATCTATAAAAAAATCGTTTTTAGCTAAATTCATACCACTTTCAGAATGGATACAAAACTAATTAACTACTATATTCTCCTGACAGAATTTCAAGGTGGAAACCAGGTTTTTACAACATATCAATACTAAAGTCAAATTGAGCAACTGTATTTGACAACTCAGTACGATTAATCCATTGATGCCACATGCATAATACTACTAACTGGTTTCTATTTAAGATAACTTAAAAGTAACATTCATGGAATTGTAGAAGAGAATCATAGGATCCCAACAGTGCAGAAGGAGTCCATTCGGCCCATTGTGCCTGCACCAACTCTCTCTGACAGAGTACCTTATCTAGGCCCTTTCCCCCATCCTATTTCCATGACCTCACACAATTATCATGGCTAATCTATCTAACCTACACATCTTAGCACACTAAGGGGCAATTTAGCATAGCCAATCCACCTAACATGCACACCTTTAGGAGTTCAAAATTGGGATCAATCTGAACTCAACCTATACCATATTTCTCCAGAATAAAATCCAAATTTCAGATGCACTTGTCCCCTTTCATCTTAAAGCAATCATGCACACACACTTATTTTCCATTTGGGGAATAATACCTGAGGTGATTATACTGTTGAACCATGTTATGAAAACTCCTTCTATGATCAACAAGACCTGGTGTTGGACTTGAAAGGGAAAGAAATCCCACAACACCAGTTTAAAGTCCAAACAGGTTTATTTGTAGCAAAAGCCGCAATTTTTTTGGGATGGCCTGACCCTTTGCCAGGTGGCTGGGAGTTCTGATCATTAAAAAAAGGACACAAAGACACAAACTCAATTTACATGCATAATGATTGGAATGTGAGTCTTTACAACTAATCAATTCTTAAAGCTCTCTCCACTCACATTGTCTGTACCTTTAAGCACAGGTAAAAGAGATGTGTATTGTTTCCAGACAGGAAAGTTAGTGAGATTTTGCAAGTCCAGACAAATTACAGATAGTGTGACATGAATCCAAGATCCTGGTTCTCATGTGTGCGGAACTTGGCTATCAGTTTCTGCTCGGTGACTTTGCACTGTCGTGTATCATGAAGCCGTCTTGGCGAATGCTTACCCAAAGATTGGCGGCCGAATGCCTCTGACCGCTGAAATGTTCACCTACAGGAAAACAACAGTCTTGCCTGGTGATTTGGACTTGAACCCAGAGATTGTGGGATAGAGATGAGAAAGCGACTATGATGCCAGAAGACCTCCCACTTGCCTCTATAAGTTGCTCATCATAATGCAGTTGACAGAACTATCATTCTGCTTATCTGGTCTGTTTTTTAGGTTCATTTTTCAATAGAATGATTGTCTGAAGAATTATTCCACTTTGTTTGACACTAAGCTGATTTAACCATCTGACCCAATATGATACATTCAGGTTTTGAATTGTTCCTCAGTGCCTACTTACGTACTTTTGGTGGTTCAGAAAATCTAGGGCCGAAATTCTCTGACCTCACCCATGGCTGGAATTTTCTAGTTACACTGCAGTGAAGAGTCTTAGGTGAGCACCAAATTCCATTTTCGCTGGCAGCAGTGGCAAGGTGATGGTGGCCATTATGTATTTATAATGGGTTTAGAAAGTCGAAGAACATTTTAAATGTAAAGAGAGTAGAGAAGCTATTTCCTCTCTTTAAAAAACCTGGCAGTCATCGAGACTATCCATCTTAGGTTGGTTAGCTCAGTCGGGGAGCCAGTTAGCTCAATTGGCTGGATGACTGATTTGTTATGCAGACTGATGCCAACAGCAGAGGTTCATTTCCTGTACAGGCTGAGGTGATTTATTGAAGGTCCTTCTAAACCTTCTCCTTGCCTGAGGTGTGGTGATCTTCCCAGTTAAATCACCATCAGTCATCTCTCCCCCTCAAAAGTAGCCTTTGGTCATCTAGGACTATGATGACCTTATATTAAGTTGATCTTTCTCTACTCTCTAGCTGTGACTGTAATACTATATTCTGTATCTTCTCCTTTCCTTCTCTATGAAAGGTATGCTTTGTCTGTATGGCGCACAAGAAACAATACTTTTCACTGTATACAAATACATGTGACACTAATAAATTAAATAAAATTCTAAAGTAATTGAGCTTCAGCCATTTTTGTCTCAACAGTTGATGTAAATTTTATTTAATGACTTTGTGAACTGTTAGTTTGTTATTTAGTTTGAATTTCACTCAGTCCAAATTCTGAGCCAGAATTCTCTCAAAAAAATTCTAAGTCGAATTGCATGAAAATTGGAGTTTTTAAGTGAGAGTTCTGAGAAGAATTTCCCATATTCTGTGCACTGTAGAGGCCACCAGTGTGAATATTATTAAAAATAATAATATTATTAGCGGGTTTCTATTCCCACTGGAGAGGCTGAAATCAGCATGTTGAACAGACCATTGAGCAAGTGCCGATCTGTCAGTGCCACGATTGGCGCCTGCACAGTGGCCCTGCATTGATTGCTTCCCGATTGTTGGTCAGCTGCATCACTCCAGGCTGGCACTACCAAGGTGCCAAAGCTCAGGGGGTGCTCCCCATGGCACCTAACCCTCTGGGGGACCCAATTGCACACTCCTTCACTCCAGTGGGGTCGGGTTGCTAGTTCCCTGTTAGTCGAGAACCAGAATAAACCCTGTTGGAGTGAAATACATCTGGCCGGGAGGAAGGGGGAGAGACAAGGAGACCTAGAGATTTCAATCGTGGGCCCACTAATTGCAATTAAATCAATTATAAAATATTTAAATCTGCGCCTTCCCATAATTTCCAGTGTGGGAAATCCGGCGCTGGGAGGCGTTGTCACAGTGGAAACACACGCGTGATTCCCGCCTATCGCCTGCCACGAGATTTTCTCGACCCATTGCGTTAAAGCCGCCCTGGAATCTGAACAGAAACTAGAACCCGATTCTGCTGTTATTTTGTTTATCACTCTCGGTTTCACTTCTTGTTCAAATCCTGCCTCCGCTGGAAACGAAGGATGCTGGGGAAAAATGCTCACAGGGCCGTCCAGCTGAATATTAATTCCAGGTGCTGTAATTAAGAAATCATTACAATCTATTGCATTTGTAGTTATTAATCTGACGGATTTGCCTTAATATTCTTGAGAGTGAAATATAATGGCGCATGTGTAGATCTGTCGGATGTATATGTGTATATCAGACGCCGATACACCTACTAATCACTTTGACAAGGAACCAGGGCAGACTGCAATGTTTTCTCAAATTTTATGAGGTACAAGTATCAAATTTTACATACAAATAAACTCTCTAAAAAAACGGTACAGACTGAAAGCATTCTCATTCAATCGAAGTAGCCTTGAAGCTAGCCCACCCAGTCCAATTATACATTTTTCATAAAATATTCCAATATACAGATACAAATAAGGCCATAAGACATAAGAGACCACTTGGCCCATCAAGTCTGTTCCAACATTCAATCATGGCTGATATTTTTCTCAACCTCATTCTCCTGCCATAACTCCTTATTAATCAAGAACTTATCTATTTTTGTCTTAAAGACATTCAATGAACTGGCCTCCACAGCCTTCTGCAGGAAAGTGTTCCAAAGATTCACCACCCTCTGGCTGAGGGAACTCTCCCCCCCCAACTCTGTTTTAAAGGATCATTCTTTAGGCTGAGGTTGTGCCCCCTGGTTCTAGTTTTGGATTTTTCCCCAAGAGAAATGTGTGTCAACATAAATTTAGATATCGAGGCTGGAATTCTCTGGCTATTCATGCGGATGGGATTCTCCTGTCCCGCCGGTAGTGCAATCTCGCACATTGGTTTTCCTTAGGTGTGAGGTGACAGCAATGGGAATTTCAATCGACAGCAGTGAGACCAGCGAATCCTGCTGTTAGCAAACAACGCACCAATGGGAAACATGGGGCTCAGAGGCCAGAGACTCTTACCCCAGAGTTTTGAATTTCCCCCAAGAAAGGAAACAAAACTTGTTTCTTCCTGAAAAATCAAGACTGGGGCTGAAACCATTTGTCTATCAGTCACCACCATCTCTAGAAAGAGAAATACAAGTTAACATTTGTCACTTTTCAAAAGATCAAATTAAACTTCCTCTTTGCAAATGCTAGCTTGCTGCGTATTTAATTTTCTAACTTCAGATTTTGCGTACTTATTTTCACCATTGGTGGTTTAATTCTTTGTGAATTAGAACAAAGGTGCATGAATAGAGAACAGCCATGATTTAATTGAATGGCAGGACAAGCTTGAGGGGGTATTCCTCTCCCTATGTATAGGCTCATGCTACATGAGGACTGAAGGCGATTGTGTAAGGCAAAATTTAATGAGTGTTTTTCAACATCATTGTAGGCTCTCCCTCACTTTTGAAAAGTTGCCCGGTTTGGTAATTGGTTCTGACATCAACAGAGGACAATAGCGTTGAGCTGAAGCAAAGTGGTTTTTCATTATCTGGACCTATTATTAAATTAAGCTGATACTCATTGTTGTGCTCTGATAGTTCAATGTGGGCATCGAGAATATGGCCATTGGAATTCTGAACCTCAATTTTTTTTAGTGAACTTCAAATACATAAATGATACGATTTGCCCAACAATATCTTGACTGTAGCGGCTACAAGAAAATAATTATTTGTGTCCTATGAGAATTCAGAATAATATTCCTCGAAGTACAGGGTTGGGAGAGCACATTTGGAGAATCGTGTTACTTTCGCTGAAAGTTTTACTGAGGCTAATCTATCAAACGGTCTTAGGTCTCATTGCAGGGAAACACATCGACCAAGAACTTTGGTTCTAAGCTGCCCATAGTTCTATTCTGTGTCCAAAAAGTTGTTCACACTTCAAACACACACTTCTTAAAATATATTTCTTTGTGTCACAAGTAGGTTTACGTTAACACTGCAATGGAGTGACTGCAAAAATCCACCAGTCACCACACTTTGGCCCCTGTTTGGATACACTGAGGGAGAATTTAGCATGGCAATTGCACCTAACCAGACGTCTTTCGCAGTGGGAGGAAACTGGAGGAAGCCCATGCAGACACAGAGAGAATGTGCAGATTCCGCACAGACAGTGGTCCAAGCCGGCAATCAAACCCGGGTCCTTGGTGCTGTGAGGCAGCAGTGCTAATCACTGCACCGTCCCATGGTGCAGGTCAGATCTCTTCCATAAGGACATGTCAAAAACAACTGTTAAGTCGTTATATATTTATCATAGTTTAGAAAGTTGAAAAATATTTTAAATGTTAAGAGGGTAGAGAACCATTAGTTTGTTAGTGGCCAATCTGAATTTCATGAACCTGTGGGATATAGTCTTGGGAAAAGAAGTTGAGCAACTTGGGGAAGAGCATTTATTAGGGCAGTCTGAATTCAAATGGTTATTTATGAAAATCTGAAGTTGTATTCTTGATGAAAAGGAGTTCATCACTCTTGAGGGAGAAGGAGTTCTATAGGTTTTTTATGATTCACTGTGATCGCTGATATGTGGGTTGGTTGCTCATAAAAATTGTAGGGTCTGTCTTAGTTTTGTCTTTAATATGTTATTTGTTGTTTGTTTTGACCATAATTTGATTGTTAATTCATGTTCATTTCGTGTTAATTCTGGATGGTAAAGATAGATATTATATGATCTTGTATGATAACGATTTCTTCTTTTATTAAAACCATAGAATCTTGTGGTATTAATCTCTTATTAAGTTACTTGGATTTCAAATTTCATCTACTTTAAACAAAAGTTACTGGTCCCTAACTGAGACCATTAAAAAAATGCTGGTCTCATCTATGATCATAACATCCAACTCCATACTATAGTACTATTTTTTTAACAGAGGGTGGTGAATGTCTGGAACAAGCTGCCAGTGGTAGTAGTTGAGGCAGGTATAATTTTGTCCTTTAAAAAAACATTTAGACAATTACATGGATATGATGGGTTAAAGGGATATGGACCAAACGTGAACAATTGGGACTAGCTTTAGTTGTTTAAAACAAAAAGGGTGGCATGGACAAGTTGGGCCAAAGGGCCTGTTTCCATGCTGTAAACCTTTTTGATTCCATGGCTATAGCATCCATCCCTGATTCTGCTCCTGATCTTCTCTCTGATCCCACACTGAAGTCCAGCTGCTACTCCACCAGGCCTTTGCAATTTTATCCAAAAAATGTGCAAAAATCCTGTCGCTAGCTCTGCACATTCAATACATTAATAAGGATCTCATCCCAAAATCCCAGACTTCTGGGATCCCCCATTTCAGCATCTGCGAGTGAGCTGCCCAAAAACATCAAATGTCGAGTTTCTGGATCATTTTCTTGTCTGAGGCCAACACATAAAAAGAGAAGTGAAATTGGGATGTTCTTTGCAACTTCTTCATTGCACAAACAAATCACAAGAACATCCTGGAATTTCTTGCCGATTTCAGTGGATTAAGAATTGAGAGCTCATCGTCACCACACCGTGAGTAAAAGAAAATTCCGCTGAATCTAAACTTAACTTTTCTTCAGCAGAGCACGGCTGTGAGATCAATAAAGTGGTGGAAGTTCTGGCGAGGGTTTGTGTTTATTATCATTAGCAAAGTGTTTACAGCATGAAATAAAACAAGACCGATATAAAGTACAATGTCGGGTAATGAGATGTTATTTGCCACGTAGATTTGTACTTTTGCCTTTGTGCTGCTTTTTTTCACCTCCTTTGTGTGCCCAGGATGAATGACATGGCAAACCTGTGGTGCCGCACTAGGCATGCTGAGAAGAGGAATGCCAGCGCCTCCCACTAAACGCCCAACTGCTCTTTTGTCATGCGAATATGGGGTCCTAATTACAAATAGTGGCATCCCTGCATCTTACTGTCTTCTGTCCAATGTACACACAATAACACTGACACGGACTTAAAAGGCAGGAAAGAGGAGACCCCAAGACTTAATGAATCCAATCTAAACACCTCTCACTAGAAATGTCAAACATATCCCCTCAGACAAAACAGGGCTTAAAGAATATTGTTCTCTTATTCATTGTCCAACTCCTTTAGCAGAGAGGGGATTTTTAAAGGAGCGTACACCACAGTGAATAAGACAACAAACAAGCCTTCCTCGCACAAAAGGACTTTTAAGAGGGAAAATGTATGAATAAAATACTAGACTCTTCAAAAGCAGAGATAGAAAAGTGCGAGCTTTGTTTTCAAATGAAATCAAAACAACTACATTCAAATCTTCGTAGAAATGTGTTAATATTCCTGATTGAATTAGTTGGTGCAGCTGATTTAGAACTTTTGAGCTTCCAGTGTGACAACTGTGGATTTTTGACTGCCTGCCAAAATCTAAGAACAGCATTTAATGAGAAAGTAAATCAGCTCAAGGTTTTCATGTATGATCCTGCCTGGATTTTTAATATTCAATTGTTCCAGAGGCTTTGAGGCATCACGCAGCATTATGAGGACTTCTGCTCCAAGATTTTGCATTGGTGATTTGTTAGGGCTGAGCACCAGGGAAGGTAGAGCTCAATAACTCAATATTAAAGGGAAATATTTAAATCCTATCCTTCCATCTAAAACCTGAGACATGGTGCTTGTCACAATTACACTATCGCAAATTAAGAACAACCAAAATCCATATATCTGCGAGATTTCATTCAACATAAGTGTGCTGGTTCTGTTTTACTTGCTGTGAATTTGCAGAACTGTATCCTTTGCAGAGTTGTCCATGGAAGAGGGCTGCAGGATGCCATGTGTTGTTGTCATGGCCTACCTGTTATCAATGCAGCCAAGTTTGATTTGGGTATCAGCGGATTGTCTTGGCTGGCCGACACAAAGAAAGGTTCTAATTACAAACACTAGCTGTCCAACTAGCACTGCTCATTGAAGTGTGCTAATTAAATGTAATGTTGAAGGAAAAAAGATTTGCAGTTTGTATAATCCCTTTCACAAATTCAGGACATCCCAAAGGACTTTACAGCCAATGAAATACATTTGAAATGTAGTCTCAGTCCTAGTATAGATCTAGTTGTAGTTTTGGCTACAGTGAAGTCTCATTGAAGCTTGTGATAATGACATGGGTTGGTCTGCTTTCAGTGATGTTGTCAAGTGATAAATATTCAACATCGACAATAGGCTTCACATCAAAAAAAAACTTGCTTATGGTTTGGATGGAAAAGCTTTCAGTGATCCACTTAACCCAAAAGATTATGAATGTAGCTCTTGAAGAGGAGATGATGTCCCAATGTCGTAATCTTCTCCGTCACTCTAAGTGATCCAGTGTTCCAACAGGAACAATGACATAGAGTTCTTCGCACCACTTATTATAGACAAGTGTTCAATATGCTATCAATGCACAGTTGGGCATTGTCAGACTGCTGTGAGGTCCTATATTCCAGGCCAACAATTGGAAATTATAAATATCAAGATCTTTATTGCTAGAGGGTCAGTAATCAGGTCAAACAAAAGAGGGGAAAACAGCCCTTGAGAAAAAGTAAATTGATATAGTGATGGCCATTGTAGTCATCCAGTCCTTGGATATGAGTCAAAGACAAGGGGGTTTTTATAGCCTCGATCATCCTGAAACTATAAAATCCCACCCGAGGTCAATGGATCTATCCATTGCCTGCCCCTCACCTGCTTTGATTCCTGTGGTGGGTAGGACAGTAAAATTCCAGCCAAGGTTTGATTCTAGATCTGATTCTTGCACATAATCCACAATGCGGGAATTATAAAATCAATGAAAGTTCAAGGCCAGGGCTCAGAGATCTGGGAGCATCTCGAATGACCCAATTTCTGAGAGTCTCAAATGAAGAAAGTTCCTAAATTGGTCATGGAAAACTTGCTGCCTGGGCTTTTGGTTGCCCTGGGGTCCTCAAATTGCTGCTTGTCTTACTGTGGGATGGATATTCCGCACTGAAGGGCTGTTAGCCAATCACAGCTCTGCAGTTCTACTGTAAAAAGAGTGCCACAGGATACAATGGCCACAAAGGGACCTACCCAGCTGATGTGCACTGGATCTTTTGGACATAGGTAAGGTGGGTGGAATAAGGTTCCAAGGAGGGTGGTGATGGCCAGAGAGAGGAATGGGAAGGGGGAGGGATTGTCGCCAGTGTTGACATCTTGCACGTCCCCACCCACTTTCCTGGTTCTAATGTCCCTCACAAAGTGCCCCATCCCAAAAGGCTTCAGGTTTGCATGGCAAATCCCTCCTCACCCGATGCTGATTGAATGCCAGTGGCAGTGCCATGGGGCCATTAAGTGACCCTTAAGTAGCCCCTTGAAGGGCTCAATTGGCCTATGGCTTGAAAGCCACCTTTCCTATCCCAGACTAAATCGGAGGAGTGGGGGAGATAGAAATGAGATAGAAATCTACATACGATGCACCCTCTGACATAATTACATGACCTTCCTATCTCCAAACTCTCCTCTCAAGGGGATATTTAATTCTACCTCTGGTTTCTGTGATCATAAACAAAGTCCTTCATTCCAAACAAGTTTGAATGAAAACTTGAGCCATAATTCCACTAGTGCAATTTTTGGCAAGTAGCCAATCACACTCAGAGTGAAAGGTCTCTCCTTCATGAATGACCAATATGAATTTTCCTCAAATTTCAATCAAAAAATGGCAATTGCAAATTAAAGAAGTTGTTGGTGCTGTTCATTACATCCTCCTAATTTGTTTGGAGCAATATTAACAATGTAGAGGTTTGTTGAATTGTATAATATATTTGAAACAGGATGTTATATAACAGTGGTAGACAAAAAACTCAAATGAAAACAGTCCACTTCATTTCCACTTATCAGAAAACACTGAATTCTTTTTCTTTTCTGCCTACAGTGGATTAACATTGTTAAGATTTCCCTTATATTGTAAAAATTGAGAAAGATTTTGAGTCGTTGGACTGATGCAAGTTTCAATGGGCCATTGGTTCCAATCTGTTGAGTTGAGAAGTTGAATGCACAAGTATTTCAAAGTACAGAATACTCTGTAGTCACATAATAGATTAATGAAAGAAGCTATTTTCCAGGTGTTGAGAAGCACTTTGAGGAACAAACAATATTTAACAACTTTACTCGGAAAATCTTATTGAGAATTCTCTGAGTGATATAATACATTCTCGCTGAATTCTCTTGTACTGATGCACATTCACTTTCTCCCTCGATATAAACCTACACAATTGGTAATTATTGCTATTTATAGATAGTAAATGCCACTGAAACAACATTAGGGGCAGCATGATGGCATAGAGGTTAGCACTATTGTCTCACTTGTATCACTGTCTGTGCAGAGTCTGCATGTTCTCTCCATGTCTGCATGGGTTTCCTTCGGGTGCTCCAGCTTCCTTTGAAAAACATGCTAGTTAGGCGCATTGGCCATGCTAAATTCTCCCTCACTGTACTTGAATAGATGCCAGAGTGTGGCAACCAGGGGATTTTCATAATAACTTCATTGCAGTGTTAATGTAAGCCCACTTGTAAATTAATAAATCAACTTCAAACATGTAGAAATTGAACAGCGTGTAAAATAAGCTTTTTAATGCAACAATTTAATAAAACAAAATATAAATTTCTAGGTAGAGAAATGCTTTGATTTCCATAACGTGGATCAGTGAAATGGAAACAAATAATAAACTGTATGAAATAAATGTAGAGAATAGAATCTCTACAGTGCAGAAAGAAACCATTTGGCCTAATGGATGGAATTTTCACAGTGGGAATCATAGCAGGTGGGACAGAGAATTTGGCAGACTGTTTAAAATTCTGTTGACCTCAGCAAGAATTTCCGGTTTTGGGACAGTGCAGGTGGAAAATCCTGCCTTTTTTTTGCCACTGAGAACAATTGGGATTCTTGGCAAAGCATGCAGAAATAAGGAGATTATGCTAAAACTCTACAGAATATTTAATTAGCCCTCAGCTAAATTAATGTGCCTAATTCTGAGGACCAAACTTTCGGAAGGAGGTCAAGAGCAGATGGACTAGAATGGTATGCAGGGTGAGGGATTTTCATTACGTGAAAAGACAGGAGAACCAGAGAGAGAATTTCTACAGTGCAGAAAGTGGGTATGCAGCCCTTCGATCCTGCTCTGACAATACCAGCCAGACACTATCCCCATTACCCCACAGGCAGGATTTTCCAGCTATACTTGTCCCAAAATCGGAAAGTCCCACTCAAAACAATGGACCTTTCCATGGTCTGTCTCTCATCTGCTCCAATTCCTGGGGCGTGCGGAATGGGGAAATTCACCCCCTCGTATTTACACACATTCTGTTAATCTCCTTGACACTAACGGGCAATTTAGCAATGGACAATCTATCTAACACACGTATCTTTGGACTGTGGGAGGAAACGGGAACATCCAGAGAAAAAAAACCATGAGGAGAACATGCAAACTCCACAAAGACAGTCACCTGAGGCTGGAATTGAACCCAGATCTTTGGAGCTATGAGGCAGCAGTGCTGACCACCACTCTACTTAGAGACAATCAAAGGGAGATTTAATAAAGACGTTCAAAATTTTGAGAATGTTTCATAAAGTAAGCAAGGAAAAACCAACCACTAAAATGGTAATGCATTGATGATTTTACCTCCCTAATTGCAAGATTGATCTTTTAATTTTGCTTACACATTTTTGCAACAAGTTGGATAATTTCACACATTTCCTTCAAATCATAGAACCATAGAATTTACAGCATGGTTGGAGTCCAATTGGCACATTGTGCAGGCATTTTGAAATATCTGTCCAATTTACCCATTCTTATTTGGTAATATTGGCAAATTTACAATGAGGTTGTGAAGCCAAGTCATTAAACTGAATCCAAAACAGTAATTGGATCCAACATGATACCTGGGTAAAAGCAAACATTTTACAGCATTTTTTATTTATGTTACCTGAATTATTTACTCAGTACTTGATCCCTTCTCAATACAGCAACTCTAACAGATTGATGATTATTGTTGAAGAGGACATATGCTGTTGAAGCTTTTTGTCTTGTACTCATCAGGACAATTTGCAATAATACCAAATGAACTGATGCATTTTCAATAGCAAAACCTCTATGAATCAATGTTCACTTGCAAACAATGAGCATTGTCTTTGAATGCAATATAAATTCTTGTTCCCTTTATTATCAGTACTTTTAAAAATTCATTTATAGAACATGGGTGTCACTGGCTGGCCGGAATTTATCGCTCATCCCTAGTTGAGGTGGTGGTGATGAGCTGCCTTCTTGAATCATGCCAGGCCACATGCTGTGACTTGACCCATAATGCCGTTGAAGGAGGAAATTCCAGGATTTTGACCCAGCAACAGCGAAGGAACCGGGTCAGGGTGGTGCATGGCTTGGAGGGGAACTTGTGGGTGGTGGTGTTCCCATGTATTTTCCGCCTTTGTCCTTCTAGATAAAAGTGGTATTTTTGCACTAACGTGATGAGTGCAAAATGAAAAACTTTGACAATATTTCTCTTCTTAGCAATACTCAAGTTCTGTTGATGATCTTTTACAAATAGAAAGAGACATTTTTAATAATTCTATGAATTTCTTTTTATATTATCTTACAATTTTTTTCACATTTTGGGATGGATGCTCAGTGCACTTGAACTATTTATACTGCTTTTTACTGATTGTAAAATTATCTGTCACAGATGTTGTAAATGTTCTATCAGAAATTCCTAAGGGAAATTCCTTTAAGTTCAGTTTTAAGCCTGAACTGGTCTCCATCCATGGCGAATGAATCCCAACCAGGAAGCTCCAGTTTAGCCAAGATATGGATTCGAGGTCTCATTGCAGTTATTTGAGCAGACCAGTGGCATCTGTCCCATTTCCATGGATGACTCACTCATTTTAATAGGTATCACTATCCGACCACTTGTATCACCAGCAGTGGGCTAAAGACAAAACTCAGAGGTAAAGGATGGGGCACAATCATAGGCCAGCAATGACCCTCAGGACCTAGAGCTAAGAGGAGCTTTCCTACTCCATAACAAAACTAAAAAAAAATTGTGTAAACTGTCACCTTAGATGCATTCCCATCATGGGAAAACTGAGTGGAGCAGGCAAACTTAGTGCAATTTTACAATTGGGATTGGGAGCAGAGAGACAGGGAGAAGTCTATTCTAACATTCAGTTTGATCAGTGCTAATCTGTGTCTTAACTACATTTAGCTGTCTTTGCTATGTATTCCTTAATACTCTTGCCTAACCAATATTGAAATTTTCAATTGACGGAACCTCAGCAGTTTTTTGGGGAAAGGGAGTTCCAGATTTCACTATTGTGTGAAGAAGTGCTTCCTGACATCATGCCTGAACAGCTGACCTCAAATTTTAAGGCTGTGCCTCCTTATTCTGGATTCTGTCCAAAAGGAAATAGTTTCTATCAACCCTACCATACCTTTTAATCATTTGCATATTAATACATGTTCACTGGCAAATACCTGAAGCCTGACGTCTTTTTAGATGGCCTCCCCAGGTGCCTGAATAATGGCATTTAAACAAACAAGTTTATTTATGAGTGTCACAAGTATTTTCACATTAACACTGCAATGAAGTTACTGTGAAAATCCTCAAGTCACCACACTCCGGTACCTGTTCGGGTACACTGAAGGAGGATTTTTTTTTAAGCATGGTCAATGCACCAAACCAGCACATCTTTCGGAGCACCTGGAAGAAACTATGCAGATACAGGGAGAACTTGCAGTCTCTGCACTGTGACGCAAGCCAGGAGTCGAACCCAGGGCCCTGGTGCTGTGAGGCACATCATGTCGCTCCAATGCGTTACCGAATATCAGATCAGATATTCTTCAAACATTCTTGGGATACATCCTTAGGAAGCAGGACATTGATGCAGATTACGGAAAATCCAGAAAATTTTCCTACAGACCTGTGCCAGGTAGCAAGAAAAGTAGTCAGTGGAATTGTTTGGGTAATAGTACATTATGATCATGATATAACAATTTGGTTTACTTTGAAGGAGGATTCTCAATCTCAGAAGACCTTGGTATTGGGGGCTCATGTACAAAGAACACAGATCTCAGGACTCAGTACTGAATATTACCAGCAAGCTACCTATTTATACCTCAGTAAAGAACTATGCATGCAAAGATTATACTTTGACACAATGAGGTCTAATTTCTACCCTATCCTTACCCACCTGAAGTCGAACACCATGTAACCTAATTAATATGGCTTGCGTCAGGCAGTTGAGATGTTACCATCTCACAAATATAAATTATTTATTCCGCCTGTAAATTTCTATGTTTTTCATAGACGTTCATTCCAACTAGTGCAGTGATATAATTATACTGACAAGATTTATGTTAAGAAATTGTTGCACTCAGCATTGCATGAAAGGGTGATTGGTTTCTCATTATAATTGTTTAGAATGGAAAAATAATGTGGCATTTTGTACCATAAATCTAACGTTCAATTTCCAAGTGTTTCACAGACTGTGCATTTTCAGACCCAGTCTAATTGAGCTATAATTTGGCACCTGGCACAGGTCTGTAGACATATTCAAAGATCATACTGAGGTTTGCCTTTCGCTGCACTTTACCGCTTAACACTTGGGCCAATTATGGGTTCAGGTGTCGTACTTGTGTTCGCATTAATGCAGTGGGTGCCAACTTCTGTAGGCACTTCTGAAATTGCCTCTGGAGGTAAACGGGTGTGAGGGTAAATTCAAGAAGGTTAGACTCAACAGGAGTGCAGATCAGAGATAAGTGAATTACTGGGGAATCAGAAATGCTGTAAATCAGGCAAATAGACTTCTACAAGAATCTCATGACAGCACTGACATCAAATGAGGCTCACTGAATTCTCAAGAACATGCAATAAGAAACTGAATATTTTTTATGTATTTCTTACTTGTTAACTGCTTACTAAGCAACAAATGACACACATGATTCACACCAGTTGCACAATTGATGTAACAGGATGGGAAAAGTTTAGAGGGATATGGGTCAAATGCAGGCAAATGGTACTAGTTCAGTTTAGGAAACCTAGTTGGCATGGAACAGTTGGGCCAAAGGGCCTGTTTTACCTGCTGTATATTTCTATGACTCTATTGTCAGAATTTGACCAGCATGTTCACCCCAGTTGGGCTCACAGAATGGCATTTTCTTTTGGTCTTGGGTGGACGAAGTGGTAAAACTTTGTCATATGACCATAAGTGCAATTTCTGAACAAGGGTTAGCTCCTAAAACTAGAACTGCAGCAAAAAAAAAACACTTGTCACCCTCACTGAGCGATCCCTAGACTAAAGTTCTTTAACCACTGTTCCTTCCAGATGGCAACAGCAACATGAGGCTCGGGAATAGCACGCCAATACTAACGAATCGCAGATCTCTGTTCCACACCACATATGCTCCTCAAATTGGACAACATCTTCTCCACGTCCTTCCAAATGCAACAAGTAATGAATGCCACATTTACTTCCCCACAGTTCCTGCTTAACTTGCAGGTCGGTGTTTAGTAGGAAGTACTCGCTTTAAATGATGAAGAATTTATTGAAATTCCCACAGATGGCTTATAATTGATAGTCAGGGCCACATGTGTAAAGCAGGCTTTGGGGAGAGCTCCTGGCTCCGTACATGAGCACCCTAGTGTGTATGTTATAAAGCTGCCTTGACTCACTGAGTATCCTTTAAATACTGATGTGCCTGTGGGGGAATGGGAATTGCAGGGGTGTGTCTCTGTGTTCTTTGCGGATAAAGAATCATTGCTCAGTTGTCCATTTGTTGTAATTGACCTAACTGCCAGGCCAACTTGTTGAAGAAGTGTCCACTTTTCTGTGAGCCCACTATAAAGAAGAAAAGTCTTTGCAACCAAATAGCAGCCTTTATGAATACAAGATGACCCAAAGCACTTTACAAACAGCAAAGTACTTTTGAAGTGTATTGGCTGCGATAGCTTTCTTCCTTTTCTTAGTCTCTTGGGATTGAGGATGAATTTCTTCCACTCTGGTTTAGCGGGGGTCTAGGACAGCTGATGGGTCCAATGTGCGGAGGCTTCGGAGAGGGTATGGAAAAGATTTATCAGGATGCTGCCTGATATGGAGGGCATTAACTATGAGGAGAGGCTGGAGAAACTTGGCTTCTTCTCACTGGAATGATGGAGGTTGAGGGGTGACCTGATAAAAATCTACAAGATTATGAAAGGCATGGACAGAGTGAATAGTCAGAAGCTTTTTCCCAGGATGAAAGAGTCAATTGTGAGGGGGGAATAGGTTTAAGAAATAAGGGGCAAGGTTTAAAGGAGGCAAGTTTTTTTTTAAACACAGAGTGTGGTGGGTGCCTGGAACTTGTTGCGTCTTGACAAATATATGAATAGGATGGGAAAAGAGAGATATGGTCCTCGGAAGGGTAACGGGTTTTAATTCAGATAGGCAGCATGGTCAGCACAGCCTTGGAGGGCCAAAGGGCCTGTTTCTATGCTGTAATTGCCTTTATTCTTTGATCTTGATCTGCAGACTCTGCTGCATGAGTGGTATTGGTGTTTGGAAAAGTAAGGATAGATGAGGTATTTGGATTATTATATATTCTTCTGACACCTCCACTTCACCTCTGCATGCTCTCGACAAAGCATCTTGATGTGTTCTGCGCCATCTCAAATGAACCTTCTCCATTTTGGTTGGTCACAAGCTAGAGGCTTCCATGAATCAGCGAGGATGTGTAATTTGTTCAAGGATGCTTTGAGGACATCCCTAAATTTTTCTGCTGTCCTCCTGGGAGTCATCTGCCACGATCAACTTCCAGACAGAGCACATGGAGCAAAATCCTGCAGATGCTAGAAATCTGAAATAAAAACAGAAACTCCTGGAAAAACTCAGCAGGTCCAGGAGCATCTGTGGAGAGATTTCTAAAGAAGAACCATACAGACTAAATGATAATTCTGTTTCTCTCTGAAGTTTTTTTTTGAGTCTGTGTGACTTTTCTTTAGCATTTTTTGTTTTTTTGAGTCTGCACATTCTCTCTGTGTCTGCATGGGTTTCCTCCAGGTGCTCCGGTTTCCTCCCACAGTCCAAAGATGTGTAGGTCAGGTTGATTAACCATGCTAAATTGCCTTTTAATGTCAGGTACTCTAGCAGGATAAATATGTGGGGTTGTGGGGACAGGGCCCGGATGAGATTGTTGTTGGTGCAGACAATGATAAGCCGAATGGCCTCCTTTTGCACTATAGGGATTGTATGATTCTACAATAATTCAATTAGAAATAATGGCAGCCAATTTACACACATCAAGCTTTTACAAGCAACAACGTTATGACCAAGCAGTGCGTTCAATGATGTTGATCAAAAAGGACCACAAAACAAATTTTAACTCACAATGGGGACCAATTAACTTTTAGTTATGGGCCGGCTTCTCCGACTCACCCGTGAGTAGGATTCTCCACTCCCACTGCTGTGAATGGAGATTTGCCTGAATGCCAAATTCTCAATTTTCATTAGCAGCGGTGGTGGGGGGGACGCGCGAGAGTTGGAGAATTCTGCTGTAAATTGGGTAATCAGCTTCACCACCCATTACAGACTCTGAGGAATTTTCAATACAACTGAATTCAATCATAAGGAAAATCAGATGGGATTTACAATGGATAGGTCTATTGCTGGAAGCTAAATGGCCTAGTGATATTACCATTCATCCAGAAATTCTGCTAATGTGCTGGGGAGTCGATGGTAGTCATGATGTCGAGATGCTGGTTTTGGACTGGAGTAAATACAGTAAGAATTGTCACACACCTTCCACACACCTGATAAAGGAACACTGTTTCCGAAACCTTGTGGGACTATTATCTAATAAACTGGTTGGACTTTAACCTGGTGTTGTGAGACTTCTTAAAATGTTTAGGGACCCAGGTTTGAATCCTGTCATGGCAGATGGTTGGGATTTGAATTCAATAAACAGAAATCTGGAAGTAAGAGTCTACTGATGACCGTGAAACCTATTGTTGGAAAAACCCATCTGGTTCATTAATGTTCTTCAGGGAGGGAAATCTGCTGTCCTTACCCGCTCTGGCCTACATGTGACTCCAGAGCCACAGCAATGTCGTTGACTCTTAACTGCCTTCCAAGTAGGGATGGTCAATAAAAGCTGGCCAGCCAGTGACGCCCATGTCCCACAGAACAAATAAAATAATAGATGTGCAGTGAGTAAATGAAATCTCATTGCGCTTAAAGTTAAATGTATGCTTTTGCACACTGCACAGTAGACTTTTCCCATTCAGAAAAATTTAAAAACTGGAAGTTTGAGCAGTTGGAAAATTGACTAAAGGGCTTTACTGCCAAAATTCCAGGTTTCCATCTGGCAGAAGTTGAGCAAATAATTTACTGACGTTTCAAAAATAGACGCATTGTGTTTATTGAAATTTATTAACTAAAGGGTCCCACTTGGATAAACTGGCATCTAGAAAGAAATTACATTTGGAGTTAATAAATAGCAAGTCAAAGTTCACGTATACTATTCTGATGTTACTTATCCCTGCCCCACTGCCACCACTCATTTATCACAACAGTTAATCAGCAAAATTCACTCATCTGGACCTTTGCCTATTTTAGTTGCTCACCACCCTCACAAATTCCTCTTCACACTAAGTTTTTATGTGCTTATTTGTTGTCCCCCAGTCTAAGTAAAATTTATTTATTAGTGTCACAAGTAAGCTTACATTGACACTGCAGTGAAGTTAATGTGAAAACCCCATTTGCCACACTCAGATTGCTGTTTGGGTACACTGAGGAAGAATTTAGTACGGCCAACACAGAACCAGCATGCCTTTTGGACCGTGGGAGGGAACAAGGGCATCTGGAGGAAACCCACGCAGACACAGGAAGAATGTGCAAACTCCACATAGAGAGTGAGTCAAGCCCGAAATTGAACGTCCATCTCTGGTGCTGTGGGCAGCAGTGCTAACCACTGAGCCACCGTGCCACCCTCTTGGGATTGAGATGAAACAAATTGTTTCAATCTTTAAACATGCATCTTTCTCATTGCAAGCACAGCCATGACAGCAGACCCATAGAAATAAATTTGAAAAGACTTTGGGGATACAATTCAGGGTTGCTTCATTCCTTTATCCTGACATAGCAAGATCCTTACCCATTGATCAATGCTATGTGCGCACATGAGTAATTTTATAATCTTAACATACTGCCATTGGGAATTGTGCCAAAAAAATCACCAACCTACGTTTATGCACCAGCTGTCAACGAAGAAGAACATCTCCGAGTGTTCTACAAAGTGTTGAGGAGAAGTGCTGACCAGGAGACTGGGAAACAATTAAGGGAATGAGGGAATTGTAAGCATGGTTGAAGAGACAAAATGTCCCAGGAGGAGAAGAGGAATTCCTGCTACACTGCGGTGGTCAGTTGTGCAAATAAATAGGGATAGGGAGAGTCTTTGGCAAGTTAGCCATCTTGTGTTCTGATAACAACAGACCCACATTCCAGAACTGGACCACGTCATTCCCTGACATTCGTGCATGGGGCAAAGAGGCTATTAACTCAGTGTGGACTGAGAAATGGGACAGATTTTTCTTCAAATATTCATTCAAATCTGCTGGTAACAAAGCAACAGGCACTGGTGCCAAATGATTTCAAAATAATTCAAAAGCCTACACAAGACATCAGAAATGAACAAGGAAATGGTTAGCACCACATGCTTCTTGTTCCAAAAGCCAGAAAGACAGACAAAGCGTTTCGGTGCCCACAAGAAAATTCCTCAGGAGATGAGACAATTAGTGCGGGGGCGTAATTCAAATTATATCCTGTTTTCCATCCTGCGACTCGAGCCTGTGCATGTCAACCGAACAAATTGACAAAAGCTGATGGGCAGTTTCAAATAAAAAAAAAGGCCGAGCTGGCACAAAACGCCTAACGGAATCGTAGTCCTGAATACAGGCCCACTAACACTTAAAAAGCAGGATTTAGATTGGAAGTGTAACAGAACGTTGACTTGCTAAAGATATATTCTGCAGCTGCACCCAATAGCTCATCACTTATATCGAAACAGAGGAAAACCTAAACTAAAATTTGTAGAAATGCAATTTGCTGCAGTCCTAGGTTTATAGAATCATAGAATCCTACAATACAGAAGGAGGCCATTTGGCCCATTGTGTCTGTACTGACCACAATCCCATCCAGGCCCGATCTCCATAAATCCACGCATTTACCCTAGCCAGTCCCCCAATACGAATTTAGCATGGCCAACCAACCTAACCCACCTATCTTTGGACTGTGGTGGAAACCAGAGCACCTGGAAGAAACCCACGCATACATGGGGAGAATGTGCAAACTCTACACAAAATCACCGGAGCCCAGAATCGAATGTGGGTCCCTGGTGCTGTGAGACAACAGTGATCACCACTGTGCCGCCATGTCACGCATCCTATCACCCTGGGAGAGGGGTTCCATCGTGTTCCACAATGGTGGGCCCACTGCTTTTTCCGTTCTTAAATTTAAAAAGTTTTTTTTTAAATGGCTGAAAAGGCATCATCTTGTGAATCATCCTTCTAGTTATAAATATTGCACCGTATGTAATAGGGTGTCTTTCTGAAGTTGAAATGCCTCTGGTAGGCTCTGCAATGTTGAAAGCTGCCAATGAAGGGAATGCCCATATAAAATTCCTAGCTTGGACGAATTTCCCACAATTTTCAGCCTCTGTGGTGGAAATTCAGCCCCTGTTCCCATGTGTTGGCAGACCTTCATCTGCCTAGTCGTGAAGTTCTGAAGTAGCTATGATCCTACTGCAACTGCCAGAATTTTATTAACTCTTCATAAAATCCTTGTCAGATCCCACTTTAATGTTGCAAATTTATAAGACCCTTGTCAGACGTCACTTAGTGTACTGTATGCAGTTCTGGTCACCTCACTACAAGAAGGATGTGGAGGCTATTGAAAGGGTGCAGAGGAGATTTACAAGGATGTTGCCTGGATTGGGTGGCATGCCTTATGAGGAAAGGTTGAGGGAGCTAGATTTTTTTCTCCCTGGAGAGACAAAGGATGAGAGGTGTCCTGATGGATGTTCATAAGATGTTGAAAGGTATAGATAGGGTGGATTCTCAGAGACTATTTCCAGGACTGAGGTGGTTGCTACGAGAGGACACAGCTTTAAGGTGCTGGGGAATAGGTACAGAGGAGATGTCAGGGGTAGGTTTTTCAGTCAGAGGGTGGTGAGTGAGTGGAATTGGTTCTGTCAGTAGTCATGGTGGAGGCAAACTTGCTAGGGTCTTTTAAGAGACTTCTGGATGAGTACATGGGATTTAATGGAATTGAGGGTTTTAGATAGACCTGGTAGGTAGGGCTAGGATCGGCACAACTTGTGGGCCGAAGGGTCTATTTGTGCTGTAGTATTCTATGCTCTATGTTCTATGATTTTTTTTTACTCCAAACTTCAAGTTAACAGAGCTCAGGATGGAGCAGGCAACCCCAAATCCATTCATTATTTGCTCCAAAAAACAAACCCAAAATCCAACTGAATCCGATTCATGATCCCCGAAACAGACAATCAAGTCCTAGCTGACAAGATAAGACATTGCACCCTATCTTGGGCTTGATCTGGCACTGGATCTTTGTCAAATTTTTAGAGCCAAGTTAATTTGTGAAGCAGCAACTCAACAATAAACAAAAGACAATAATCTCTGTCATAATTCTATGTGCATTAAACCACAATTGTTTGATTCTCACATCTGTCCTGTACCGGTTCCATTGGTAATCCACAGGCAAATGTGATTTTTGTTTAATTAAATTAATTAATCCATCACATGTAGGGTTACATTAACACTGCAATGAAGTAATTGTAAAGATCCCTGAGTCACCAAACAGCTGCATCTGTTTGGGTACACTGAGGGAGAATTTAGCACGGTCAGTGCACCTAATCAATATGTCTTTCTGGCTGTGGGAAGAAACAATCACATCCAGAGGAAACCCACGTGGACACAGGAAGAATGTGCATACTCCGCACAGACAGTGACCCAAGCCGGGGATTGAACCCAAGTCCTTGATGCTGTGAGGCAGCAATGCTAACCATTGTGCCAATCCATTAATTGAGGGGAGAATCATAAAATTCCGACAATGCAGAAGAAAGGCATTCAGCCCATCGAGTCTGCATTGAAAACAATCTCATCTAGGCCCTATCCCCACATAAGTACCCTACTAATCCCTCTAACCTATACATCCTGGGACACCAAGGGGCAATTTAACATGGCCAATGCACCTAACCTGCACAACTTGGACTGTAAAAGGAATCCGGAACACTCGGAGAAAACTCATGCAGACATCGGGTGAACGTGCAGACTCCACGCAGACAGTGACCCAAGCTGGGAATCGAACCCAAGTCCCTGGCACTGTGAGGCAGCAATGCCAGGGTAACTTACTTGTTTTGTTAAGTAGATTTCAGAAGTTTCAGGAGACATAATGATAATTTGCCATCATTGAAAAATATAACTTTGGCACCAAATTCTGATGGTCTTTAATCAGTTCCCATTCAGATGGAGATCAACTTGTTCTGCAAATGGAACCGTTTTCCAATGCAAGGCTGGAAGTGACTGTTACTGTTGATAGCAGATGAATGCTGAACATGTTTGTGCAACATTCCAAAGCCTATTGTTTTAACAGTGGCGGTAGTATATTCAAAATAGATGGACTAATGACCTTCCTCTTCTTAAAAAAAAAATTGCCATTAAAATAGCATTAGAGTATGTTAAGTATTGGCCTTGCTATTAGCACAGTAATCTGCAGCCTATATTGTTTCATAGATTCACAGAATATTTCCAGCGCAGAAGGAAGCCTTTCGGTCCAACATGTTGACAAACAAGTAATTCACCTTATGCCAATCCCCTGCCTTCTCTTCATAACCCAGAAGTTGCTGTCAGTGATTCTCCAATCCTCCACATGGTATGCTGTTCAACTTCTTACGGAAATCTTAGGCTTAAAGTTATGACGATTTCTACTTCTGCACTACAAATAGTCCCTTGCAACTGTTATGCTCCACTAAAGCATATGTAACCAGATATCTACCAGCATACTAATTCATAATTATTGATGAACAACGTCCTTGATCCTGGACAACTAATTTTGGACTTCTGGAACACCACTGATTAACCACCAAATACCAAGGGTGCTGGAAATCGGAAATGAAAGCAAAAGGCGCTGTGAATACGCAAAAGCATTTGTGATGTGACTTCACCTGATGAAGGATCAGTGCTCAGAAAGCTTTGATTTCAAATAAACCTGTCAGACTATAACCAGGTGTCGTGTGACCTCTCATCAAGTGGTGAGAACAGAATTTGACCTTTCATTAGATGAATTAACTAACTAATGTTCACTTATTTTCTAGTCTGCTTGTTGACATCAATTTTGCTGAACACCAGAAATCCCTTACGGCCGTTATCAGCAGGAAATTAACACGCAGAAAAGATGAAATCCACGCCACACCGACAACCTGTCTTGATCCCTCCATGCTGATGCTAACCCATCAACGTCTTTACCTTCTCAGGAGACTAAGGAAATTCAGCATCGCTACAACACTCATCAGTTTTACAGATGTACCGTATTTTTTGGATGTACGACAGGTTGGTATAGCTCCTGATCTGACCAAGACCACAAGAAATTATAAAGGGTTGTGAACGTAGCCCAGTCTATCACACAAATCCACCTCCTATCCATTGATTCCATCTTCGTTTTCTGCTGCCTTGGAAAAGTAGCCAACATAACCAAGGGCCCCATGCACCTTGGACCTCCTCTCTCCATCTTCTTCCATCGGGAAAAAGTCTGAAATCACGTACCAATCGACTCAAAAACAGCTTTTTTCTTGCTGTTACGAGAGTTTTTAATAGATACTAAACTGATAAAAGCATAATACTGCAGATGCTGGAACCTAAAACAAAAACAGAAAATTCTGGAAAATCTCAGCAAATCTGACAGCATCTGTGAGGAGAGAAAAGAGCTGATGTTTTGAGTCTGGATGACTTAGCACTTAGCTCTGGCAAAAGATCATACATTAAGCGGATCTTGCTCTGCACCTTATCTGTAACTGCAACATCATACCTTACCTTCTTACCTATGTATTCTGTGAATGATATGTTTTGTCTGTATAGCAGGCAAGAAACAATAATTTTCATTCTGTTTCCCAATACAATAATAAATCAAGCCAGAATGAAATTACACCAGGAAAGGTGAAATCCATGCCACAAAGATCACTAAATATTTGAGGGCAGATTTCTTCTTTTTTTTGCTGACTGCAAAATCTGGGCCTTTTTTTCCCCTTCTGGTGGAGCTGAAAACATGCTGGAAGAACAACTGTCTGAAAAATGCACACATCTGGAAATCAGTGAGAATCTTCGGCAGTGGAATTGGCTGAAGAGGTGACAGGGATTAGTTAAGAATGCTAAATCAAGTCCTTATGTTCTTGAGAACTTCTGGCAACATCAGCAGATCCAGACTCATTATTTAAATGGGTGAAGGCATCCATTGTTTCATTTCTGAATGGACACAGTGTACAAACAGAGAACCGAATTTCCTTCTCAAGCAGTGTTAAAGAACAGTTCTGCAAAATTGCCAGCATATAGTGATATTTTTGCCACTTATCCGAGATGACCCCAATTTAAACGGACCAACTCATTACACTGCAGGGAAAAAAAAAGGTCAGGCCTTTCTTGTTATCAAAAGCGGCTCTACTATCTGCGTTCCTGAGTGTACAGTACATTTTGTTTATGCATACGTAATAAATATTTATGCCACGCAGCTTGTGGTTTACATGTGGGACTTTTTTTTCCCTTTTGGACCTCAAACTCTGTTGTGGAATCCTGCGTAATTGCCAGGAAAGCTACTAGCTTTCAAATTTCATGGAAAATGTACGTTTAGAAATGAATGCCCCTAAAACAAAGCCCTGTAAAGAAGGGAAACATTTGGCAGGAATTTTACGGCCATTTATGCCGGCTGGATTCTTTGGTCCTGCCGACAGTACACCCCCCCGCATAGGTACCCCACCGGGACATCAATGAGAATTCCCATTGATGGCAGCAGAATCAGGGAATTCTGTTACTTGCAAACAAAACACCCGCCAGTGAGAAACACGTGGCTGGAAGGCTGGAGAATCCCATCCAAAATCTAGCCATTCGATCATTACAATCCAGTGGCCCTGAACACAAAAAATTTCACCCATTTTGTATCTGATAGACAGGGCCTTAAACACTGGTGAAACTTGTGCCAGGGAAGAAAGCAGACGATCAACTGAAAAAAACTGTTATGGAGCATATCAGATTTATGCAAAAACAGTGACAGTGACGTACCTTCAGAACATAGCTTTGTTTTTTTGTAATGGGGGAAGTGATGGTCCTGTGGTATTATCGCTAGATTATTAATCCAAAAACTCAGCTAACGTTCTGGGAACCTGCCTTCGAATCCCGCCAAGGCAGATGGTGGAATTTGAATTCAATTTAAAAAAAAATCTGGAATTAAGAGTCTACTGATGACCATTGTTGACTGTTGGAAAAAACCATCTGATTCACTAATGTCCTTTAGGGAAGGAAATCTGCCATCCTTACCTGATCTGGCCTACATGTGACTCCAGAGTCACAGAAATGTGGTTGACTCTCAGCTATCCTCCAAGGCAACTAGGGGTGGGCAGTAAATGCTGGCCAGCCAGTGACTCTCATGTCCCATGAATGAATAAGAAAAAACAAATATTTCATTTTCTTGAGCTTCAAAGAATGAGAGGTGGTGTCATTGAAACCTACAAAATTCTTTAAGGAATAGGTAAGATGTTTCCTTTGGTTGGGGAATCTGGAACCAGGGGGCACAATTTTAAAGTAAAGGATGCAACTTAGGATGGAGAAGTGGAAAAAATTATTTACCCAGAGGGTTGTGAATCTTTGAAATTCTCGACACCCAGAGAAGTTCACTCATTGAGTATGAGTAAGATAGAGATTAATAGACATTTGATTAACAATAATATAAATGGATATAAAGGTAGTTTGTGCGAAAGGCACTGAAGTGTCTGATGATATTAAATGGCAGAGTAGATTTGAGAGGCTAAACAGCCTACTCTTGTTCCTGTGTTCCTACTGATGTATTTTACACAGAAAAAAAATAAGGAGTTTACATTCTTGGTTGCCATGTGTTGCGATATTTGCAGTTTATCATGGGATGGTTATTGGCTGGCATTCGTCAGGTTTTAATAGGGGCAATTGATTAGTAAGAGATGGAGCCCAACATAATTAAAAGTTCTTTTCTAAGTTTATTTTATTAACGTCACATGTAGGTGTACATTAACACTGCAATGAAGTTACTGTGAAAATCCCCTAGTTGCCACATTCCAGTACCTATTCGGGTACACTGAGGGGGAATTTAGCATGGCCAATGCACTTAACCAGCACATCTTTCGGACAGTGGGATGAAACCGGAGCACCCAGAGGAAACCCACGCAGAGAAGGGGAGAATGTGCTGACTCTGCACAGACAGTGACCCCAGTCAGGAAACAAATCCAGGTCCCTGGCACTGTGAGGCAGCAGTGCTCACTACTGTGTCACATTGCATAAACAGTATGACTTTAACTGTAAAATGCTTAGCTAAAAAATGAACTTATATCTTAGAACAACAGAATATGCTGTATTTATATGCTGCTTTTAAGTTGATAAAATACCCTAAGGGACTTCATGGGACCATTATCATAAAAAGATATACACAACACCAGAAAAAAGAGGAACAGAATTTAGAACAGTCAACATTTCTTTTGGACTGTGGAATGAAATCAGAGCATTTAGAAGCAACCCACACAGACACAGAGAGAACATCTTGACTCCACACAGATAGTGACCAAAGCTGGGAGTTGAATCCAGGTCCCTAGCGCTATGAGGCAGCAGTGCTAACCATTGTTGTTGTTAGGAGAAAGTGTTGCAATATTTGCAATTTCTCCTTGTGTGGCTGATGTTTGACAAGATTGGAATAGAAGCAATTGGTTAATTATGATGGGTTTCATCTCTTAAGCACTACACAGCAGGCACTGGCAGTGAGTTCACTCTCGAAGCTTCCATTTATTGAGAGTAAACGTCAGGAAAATCACTTCTGTATGCCCACACTCTCCCACCAAACAAGCCTTTCCTGTGGGCATGCCAGATTGTGGAATTCTACAGGGTAGCCCATCTCACTAAAACCAGTTTCAGAGATATTTTGATATGAACCAAGAATTAAAAGATAAAAGGGACAACATGATGGCACAACGGTTAGCAATGCTGCCTCATAGCACTAGGGACCTGGGTTCAATTTGGGTCACCGTCTGTGTGAAGTTTGTACGTTCTCCCTGTGTCTGTGTGGATTCCTCCTGGTGCTCCAATTTCCTCCCACAGGCCAAAGATGTGTAGATCAAGTTGATTGGCCATGCTAAATTATCACTTAGTATCAGGGAGGTCAACAGGGTAAATACATGGACTATGGTGTTAGGGGATGGGTGGGATTATGGTCAGGTGAAAACTCGATGGGCCGAATGGCCTCCTTCTACACTGGAGGGATTCTATGATATCCTAACGTTAAGATTAGAAAGGCCTCTTTATATCTGTTGTGCTCCAGCTCACATGAGTCTGGATACCACTATTCATACTGACAGCTTTCAACAAACCTTTCACTCAAAGGTATTCTTCTTTACTGTAGTGCACAAGTTGATTAATCCTAATGTAATGAGATGAATAATATCTCAGATATTACAATGATTGATCTTTTCCTATGCTGTAGCTATGACTGTAACACTATATTTTGCACTCTCTCTATTCCTTCTCTGTGAACGATATGCTTTGTTTGTACAATGCGCAAGGAACAGTACTTTTCACCGTATATTAATACATGTGACAATAATAAATCACGTCAAAATGTACAATTCATAGATTAGCTCCATGTGTCATTTCACTTATAACTTCCTTAAAATGTATGAACATTGTCTCAAGTTCATCGTCAGATTATCCAGTCAAATAAACCTTAAGAAAATCACTTTTGGTCATACTGTTGTGAATCTGGAAGATACAGATAACCCCTTCGCGGTAGGGAATTTCAATCGATACTGCTTTTATGTTTGGGCTTAACTGACTAAGAGTGAAAATTACAGGGATGGCAGTTCTGAAGAAAATAGTAGTGGTTATGATATTTTTTGGTTCGAAAACTCTACTATGAACAGTGATAGTTACAAGATACTCCACAGGCCCCGTGACTGAACAATCAACTTGAAACATGCTGAGCGCAATTGGCAGTGGAGAGATAGGAAAGGAATTTTGATTTTGTTTGCTGCACATGACAAGGACAGTGAGAATCTTCAACAGTCAAGTGGCTGAATAAGTGTTGGACATCCTCAGAGAGAGCAAGCCTATTTTAGGGTGGCACTTTGGCACAGTGGTTAGCACTGCTGCATCACATCACCAGGGACCCAGCTTCAAAGGTCATGAATATAGACCAATCCATCACACAGACCAATCTCTCATCCATTGTCTGTTTAGATGTCCCACGGAAAGCAGCTAGTATAGTTGAGGATCCCATGCACCCAGGACATACTATCCTCCACCTTCTTTCATTGGGAGAAAGATACACAAGTCTGAGGTCACGTCCCAACCAGTGCACCACTGTGCCACCCTCTCTCTGAGGATATCCAACACTCCTTCAGCTGCACAACTCAAGAACAGCTTCTTCCCTGCTGCCATCAGACTTTTAATTGAACATACCCCACACTAAGTTGATCTTTCTCTATACCCTAGATATGACTGTAATACTAAAGTAAAGTTTATTTATTAGTGTCACAAGTAGGCTTACATTAACACAGCATTGAAATTATTGTGAAAATTCCCTATCCGCCACAGTCTGGTGCCTGTTCGGGTACACTGAGGGAGAGTTTAACATGGCCAATTCACCTAACCAGCCAGTCTTATTGGACTATGGGAGGATACTGGAGCACCTAGAGGAAACCCATGTAGGCACGGGGAGAACGTGCAGACTCTACACAGACAGTGACCCAAGCCGGAATCGAACCTGGGTCCCTGGCACTGTGAGGCAGAAGCACTAACGATTGTGCCACCATGCCACCCATTATATTCTGCACTCTCTCCTTTCCTTCCCTATGAAGGGTATGCTTTATCTATAATGCACAAGAAACAATACTTTTCAATACTTGTCACAATAATAAATCAAATCAAATCAAATCGTTCAAGGGTTACTGTTTGTGCAGAGTTTCAATTTCTCTCCGTGTCTGCTGGGTTTTTTCTGGCAGCCCCAGTTTCCTCCCACACTTCAAAGATGTGCGGGTTATGTTGTTGGGCCATGCTAAATTACCCCTTACTGTCAGGGGGATCATCATAGAACCATAGAATCCCTATAGTCTAGAAGGAGCCCATTCAGTCCATTGATTCTGCACTGACCAAAATCCCACCAAAATCCTATCCCCTTAACACCATATATTTATCCTGCTAATCCTCTGACACTAGAGTCAATTTAGCATGGCAATCAATTTAACCCACACACTTTGGGATACGTGGGATTACAGAGATAGGTGGGATTGTTGTTCAGTGCAGGTTTGATAGCTGAATGGCCTCTTTCTGCATTGTAGGATTCTATGATTAGGAAAGGGTGTTCAACTAGTTTATTATGTTCCTAGGAAGGCTGAGAATGTAAAGGAGAATTTCTCCCTAAATCTCGAATAAAGAGAATACAAAAGGAATGTATATTTTAAACAGACTATCTAAACCACTGCTTGCCCAAAACGTCAAGACAAAGGTATCCTTTCCCTATGCAAGATTATAGCAAGATTATAATGGCCCAAAAGGCACACCGCAGTGACAGATGATCTGCTCAGCTTTCACCTCCACATGTGCTGCTGCTCTGCCATACCCAGGTAGTTAACTGTCACAGGACATTCTCTACTTGTTTTAGTATTGACTATAAATCATTCACTTTCAGTTTTCTCTGCAATCTTAGTGCACAGAGTTTCTTTTTTTTATCTACACGAGGGTAGGTATATCAAACAAGGAGTACAGAAAGGCCTATCATCCTTTTTCTCCCAGTGGTCTTTCTAAATCATTCTATTTATTAAACCCCCTCAGGCTAGATCTGACCCAAGTAAAATAGTGACTTTTCCATTTGACTTCGCAGCTGTGGACATACCACACACATTCACCATTGAAACCTGACTGTAGCTTTAAGATGTTAAAGAAAATAATTACCTTTTCAATTACATTTCTACTAATGACTGTAAATCCAATCTTGAGGAGGGCAAGTGTCAGCCCGAAGCATGGATGCCCTGTCCTTTTGCACTTTCGACTGACAAGGGCAGCACGGTGGCACAGTGGTTAGTGCTGCAGCCTCACAGCGTGAGGGATCCAAGTTTGATTCCTAGCTTGGGGCACCAACTGTGAAGCCTGCTTTTTCTTTCTGTGTGTGCCTGGGTTTGTTCCGGTTTCCTCCCACAGTCTGAAAGACCTGCTGGTGCGTTGGCCATGCAAAATTCTCCCTCAGTGTACCTGAACAAGTGCTGGAGTGTGGCAACTAGGGGACTTTCACAATAACTTCATTGCAGTGCTAATGTATGCCTACTTGTGACACTAATAAAATGAATAAAGTCCCTTTCTCACACAGCCCTTTGTGACAAAGATTTTTGATTTCAGCAAAGTGTATGCCAAAGCCCTGACTCACTGATGAAAAAGAGAGTTGAACAATGCTAATTGAGACCACACAAAAATAATGACCTCATGGTCATTGAGATATCAAACTCGCCGCTAGGTAATATGGTGGCATAAATGTCTGGAATCCCCATAAAATATATATTGTAATACATCAATCCTTAAAGAATGTGAAAAACGACATTTGGGGGGGTGAGAAGTCCTGTGGCAATTGCGTGAGGTTATAAATTTCACTGACTCTGGTCATACCTCATTGAAGTACAATTTGCACGTTCGACTTTGGCAGATCCAATAACCTCCTCCACCCACCCCCTCCCCTTCCTCACTGCTCTGAGCCACCACAATTCCTCCCCCCCCCCCAACCCCCTTTAAAAGTATAATTGCAGTCACTTTGACATTTTTAAGAGCAGGGCACAGTTTAGGCCTGAATTTAAATCCTCCAAATTGGCTCAGTTTGGATCTTCAGTCATCTTAACCGCTTTCACATCAAAACTAAACGGAGATTCAGAGGGAAAGGAATTTGATTCTCACACCCAGAGTTTGGAAATGAGATAAAGTGTTAGCAGCTCCGTTTCTTGTGTATTCAGGACTGAAATGTGTGGCCTCCGGAGAAGCTGTGAAGGAATTAATCCTATCTCCAGATAATCCATCAGGGAACATCCTTCATTATGATGTTAAAAGCTAGGCTCAGTGTTTGGGACATTAACAATAGAGATCCAGGCCCTTTGAAATACACACATTTTTTCCCAGGTTACAAACTTGAATTATTTGCCTTTAGCTCAGATTAGAAGGAACCATTTATAACTCACCCCACTGCCTTCAATTTCCTTTCAGGCTACCACCTCTTTTGGAAAATAATGCCTGCTTACTCATCTCAAAAGTTTGATCACAAGCAAGTCCATGTTCTTTCAACTTTATAACTACTTATTGTTTGGAAATCTATTTATTAGTGTCGCAAGTAGGTTTACATTAACACTGCAATGAGGTTACTATGAAAACCCATACTCTGGCACCTGTTGGGTACACTGAGGAGAATTTAGCAAGGCCAATGCCTAAGTTTTTTGGACTGTGGGAGGGAACCGCAGCACTCAGAGGAAACCCATGCAAACACGGGGACAACTCCACACAGACAGTGACCCAAGTCAGGAATTGAACCCAGGACCTGGCGCAATGAGGCAGCAGTGTTAACCATTGTGCCACCCTGTAGATGTGGTATAACATTATCCCAATGATCTCATTATCCCAACGATCTTATTATCCCAAGATCTTTTATTGAAAATTAAAGCATTGGAAAACTTTGTTACTGATTAATCAAAATGAACGAACAGAGAAAACAAAATCAAGAATAAATATTCCTATTTGTACTTAAACTCTGGAATATGATGTTCCCAATGTTTCCCACTATTTCTTTTGTTGTGATGATTCATTCACCTTCTGATCCATGTGGGTTAGCTTTAAACCCCATACACATCTAACCAAATCCTTGGCAGTTGAGGATAACTATGTGATGGATAAGCAGGACAGATTATTTTCAAAAGCTTAGAAGTCACATTTTTTTGTTTCAGAATTGGTTGCATTTTTACAGTAGTCACATAGGAAGAATTAATAAAAAGATGTTCTAGGTCTTCAAGAATGACATGTACCCTTGCTAAATCCTCACATGGACAGTGCCAGATAGATGCACCTGAAAGTGAGACTACATTATGCCCCCCAGTATCATCTCAGTAAAGATAAAATTGCCATAATCCCAGATGACATAGGCTACTCTCCCCTTTGAAGGGGAGAGTTGACTGGTGGTAATTTAACCTGAGGATCACCACACCTCAGACAGGGGGCAAGGTTGAGAAGGTGATTCTTCATGAATCTAACATCCCAATGAATCACAATGAACATCAAAGTAATCTTCCTGAAAGTGAAGGGGTTAAAGCAGCTCAATAACAACTTATATTTAAATTGGCACGTCATAGAATCTTACAACGCAGAAGGAGGCCATTTAGCCCATCGAGTCTGCATCAACTATAATCCCATCCAAGCCCTAGCCTCATACATTTACCCTCCCTAACATTTAGCCTCAGGCTTTCTGTAGGCCTGCTATACTTTCCACTGCCTCAGTAAAGCAGCCAACATAATCAAGGATCCCACATACCCTGGACACACTCCCTTCCACCTTTTTCCATCAGGAAAAAGTTACAAAAGTCAGAGATCACATACCAACTGACTCACAAGCAGCTTCTTCACTTTTGCCATCAGAATTTTGACTGGACCTACTAGCTGGTCTTTCTCTACACCCTAACTATTATTGTTCTATATTCTGTACCTTCTTTCCTTCTCCCTCGATGTGCTCTCTGAATGGTTTCCTGTGTCTGTACTGTGCAAGAAACAATACTTTTCACTGCATACCAATACAGAAGACAATAATAAATCAAATCATATCAAAGGTTGAGGGATATCCAATGAGGACTCGAACATCCTTTTGTTGGGAATTAATAAGACTGATTGCAGGGCAGCAGGCAGGACAAAATTCCAGGAGTACCATGGGTCTACCTGGGCTGGCTCTTGTGCTCATTTAATCCATTATTCCCATTTAAATCTGCTGAATTTTCTTTTCTATTCTGTGAAATGCCTTGCACTTGTTCAGTTGGAGGTGCTCTAAAAATATAACTATTGAAACCCATTATTGTTTTTGTCAAGTGCATTCAACTCCTTCCTGATTTCACAGTCTTGAAGTTATTCCTAATTGCTGCTGTGTGGAAAATTCTCTTGGTGCACATCCATTTCTTATTTGTAGCCAACGCACAAAGATTTTATAGCACAAGTCGGATATTAAAAGAGGTCTGTAATCTATAAGCATTCATAGTTAAATATTAAGGTTTAATTCAATATTTTTTGCACACATATTAAAAGAAAACTTTATAATCATTTGAAAGTTTCCTTAACTTATGGTTCCCATTAACATTTATGAATCAATATCATGTTAAAATATATTACATTTCATCCTAGACCTAGTTCAATTTCAATCCATTCAAAGCTCATGCACTTGGGTTCTACTCTGGTGCTTGTGGGTGGCACGGTTGTAAGTATTGCTGCCTCACAGCGTCAGGGACCTGGGTTCAATTTAGGCTTTGGGACACTGTGGTGTTTGCATGTATTCCTTGTGACTGCATGGGTTTCCTCCAGGTGCTCCCGTTTCCTTCCACAGTGGCACTATGACACTGTGGTTAGCACTGCTGCCTCACAGCACCAGGGACCCAGGTTCAATTCCTGGCTGACGGAGTCTGCACATTCCCCTGTATATGCATGGGTTTCCTCTGGATGTTCTGGTTTTCTCCCACAGCCCGAGATATGTCCTGGTTAAGTGCATTGGCCATGCTAAATTCTCCCTCAGTACACCCGAATAGGCGCCAGAGTATGGCGACTAGGGGATTTTCACCTTTTCATGTTTGCCTATGCAAGTCTACATAATTGAAAATAAATGTTGCACTCAACATCTAGAGATGTTAAAAATGGGAGTGCAAAGTGTGTAAACTCTTGCAGGGAAATTTGGTCCTCAGAGAGTTAAGTGTTCACAGGAGAATGACAATTTGAAATTGCAAGTCACACAAAAAACAAAACTTGATTTGATAAATGCATTAATTGATTGCATCAGGCAACCACCACTCGAGTTAGAAAGGAATTTATTAGTATTATGTTTAACATTATAATATTCCTATCAAGGATACACTTAATCTGCTGCATCTGACGTTGCCAGGAGTGTGGAAGCACTGAATGCCATTGGTGTCACAGTTTGGAAGCAGTGGGTGAACTTTGCTCTGGAGAAGTGCCAGCTTTATTCAGTGTGCAGACGTATGGATTTGGATTTACACTTTAAGGGAATGAGTCACAGCTGGTAGAGAGAGAAGGAGGTGTTCTGCTCAAATCATGTAATGATCATGTTTGGCAAATGGGTTCTTCTGACATGGAGGATGTTAACTCAATCATATCAGCGGGGTTGAGTGGGGGGGGGAGGAACACATCGCAAATAATATTGCATTGTCTTTGTTGAACTGGAATATACTTTTGCAACACTGAGGGAGTTGTTTCACTCAATGTTCACATCTGCACTTGAACTATTAGTCAATGACAGTTAAACTTATAGACATAGCACATTAAGCTGGCAGGAATCCATGTGGTGAGAGATTGACTTTCCAGCACCTCTTCTGGTATTCATAACTTACTCTGTATGATCTATGAACATAGACAGCAGGGACTCGGTCCTGAAGTACTCCATTCCAGGGCCTGCATTTAGCCAAATTCTTCTTCTCTGAGTTAGTGATTCTCCATCATTGTTTCCAGAGCCAAGACGCAATGCTAATGGAGATAAGTCTGTATGATTTAAAAGGCTGAACTGTATAAATACCTTCAACTAATGACAGTGGTGCAAGTTGATATGTTTTTGTGGTGACTGACTTAATTGCTTTATTACAGTAGTTCAGGCACAGCAGCTGTTGCAGTTTTGTTTCGAAACAGCTTAAAGATTAAGCTTAAAGTGATATTGAGGTCTTGCGGTGTCTTTTGGTTGCATTTAGCGATATGGCGCCATTATATCAAAGCTAAGAATGTTTGTTCTCACAAACTGAAAGAAGAGATATTTTCTGTATATTTAGTTAATGCCCAGTTTAGCTGATTCGTTCATCTAACTTTATTGGACGTTTTCTCTAGGCTGTTCCTTCCAGGCTGTTCTTGGAATCTAATCTGTTTGAACATTCCTCAGTGACTTTACCTCATTAAATCATTGAAGATATCCCAGCCATTCTGACTTTGGCGTGATCACCTACTTATCTCATGGTTCTCTTACGTTCATACTTGCCCTGGCCAATGATTAAGTGAATGAAATTCATCTTCAGTTTTCAATGCATTTCAATGAAAGTAAGATCAGGCCCCCATTGTAAAACAGGATGCTGATTTGTTATCGGCTGTTTCAAGATCGATTTCACCTATAAGATTTTCAGCAAGATGCTCAACAAATGTTTTTTATTAACTGCCTTAATCGCCTCCAGATTTGACCATTCCATTGCTCCCCAGGCCAGCATTCCTTCCTTTAGCCTCCGAAAACTTTTAACTCCTCCAAAATTCTTCATTTTTCTTTCCAATTCTTTTCCCACATCCGTTCCTGGTGACCCAGCACCTTCTGGCCTTTATGACCTCTATTGATTTCGACGGTCTCCTTCCTCCCCACCTCACACCGGGGCCTCAATCTGAAAATTCTTATCCACATGGATAAATCCCTTTGAAGTCTGGCTCTTGCTTATTTGTGACCTCCTCCACTACAATGCCTCCCCTTCTCACACTCTTCCTACTCTCTCCGATTGAAGTCCCATGTGCATCCACCTTCTGCTCATCCCACCACTGAAAACCTACAGCCACAATGGAATTACAGCCTGAAATTCTCTCCCAAAACATGTCCACTCTCCAACTTTTTTTTATTCATTACTGGAACTTGGGTGTCGCTGGCTGTCCAGCATTTATTACCTATTCCTAGTCACCCTTGAACTGAGTGGGTGGCTAAGCCATTTCAAAGTCAATTGAGAATCAACCACATTGCTGTGACTCTGGAGTCTCATGTAGGTCAGACCAGGTAAGGACGGCAGATTTCCTTTCCTAAACCAAGTAGGTTTTTCCAACAATTCTAATTCCAGATATTTTTTACTGAATTCAAATTCCACCATTTCTGTGGCAGGATTCAAACCTGGATGCCTTTTAGTTTTACCAAAAGGTTGCCTGGACTCAAACCCTCAGCTCTTTTCTCTCGTTACAGATGTTGCCAGACCTGCTGAGATTTTCTAGCATCTCTTTTGTTTCCCCAGAACATTAACTAAGTTTCTGGATTAATAATCTACTGATAATACCACTAAGCCATCGCCTCCCCCTCTCTCTTGCCTTAAGACCTCCCTAAAATCCTATGTCTTTTCAGACATTTTAGTGAACTAATGACCCCTTCTTTGCTTCATCATCCATTTTTGGTTAGGTCAAGTACCAGGTTAAAGGTACTAGACACATTGGTGTTATTGTTATTCTAGTTATTTACAATAATTAAAACAAACTTGTCCAAAGTAACTCGATTGGTTAATTGGGTTACAGGTTTCATATACTCCAATTGCAACTTGGCTGTTTAATCAATTTGATATTTACAACAGAGAAATACATTGTAAAACACCCAAAGGCCACTGAAAGATTTATTTTAACCTCGTATCGTTTAATGTCTTATTCCAAGATGGAACCAGAATGTAGTGACTTCTTGCAAGCAGGGCCCAGCATTAAATTGTATCGCCAAGATTTCATTCAGACTTGTTCAACACTTAAGACTTGTGCCGACTTTACTGAGTGATCTACTGAGTTCCTTTCTCTTACCGTCAGGATATAATAAATATGCTATCAATAAGTATTTCAGATTCTCACTAAATCAGGTGTAAGTTTCAATTTAGTGGCTTTATCTTCAAAATCCAGAATTGTAATGTGGAAGAGGTCACAAAAGTCTCTGACTCTGTTCTTACAGTCCCAGCATGCTGGGTTCCCTGTGGTGAATATGGCAAATTATTCAAACGTCCATTGACTTCAATGGACCCAGAAAATCCTGCCAGTAGGACCGTTGGAAAATCCTGCCCCATGTTTTCAGGGGACCAATTCAATTTCACCTAGCAAACTTTTCCCACACTTGTTTAAATCATCATGGATGTGAACTTGTAATGCTTTGCATCAGTTTTTCTGGGGGAAATGTCCTCAGACCTTCAAAATGGTATGAGAGGTGCATGCACATACCTTTGGACAAGTTGTTCTGGACTTTATATCGGTGAATGCATTAGCATGTACAGACGGCACAGCGTTAGCACTGACGTCTCACAGCTCCAGGCACCAATATTCGATTCTAGCCCCAGGTCACTCTGCAGGGTTTGCACGTTCTCTCCGTGTCTGCGTGGCTTTCCTCCGGATGCCCCGGTTTCCTCCCACACTCCAAAGATGTTCTGGTTAGGTGGATTGACAATGCTAAATTGCCCCTTGTGTGTCATGGGGATTAGTGGGATAAATATGTGGGGTTACAGGAATAGGGCTTTGGATGGGATTGTTGTCGGTGCAGGCTTGACGGGCCTAATGGTCTTCTTCTGCACTGTAGGGATTCTAAAACATTGATGGCTGCTGGAAGTATGCAGGGCAGAAAAGCCATGATAATCATCAGCATATAATGTTGCGTTGGTGCCAGCCTTCACACTGTGGAGCTGAATGATACAGTTAACAACCTCTTAGTCTCACACAGCTAAAGACATAGTCATCAGCAAGAAAGGACCTGCAACTGCAGGGACAACAACTATCTCCACATTAGTTGCTGGTTGTTGTCCTTTGACTGTTTTTATGGTTTGCTAAGTGTTTGATCCTTTCTTTAGCTGTTTAAAGTTGAATATGTCAAGACATTGGCAGCTGTTGAAAGAGCTTATGCTGACCTCAGCACAAACTATCTTTTCCCAGACACAAGAGTGCACTCCCCCTTATGTGGAGCATTCCCCTTTGGAATGCATTGTAGGAAAGGCAGAGGAACTCCTTCATAGACGCTCCCTGAATCTCCCCCTGAAATACGTCAGAATTGGAGAATGAAAAGAGGGGTCACAGAGCAAGGCAAGCCATTTGGAAGAGGGAGGAGGAAAGGGGAGCGGAGGATTTTCAACAGGTGTTCAAAGGATTCCAACAGTATTCAGAGAGCAATTCTCCTACCTGGACCTCAGAATGGAACAATGTGGGATACGTCTTCAATAATCATAGAATCAGAGAAACCATACAGTACAGAGGAAGCCATTCAGCCCATCGAATTTGCACCAATTCTTTGACAAAATGCTTTTTCCAAGCCCTTTTGCTCACCCTATCCCTGTAACCCCACACATTTACCATGGTTAATCCACCTAACCTACATATCTTGGGATACTAAGGGGGATTTCTGCATAGCCAATCCACCTAACCTGCATATCTTTGGACAATAAGGATGCCCTCACTGAAATCTCTAACCACAATAGCAACCACAGAGCAGGACATTGACTGTAACCTGCTCTGGTTCCTCCATGATGATGCTATAATTAAGAAAGCCCAAGATAACAGTATGGCTGGGGTGTGTGGGGACCTTGATTATGCTGGCTACTTTTCTGAGGCAGTGGGAATTGTAGTGTAGTGGATCCAGAATCAATGGATGGGAGGCTGGTTTGTGTGATGATGATCTTTTGTAGTATCATGAGATTTTGGGCAAAGGAGCAGCCGTACCACATTATGATACAATCAGAAAGGACACTTTCTATGATGCATCTGTAAAAGTTGGTAAGAGTTGTAGCAGACAGTCCAAATTTCCTTAATCTTCTGAGAAAATAGAGGCATTGGTAGGCTTTCTTAACTCTAGTGTTGGCAGGGGGTGACTTAAAAACCTGAAGCTCTCGATCATTTCTACTTCATCCCCATTGATGTAGACAGGGGCATTTTCTCCACCACGCTTCTTGAAGTTGATAACAACCTCCTTCATTTTGTTGACATTGAGGGAGAGATTATTGTCACCACACCTCGTGCAAGAGGTGTCGTTGTCTTTCCTTACTGATTGCAGTCTATGGATTAGGAAGTTCAGGATTCAGTTGCAAAGGGAGGAGATGAGCCCCAAGCCATGGACTTTGGAGCCCTCCCCGCCATTTTTAAATGGCTTTGAGATCATTCCAAATCTGCGGACATCCCAGCCAATATCAGGAATGTCTCATGGGTATCCTGCAGATACAGTACACTTATGCACCTTTCCATCTCCTCCATCAATACCTCTCGTGCGGTGTCGAAAACTTTGAAGCAAGCAGTCTCTCATGGTGTGTAATTATTAAACGTTTCACGTCCAGCCTGCAGTCACCATGCAGCTCCCTTTTGAGTACTGCAGACTAACTTTAAGCATTGCAGACTTGTTTAAGTCACGTTAGCTGCTCAGAATCTCAGTCCCTGCTGAAGCGTCCAGCACTGTTAACATAGCCTAAGTGCAGAAAGCATCAAAAGACAGCAGACAGCCCAAAGTTGAATGGATGTGGGTCAATCATGCACTGTGATTCCTGTCTCCTTTTTTGGGAACTATCAAATTTAGTCTCCAGAGTGTGTATGTAAACTTTTCATTTCTTCAGGGTGACATCAAACAGTAAAAGCACGAAGGGAAATCCTGACACCAAATGAAAACTTAGGATATTAATTAAAAATTCAAGCCTATACGGTTCAAGTAGGACAAACAGCATTTCACACGTGGGAACAATGATGTTCCGCATTAGATAACCTGTGTACTGTGCTGCTTATTTTCCTTATCAGAAACCCGGATTGCCTTGTTTGAACCTGCGGTTTAGGGTGGTAGAAGTCAGGGTGACATCACTTGTTAAGCATTTATCAGGAAAGTGCGGGCTGCTGGGAGGTCTCAGTGTTGACATGTTGCGTTTCTTCACCCACAGCCAGTAATCAAATCCAATCATGACTTTAAGCTTTGGCAAAGTCTCACTTTGGTTAATAGCGAAGTGATGAACTTTGACCTTGTCTGTGGTTAAAATAGGAGTGGAGGAATGTAATTACACTAATCAGACAACATTCCAGGAATAAATATGATTGAAATTCACAGATGTGACTGACCTCAAAGCACCATCATCGGCTGTGAATCACCTTCACAAATCTTAATTTCGCTAACTAGGTGTTATTAATAAGAACAACAATTACGAGATAAAAGTTTATAGTAGAACGTAAACAGAATAGGCTTCTTCATCGATAATTGTTGGAGCTAATAAAACTTTAATTTGACTTCAGGTTGGTGTGTAACTGATTTAAAGGAGTACTGTCATTTTGCTGTGTGAGATTGCCTGGAATGATAAAATTGTGTCACCAAGTGTGCAAATGAGAATCGTTTCTCAGAATCTAATTACGATGAAAACGTTTTTTTTTGGAACCAAATACACACTCAGGAGAGGATTATGTTGGACTAAGCAAAGCTTTGGGTGTGGCAAACTTCCTTCCACTAAACGAAATGAAAGCTTTGTGAGACAGATTCCACTTCATTGTTCAGGAGCTGGTCCGACAAGCAAAACGTAGGCAGCATGGTGGCACAGTGGGACTTGGGTTCAATCCCCAGCTTGAGTCACTGTCTGTATGAAGTCTACGTGGGTTTCCTCCGGGTGCTCCAGTTTCCTACTGCAATCCAAAAAATGTGCTGGTAAAGCGTATTGGCCGCACTAAATTCTCTCTGTGTACCGGAACAAGCACCAGAGCGTGGCAACTTGGGGATTTTCACAGTAGCTTCATTGCAGTGTTAATGTAAGCCTACTTGTGATGCAAATAAATAAACTTGAAACAAAACTATCAGAAGGCAACAGAGCATTTTTTCTCTTCTTTGCCCTCCCAGAACAAAAACTCCTTGTTTTGCACCATTGTGCTGTTTGTAAGTGATTTGTGTGACCAGTATTTTCCACAGTAGCACCCTATTTCTAACACTGCAAATGATAATCACTTGATAGTTAATTTGGTTAGGCCAACAATCAATTAAATAATTGAAAAGATATTATGATTTGGTAATGTGCTTTGTCAAGTAATTTATTGATATTTTAATATACTCAGATACCATTTCATTGTTTTCTTTAAAGTTTATTCATTATTGTCATAAGCAAGCTTAAATTAAGACTGCAATGAAGTTACTGTGAAAATCCCTTTGTTGCCATACTCAGGCACCTGTTCGGGTACACTGAGGGAGATTTTAACATAACCAATGTCTTTCGTGGGAGGAAACCCATGTAGACACAGGAAGAACATGCAGACTCCACACAGACAGTGATTAAAGCTGGGAATTGAACCCAGGTCTCCGGTGCTGTGAGGCAGCAGTGCATAGACAGCATGGCTGTTACTGTAATTTGCTGAGCTAAAAAATGAATTTGTACCTCAAAACAACAGGAACAATAATAAGTTGCATTTATGTGGTGCCTTTAACACGATTGAGGCCTCTTAAGGTTCTTTTCGGACTATTAGCATACAAAACTTTGACACATAAAACCATAAGAAATAAGAACATGAGTAGGCCATCCTGCCTCTCGAGACTGCTCCACCACTCATTTGGATCATGGCTAATTGAACATTCCTCACATCCACTTTCCAACCTTTCACGTGACCTTTGATTCCCCCACTGACCAAGAATTTATCTCAACCTTAAATATAAATGAGAGCTCTGCCCCCCACAGCTCTGTGTGGTAAGGAGTTCTACTGACCCTCAATCCTCAGAGAAGAAATTCCTCCTCAGCTTAAATTGGCATCCCTTTTTTTTCCTGAGATGATGCCCTCTGGTCTTAGACTTTCCTACCAGGGGGAACATCCTCTCAGCATTTACCCCGTCAAGCCCCTTGAGAATCCTGTATGCTTGAACGTGATCGCATAGGAAACATGAGGACAGATTGATCAAGTAAGTAGGTTTCAAGGGACATCCTGAAGACGAAGGGAGACGCAGATACAGAGAGGCTGAGGGAGAGAAATCCAAAGCTTGGGGTCTGGGTAAATGAAGGCACATCTGCCAATGGCAGAGTGAAATCCCTAGAAAGTTGGCACACGCTAGGAACTTTCTCTTATATGAACAGTGGCTGTTACACTGTGGCCATATATGGTACACATTAAAATAATCACTGCACTTTGAAATTGCTTCATTGGTCGTAAAGTGCTTTGGGACACCCTGAGATTGTGAATGATGCTGTACAAATTAAAGTTAGCTCTTTCTTTTTTCATGCACGAGCAATTTTCCACAGGCAGCAATGATGTAAATGACAAGATCATCATCTGTTTTTGATAGTCTTGGTTGATGGAAGAATGCTGCACCATACAAGGGCCAATTTCCTGACTTTCCTGTGCAATATCATGTCATCCTGTAACATTAAATAACAGAACCCCTTACAACGTAGAAGGAGGCCATTCGGCCCATCGGATCTTCACCAATTCTCTGACAGAGCCTATCCTTGTAACTCCCTGTATTTACCCCACTAATTCCCCCCTAACCTACACATATTGGGACACTAACCCATACATCCCTGTGAGGAGTTTGCACACTCTCCCCGTGTCTGCGTAGGTTTCCTCTGGCTGTTCTGGTTTCCTCCCACTGTCCAAAAATGTATAGGTTAGGTTGATTGGCCTTGATAAATTGCCGCTTAGTGTCAGTGGGGCTGGCAGGATAAATACATGGGGTTATAGGGATAGGGGCTGGATGGGATTATTGTCAGTGCAGGCTCAGTGGGCCACATAGACTCCTTCTGCACTGTTGGATTCTTTGGTTCAAATTGACTGTCTCATTCCAACATAGCCCTAAAGTGCTTTGGAATATCCTCAGGTTGTGAAAGACATTTTGATTTTGTTTTCATCTCATCTAATTTCATTTTATGGGATTCTTACTGTTAGTAATGTAAGGTGTATTGCCTATACTTACTGTTAGTAATAGACTAGATATGAGAATAAAGTGGGCCATATTTTAGACTTGGAGTCTTTTTTGTGATAATAATAGATCTAGGAAGAAAATAGCTTAATCCTGGGATTCCATTCTATTACCATTTATTTGTTAAGTTTAAAATTTAAATGAGATGGGACAGCATGATGGCACAGTGGTTAGCATTTCTGCCTCACAGCACTGGGGAGTCAGGTTCGATTCCCAGCTTTATTCATTGTCTGTGTCACCTCCAGGTGCTCCAGTTTCCTCCCACAGTCTGAACGACATGCTGATTAGGTGCCCATTAGGTGCTAAATCCTCCCTCAGTGTACCCAAACAGGCGTTGAAGTGTGGCAGTGACCGGATTTTCAATGTAACCTCATTGCAATGTTAATGTAAGCCCACTTGTGACAATAATGAATAAACTTTAACTCAAAGAATCGCTTAGATGTACAGACTGGGAAGGAATACCTGTTCGGTGCTAAGTTAGCTAAACTGAACTAAGGCAGCATTATGGATGCTGCAATTGGCTCTGGGAGAGGAATGATTGGCACAGTCCCTGTAGTTATCCCATGCTGGCTGCTCGAGGTGCCTGTGAGTGAAGATCAGTTAAAGACATGATCAAGGCTGGCTATGATCCCCATGATATAAGAGCCTGCCAATGTTTACTGCTATGGCCTCACACAAAGAGTCAGAGAGTCAGAGTTATACAGCACAGTAACAAGCCCTTTGGTCCAATTCGTTCATGCCAACCAGTTTTCCTAAACTGAACTAGTCCCACTTGCCTGCATTTGGCCCACATCCCTCTAAACTTTCCCGTTCCACGTACCTGTCCAAATGTCTCTTAAATGTTGTAATTGTACCTGCCACAACCACCTCCTTTGGCAGCTTATTCCATACACGCACCACCCTCAGTGTGAAAACATTACCCCTCAGGCCCCTTTTAAATCTTCCCCCTCTAACCTGAAAACTAAGCCCTCTAGTCTTTCCCCTACCCTGGGAGAAAAGATCTTGGTTATTCACCTTATCTATGCCCCTCATGATTTTATAAACGTCTATAAAGCCATCCCTCCTCCTCCTCCTACACTCCAGGGGAAAAAGTCTCAGTCTATTCAACCTCTCCTTACAATTCAATCCTTCCAGTTTGATAACATACTTTTGCTATCTTTCCAATTTAGTAACATCCTTCTTACAGCAGGGTGACCTGAATTGTACACAGTAATCCAAATGAATATCAGATAGTGTTGGCACCATGGAATTCTAGCTCAGTGACAAGTCAAAGTCTTGAGGAGAGATAGATGAAATTGGAAGGGGACATATCATAATGATAACTTGATTAGCCATGATAACTTGAGGGATAACTGGTTCTTTTTGGCATATTTGTGATACTTGGCCTTGAAATTTAATGATATTTAAAGAAGCAATGAATCAAATTCAAAAGCCAAATAACAAATATTGTAATTATCATAACATAAATAAGGAAATGATAATGCCTTTCAATTATTAATATACAAACAAAATGCCTTGTGAAGTACTGTAATTTATGTGTTCTGAAGGATTTCAGTTTATAACATGAAGTTTTTTTTGCTATTGACGGATGGTTTTGCTTCTTCTCAATGCATTCTGGATACTGGGACAAACATTTCTGCTGTAGATGAGTTGAATATCTTCCCACAGAATGTTGGCTCCTGAGAAAATGTAACAATTTCTCTACATATCATGATTTAGTGAAAGGCATAATTGAAAGAAAAGAACTAAAATTTACCCAGTGTACTATCACGAGCAATCTTCTGAAGACACATGGTCTTTAGAATCTACAGTGCTGAAAGAGACCATTTGTCCCATCGTGTCTGCACCATTAAGATCCTATCTCCATAACCCCACATATTTACCTTGCTAATCTCCCTGAGATTAAGAGACAATTTAGCATGGCCAATCAACCTAACCCACATATCTTTGGAATGCGGTAGGAAACCTGGTGAAAACCCACGCAGACATGAGGAGAACATGCAAACTCTACACAGCTAGTCATCTGAGGCTGGAATTGAACCCGGGTCCCTGGCTTTGTGAGGCAGAAGTGCTGACCACAGTGCCACCGTACCATCCATGTGACCACAGTGAAAGTATTACTTACTTATAATCTAATGGGAAGGAATTACAGCATTAAGAACATACGATCTTCACATCCAATCATTGATGGTGATTGTTACCATTTTTGGTTGGTGAAACAACTCAATGTTCTTACCCAAGAAACGGTACCAATAATGCAGGATTTTAAAATGAATTTATGGGATGCGGGTTTGGAGACAAGAAAGGAAGGGGTGTGGTGCCTCTAATGTGTAAAAGTCTCTCCCCCACCAATGGAGCTTCTTTCCCATTATTTTTAATCTAAGCCACAAACAAAAGCATGCTACTCTTGCCCACATTATATTATCCCAATTAATAGGCTTGCTGACAAGCCTAACTGACCTTTAATTATTCATTATAAATGGCAGATGGGCTGCCTGTTTTAACACCCAGTAAAAAGTTCAGGGGTGGGCAGGAAGGTGATGGGCTAGCCACCCAATGTAATATCTAGGCCTGAGGCACAGTTTGCTATTTGTTGTGTATTTGTGTCAAAATCATTAAATTACCCATATTTCAATATTTTTTGACAATTTCATTTATTGACTGCTGGTTTCGTGGAAGGATACATCTGATGGGTGGCTGGGAAACAAGAATAGATGTATTCAACAAGATCATGATACTTCAGGTGAGAAATACTGGGGAGGAGGGGTTACAGTTCAGTATGAAATAGTAAAGGCAGCAGTCAGTAACAGAGCAAAGAGACATGGAGCCAGATCTCCGTATGGAATTTTCTGGTCCGTCACTGTCAACAGGCTTTCCCATTGTTCGCACCCTTCAGTGGGAGCTCACCATTGGCAGGACCAGGAGATTCTGCCGGAGGTAATGATTGGAAAATTCCAGCAGTGGAGAAGAGGATATCATGGAGAAACTTCAAAAGGTTGTGAACTAGACCAATACATGACGCAAACCAGCTTCCGATCCATTTACTCCGTCTACCCTTCTTATTGCCTATGGAAAAGCAGCCAGCTTAACAAGAACCCTGTACATCCTGGTCATATTCTCCTCCATCTTCTTCCATCAGGAAAAAGATACAAAAGTCTGTGGTCACATACCAACTGACTCCAGAGCAGTCTTTTCCCTGCTGCCACCAGACTTTTGAATGGACATAACTTACATTAAGTTGATCTTTCTCTGCACTCTGGCTATGACTGTAACACTACATTCTGTACTCTCTTCTTTCCTTCTCCCTTATGTACTTTATGACTGGTATGCTCTATCTATATAGCACGCGAGAAGCAATATTTTTCACTGTACACTAAATACATGCAACAATAATAATTCAAATTCTTCCTGTCATTTTCTTAAAGATAAAAGACTCCAGACTAAGGCTCACTATTCACTGATTTAAAAGTGCTAGTAAATTTGAACTAATTGTGCCAGACTTTCATTGAAGCCTAATGAGAGTAACATTAGGCAGGGTGTAAAATAGACATCCAACTTAAATCCGTCCAATTCCTACCCATCAGGATATGATAAAATTGCTTCCATTTCCAGGCATGGGAGGAATTTAATTTGGTGACTTTTTCCGAGAATTGTCCCAGCATTTTATTGCAGATAGACTGAAACAAACTGCAGTTTTCTCATTTTAAACAGTTGCTTTTGTTACACGTGGACACATTTGATATCACCCAATTGATTTTGAAAATCTCTCTCTTAGGAAAGGGGAGGTGACAGCTTGAAGGTATTATCACTAGACTATTAATCCAGAAACTCAGCTAATGTTCTAGGAATTCAGGTTCGAATCCCACCATAACAGATAGTAGAAATTGAACTTAAAAAATATCCAGAATTAAGAATTTACTGATGACCATGGAACCATTGTCAGAAAAACTTGTCTGGTCCACTAATGTCGTTTATGGAAGGAAATCTCCTGTTTCCCTAATCTTGGTCTATATGTGACTCCAGAGCCACAGCAATGTGGTTGACATTTAACTGGTTTCTCAATTGGCTATACAATCACTAAGTTGCATTAATAGCCCTAATGGCATCGTGGGTTAACCCATAGCACATGAACTGCAGCATTTCAAGAAAGCAGCTCATCACTACTTTCTTAAGAGCAACTAGAGATGGGCAATAAATGCTATCAGACAATGATGCCTATGTTCCACAAATGAATAAAATAAAATTCGGAATATAACATGTATAGTTAGAATTATGAAATCCCTAAATGCAGAAGGACGCCGTTCAGCCATCAAATTTGCACTCATCACAATCCTACCCAGGCCCTATCCCTATAACCCCACATATTTACTCTGATTATCTTCCTGACCCTCGGGCAATTTTATCAAAGCCAATCCACCGAACCCAGACATTTTTGAACTGTGGGAGAAACCAGAGCGCCCGGAGGAATCCCACGCAGACACAGGGAGAACGTGCAATCTCTGCGGAGACAGTGACCTAAGCTGGGAATTGAACCCAACTCCCTGGTACAGTGGGCAGCAATGCTAACCATTGGGCCACTATGCCACCCAGTTGATTCAGAATGGATGCATAATTCTCCGGAAGGTAAAATATCTTTCAATATTTGAACAATTTCACACTTCTTTTAATAATGTTAAGTATGAACAGATTTTAATCTCCATTATGTTACAGTGCAAGCTCGTAATGTTGCCTAACAACTTTATGATCTAACAGTCAAACAGGAGCTCAAATGGTCTATCATAGCATTGAAGTGGTACTGATGATGCAAAGATCACAAACTCTATTTGTATAGAATTTTCTGTGCCTGTATCAGCCTCTATTCTCGTAGAATGTAGACCATTAAATTTTGAAAATACATGTGGCATGAAGTCCATATATCATCCAGTGCTAATTTACACATTTCATTAAATATTTGACAAGAAGCAAAGGAAGCAGGCCACATTTATTTGTAGACTATTGTTTGGATATGTCATGTTTAAAAAAAATACAAAGCAGGGTGTAACTCGAAAAGAATTGAATCGAAACAGCTTGCTGCCCTTTCTTAATTTCATTTTTCAAGCATTTGTGACAAGAATGTTGTTATGCTGACAAAAGGGGTCAAAGAGTTCAGAAGGAGTAGGGAGCTGTGGGGTATTGAGATGATCTTCATCCATAAAAATCCCCACGATATCAGTGTGTTTCAATTCAAGCTCCCTCGTCCCAGCTTTATGTGCTGATCCTTGTTTAAGACTGTGGACAGAGGTGTAAAGGAAGTACTTGGCATATCTATACCAGGCAGTTTGAGGATTACAAGCTGGCAATTTACCCAGGAGAAAGTAACGCTAATCTCAAAACCCCAACTATGGGTTATATAGCAAGGTATATATGGGCTAACGTTGCAAAAGATCACAAATGTTGCCAATGCATTGGTGATGTCAAGGGTAGATAAGGCTCTTCAGTTTATTTAGCAGCTCATCTAGGAGAAGGACAACTCCGGTGTCAAACCTGACCCCTTGAGTTGGCTGCTAAGCTTATGAACAAAGAACAAAACAGCACGGGAAACAGGCCCTTCGGCCCAACGAGCCCGCACTGCCACCCCGATGTTCCCATCTCTACCCGCGATCCCTGTCCGTGTTTATAGATCTATGGATTAAAAACCAAATTTGAGGCAATTTAGGGAGAATTTGTTTTGCCAATTAGCCTAAGAGCACATTTTTGGGATGTGGGAGGAAACTGGAGCACCCGGAGAAAACCCACGCAAGCACGGGGAGAATGCGCAAACTCCCACAGACACAGGCCCAAATCCATGTACCTGCACAGCACAGCGATAGTCACTGAGCTGTCGTGTTGCCCATCAAATGGTCCAGGTCAAGCGTACACTAACGACGTAAAGCACTAGGATACTCTCGAAAAAAATCCAAGAGCAGCCCTCTCATGACCCATCGCGTGTATGCCCCTCGTTAGACAACAAGGTGGACCAAAGCACCTATAGGATAAAAACAAGTACATCAATATCATCATCTATTTACACACTTCCCAGGGACTCCCAAGGCTCATGATCCCTATTTTAAATCAGTTTTCTATACCCCTCCATTCCCATTCTGTTCATGTGCCCAAGTATTTCTTAAATAACTCCAGAGTACCTGCTTCCACCACTTTACTTGGCAGTGCATTCCATACCCCCACCACCCTCTGTGTGAAAAAAATCCCTCTAGCATCCAAATTATAACTTACTCCCCTCACCCTAAGCCTGTGACCCCTCATGCTATTCAAGTCCATCCTAGGAAAAAGCTTAACCCTGTTTACTCTATCTATACCCCTCAAAATCTTGTACACCTCTATTAGATATTCTCTAAGTCTACGTCTTTCTAAGGAAAACAGTCCCAATTTGCCTAACCTCTCCTCGTAACTCAGACCTTCCATACCAGGCAGCATCCTGGTAAATCTCCTCTGCACTCTCTCCAGAGTCTCCATGTCCTTCCGGTAGTAAGGTGACCAGAACTGGACGCAGTATTCCAAATGAGGTCTAACCAACATTTTATACAACTGCAACATTAAAGGCCAGCTCTTGAACTCCATACCCCTTCCTATAAAGGCTAACATACTATATGCTTTCTTCACAACCTTCTCCACTTGCTCTGCCATCTTCAAAGACTTGTTCACCTGCACTCCCAGGTCCCTCTGCGTTTCTATACTCTTCATAGGTCTACCCTTTATCATATACTTCCCCCCTACATTCTTTCTCCCGAAATGCATCACCTCACATTTATCAGGATTGAATTCCATCTGCATCACCTCACATTTATCAGGATTGAATTCCATTATGGTACACGTTGCATCTGTGTAATTTTAGCTACTTGGATGAGGGGTGGGAAAGGCTGTGTACAAATACCACCCGTTCAACATCTAGTCAACATACAAGTTGTTCAGCATGCTTTCAAGCATTAGATGTACCAAGCCCTACGGCAATGGGGAAAGGCTGATGGAGATAGGTAGAGGATGCTACCAACAGACTTCAATCATAAATAACCCTGTGCACAGACAGTCTGAATGTTACAGACTCACTCTCCACAGATTGAGTGACGCGATAGATACAGCTGTGCTCTTCTCAATCCAGGGTAGAGGAAGAAAATGAACCTAAACACAGCCTACTCTCCCTGCATCTGTAATCCTGGTTGGCCCTCTATTTACCACATTCCACACGTAAAGAAAAAGTCTACTAATCATCACAGAGAGTTCATACTTGGAATGCTAGAACACTGAGGCAAGAATATAAGACTAGGAACACAGAACAACCCATATAGCCTGAATGCTAGGTAGGTATAACATTGATGTGGCCAGCCCAAATGAAACAAGGCTCTCTGAAGAATCTGAAATTGAAGAGATGAGGGTGGACGATATATTGGCAAGTCCAAGAATCAGCCTCGGCAGTCAGGAGTGGGCTTTGCCTTCAATCTAAAACATGCAAACTTGACTCAGCAATGAACTCTAGGTTTTTAGATTATACTTGCCAGTAACCAGCATGCAACATTTATTGGTGCCGATGTTCCAATAATGACATATTCAGAGGAGGCCAATGAAGAATTGTTTGATGAGCTCAGTAAAGTGATTGGAAGCCTAGTACATCAGCATAAACTCTTTATACTTGGTAATTTCAATGCATGGATTGGCACAGATAATGCCACGGTGGCACAATGGTTAGCACTGCTGTCTCAGAGCCAGGATTTGATTCTTGCCTTGAGTCACTGTCTGTGCAAAGTCTGCATGGGATTCCTCCAGTTTCCTCCCACAGTTTGAAAGATATGCTGATTGAGGGAGAAATTTTAGCCAATGCACCCAATGTAAATGAACAGGTGGCAGAGTGTGGTGACTAGGGCATTTTCACAGTAACTTCATTGTTGTGTTAATGTAAGCCTACTTGTGATACCAGTAAAATTTTTAAAAAGAATGTAATACATGGAGGACAGTACTGGGACGCCTTGAATGGCCAGCTGCTTCTCTCTAAATCCAGTGAACTTGACCTCACCGTCACCAACAGAGCCTTTTATTAAGCAGAAAAACGGAAAAGGATACCCAACATCAAAGCATAGCAAATGTTGGGCTACATTACTGCACAACAGAGAGATGTCAAGGATATACACTCTAGCTTTTCCTTTAGAGTAGTAGAATAGTGTAACCATCATCTTGTCAGGAGTATTGTATCTTTGAAGACAAAATTTACAATGCTTTGACACAGAGAGAAAGCTTCAATGAAACAACTGTTCCTAAAGACAAGAAACAAGAACTGGCAAGTCAACTATCCACAGGAATCGCTGATATTCTGAAAGACAATATTGCCATTGAAGATTCTTGGAAAATGTTAAAGGATGTTACTTACAGCATGGCATCTAAGGTTCTAGAATTCATCAAACAGAAGCACCAACACCAGTTTGACGACAATGACCAAGACATAGGCAAGCTCTTCCACAAAGTGCACAGTGCTCACAGACTTTATATACCAAACACAAAATCAACAGCAAGGCATTAAGCAAAATACATGCTGCAGGTCAAACAGAGAGAGGAGAAGCCGCTGTTGGGAAAACAATGCTGATGAACTTCAAGCCAATAAGAATGCTCAGATGTCTCTATATGGAGGTATGTGATCAGTCTACGGCCCCAAAACCAATGGTATGACATCTCTCCTCCCAGCAAACGACAATTAAATAGGCATGAGATACCCCTCGTTGAGCAGAACGTTTCCACATTCTCCAAAACAGTCATTTATAGTGTGCAATGACAGTACTGAGTCACTTCCTAGCACTGCATTCTGGAAAAGATTGATTGCCAAAACTTCTTGAGCCAAACTCAAGAAGGTCACAAAACACCTCTCTCTGGGAAAGTTGCTGGGCTGATGTCATCCTAACTGGAGTGTTCAAGTACAGAGAAAATCGCATGGTTAGGAATCTCACCAATCTCTTTTGGATTCAAGGCATCCTACCCCAAGACTGCACGGATGCTTCCATAACTCATCTCTGTAAACAGAGAGAGAACAATCTGTAACAATCGCCATGGAATATCACTTCTTCACTCAATGGGAAAGATTTGCAAGAGGCTTATTCTTAAGTGAGATGTCACTCCCCTTATTGGCACAGTGTACCCAGAATCAGAGAGTGGCTTCCGTTCAGAACGGGGAACAGTGGACATGAATTTTGCAGCATGGCAAATTCAGGAAATGTCCCTTGAACAAAATACGAACTTCTCTTCAATGTTCATTGACCTGGCCAAGGCTTGTGAGACAGGGAAGGCCTGTGGAAGGTTCCAACAAATATGGCTGCCCTGAAAAAAATAATCAGTGGCATTTGCTCATTTCATGATGGCACGATGTCAATGTGACCAAAGTGGTAAATCATCGGATGCCTTCCCTGTCACTAACAGCATCAAGCAAGGCTATTTAATGGCTCTAGCTCTGTTTGCCAAATACTTCTTGGCCATGTTCCAGTAAGCACTCAAGGATCTTGACACAGGGAGTACGCATTCAATTCAGGACAGATGGCGACCCCTTCAACTTGCACAGGCTCAAGGTTTGCACAAAGGTGGCTGAACATCCACTGAGTGAATTCTTGTTTGAGACAGCTGCACTCTCATAGCATGTATGATGGAGGGCATTCAGCTCTTTGTTGATTGCTTTGCTCCAGCCTCAGAACACTTTGGCCTAACAATAAGTTTGAAGAAGACTTCTCTCCTGGCCACGTACTCCAATACCCCATAGTTATTTGCAACAACACATCTCTCTGTTAAGTACTGTTATCGTGGGAGAAACCTCTCCAATAATACTGCACTGGAAGATGAAATGAAACATGCCTGGAAAAAGCAAGCTCAGTGTTTGGCAGGCTTGCTCACAGACTTTGGAAAGAGCACGGAGTTTGTTTCAGAACAAAGATCAAAGTCTACCCGGGCAGTGATCCCTTCTCTATGGGTGTGAGACTTGGACAACCAACTGGCATCACATAAAGCAACTAGAACCATTCCATCTTCGCTGTCTGAGTTCCATTTGCAACATCTTGTTACAGAACAAATTCCCCAGCTCCAACGTTCTTGCAAAGTGCTGTACACCTGGCATAGAGAATGTGTTCATCAGAGTTCAGTTTCAATGGGTCAGTGTGGAGTTCAGATGAAAGATTCCCGCATACCAAAAACAATACTCCATAGTCAGCTCAGCATGGTGACCTGCACCACAAGATGTCCCCAATTCAGATATGAAGACAACTTCAGAGCTTCAGTTATGAAGGATAGCCATACTGGAAATGTTAACTCTGTTTCTCTCTCTACAGATGCTGCCAGAACTGCTAAATTTTCCAGCACTGCCTGATTTTATTTCAGATCTCCAGCATCCACAGTATTTTCCTTTTTATCTCAGAGCTTGCAAATTTCATTCCAAAATGTGAGGAAGAAAACAACCTTGGACAGATGGAGAAGCGATCTCAACACTTGAGGAAAACAAGACAAGCCAGCACGATGCAAAACCAATGCCTTGCCCCATCTCTCCAACACAGACTTTATATGCAATTAAATACACCAATTGAAACTTGGCCTAATATTACATACGAACCAGCGTCAACCTAAACATTCAATGAGATGGAAAATCCATCATCATTGTCAAAAACTTGACTCAATTTAAAGTTTGGCACTTAGCCAGAGTAGTCAATCTTTGGTAAGACTATTGTAGTTATTGAGAACAATAGTGGCTAACATGTTGGTCGAGAAATTGGTTGCCACAGGTTTTATGCTAGTGGTAAAATAGATACTTAAGTATCCAATGTAGTATATGATCCTATTTGGGAATCTCATTTTAATACACACGTACATGCTGGAGACTGGTTGTTGTGAAATGGTTTTCCACCCACACAAGACTCACCATGTGATAAACACACTCAGCAACACGTGATGCTCATGAGTAGCAAGGACTCTTCAGCTGTGCTATTTGTGGAGTGTAATGTTCTAACTATGTTAGGGGTTGTGGCTTGTAAACCACAAGAAAAAGATGTGGTTTGCACACATGGGTTTAAAACAACAGGAGGTTTATTGAAGGATGTCTTGCCTGTAAAGAGTACAAACTGAAACTAAACAGGAGCCCGTGAAACACCTCAATGACATCACCATCAAATCCTGTGACCAGCTCATCACAGCAATCATGCAACCACTTAAATATATAACATGGAACTGCTTCACTCCATGCGCATTGCTTACTGATTTGTCCTTTTAGACTGCAGGGCATTTTTAGGCCTATTTAGATGTCAATCTTCGCTCAACTCATAAGATTCTCAATTCTCAGGCAGAAGGTCATGTGTTCAGGTTCCACTCAGGTCTTAAGCACAAAGTTCTTGGCTGGTGCTACAATGCAGGACTGAAGGAATGTTGACTTGGAGGTTCTGCCTCTCCGATGAAAAATTGAGGCGCAATCTGCTCTCTCAGGTAGATGTAAAAGATCCTATGGCACTATTTTAAAAGAGAGGTGGGAATCCCTTATGTACTCATCAATATTTATCCTTCAATAGACATCATTAAAATAGATTATCTGCTCTTTATCGCTTTGCTGTTTGTTGAAACTTTGGCTATCATGTTCCCTGCATTAATAGATGACTGCACTTCATTATCACTAACTGTAGACTGTTGTGAAATATCTAGTGGCCATGAAAGATGATATATCAATGCAAACCTTGTGGATTTTGAAACAGCTACAATTAGTTCTGACCTCTGATTGAACTTTCACTGACTCCTTATGATTGCCTTCAACATAGAGAATCATTTAAAATTTAATAAATTGTGTCACAAGTAGGCTTACCTTAACACTGCAATGAATTTGCCATGAAAATTGTGGCATTTTAAGGTTATCTTTACAGGATAGAGAAAACAGCCTAGAAATCGGGAGGGATCAAGAGGAGTTGGGAGTAGAAGCAATAGGAAGGCATCACAGCTTATCTTCAAGGAGCATTTCTTCTTCCTGAACTTCACTGAGGAGCAATGTTCTTGGTGCCTTCATTTCATGAAGGATATGATGACAAAAGTATTTCACTTGCTGCAGCCTCAGCTTCGAACTGGAGCGAGGATTTACTATACTTCCATGGCCACAGTTAACCTTAACTTCTGTGTGATAGGATCCTTCCGGGATTCAGCAAAGGCATCCACAATACTTCCCGATTGCAGTAAATCATGGAATCAGGATGTCACTACCAATGGGTGGAAATTTCTTGTCCTGCCCATCACAGGAATAATAGCAGGCAGGGATGGACCATGCAAAGATTTGTTGACCTCGGGCGAGAATTTCCGGACTTGGTTTGAGCGCAACAAGGACATCCCGCCCTCTTTCCCAATGGACAGGATGAAGCATGGCGAGAGAGAGAACACTAAATGTTGGAAAACAAACTGAAGCCGTTACCTTCAGTCCCTACAACCTTCATTCTCCAGCCACTAACTTTCCCGGTCTCCCTGGCAACTAGCTGAGGGAAAACCAGAACGTTTGCAATCTTACTTTCATATTTGATCCCAAACTGAGCTTCTGCCCACATCACTAAAAACATCATGAGGGCCACATATTTCCGAAATTTGTCACATCGCTCAAATCCGCTCCTGCCTTTGCTCCTTTAACCTTGATTAATCTACCCCAATATCTTCTCATGTGGCTTTGTGTGAACTTCTGTTTGCTGCCTTGGGATGTTATTGTAGTGTTTAGTGTTTGACTGTGCGTCTGTTAATTTTGACTGCTCACTGAGCATGATTAGTTAACCTTGAGTTTGTCAGGGAGAGAGAATGAGATGGAACTGAGGCTAACTGTTTTAAGTAGGGTAAATATGTGGGGTTATGAGGATTAGGCCCTGGGTGGGATTGTTGAATAGCATTCTTCTGCACTCTGGGTTTCTAAGTATGGAATAAGACTTATAGAAGCATTGCAAATAAAGCTCCTGCACACGTATAATCTGGAGGGAATCATCCCTGCTCATCTCCAAGGTACTTGACAGAACAGTTGCTCCATTAAAGGTGCTGTATAAATGCATGTTGTTGTTGCATCACTGCATTGTAGGCTGTTACAGAGTTTCAAGGTGCCATAGACTGGACCTATATTACTGAGTATGCTCCCCATCAGCACCCTGAATGAACACACCATCCCTGAAAGCCCATTTCAGCTGTGCCCTCAGGCAGCTCACCCCTTGCAAGTCAATGCAAAGTTTCCTAGCAGCATTCAACCCTTGCCAGTGCTCTGTGCCTTTATTCCAATCTGGCCATCAACTGATGACTGGGCTACGAGAGGGTAATCTCTTCTAGACATGGCTCGTGATTCTTGTCAGGGATCTGGGTACACTATCGAGGTCAGACATTCAGAGGATTATAAAAACGCAATTGGCCCACTAATGCCTTTCAGCTCTAACCCAGTCTGGCGCACCCACATGACAAAAAACAACAAAGAACAAAACGACACGGGAAACAGGCCCTTCGGCCCAACGAGCCCACACTGCCACCTTGCTGTTCCCACTTCTACCCATGATCCCCGCCTATGTTTATAGATCTATGCATTGGAACCAAATTTGCAAGACAATTTAGGGAGAATTAGTTTTGCCAATCAGCCTAAGAGCACATCTTTGGGGTGTGGGAGGAAACTGGAGCACCCGAAGAAAACCCATGGAGAACATGCAAACTCCCACAGTCACAGGCCCAAATCCATCTATCTGCACAGCACAGTGAACGTCACTGAGCTGTCGTGTTGCCCATCAACTGCTCCAGTTCAAGTGTACACTAATGACGTGAAGCACTAGGCTACTCTTGAAAAATCCAAGAGCAGCCTTCTCACGACCCATCGCACGTATGCCCCTTGTTAGGCAACAAGGCGGACCGAAGTACCTGTAGGATAAAACAGAAATATATCAATCTCAAATACGTTGCATGTTATTGAGGACTTTCCTTTTAATGTCCCCCTATCCAACCACTCAGCCTGAAAGGCAAGTATCTTTAACTACCTTGTCAGGACGGCGTATACACTCTTGTCATTGGCCCCTGTTATGTACATTGGAGCATAGCCCCTTTAAGGGAATGGGTCAGGTGACCCTGGCTGTTGAGAGATCTGCCCAGGGACCGCCCTTAAAGGAAAGTTGTCATTTGGAGTGTGAAGCAAGCAAAACTGCAATAAATACTTGTGTTCCCTGACGCCTGTCTGTGGAGTAACGTTTTGAGGATACTTCTCAATATTAAAGAACTTAATAGCTGCCACATTCCATCAGACCATCAGATGTAAGAGCAGAATTAGATCATTCAGCCCATCGAGTCTGCTCCACCAGTCAATCATGGCTGATAAGTTTTTCACTTCTCGTAAACTTTGATCCCCTTACCAATCAAGAACCCATCTATCTCTGTCTTAAAGACACTCAATGACCTGGCCTCTGCAGCCTTCTGTGGCAAAAAATTCCACAGATTCACCACCCTGAGGCTGAAGAAATTCCTCCTCATCTCTGTTCTGAAGTATCTTTACTTTACTTACCAGGGTGGCATGGTGGCAAAGTGGTTAACATTGCTACCTCTCAATGTCAGAGACCTGTGTTTGATTCCCGGCTCGGGTCACTGGCTGTCTGGTGTTTTCACATTCCCCCCGCCTCGCCGTGGGTTTCCTCTGGAAGCTCCAGTTTCCTCCCACAGTCCAAAGATATGTGAGTTAGGTTGATTGGTGATGTTAAATTTCCCCTTAGTGTCCCAGGATGCCTAGGTTAGAGGGATTGGCCAGGTAAATATGTGGGGTTACAGGGATCGGGCCTGGGTGGGGATGTTGTAGCGCTTATTCAAAGTGGCATTCTTCTGCATTGTAGGGATTCTATACTTTTCCTGAGGATAAATGTAAGCTATATTTTGCCACATGAAATAGATTGAAAGCTTGTGAAGAGATTTATTGGAATCACCGTGGGGACAATTGAGAGAAAGTACTGGATCAGGTCTATGGCATACAGAGAAAGTAGACTAATTGTTTCCTTCACTTTGATATGCAGAGTTGGATGTTCCTCTGCATGGCCTATTCAGCCATATCCTGGGACTCTGTAGTTGTACGTTATAAGTGGGAGACAGTTGGCATTTCCAACACTTGAAATCATAGATAGCCAGTCTCAATTCTCTTTTCTTCCCTCCTCTTTGGTTTCCTTATGGCACAGCTATTAAATTGTAAACTCCGGAGAGGAGGGACAGGATGAGAACACAGCAAAAACGGACTCCCGCCAGAATAAAGGAACATTGACAAGCAGACACGTTGACGAGATGCAGCTCATTCACTCACAAACTCCAAAGTTAAACAGATATGTCAGCTTTTTGCAATATATTTAATAAGATGACATTTACAAAGTGATCTGTACAACATTGGATGCAACCTGGTACGGAATTCTTAAGGCGCATCTCGCAAACTGTCACTTTATTATTCATAGGCACTTTCTGCAAGTTTGCAAATAACCATGACAGTCACCTGTTGTAGCTTTTTTTTATTCAACCTGATTTAATTGAACAAGCAGAAATGTCTTTGAGCTAAAATTGTGGGACGTGTCCTATTTTCTCTCTTAGAAAGGGGCTGAATGTCATACTCATCTTGTCTACCCTGCATAGCTGATGTGAGATTGCTCATTAAGTGATCTGTTTTTCCTCTGGCAGACGGGGGAATTTGAATGCAATAAAAAGAATCTGGAATTAAGAATCTACTGATGGCAATGAAAATGTTGCCAATTGTCGCTAAAAGCCAACTGGTTCACTAATATCCTTTTAGGAAAGGAAATCTGCTATCCTTACCTGGTCTGACCTATATGTGACTCCAGATCCACAGCAATGAGGTTGACTCTTAATTTAGAGAATTATGCAGGATCTTACAGTGCAGAGAAGGCCATTCGGCCCACCAAGTCTGCACCAACCACAATCCTGCCCAGGCTCTAACTCCATAAACCCACGTGTTTATCCTAGCTAGTTCCTCTAACACTATGGAGGAATTTAGTATGGCCAATCCACCTAAAGCATACATCTTTAGACTATGGGAGAAAACCGGAGTACCCAGAGGAAATCCACATAGATACAGGGAGAATGTGCAAGCTCCACACAGACAGTCACACAATAGGGAATCGAATCCAGACACCTGGAGCTGTAAGGCAGCAGTGGTAATCATTGTGCCATCATGCTGCCCCAGGGCAACTGGTATGGGTAATAAATGCTGGCCAGCCAGCGACACCCATGTTTCATGAATGAGTAAATAAAAAATCTGTAACATTACAAAGATCTTAAAGTGCTGCACTAGAGACTGAAAGGTAAGTGGCTGTATGTAAAAACACAACCAGGATTCTCCAACGTCATACACTCTGCCAGCAAGAACGGAAAATTTGGTGTTCAACCAAATCTCCATTCGCAGCAACGGGACTGGAGAATCCGAGCTGCGGGCAAGGTTGCAGAATCCCAGCTACCTTCTCTTTTTGGAAGCGTTTCCATCAGTTTTGTGGATCAAAGGAAATGACTAACAGGAGTCAACCAATGGCAAAACAAAATGTAAGGATAGGTTACTGATTGTGTCACATAATGATGAAGCAGATCTGCACTTCAACGCCCTGTTTGGTGACTTTCCTTCCACAAGGTCAATGCTGGACCGTGCCCTTTTTGGCACTCTGGTGCATCCATCCCAGAAGACAGCAGAGCTATGTGCCTATCAGAACACAGAAACACAAGCCAGTTCGATGACTTGGGCATAGACAGCAGACCTGGGCAATAATACCATATACTAATAGCTTACTCAAATGTGCACATAATGTGTTGCCAGCCAAAACGCTGTGCTAGACCATATGGGTGTAATGACTTGCTGGGCTTGGATAAACACAAGTGTAATGAAATTGAGAACCTGTGTTGTGCTGCTGATGTTATTCAATGGGCATATTGAACATGCTTTAGTTGTGTTGAAGTCAATGGAACTGCACATTGGCTGGAAACTGTAACTGGTGACTAAAGTGTGATCACTTGTTGTGCATCTCTTCCCATGTGAAATTCTACCCCCATAACCTTCACTGACATTGTCAATGTTACCTGCATGAGAATAGATTGGCTGAAAACCTCTCTATAACAGATGGTACAATTCTGCAACTGTGTGTCTGTGCCTGTGCACTTTACCCTGACCTAAAGGGCCATCTGGAAGATTGAATGTTAGAATATGGTGAAGGGAACCTCTTCCTGGTTAGCCAGCACTTGAATTAGTGGAATCAATACAGGGAATTCTAACTCAAAACATGCTCCATATAGATTAAAATCATAGAACCCTATATGCAGAAGGAGGCTATTTGCCCCATCGAGTCTGCACCAATCACAATCCCATTCAAGCCCTATTCCTATAATCCTATGCATTTATTCTAGCTTCTCCCCCTGACACTAAGGGACAATTTAGCATGGCCAATCCACCTAACCTGCACACTTTTGGACTAAAGAAGGTCCCAATGAGTGCAGCAAAAGCACTATCAATGGTACTTCCCCACAAGCTGCAGAGCTAGTAAGAGCCTTCCAGCCCATTAAATGCAATTAACTGTCAGCAGTAGCCTACTCAAGGATCAAGAAATCCAGAGGTCACTTTTTGAAAAAGTGATCAAAGAGGTAGATGGAGGTAAGGCAGTTGATGTGGTATATATGGACTTTAGTAAGGCGTTCGATAAGGTGGCCCATAGAAGGCTTCTGCATAAAATGCAGATGTATGGGATTGAGGGTGATTTAGCTAATTGCATTAGGAATTGGCTAGCAGATAGAAGACAGAGGGTGGTGGTTGATGGAAGTTATTCATCGTGGAGTTCGGTTACAAGTGGTGTACCTCAGGGATCTGTTTTGGGGCCCCTGCTGTTTGTAATTTTTATAAATGATCTGGATGAGGGTATTGAAGGATGGATTAGTAAATTTGCGGATGACACCAAAGTCGGAGGAGTGGTAGATAGTGAAGAGGGGCGTTATAGTTTGCAGAGAGACTTGGACAAGTTGCAGAGCTGGGCCGAGAGGTGGCAAATGGAGTTTAATGTGGAAAAGTGTGAGGTAATTCACTTTGGCAGGAATAACAAATGTGTAGAGTATAGGGCTAATGGTAGGACTCTTAATAGTGTTGATGAACAGAGGGATCTTGGTGTATATGTGCATAGATCCCTGAAAGTAGGCAGTCAAGTCGATAAGGTTGTTAAGAAGGCATATGGAGTCTTAGCTTTTATTGGTAGGGGGATTGAATTTCGGAGCCGCAACGTCATGTTGCAACTGTACAAAACTCTAGTGCGGCCGCACTTGGAGTATTGTGTGCAGTTCTGGTCCCCACATTATAAGAAAGATGTGGAGGCATTGGAGAGGGTACAGAGGAGGTTTACCAGGATGTTGCCTGGTATGGAGGGCAGGTCTTATGAAGAGAGGCTGAGGGATTTGAGGTTGTTTTCGTTAGAAAGGAGGCGGCTAAGAGGGGACCTTATTGAAACATATAAGATGATTAGAGGTTTAGATAGGGTGGACAGTGATAGCCTTTTTCCTAGGATGGAGAAAGCTAGCACGAGGGGACATAGCTTTAAATTAAGGGTGGTAGTTATAGGACGGATGTCAGAGGTAGGTTCTTTACCCAGAGGGTGGTAAGGGTATGGAATGCCCTGCCTGCTGCAGTTGTAGATGCTCCAAGTTTGGTGGCGTTTAAGAGGTTAGTAGATAAGTTTATGGACGAAAAGGGAATGGTTTAGTTTGGAGGGTCATTGCTTTTTCCTAATTGGTCGGCGCAACATCGAAGGCCGAAGGGCCTGTTCTGCGCGGTTATGTTCTATGTTCTATGAAGTCCCACCTTCCAAGGGCTGCTGACCAATGAAAGACAGGCACCTCTTCACTGCTTGGCAGCACCACCATAGAGGCAGAGATTGCTGCAAGTACTATACCCACCTGAGGCCTAACACCATCAATGGATCCAAGACCCAGGGGAAAAGATGAATGATGGTGAGGACAGGAGTGGGTGGTGGGGGGGGGAGGTGTCGACTGCAGGGGCAGGGGTTATGAGAAGGGGTGGGAATAAGGATCAGTAGCAAAAGGTAGTGGTTTTTATCCAATCCCCTCATCCAGGCAACTTCCTGGTCCCGGGTCCATCAAAAGGGTTTTAGAATGAAAGACACCGCTTGGGCACCTGCCAGCTGAAACCCTGGCAATGGCCGTCTTTCAGGGCTTCCACATGGTGAGATCCCTGCCTGTCACTGGGTAAATACCAACAGCAGTGAGAAGTGCCTTAAGTAGGCATTAATTTCCCAGTTAATGACCTCAAGTGACTGACTTAATTGAGGCAATGCTGAGAAGGCCCATTGTCTCCATCTTATCAAGCGCTTGCTTTCAAAAGATCTCCTCAAACCCTCATCTTATATCATTGTTAGTGTTGATATCTCCATCCTTTCCACTCTCTTCTTTCTTAGGAGCCAATCTTTCATTTCAGCTACAAAATGCTTGAAGCCATTTTCTGCAGATGATGTGAGGAATTTTATGGCTTTACTCATCCCGAAACTGTAAAATCCCGCCCAAGATCAATGGATCAACCCATTGTCTACCCCTCATCTGCTGTAATTCCCATGGCAAGTGGGAGAGGTAAAAGCCTGGCAATGAGCATAATACAAACATTTTTTAAAAATGTTTTTATTAGTGTCACAAGTAGTCTTACATTAACACTGTAATGAAGTCACTGTGAAAATTCCCTAGTTGTCACACTCCGGTGCCTGTTCGGGTACACTGAGGGAGAATTTAACATGGCCAATGTGCCTAACCAGCACATTCTTCGGACTGCAGGAGGAAAATGGAGCTCCTGTCGGAAACCCACGCAGACACAGGGAAAATGTGCAGACTCTACACAGACAGTGACCCAAGCTGGGAATCAAACCCCTGTTCTTGGCGTTGTGAGGCAGCAGTGCTAACCACTGTGCCATCCCATCTCATCTACCCTCCATAGATAGTGATCCAAGCTGGGAATCAAACTCGGGTCTCTGGCACAGTGAGGCAGCAGTGCTAACCACTGTGCTGCCTCATCTCATTTAGACTCCACAGTGACCCAAGCTGGGAATCGAACCTGGGCCCCTGCCGCTGTGAAGCAGCAGTGCTAACCACTGTGCCACCATTAACAGGACAAGAAAATGAAGATTTGATAACCTATTGCGACAGTATTTTTTCAATTAAGTACAACAATTGTGCCAAATCCTGGGGTGTTTTAGTGTTGTTGTTACCACAATCTCAACCTATTGAAATTGGATCTGGCAGAAGTACAATGGTGATTCCAATTTCTGGCCATTGTGTTTCTTTTAAAAAAGTTTGAAGGAGATCACTAAGGAAAGAGGATGCTACATTTTTCACCACCAGTTGTGTACCTTAGCGGCGAAATATATTGCAGGATATATTAGCTCCAGATAGTTTTGCATTAGCGTAGCAATTTTTTTTTTGTAAAAGAACTATTCCAGCTTGATCCGTCATGCTGGCACAGCCTCCTGAGTTGCTGCCAAATGTCTTACATTGATTCTTAGACCATATTGTCAGGAAGTAGAAGCATGGCCACAGTTTCCTCCCGCTTCGCTGAACACATCACAGGCTTAAGTATTGGAGAGGATGAAGCAATAATCTCTTTTGATATTACATCCATGTATATAAACAATCCAGCACAGGAAGCCATTTCAGTGATAGAAGCAATACTCAAAACAGACACAGGAATTCCAACAAATGTTCACTTCCTTTTCATTGCCACTGTAGATCCTGAGCCTGTCTACTAACCACATCTCATTTAACAATGACAGTTACGAACAAACTTAATGCTTTCAGAGCGGGCTTGCCAAACTCAACTCCAGTGTCTCCAGCACTTTGAAAGCATCAGGAAAACTGTTCCCAAAGAGTTGGCAGCTGTATCAGGATGGCACGCATGTAAGTCATTCATTTTGAAGATATAAACCATGTTATTGACAGATTCACAATTAAATTCGCAACTGAGGAAGAAGGAGGTGGATACCTACTTTTCCGCTTAATGACAGTAAAAGGAATTTTAGTTTCTTGTAAAGCATGAGAACATTGTATTCATTAAAACTCCAAGGTGTCTATTAAGATAAATAGTCGCATTTTGCACAGCCTCGTTTCATTTATTTGCTATTAAAACAGTGAGCTTTTAAATGAAGTTCTGGTTCCTGAGGAGAAATATACACTTGTCTCCACACATGTTCCCCCCCCCACCCCCCCACTCCCAACCACCCCCCACACAAAAAAATAATAAAAAGTGAACACTCAAACCAAAGGCAATTCTTTTCCAAATCTCCTGGCTACTGGCACATGAGGGACAGTTTCTTTTGAGTTCACATAGTTGGCACAGAACCTTGCCTGTCAACCACACATACCGAGAAATCACTGGCATGCTACCCACTATTTTCCAGCCACAGTTTTTCAGTATGTGTGGCCAGCAGGCAAGGCTCCCTGTCAGCATCACAAACTCAGGAAGTTCTTTTAGATCACCAAGGTTATCCTTCCAAAACAAACCTGTACAATTGGCCCTGACACCGACTCTCTCTGATTTATTTAATCTCCTAAGCGAGACAAAACTTTACAGGTTTTCTCTTGACCCTCAGAGGCAGTCAAGCCCAATGCATCAAGAACTGTATTCATCCCTAATGCTTATCATCCCATTCATTCAAGGGATTAACTAACTAGTGTAAAAGAGATCTTCAGAGTACATTTGTAAAATTGGGTCATGGACACAAATTATCAACTTCCAGGCACTCAGTGAAAGGCAATTGTGTGTATCAAATGCTGGGATGAATAACATGGAGGGAGGGAGAGGGAGGATGGCCCGCTTCCCCTCACCCTGGAAGAAAAGTTGGCATGGAGCTGAAATATGTTCCGTGCCAAACAGGCCCACTAACCATAATGTGCCAAGAGGTGGCTAAACAATGGGAAAGCGGGATCCACTCCTCAACGGGGAGGAAGCTGTTGGCCTGCCCGATTGGCCTATTGTTCCATCAGTCCTGGTGTTGTCAGGGCTTGTCAGTGGCAGCTGGTGGGCTGCAGGAGAAGGAGTGGGAAGAAGATCTACGGATCCCCAGTGTGGGTAAGTCTGATTTCTAGAAAACAGGGGATTTGGGGGCAGGGGGAGATGGGTGTTTGCATAGATCAGGCAAGGGAGCAGTGTGGAAGAGTGGGGGTGGTTTTAAGGCTGCGCGCAATAGGAAGGATCTTAGTGGGGGTTGCCTTGTCCTGCCCAGCTGCCTGTGCCAAATGTTTTGTGGTGTGAGATGTATACTATCAGGGTCAGTTGAATTGATAACATGACCTTTGATGACTTAATTGAATATGATGGGCAGACTTCTGATTTTGGCACCTGCTGCCCCACTCATCTCCATATTACGGGAGTCAGCCTGTGGTTAGCTGGGGTGGGGAAGGATGGTAGATAATGGGATTCTTAATTAATATAGTCTTTTGCCCAAAAAATTCCTAATGTGGTTCCATAAAATACAGCCCATTGTGTGTTGATTGCCAAATTATATACAGAGAGGAACCAGAGTGCAAGATGTTTGCCTTATTAGACCAGCATAAAAATGTGTTGTACAAAAGAAATAAGAGACATAGCAGTCCATCCAGCTCCTTAAAAAACATGAGAACAGGAGCAGGAGTAGGCTACATGGACATTAAACCTATTCTGCCATTCAGCAAGATCATGGCTGATCTTTTTGTTGGCTCAGCTCCACTTACCAACCTGCTCACCATAACCCTCAATTCTTTTATTATCAAAAAATGTACCTATTCTTGCCTTAAAAAAACATTCAATGAGGTAGCCTCAGCTGCTTCACTGGGCAGGGAATTCCACAGATTTACAACCCTTTGTGTGAAGAAGCTCCTCCTCAAATCAGTCCTAAATCTGCTTCCCCTTTATTTGAGGCCAGGCCCCCGAAATGTAGTTTCCCCTGCCAGTGGAAACAACTTCCCTGCTTCTATCTTATCTGTTCCCTTCATAATCGTATATGTTTCTATAAGATCTCCTTTAATTCTGAATTCCAATGAGCAAAACCCCAGTCTACTCAATCTCTCCTCCTAAGTCAACCCTCTCAACTTCAGAATGCACCTCATGTATCTCCTCTTTACCCCCCCCAGTGCCAGTATATCCTGCCACAAGTAAGGAGACCAAAACTGTACACAGTACTCTAGGTATGGCTTCACCATCACCTTATTCATTTGCAACATAACCTCTCTGTTGTAAACTCAATCCTCTAGCATTGAAGGACAAAATTCCATTTGCCTTATTAATTACCTGCTGCACCTGCAAACCAACTTTTTGAGATTCATGCACAAGGGCATCCAGGTCCCTCTGCATAGCAAAATGATACATTTTTTTACGATTGAAATAATAATCCATTTTACTGTTATCCCTATCAAATGATACCTCACATTTACCAACATGTACTCCATCTGCTGACCCTTGTTCTCTCATTTAGAGTATCTACATCCCTTTGAAGACTTTCAGCATCCTCTGCACACTTTGCTCTGCCACTCATCTCAGTGTCATCTACAAATTTTGACACACTACACTTAGTCACCAATTCCAAATTACCTACGTAAATTGTAAAGAATTGCAGTCCCAACACTGAACCCTGAGACAAAGCATTAATTGCTGATCGCCAACCAAAAAAACACCCATTTGCTCCCACTCTTCACTTTCTGTTGGTTAACTGGTCCTCTATTCAGGGTAATTCATTATCCGTAACTTCATGCACCTTTATCTTATGTTACCTTTGGTGTGCGGCACCTTGTCAAATGCCTTCTGGAAATCCAGATACACCACATTTACAAGTTCCCCATGGTCAACTACGCATGTAATGTTCTCAAAGAATTCCACCAAATTAGCCAAACATGACCTGCCTTTCATGAACCCATGCTATGTCTTCTCAATGGGGCAATTCATATCCAGATGTCTCACTATTTCTTCCTTGATGATAGATTCAAGCATTTTCCCTACTACAGAAGTTAAACTAACCAGCTATAGTTATCTGCCTTTTGTCTACTTTTTTTTTTAAAACAGTGGCATCACATTTGCTGTTTTCCAATCTGCGAGAACCACCCCAGAATCCAGCAAATGTTGATAAGTTACCACTAGTGCATTTGCTATTTCCCCTGCCATCTCTTTTGGTGCCCTAGGATGCATTCCATCAGGACCAGGAGACTTGTCTACCTTTAGCCCTATTAGCTTGCCCAACACTACCTCTTTCACGATAATGATAGTTTCTAGGTTCTTGCCTGCCAAAGCCTTCTTGTCATCAGTTTTTGGAGTGTTAGTTTTGTCTTCCACTGTGAAGTTGACATAAAATACCTGTTCAATGCCTCAGTCATTTCCACATTTTCTGTTATTACATCTCCCTTCTCATCCTCTAAAGGATCAACGTTTACTTTAGCCACTCAGTTTTGTATTATATATTTGTAGAAACATTTACTATCTGTTTTTATATTCTGAGCTAGTTTACTTTTGTAATCCATCTTACTTTTCATTATAGCTCTTTTTGTGGCTTTTTGTTGACTTTAAAGATTTCCCAATCATCTAGTTTCCCACTAATCTTTACCACTTTGTATGTATTTTCTTTCAATTTGACATCCTCTTTTACTTCCTTAGATATCCGTGGTTGATTATTTCTTTTTCTACAGTCCTTCTTTATCACTGGTACATACTTTTGCTGAGCACAGTGAAAAAGCACTTTGAAAGTCCTCCACTGTTCCTCAATTGTCTACCATAAAGTTTTTGCTCCTAGTCTACCATAGCCTACTCCTTCCTTATCCCATTGTAGTCTCCTTTGCTTAAGCTCAAGACATGTATTGGATTTTACCTTCTCATGCTCCAACTGTATTTTAAATTCAAACATACTGCGATTGCTTCTTCCAAGAGAATCCCTAACTGTAAGATCATTAATTATTTGTGTCTCATTACCAGATCTAGGACAGCTTGCTCCCTTGTAGGTTCCATTACATACTGTTCAAGAAAAATATTACTGATACATTCTATGAACTCGTTCTCAAGGCTGCTTTGACCAACCTGGTTTGACCAATTGACATGTAGTTTAAAATCCCCCATAATAATTTCTGTACCAATCTTACATGCACTAGTTATTTCTTGCCCATAGACTACACCTATCAGTGACTTTTTTCTTACTATTTCTAATTTTCTGTCAAATGGATTCAATCTTTTTTCCCCATAGAAGTTATATCATTTCTCACAACCGCCCTGATGTCATCCTTAAATATCAGAGCAACACCACCATCCTTACCTTTCTGTCTGTCCCTCTGAACAATGTGATATCCCTGGATATTTAACTCCCAATCGTGACCATCCTGCAACCATGTCCCTTGAACTTGCTTCCAATGAAGTTATAACTGATTGATGTGGTCTTAGCTTCAATTTCCTGCCCATCCACTGGAACCATTTCTCAATCAAAAATTCAACTCAGTCTTGAATATATTCAGTGACACAATCTCCATTCCTCTTTGGGAGAGATAATTCCAAACACTAGCAAACCTCAGAGAGGAGAAATTCCTCTTTGTCTCCAACTTAAATGGAAAACCCCTTAGTTTTAAACTGTGACCCTTAGTTCTAAATTCTCCCATGAGGGGAAATATATCCTCTGAACATCAATCTTGTCAAGACTCTTCACAACTTTATTGGCAGGATTTTATGGCCTGCACAAGGTCAATGGACATTTCCATTGTCTGCCCCTTGTTCACTCAGATTCCGTAGCGGGCGATAGGGCAGTAAAATTTCTGCACCTATGTTTCATTAAGATCATCTCTCGGTCTCCTACACTCCAATGAGTATAGGCCCAACCTACTCAAACATTTCTCATAAGCCAATTCCTTTCTCCCAGGAATTAACCTAGCATAAACTGCTACCAATGTAGGTATGTGCCTCCTTAAAATACAGCAACCAGGACTCTAGGTTTGGTCTCACTAATGCCGTGTACCATGATGGCAAGAATACTCTACTTTTATAGTCCATCGCCTTGCTCTATTCCGTTTGTCCTTTTAATTATATGCTCCATCTGTATGTTTTTTTTTGTGATTCATGTACAAAGATACCCAGGGCTTATATACCGCAGCATTCATAAATATCTCTGGCTCTTAAATCACTCCATATGTCCTGGATATCAGGCATATAATTCTTCTTAAACTATCTCCCATAATCCAAAACACAGTCACTCCAACTGAAGCCACTTAAAATTAGATTACGAAATACTGTTAACTGGAGCTTATTGAATACTCAGATATAAATAAATGCCCCTCAAAAATAAAACAGTCAGGATTCGTTGTAACAGCAGTGAATGAAGTTATTACTAATATCAAGTTGCCTTTTGCTAACTAACTTCATCTTCTTCTACTCTATCTTAACTAGACTATGCAAACTCTTTTCTTAATTGTTAGATATTGATTATTAATATAAACTGTCTTATTCAGATTTGCATGGGCAAGACTTAATCATAGACTCCCTTCAGTGCAGAAAGAGGCCACTTGGCCCACTGAATCTGCACCAGCACTTGCTGACAGAGTATCCCACCCCCACACCATTTTTCCCACTCCATCCCTACAATCCCACTCATCTACCATGGCTAAAATAGCTAACCTACACATATTTGGACATTACGGGGCAATTTAGCATGGTCAATCCATCTAACTTGCAACTCTTTGGAGTGTGGGAGGAAACCGAGCGCTTGGAGGAAAACCGTGCAGACGTAGGGTGCAAATTCTACACAGACAGTCACACAAGGCCAGAATCGAACTCAAGTCCCTGGTGCTATGAGGTAAGGTGAGGGGGGCAAGCTTCAACACAGATGTCAGGGGAATGTATTTTACACAGAGGGTGATGAGAGCCTGGAATGCACTGCCAACAAGGTGGTTGAGGCAGACACCCTGGAATCATTTAAGATTTATCTAGATAGTCACATGAACATACTGGGTATAGACGGATACAAACGAATGGTCTAGTTGGATTCATGAGCGACACAGGCTTGGAGGGCCGAAGGGTCTATTCCTGTGCTGTATTGTTCTTTGTTTGTTCTTTGTAACAGTATTAACCACCTTGCCACTCAGTCTTTGTCCAGCCATTAACTCTACTACATCACAGCCCAGGAGACATTTCCATTGAAAGTCAAGGGACTGTTCACCACCACAGAAAGAAATCACAGAAACTTTGTATGAATCCAAAACCAAGGGTGGTCACGATTAAGTCAAAAAGCTTTCACAGATCTACAACTCTTCCTTAAAGTCATTGAAAGAAGAAGAAATATCAAAAGAGTTAAAAGATAGAATTTCTGAACTTATTTAGAGGTTTTAAGACTGCTATGAGTGTTCTGAAGTAGGAGCACCAGAACCCGAGTATAACCATGTGAAAACTTTAACGAAATTAGGAAGAAGATTCTGTAGTGGGTGAGGTGGTAGAGTTCCAGTGATTGTCACACCTTTTTGTTAAAAATCCTGAACACAGGTTTTGTCAAATTTGTGAAGTCCTATACCTCATTGACTACAAAGTGTCCATTCAGAGGCAGTGGCATAGTTAGGGAAGGCAGTGGGGTACTAATATTATCACTAGATTCACAATTCTGGGACCCAGGATAATGCTGTGGGGACCTGAGTTCAAATCCCACCTCGGCAGATGGTGAAATTTGAATTCAATAAAAATCTGGAATTAAAAGGAATTAATGATGACTACGATTAAAGATGTTTAACTGTGCCACTGCCTCTGAATGGACACTTTGTGGTCAATGAGGTATAGGACTTCACAAATTTGACAAAACCTATGTTCAGGATTTTTAACAAAAAGGTGTGACAATCACTGGAACTCTACCACCTCACCCACTACAGAATCTTCTTCCTAATTTCGTTAAAGTTTTCACATGGTTATACTCGGGTTCTGGTGCTCCTACTTCAGAACACTCATAGCAGTCTTAAAACCTCTAAATAAGTTCAGAAATTCTATCTTTTAACTCTTTTGATATTTCTTCTTCTTTCAATGACTTTAAGGAAGAGTTGTAGATCTGTGAAAGCTTTTTGACTTAATCGTGACCACTCTTGGTTTTGGATTCATACAAAGTTTCTGTGATTTCTTTCTGTGGTGGTGAACAGTCCCTTGACTTTCAATGGAAATGTCTCCTGGGCTGTGATGTAGTAGAGTTAATGATTGTCGTAAAACCCATCTGGTTCACTAATATTCTTAAGGGAAGGAAATTTATTGCCCTTACTTGGCTTGACCTACATGTGACTCCAGATCCACAGCAATGCCCTCGGGGATGAACAATAAATGTTGGCCCGGCCCAGGCAGCAATGTCCACATTCCACGAATGAATGAAAAAAATATGAAAGGTGCAAGAAACAGATGAATGATGTGCTAAATTCAGGAACATTTATTGTATCAATTGATAGCAAAAGTTAAGTTCCAAATAATCTCATTCTCAAGCAATATTTTGAGCAAAACAAACATCTCAGTATCAAAGATGACTTGCTGATTTACGATGAGAAATTGGTCAAAGCTGGAATTTTTCAGATTTGGGATCCTTCAGAGAATACATCAGGGGCACCCAAGACCTTACAAGTGTCATGTTAGAGTGTGAAATTCTGTTTGGTGGCCAGGGATCTCAAAATCATTAGAGAAAATAACTTCAAGCTGCACCATCTGTGCAATGCATTGCCAAGAGCAAAGGGAACCACTGATGGCGTCTTCATTTCTGTCCAGACCACAGGAGTGTCTCGGAATGGGTCGGTTCCAGCTCAAGGGGAAGACATTCCTCATAGATGTTGACTATTCTCCAGATGGATTCAAGTTAAATGTTTTCATAATACAACTTTGGAAACAGCCATTTAAAATGACTAAAAAGAAATGTTTCGCCACACAATGACCTACAATTTGCAAACAGTTGTTTGCAGTTCACAGAAGTCTGTACAGATTTGTCCATGGTTCACCCAAACGCCCACAAACTAAAAGACAGGCTGAGAAAAGAGTAACAATGATAAAAGCTTTGTTGAAGAAAAATGACTGTCAGCTTGGTACTGTTGCACCACCATACCTCATTACTCCAGAATGCTTTTGTTCCATCTGTACTTCTAATTGGAAGGTGACTGTGGACTCAATTCGCTATTCTTCATTTACAGAAGCATATGCCATGTCTCAAAGCAGCGGATATAGAAAGAATATGAGAGAAGGAGGCAGTGCTTTTGTGATACTATCACTGGATTAGTAATCCAGAGACCCCGGGTCCAAATCCCTCCACGGTAGATGGTGAAATTTGAATTCACTAAAAATCTGAAATTAATAGTCTAATAATGACCATGAAATCATTGTCAATTCTTGTAAAGACCTATCTGGTGAACTACCATCCTTTAGGAAAGAAAATCTGGTCTGTCTATGTCCTCTAAAATGGAGAGCAGTTAGTGATGGGCTATAAATGTTTTAGAGTTTATTTATTAGTGGCACAAGTAGGCTCACATTATCACTGCAATGAAGTTACTAGAAAATCCACTAGTAGTCACACTCGTCACTTGTTTAGGTTCACTGAAGGGGAGTCTAGAATGGCCAACCGGAAGAAACCCATGCAGACACGGGAAGAACATGCAGATTCCGCACAGACAGTGACCCAAGTCAGGTCGCTGTGCTGAGAGGAGCAGTACTAACCACTGTGTCTTTGTGCTACCCAGTGCGGGCCCAGCCAATGACTTTCACATCCTATGAATGAATTTTAAAAAAAATAATGAGTATTGTGAAATCAAACCAGATACTACAATTACCACTATTAAGTGTATGATTTACCAGAACTCCAGGCAAAGGAATCAATCTGGATTCATGACAAGAATCACAAAGGCCAAGATTTGGAAAAAAATACGTCAGTGACTGCAATAGTTCAAGAAGGCAGTTCACCCCACCTTCTCAAATACAAGTTGGATTGACAATAAATACTAGCTTAATCATCAACACCCACAATCCTGTAAATTAATAAAAAAGTCTGCAGAGACTGAAAATGAAAAGTGAGAATAAACGGAAGACGACGATGAACAGAATGGACTATCTACCCAGAAAATCAGGAAGACAACCCTGAACAGAGAGCTAATAGTTTCTGATGATGCCTCTATTGAGTTCAAGAGAGAATATAGAGAACTTCACTCCTCTACATTCTCCAAGAGAGATGTGAACGAGAGTCCGGGAGATTAATCAAACCACTGCAATGGTTATCTCTGTGAATGAGCGATGAAGGAAGAAATTTCAGTGGAGATGTAGTAATGTGTAAATCAATAGTCTATATTACCAGTAATGTAATATCATATGACTACAGAGTATGCTGAGAGATAGCTCTAGGTGACGACTTGTTCGAAGGCATTTCCTGCACATGGTTAATAAAATGTTTAATAAAAAAAGGTAAAGTTTACTAACACCTTGCTTCCAGCAATCTCTATTATTCCTGACCAAGTAAAACCTCATTTAAAACTGGCAACGATGATAATAGAATATTGAAGGATTCATGCTTCTACATTTCAATCTCTTATCCAACAGTAGAATTGTAGATCAAGATGTGAATTTTTGCACAGCCAGAGAGTCTCTCTGTACTATATTTAAAGGCTAGGTTCACAAACCATAAACATACAAACAAGAACTTTACTGGTAAGGGATTTACTCTACAGGCTGTTAGGGTAGACTGCCCAATTGCCCACGCAAGTGTCCGACAGGGTCATCAATATGTCACGTGATCAGACTCTTAAATTGACCTTATTCCAACTAGGAGCAAACATGAATGCAAACACTTTCCATCTGCATGAGCATTCTGACAAAGTTTTTTTGTCTGGAAATACTGCAATTAAACTTAAATGCCATTATTTTTGCAGGGGAAAGGGCATAAGACAATGTTCTAAATTGCACAACTATGGTTCATAGAGATTCCTGTCCATATAGATAATCAACTCTTGGTGAAGTATCTGAAACCCAAAGTGTGTAGATTAAACCTGGAAGGAGCATGTCTGAACTTGTGATCCATATGGATAGCCAAATTACCCTTTTAGCTATTGTTCCAGGACACTTTTGGGAGATGTGGGATATCCTTTCAGGAGAGGTAAGACATCTTTTGGGAGATGCCAGGTACTCTTGGGGATTGTTAAAAATGCCCATGGCCTTTCTTAAAAAAATTGCATAAACTCATTGGGGTCTTTCAAAGATATTCAAGAACTGTGAAGCAAAGAACTTTCAAACCTCATTGGAAATGTTAAAAACTTATGGAACTGTCAAAACTGTCAAAGGATTTAACTCTGTTGTGCTTTAAAAAAAAATTAAATATGAATGTAAAAGATTCAGTACTTGCTACTTCACTCTGTTGACACAAGCCTGAGGACTATAATTATCGGATTGGTGCTGTATGATTGATTTTACAATGAAATATTATTGCGGCGGGGTGCCTGTTAAACGAGCAGTTTCATTGACAGCTTCACATAGGTACAGAATAGAAATGTTTATTGCCATGAGAAATTAGAAGAATTCAATGTATTGAATGTTTTTACCATCACTGAATTTGAACATGACGATATCATCAATAATTCCATAAATTTATATCAGCTTGGCTCCTGAGGTTTGCCTATGGTGGATATCAGGTGAGTTGACATAGACGGGTTAAGGGCAAATGGTGATGATGGAATGCTTGGATTTGTATGTTTTGGCACTATGTTGGCAGAGGAGCAATAAAGGGCCATGGGATGAGTGGGGGGCATGATTTGACATGGAGATGTGAGGCACCATGGGGTTTGATAGAGGGTTGTAGGATGGTATGAGGGTCCCAGACAACTGGGGGTGGATAGAAGGACGTGAAGTGGTGTAGCAGGTATGAGGAGCCATGGAGTTGGGTAGAGAACTATAGGGTGGCATTGATTGTATTAGGGTCCATCAGAAATGAGCAAGAACATGAGGCTGCACAAGTTCACATGGATGGAGCATGAGGACTGTGTGGGGTAAGATAGTGTGATGGATGAAGATTGGAAGGCTGTTCTTTTGATTTATTCATTTTTAAGATATCCAGGGCACTGACACAGGCCTCCTGGTCAGCCTACCTGTATACCTGGCATCTACTGCATTCATTCCGAGGCCAGGTTCCAGTTACACCAATCTCCTCCCTTGGATGAAAACCTGGCCTCTTTTCCCACATCACATTCACGGCTGCAGGAAATGTACCAACTCTGTGCACGTCACAATTATTAGAACTGCTGCCTCGCAGCACCAGGGAACTGTGTTCGATTTCTGCCTTGGGTCATTGGCTGTGCGGAGTCTGCATGTTCTTCTTGTGTTTGCGTGGGTTTTGTCTGGGTGCTCCAGTTTCGTCTCAGTCCAAAAGACGTGGTAGTCAGGTGCATTGGCCATGCTAGATTCTCCCTCAGGCTAGCTGAACAGATGCCGGAGTGTGGCGACTAGAGAATTTTCACAGTAGCTTCATTGCAGTGTTAATGTAAGCATACTTGAGACGCTAACAAATAAACTATTTTTCAAACTGACGGGAGCAAAAATCTAGATGCAATTTTTTTTAAATTTGATTTATTATTGTCACATGTATTAATATACAATGAAAAGTATTGTTTCTTGCACGCTCTATAGACAAAGCATACCATATATAGTGAAGGAAAGGAGAGAGTGCAGAATGTCATGTTACAGTCATAGCTAGGATCGAGAGAAAGACCTTTTGCTGTGCTCACTGATCCAATATCCTGTGATTGTTTTACAAAATATCTTAAACCTGTGTCCTTTGATTAGTGACCTTCTGCCAATGGCTTCCCTTTATTTATCTAATCAATACCCCTTCTTGATGTTGAATACCTTCATTAAATCCACACTTAACCTTTTCTATTCTAAGGACTAAAAACCCACCTTCTTTTATCTCACTATTTAATTGAAATTCCTCATCTCTTGTAGCATTATAAATGTGACTATAAAACTTAATAATGCAAGCAAAGGTGACATGACTTACACATAGATGCAAGATTGTTTAATACGTTATAGATACATAATCATTCTAGTGGGTAAAGGCACTTTTCAGTGTATTGCAATGTAAATGTAGACCTGAAGAGCTCAGGTTCAAATCCTGTGTTGATCATTTGAACCCAGGATAGCAGCTAATGCTGTGTGGCTTTCCTCAGCATCATTCGAGAGACAGGGAAGAAAGGAACGTTTGTTAGACATGCCCAGAAGAGTGCAGCGGTTCTGAACAGGGTCAGGTTGGCTATTGTGCCAAATAGCCTGCCAACATTCCCTGTGCACGACTGCATATGAAGAGTAACTACTCAGACTGAAGGACTGCCAGAATCCATGACACTAGTTACCAGCAAGCATCAGCACCTTCAGGTGACAAAATGAGAAAAACGAAGGGGTGGAAGTGGAAAAATTTTCTCAGAGTTGACTTTCCAAAAGGAGTTTTAGAACCTATTTAGTTGATGTTTGGAAATTCCAGTGGAAAACCAAAATCCAAGATGTAATTCAAAATTGCAGTAATCATAGAATCCCTACAATACAGAAGGAGGCAATTCAATCCATCAAGCCTGCATGGACTCTTTGGCAGAATACCTTACCCAGGCCCTCTCCTCACCTCATCCCTGTAACCTCACATGCTTACTAAGGCTAATCCATCAAACTTAGACCCCGTGGGATGCCAACAAGCAATTTATCACAGTCAATCCGCTTATCTACACATCTTTGGACCAAGGAAGGAATCCAGGGCTCCCAGAGGAAACCCACACACAGACAAGGGGAGAATGTGCAAACTCCACACAGTCTCTCAAGGCTGGAATTGAATCTAAATCCTTAGCAACATGAGGCAGCAGTGCTGACCATTGTACCAGCATGCCACCCTGATCATCTGGTGATAATTTTCTCCTGATATGGAACCTCATTGGACAGGAGCAGGATGCAGGACATAGTGCTATAAATCAGGATCTCCGGCCTGTACTCCTCCAGTAGGGAATGGAGCTTCACAAAATTATTCCTCTGCACTGTTTGGTATAAACATGGCTGATACTGTATCTACACAATTCCCGTAACTAAGCAAAGAATCAAAGCAACAAAACATATGGCAATGGAGGGATGGAGATTTGGAGTACTATAAACTTGTCAACCACAATGCCAGTTATCTTTTGTTGCTCTCCGTCCTTCTCCACATGAGTTCACCTCCTCTAAGATGTTGGTCACTGTCCCTGAGAAAGATCCACTTCCAGTGACTGATTATTGGCCAACTCCACCTTGTCTTAAGGCCCTTCCATTGGAATTACTGGTGCAATCTCTTGCGGGCTATAGTTTGCCCAGGTCTGTCGTACACCTTCCTGATGATAGGGAGTTTGTATCAGTGGATTTAGTACTTATTGAAAGGTGAAGGTTCTGACAGAGAGAAGGACTTCGTGTGACTTAGGCCATTTGCATAATTATCCCATCACACCTCAATGAACAGACATTTGGCTGGTTGCCAAGTTCTCTGACTTCCCTACAGTGGGAGCGCGGAGTGAATGGCAGGTAAGATTGTGCCCATAGGTTTTTGAGAGATCTGTGTCACGAGTGGGATACCAATCTGAGGAATGGTAGAGAATGTCCAAATAATACATAGCTTTAAGAGATCTGTAGCAGTAACTAATGCCAATCAGTCAAGCACTTCTAGTTTGGAAGAATAAATAGCAAAGAAATGGTTTAGTTGGGAACAGGCCATGGAGGAATGAGCCAAAAGTATGAATCTGCATGCTGGAAAGTAATCCTATTACTATATTGCTTGTCTCTGCATTTAAATACACAGCTCATTGTGGGTGAATGAATCTAATCTTTATTCAGCTGAAGCTTTAAAACAGAATTTGAACAGCAGGGGTGACAGTAAGAGGTTGTAAAATCAAAGAATCCCTACAGTGCAGAAAGGGGCCATTCAGTCCATTGAGTCTGCATCAACAACAATCCCACTCAGGCCCTATCCTCATAGCCCCACATATTTAGCATGTTAATCCCTTTAACCTACGCATCCCAGGACACTAAGAGGCCATTTAACATGACCAATGTACCTAAACTGCACATCTTTAGACTGTGGGAGGAATCCCATACAGACATAGGAGGAATGCACAATCTCCACACAGCCAGTGACCCAATCCAGGCATTGAACCCAGGTCTCTAGAGCTGAGATGCAGTGCTAACTAACTACTGTGCCACTGAGCCGGCATCATATCAAGCCAATGGTTGTGCAATTTTGCACAATCTGTGGAAGTCACCAGCTTCAAGGAGGCTGCCTCCTACCCCCAGCAGGGGGCTTTAAGGGTGTGGGAATTGGACTGGGTGTAGGGAAGGTAGGAGGGGGGAGCACTGGGAGCCAGAGAGTCCATGCCCCAAAGAAGAACCAAAGAAAGCACAAATGCCTGACTGAGGAGCCCAACATACCAGATCAATGTGAGAGTGGAAGGTGTGTGGTGAGGGGGGAGGATTACAGTAGGGTGGCAGGTCCAAGGTGTGAGTTTGGTAGGGGTGAAGGTTCCATTGAATGGGGGTCAAGGAAGCAGACAAGACAGATGGTTTCAATAGTGGGAAGGGGGGTGGTATCAGAATGAATGTGGGCCTGATAATGGGCAATGGCTCAGAGGGGAGGGAAGGCACGTGGAGGTGAATCATGATAGGGCCCAGGATAACGGAGGGAGGCTCATTGATGACATAGAGGAGAGGGAAAGGGATATTGGGTGGGTCAAGTGTGATGGGGTGAAATTGGTGGGTGGTGAGGGGAGGGTACAAGGTGATGAAGGAAGTTTGAAAGATGACATGCACCATTTTTCAAATCTGACTTTAACGTGCGGTTTGTCAGTCAGTGAAATCTCTCAAAGTGGGAGAAAAGTCTTTTCGGGTGGGTGGAATTCAGAGACAGTACAACTGGCCAACTAAATCCCAAATAATTATGGGGCAACTGGATGTCAACCGTGCTCTGTTATGTTCTCCTCTCTGTGATGAAACCCACACAGCAGCAGATTTAATTTTATCATGGTGATGTCCATCAAGGTCTGGAGCTACCTTTCATTCACCGCCTTTTGCCAATGACTGCAGTCAGACCCAGGGATGTAGTGAGGGAAGTCAATAATTCCAAGAAGCACAGCTCACAACTCCAAACCTCCATCCTCCAGAGAGAATGGTCCTGACTGACGAGGAGGAATCTTCAGCCAGAGGGTGGTAAATCTGTGGAATTCATTGCCACAGGAGGCTGAGGAAGGCAGTCATTGAGTACATTTAAGACAGAGATAGATAAGGTCTTGATTAGTACAGCAAAAAGGGAGAATAGAGTTGAGAAACTTCAGCCATGTTTAAATGCTGGAGCAGACTCAATGGGCTGAATGGCCTAATTCTGCTCCTACATCTTATGATGTTTAATCTTATGGTTTATATGGTTAGTCTTTCGATGCTGCCAAGTCTTTATCAAGAGTCACCACAGTAATGAAGACAAGTGATTAGTATCAGAGGGAAGTTTCTCATCACCCTGGTCAAAGATCAATATTTCTCATCACAGTCTGAATGGGAAGAACACTCATCTCAAGTCCTCCAGATGTCTTCTGGAAGGGCTAGGGTGAGAATGCTATGTCTGCACAGAGGCCAGTCAAAGGAATTTGCACTGACTCGGGACCTTTTAGACAGAGGGAAACCCATCAGGAATATGCTCAATAAATTCATCAGCTCAATTCGTTTACAGATCCATTGAGACATGATGATAAAGGCTACAGGCAACCCTGCCTTCGTACTGGTTCTCTTTCAGATTAAGAGTAGAAAAGCCAATCGCCTGTTGGCATAAGGCCAGAAGGAGCAAGGTCCAGAGCAGCAAGAGCCAGTGGGACCTCTGATTTTAATATGCTGCTGAAGAATATGTCCCACCACTCCAGTGGGAATGAGTGATCCTAGGTCCCACCATCAGATCTAGACTCCAGAATGGAAGATTGCACTATGAGGCAGGCAAAGAGTAGGAAACTAATCACCAAGCCAGTGCACCAATACTGCACTGCAGTATTGAACCTGCGAGTAGGTGTATCGCCAGCAATATTCTTATCTAGAAATGAATGAAAGGTGATGCTAGAAGAACCCCCACTCCTCCACATATCTCAGGGGTGTGACTGCTCACACGTGCTAGCTTCTCTGGGATAAGCTGGGCCTACAAGACTCCAGTGGAGCAATACAAAACTCTTGACATGCAGGATGAGTGAATGGCTGTGATGCCAACATTTTCAATCCTCTAAGGTAATGGCGAGATGAGTGACTTCATGCCCTATCATGTGATTCAACATGTTCCTCACACATGCATGAGCTGAAGTGGAGGGTTGTACGTGTTTAGCTGTCCCACCACTCCAGTGGGAATGAGTGATCCTAGGTCCCACCATCAGATCTAGACTCCAGAATGGAAGATTGCACTATGAGGCAGGCAAAGAGTAGGAAACTAATCACCAAGCCGGTAAGTAAAATTAAATTTTGGATAAGGGAGACAATGGTGGTGGTTTGCACTCAATTTTCACCTCCATATCTTACACTATCCTGTTTGATACAGGCAGCAGAGTGGCACAGTGGCTACACAGGACCTGGGCTTGATTCCCAGCTTGGGTTACTATCTGTGTGAAGTTTGCATGTTCACCCCATGTCTGCATGAGTTTCCACTGGGGTGCCCTAGTTTCCTCCCACAGTCCGAGAAGCGCAGGTTATGTGGATTAGCTATGGTAAATTACCATTTAGTATCAGGGGCACTGGTTAGGGTAATTGCATGGGGTTATGGGGATAGGGCCTGGGTGGGACTGTGATCAGCACTGACTTGATGGACCAAATGGCCTCCTTCTCCACTGTAGGATTCTATGAATTGGGGAAAAATAAGGAAGCAAAATCCAGGCCACAACAACTCAGCAGGCAACTCAATTTTTTTTTGCAATGTTGATTCCAGAATTAGTATTGGCCAAAAGTCCAAGGAGAACTCCCTTCAAAATAAACCAAAGAGCGATGGGACCATGGCCATGTGTACAGAGACAGAGCCTCATATAAAAAGGACCTCCAACAAAGCAGCACTCCCTCACTGGGGCGTAAGCTTGAATGTTGTGCTCAACCTTTTGACTCAGGTGTGAGTGTGACCAACTGAGCTACAGCTGACATTCATGTTCCTTTCTAAATAACTTAATTGCTTAAACTGACAGCTTGTGTACTGATCTCAGACTTTAGGCTAATGAGGCATAACAGCATTAAATTATGCTGTTTGCAAACCACCAGGTCACTGAAGTCAAAAAGATCATATTGGTTATTTATGTTCCAAGGCAAATATGATTTGGTTGTCTGGATAAAAAGAGCAAAATGTCAGGGTTCAGGGATCCCACATCTCTGCTTTAAAAAAGTACTATCCAAGTGTATTTTGAAACTAAAATTTTATGTTTTAATGTTGAAAGATGACTGGCTGGCATGTTTCCTGTACTGTCAAAAATCAAAGTTCTTTGTAATTTATAAACTTGTCCCAAAGACAATAGTGTAAGAACATTCTATTTGATGTTGATTCGGTCTTGTTTATCACAACAGTAACAAGAAATTTCCAAGTGACATAGTTACTGGGAAATAGAACCACAGACTCCCAACACTGCAGAAAGAAGCCATTTAGCTCATTAAGACTGCACTGACTCTCCTTGAGGGTATCCCGCCCAAGACCTCTCTTCCAGCATATCCTCATAAATCTGTGGACACTAAGGGGCAATATATCATGATCAATCCACTTAACCTGTACATCTTTGAATGATGGGGGGAGGACAGAGCACCTGAAGGGAACCCACAAAGATATGGGGAGAATGTGCAAATTCCAGCATCATCCAAGGCTGGAATTAAACTCAGCTCCCTCTCTGTGAAGCAGCAGTGTGAACCACTCTACCAGAATGGTGAATATTATGTTGTAATGCTGCATTGGGCCTACCCGTGGAGATGAAGTGACCAGATATGCAAGTTAGCTGACACATTCACCCAGAATTACCTTGAATTTTACAGAAAAAGACAAAACACTTCAATCTGCTTTCCAAGCTTGTGGTAAGAGCTTCATGACACGAGGGTGGGAAGCAAACAATTTCTCTGCCTGAATCTATTGCAAAGAATGAATGGCTCATTAATGTGCTGCTTTCCCATTGGGTTTTATAATGGCAGGCCAGCTTATACCCATGCTGGAATGCCGTGTACAAATTGAACAGCCTTGGTTACAAACAAGACAGCTGTTCTAATCAGCTGTTAACCTTCAGGACACAAATTAAAGAGCGTTATATAGAAATTGCCTTTGTTGCATTTCTGGGAGCTTTTTTTAACCAACCAGTTGGGATTATTTAAGCACTGCGTTGTTGTTGTATAACTAGCCTACTGCACAGAAGTCGCATTTGCATTAACTTTTGATTGAACTTTGGTATAAAATGCCTAATGCAGAACCTCCTTCAGTAGAATTTCCACTCCAGCTGTTTCACTTTGGAGCGAGTCCAAAGATGTTCTTCTGAATTCACCATTTGAAGTCTACAGCTTGTTTTGAAGTAATAGGGTGTTAGTAGTGCCACTCTGGTGTAGCCTGAGTATTGTGGTTGGATGACACAAACATGTCCATTATATTGTTTAGAAAAAAAGGGATGTGTCTCTTTTCAAAGTGAAAGTAGATGCTTTTTAAAATTCCATTTGCTTGAAGAATCTACTTTCAAAGGAGTTCAATAGTCCCAAAATCAGAGGGTGAGATTTTCCAACAACACTCACCCCAAAACCAGGAAATCCCTCCCAAGGTCCACACACAGCTTTCCATGGTTCACCCCTCACCCACTCCAATTGAGCATCAGGTCAGCAACCTTCAGATCATCTATGTTCCTCAGACGCTGCGTGCCAAAAGGAAGGCACTGGAGTGATGCAAAGGTGAAACTTGCTGCCTCAGAACGGTTGAGAGGAATAGCACTGGTTCTTTACCCAGCGATAAGGATACTTCAGTTGCAAGCAAAAGAAGAATTAACTTTACAATATAAATCAATGAAAAAAAAAGTTGAATGAAGGAACTTTATGAACATCAGGTGAAACAAAGTCCCACAATCCCCCTCTGCTTTCTAAATTTATACTGGGTCAGCTGACCACCACATCATTTTGTCATTGGTTACATTGTCTTCTGGCTCAGCTCATCAGGTGACCCTTGTAGTATGTTACCATTGGTTACATTTGAACTGATTCCAAAGCTATCATTGGTTACATTAAAACACTGATGCATTAAGGGAAACCTGATGAGGTACATGAGGTAGAAGGGGTGGGTTGATAGGGTGTTGGTGGGGTGAGCTGAAGCAAAATGGATAGAGGCTTTTTTTTTGTGGTACTTTAATTTCAGCAGTTGTCTGCTGATCTGAGTGGCCTACTTCTGTGCTGTGAATTCTACACAAGTTCAGAGAGTGAGCCTGTGTATATTACTGTCTCCTTTACTGAACAAAAGCACAGTATGTAAAAGAGGACTCATGTCCCCTTTAGTGATATTCAAACATTTGTCTCTGCTTCATGAGCACAGGCTATAGGAGGGCATACAGAGCCCTCTTTGAATCATGGTCCACCTGTATGTCTGCCATGGTACCAAATAGCTATTTAATAGCTTGTTCCCTATAACTGGTGGTTATCAAGTACAGACTGTCAGCTCTCATGGCTAACCAAGAGGACTTGGGCTGTTAAGATGACAATGGCCTCACTGACTGAAGCCACTGACAGACAGTGTACTTGCAATGTTCACTGTGCACCTGATGCAGCCCCTGTATGCTCCTGCTGCTCAGTGCTAGTGGGCCTTTAATCTGCTCAATGGCCATCGTAGGCCCCATTCGCCACCTGAGTTGAGCCTCCAATTCGCTACCAGTTCTTCTGCTCAGATGTCAATTGACACTGCAGCCCACAATCACGTCAAAACCACTGCACAGGGGTGAAGTGGTCTGTCACCTGCTCCATGGTGACAGGCAGCCCGTGATTCCAAGTGAATCTTCCAATACTAGTATTTTACCAAAGTCATTATAGACTCCTACTGTGTGTGTGGAGCTCATCAGCTCAATCGATATGGCCGAGTCCTGGGGTCACCAGAATCTGAGTCTCAGTGTCAGGGCTGCACTGATCAGAGACTGTAGTCTCATCCATGAATGTACCTGCTAACGACTGCAGCGAGTTTGGGCTTCATTATCATCTCAATGGTAGTAGCTGGGGTCTCTGACTGGTGCCTGCAGCATTGATCTGCTAACGCTAACACTGCATTTGCCTGACGAAGACACAGAGTCGAAAGCTCGCTTTTTTACAATCAAATAAATCGGTTGGATTATAAATTGGTGTTGCTAAATTCTTACTGAACTTTGAGGGTGGCCAGCACAGAAATGACCAATTGGTGGTGGTGGTGGGGATGGGTGGTGGTGCCAGTGGGAGCACACACATTGTCTCATTTTAAGGTTCCAACACCGGCCAGAAAATCCAGCCTAATTTTTCAGGTCACTAACTGTTTGCCAGAGCTGAAATAAGTTATAAGAATGACTGGGTAATAAGCACAGAAGCAGGCAAAGGGGAGAGCGCTGAAAGAAGATAAGGGAATGCTTGTGATCAGGTGGAATAATACTTGATGATTTTCTTTTTGGCCATTGGATAATACTTTCCTTTCTAAACGAATAGATCATTGTGGCATAGCGATTAGCACTGCTGCCTCACAATGCTAGGGACTTGAGTTCGATTCCAGGTTGAGTCACTGTCTGTGTGGAGTCAGCATGTCCTCCCTGTGTCTGTGTGGATTTCCTCTGGGTGTTCCAGTTTCCTTCTACAGTCTGAAGATGTGCTGGTTAAGTGTGTTGACCGTGCTAAATTCTCTGTGTAGCCAAACAGGTGCTAGAGTGTGATGATTCAGGGGTTTTCATAGTAACTTCATTGCAGTGTTAATATAAGCCTGCTTATATCACAAATAAACAAAAAAAAATCACATACGAATAGTAATAAAATTTAAAGAACACACACATGCCATTAAATAGGATCTCCGTCATGAATTTAGTTGGCTTAATCTCTGTTATTATAATGACCAATTAAAAGGATTAATTCTGTTAGTAATTTAGGAGGATTTTTAATGTAACAAAGGTCCAATAGAAGGTCAACTGATGAACTTTGCGCCACCTTAGACCCCAGCCCCTGGAGGAAATGGGAGAATTTTGGAAGGTAGTTCAAAATAAAAGGAATTGCTGACTATTGGGAGTGGAGGTGGGGGGAAGAGACAAATCTAAAGTAAACCGTGCTAACAATAGGAAAGAGCAGCACTTTGCAATAGAGAGAGTAGATGATGCCCTTCGAAAAGGGCAGGGTCCAAAACTCAGCAGGCATAAAAACAGGAAATCACTGCACATAATGTTTGAGAAGGAAAAAAATGGTTCGTGGGAAGCTTAAATCATCAGCGTACCCCCAGGTGGCATCAGTGATGTCAGTAATAATAAATAACGATATGCAACACATGTTTGTCAGTTCTGACTTGTTCCTTTAGTTTAGTTATTAAGCTACTTCAATCCAATTACTTTGCAAAACGTCAGCTTGGCCGTGCAGTTTGTGTAAGCTGTGGTTGATTTATTGCTGAAAGTAAACACGTTCAAGTTACAAATGAGCAATGCAACAATGGGGAAAATAGTTAGCTATATATATATATATATATGTATATGGGAAAAACAGTTAAGCATTCATACATTGTATTAGAGAAACATCCATATATTTTCTCTTACGTTTCAGATGCATTTTCAATAGCATAGTGGTTAGCACTGCTGCCTCACAGCACCAGGGACCCGGGTTCAATTCCCAACTTGATTATGCAGAGTCTGCATATTCTCCCCATGTCTGGGTTTCCTCCGGGTGCTCCGGTTTCCTCCCGTAGTCCGAAAGACGTGCTGGTTAGGTGCATTGGCCATGCTAAATTCTCCCTCAGTGTACCCAAACAGGCGTGGAGTGTGGTGACAAGAAGATAGAACATAAAGCAGTATAGCACAGTCCAGGCCCTTCAGCCCTCAATGCTATGTGTGCTATGTCAAAACCCAAGATCAAGCTATCCCACTCCCTGTCATTCTGCTGTGCTCCATGTGCCTATCCAATAACCGCTTGAAAGTTCCTAAAGTGTCCGACTCCACTATCACAGCAGGCAGTGCATTCCACACCCCAACCACTCTGTGGGTAAAGAACCTACCTTGGACACCCCTCTTATATCTCTCACTCTGAACCTTATATCAAACTTTTTCACTGATTTTTCACAGTAACTTCATTGCAGTGTTAATGTAAGCCTCCTTGTTCTCTATTCATTCATTGGTGGGACATGGAAGTCACTGGATGGTCAGCATTTATTAGTCATCCCTAGTTGCCCAAGGGCAGTTGAGAGTCAACCACATTGCTGTAGTTCTGGAGTCAAATGTCGGCCAGACCAGAGAAGGATGGGCATATTTCCTTCCCTAAAGGATATTAGTGAATGAGATGGGTTTTTTCCGACAATCGACAATGGATCAGTAGATTCTTAATTCCAGAAATCTTTAAATTGAATTCAAATATCACTATCTGCAGTGGGGGTCTCTTAACATTTAGCTGAGTTTCTAGATTAATAATCTAGCTATAATACCACGAGGCCATCGACTCCCCCATTGTGACAATAAACTTTTAAACTTCTGTTAACCAATAGTTGTTTTCAACTTTTATTAAAAAAATACATATCAGGATGGTATGACTTCAGAATCCTCTGTGCAATTTGCATTATTGACCTTCTGATAGAAATGAGTCGAGCAAATTCAGCTTTGTGAAGTGAATCAGCCACAGAGCAACTTTAATAGACCGAGGCTAGCGAATGACCCAGATGTTATTTTCACATGTGTATATTTGTTTTCACTATTAACGTATCATAAATATATCAAGCAGTGTGTCACGGTACTTGGGACAGGAAGATTAACAGTTTTTCTGGGTCACAGTTTTACAGGATGTTCCACTTAATTATAGCGCTGAGCTTTAATCGTCAAGAACAATGATTCAGATTCTGCTTGTGTAAATACCATGTTATGATAACAGTTATTAATACCCAAGTTGACCGTACCCCCCACCCTGAGGCTGTTAGACCTAGATAAAAAACAGCAACAAGCTAGCAAAGAGAGTTTCCAAGATTCTGGAGGCTAAAGTCACTGTGGATTTAATCTGATGTTTACACACTAAAGCTACTTTTGCCCTGAAATCACACTGAGGATAAAGGAATTTCATCTGGATGCTGCATTACAAATATTACACGGTGCAACTTCAAGGCGTTTGACGGCTAACCTTCCTTTCTTTGTGGCCTTCCTAACAGGATTTGTTGGCATTCTTACCCTTTCCAAAGATGGCTCCTCGATTGAGCCATGAAATCTGCTTTTGGCTCATCTGCCGCACAATAGCGGACCTGCCATTTTTGCTTTGTTAACGCTTTAGTTTTAAAGTCTTTCAGCTATAGCTTCGCCACAGCCTGGGATGTTTCAGTGAGTTGTTACAGCATCAACAATCCGTGGAAATTGGAGCTGGCAGATGTACAGCAAGCCTTGCATTTCTTCTAATTGTTGCAGTGTTCCCTCTGCCCCGCTCAGAATCTTTGATATTGTTGGCTGGGGGCTTTTCCATATGAAGCTACTGGGGTAAATATGGGGAGGGGTGGATGGTGGCAAGGCTTGGAGAAGTAGGGGGAGGGGGCATTTGAAAATAACAAAACTGAGATTGATAGATCTTTGTAGGGCAAAAGATCACAGAACAATGGTGGGTAGATAACATAATTGGCAATTGTCAAATTTTGTTTTCTCAGACGCCAGTGGCCATTCACTGCGGGCACTACATTAAAGTTATTGTTGCTGAATGATAGAGCTGGTTTGAAGGGCAGAATGGCCTACTCCAGTTTTTATTATGAACAAAACTTGGGTACAAATTAGTTTCAGTGTAGAATGTAACACAGTTCAGGGCAGATTACACAGAAGTTAGCCCTGCTGCCACTCAGTACCAGGGACATTGGTTCAATTCCAGCCATGGGCGACTGTCTATGTGGAGTTTGCATACTGTGTGTGTGTTGTCCCATTTTCTGTGTGGATTTCCTTCAGGTGCTCTGCTTTCCTCCCAAGCACAAAGATATGCAGGTGATGTGGATTGGCTGTGCTAAATTGTCCCTTAGCGTCCTGAAATGAAATAATGGGGATAGGGCCTGAGTGGGATTGTAGTCAGTGCAGACTTAATGGGCTGAATGGCCTTCTTCGGCACTGTAGGATTCTATGATTGTATGAAAATGTTTAGGTTAAGGAATTAGCAGGGTAAATATGTGAAATACGGAGATAGGGAAGGGGGGACTGCCCTGGATAAGATGTTCTGTCAGGGAGTCAGTGCAGACTTGATGGACCAATGGCTGCCTTCTGCATTGTAGGAGTTATATGACTCTATGATTTATTAATAAAGGATGCACAATTTATAACTTTGTCTTGTAGCTCTATATTCAAACTATTGTTTTTTTTGTTCGTTCATGGAACATGGGCATCAATGACTGGCCAGCATTTATTGCACATCCCTAATTGCTCAACACATCTGAGAGTCAACCACATTTCTATGAATCTGTATTTCCTTCCGTGAAGGACATTAGTGAACTAGATGTGTTTTTCCCGACAATCGACAGTGGTTTTCTGGTCATGAGTAAATTCTTAATTCCAGCTTTTTTTTCTACTGAGTCCAAATTCCAACCTCTGCCGTGGCAGGATTTGAACCTGGGTCCCCAGAACATTAATTGAGTTTCTGATGCATCAGAATAAACACAAAAGGCTGGAATTTTCCATGATTTGACATGGGCTGAGGGGATCATAGATGAAAGCTTTAAGTCAAGACTTTTAAGCGGTATTTCGTAAGTATTTTAACCACAACCTCTGATGAACCAATGCTATTTGGATTTTTATTGAATATTCCAGTCGCAATGCTGTCTGTTTTAAGCTTGACTGAATGTTTTGGCTTCCCCAGTTCATTGAAGATGCACTCTTAAGCCATATGTGTTGCCATCAACTGAATCATTGGGTTCAACTTGATTTATAAAGTGCTGGATGGTCTTGCGCTTTTCTTTGGTTGGTTGCCATTGGATCATCAAACTTTCGCAGACTAGTTGACCTTCCAGCAATCCTGACTGCCAGCACTCTTGGCTGGGCAGACAGAGGTGTGTAACGATGCAACACCACAGTTACAGTAAATGCTTTTAGACTTGGCAACAAATCTGCACATCTGGTTTAATTCTGACTTGTGTTCTGTAGGACAGTGAAAACTTCAGCCACGAAGCTGAAAGTCCACAGTCTTATCCAATACACACTTTCCTCTCTTTTTTTATTCTGCACCTGCCTCAAAAAAATTGGTTTCCAAATCATCATTTTTCTTCGTCGGGGATGGGGAAGTTAACAAAATGTAAATGACGCATTTTTTTATTCATTTGTGGGACATGCGTATCGCTGCCTGGCCCGCATTTATTGCCCATCCTTAGCTGCTTTTGTTCAGTCAATCACATGTGGGTCAGACCAGGAAGGGACAGTAGATTTCCTTCCCTAAAGGACTTTAGTGAACCAGATGGGCTTTTCCGACAATCGACAATGGTTTCATGGTCAACGGTCAGTTCTTAAATCTCTAGATAATGTTTATTGAGTTCAAATTCCACCATCTGCCATGGTGGGATTCAAACCCGGGTCCCCAGAACATTAGCTGAATTTCTGGATTAATAGTCTAGCAATAATACCACTAAGTGTTATTCCATTGCCTCCCCAATTATGATTGTAGTTTCACCATCTCCTGTGTCTGGATAAATAGTAAAAATATTCTGGTTTTGCTCATTATGGATGGGGTATAAAGATCCAGGACTTAGTATTAATTAGACAAAAATGTGTGGGTTAGGCAGATTGGCCATGCTAAACTGCCCCTTAGTGTTCGGGGGACTAGCTAGGGTAATTGCACGGGATTATAGGGATAGGGCCTGGGTGGGATTGTGGTTGGTGCAGACTCGATGTGCTGAATGGCCACCTTCTGTGATTTCTAGATACAAAGTTGAAAGGCTGGATTTTCCTATGGGTTTCAGGACACCAAAGATGCAACCAAATGGACAAAATGAGCATATACTTGCCAGGAACTTGAACCAATTTCGCAATATTCTTCATTTGCCTCCTCCCAGTTTGCCATCCAATCAAGGAAAGTGGTGGAATGTAGATGCTTCTGGCCCAAAAGGCTGGCAGTTCAGAAGCCTTGGCAGCCCCAACAATCACACAACAGAGCTGGAATTTCCCAACTGTTCCAGTCCCGCTGCTGCTGCAAGCAAGAATGGAGAACTTGGTGCTCAGCCAAATCTCCTTTTCACTGCAGCAGGACTGGAGAATCCCACTGGTGTGAATGGCCGGAAAATCCTGGCCCACCTATTTAATATCCGTACTATGTAGGATGACATCAATTGTATCGTGATGACTTTAGGATTGTTAAATAACTGGGGACTCTTGCTTCAAAGCCCTTATGAGAGACAACCCTACATTATTTGCACTCTCTGCCTGTCCCACTTCTGTCAACTACCCTTTTAGCTTCCTCAGACTCCTGTCTCTGAAGATCTTTTTGCACAATTGCACTGGAGCTCAAGGCTGTCCATCTCAAATGATGAGCAGAATGGTCATCCCACCACCAGTTGTTGTGCTCTCGGCAACATTATACCATCTCTCTTCCTCTAAGTATAAAGGTCCATTCATTACTCCACCCTCTAACTGCAAAACCACACCAATCCCTCGCTTCCCCATCTCCGCCCCAATGAACCATTTTGAAGTTCCCATCAGCTTTGCAATCCTGATGCTTTGATGCACCGGGGCTTCTATTCTCATCTCCCAGGTTTATCACACACAATTATATGCCTCTTGTTACCCTGATTCTTACACCCCTTAGGATAATGCCCATACCTCCCCACAATGGATCATACCAACTTGGTACTCACTCCTGCCTAGCACAAAGAATCATTGAGCCTTTTTCGACATTGTATCCAGGTACATGCATCATATCATGCCTGCTGACCTTGGTTTCCAGCTCGAAACTTTGGTTGGAGGTGGCCTCCTCTGGGTGCTCCAGTTTCCACCCACATTCTGAAAGACATGCTGGTTAGGTGCATTGACCCAAACAGCTGCCAGACAAAAGAATTTCAAATAACTTGATTGCAATGTTAACGTAAGCCTTACTTGTGACTAATAAATAAACTTTAATTTAACTTTTCTCTCCCCTATTTCCTCTACTAATGGTATGTTTTGTTTGTATAGCTTGAAAGAAGTAATAGTTTCCATAGTGTCCCAATGCATGTGACAATCATAAATCAATTCAATTCAATTTCCTAACTGATCAAAACTCTGTCTCTCCCAACTCTAAATGTATTCAATGATGGAGCACCCACAACCTTCTAAGCCAGAGAATTCCAAAGATTCACAAGCTTTGAGTGAGGAAATTCCTCCTTGTTTCAGCCCTAAATGATTAGCTCCTTATCCTGAAACTGTCCATTAAGAAGTCTTACAACACCAGGTTTAACTCCAACAGGTTTACTTTAGATTCCCAAACCAGCAGAAGCAATCTCTCGGCATCTACCCTACGAAGCCCCTTCAGATTCATATTTGTTTCAATGTAATCATCTTTCATTCGTTTAAACTCCAGAGAATAGATGGATCATTGAGAAATGGTGTGCAAATACATATCAGTTACTCCGAAGGCACTTCTTAAAGGAATAACATGGACATCTCAGGGCGGGGGCGGGGGGGGCGGTGGTGGTGGTGGTGGTGGGGGGGGGGGGGGGGAGCAGGTCTGTAAGAATATGTTTCAGGATTTGTTTAAATTTGCAGGAGAAAATGATCTGACAATTGTCAGAATATGTTACCATGCACTCCAGGAACCGCTGTGACTGCCAATCGAGTGGCTCAGAGGGATTGAGCACAGGAACAGTTGCCATGCAGTCAGAGTATAAAATTAGGCTAAAACCCTCATCGTCACAGCATCTTTCGGGAACAAGACCATTCTCAATTCTCACTGGAAGTTGATCAGTCCTTGTCAGTCTGTGGTCGGCTGAGTCTAACTAACAGGTCGCTGTTCTAAGTCACGTGACGTTATTCTAAAGTTTAATTTTCTGGCAAAAAAGCAGTTGGATTTTACTATGAAATTGGGTCAGCTGTGATTCTCAATCTATTGGATGTTACATATAGGTGCCAAATTCTCCAGAGACTGTATACCATAATGTACTCTATGCATGAGAGACAATTGCAATAAATAAAGACATGAGTTTCCATTATATTTGCACCCAAACACGCATGTAATCTGGGCATAAACAGATTATGTGACTTAAAAGTTTGTGGAACGTGGCCACAAATGAGTAATGTGTGTAACTACATTATGGCAAAATCTCTTCAATCTTTTATGATAGCAAATACTGTGATGTTGGAAGCCTAAAAATAAAAAAAAATGCTGGAGATAATCACCCGAGCAGGCAGCAGCCGTGGAGAGAGAAACAGGTTCAGGTCTACTAAAAGGTCACACACCTGAAAGGTCAACTCCAGGCTGAGTTTTTCACCCATCAGGCACGTACATTCGACAGGTCTGGAAGCGAGCATGAAATCGGCCACTGTTGCTAGTTAAAGGCCACCCAGTATGAAATGCGCTCTGCGAAAGGCTGAACACTGCCAGGGAAGATGGGTGCCAAGCAAATGGAGGATGACATGGTCAGATGTGACTGGGAAGGCACTTGCATTCATTTTGGATGCAGGTATTGAGTTGTCCCAGAGGGAAAATCTCCAGTACTCAACAAGAGGCAGAGATATATTAATGGGAATATAGCAAGTAGGATGCTAGATCTGAAAACTGCAGTGTTAATCTTGAAAAATTATACATTACATTATGTATCCCCTCTGAGACACAGAATGTAGCTCAAGAAAATATTCCATTGGTCAGATCACTAGGTGGAATTTTCCTGTCCCGCCCACTACAGGAATCGTAGCGAATAGGACACTGACTATTCTGAACATCTGTATATAAAACTAATTTGTGATACAAGTGCAGAAAGCCTGAAAGATATTGGGTTAGTATTTGCTTTGGAGCTGGTGCAATTTATTGGTGACTGAACAAGGCCATGCCTCAGCGTCCATATGCCATCATTCTGTACAAATTTTCAGAAGAGCAACAATTGCAATGTCGCTATTAAATAAGTAATTTTAATTTTAAAAATAAAAATGTGAATATTGTATCTTGGTGCTTACGATCTTAATGTTGACCAATGAAAAGCAAGTGATTAACTTTTGAATTCAACAGAATATCAACTCATAATTCTTGCGTATAGTTTGGAAATCTGAGAGCTGTGGAGAGAGAGAAACAAGTCTTTATAAACTCTACGCATGTGCTTGTCATATCACATGGTGTTTATACTTGAGAGAGAAACTTGCATGCCTGAACTGATAACTCTTTGTCTTCTGAATGATAATACCCTCACTTGATTAGGAACAGCACTTGCCTCAGATTACCCTAAGAATTCCTTCCAATTTAAAGCCATATAATGAGAGGTAACTTGGACACAGTAGAACTGCATGTTAATTTCAATAAGGTTGTGTTTAAACTATTAAACACTATTTATTGCCCCAGAAAATTATTTTTACAGAAAGATGTACCTGTTTTCTTGGACCACATAATATATGCTGTGTAAAACAGCAAGCTAATCCTTTAGCTACTTACAAGTCATTAGTTCTCTCTTTCTTCAAAGCCATTTCAGTTGATTGCTGAAGAGGTTAAACAATGTGTGACATTGGAAAATGATTCCATGTGACTTCTTCAGGGAGCATTTAGATGAATAACGTTTTCTAGTACTTCATAGCCCTGGTGATGAACTGGTGTCACTTGTTTATTCTTTGACAACAGTTAGCAACTATGGCACTAAGTATGAGAAACCTGAAGTGATGCCAATTGGCATCAATACTATGAATGCACTGCCTGTTCTTGTCTCATGTTTTGGTCCTTTGTGTTTGCTGTAGTCTTATATGTACAAACAAGATACTAAGATAATACAATATTAGGTATCTGCATTTTCTTCTTTTGTGTATGCCGCAGAAATTTCTGTGTGCTGTATATCCGTACTACAATTAAGGGAACAATATTTCACAGAAGTTGAAAAAGAATTGCACAACACTCAGTTTTTCATAACAAGATGGTGGTACAGTGGTTAGCACTGCTGCTTCACAGCGCCAGGGAACCAGGTTCGATTCCTGGATTGGGTCACTGCCTGCATGGAGTTTGCACGTTCTCCCCATGTCTGCATAGGTTTCTTCCGGGTGCTTCGACTTCCTTCCACCTTCTGAAAGACGTGCTGCTTAAGTGCATTTGACCCGAAAAGGCATTGGATTGTGACGACTAGCGGAATTTCACAGTAACTTCCTTGCAATGTTAATGTAAGCCTTACTTGTGACTACTGAATACATAAAGTTTACTTTACTTATCCTTTGCTGCTAAGTGCAAAGGATCCTTTACACATGGAATTAAGGGCATTGTTGAAGAATTAAATACTCCCCATGTAGAATTCCTGCAGGACCGATTTGAAAGCTGTAAGGTATCACAATACACACACCAACAAAACATTCCAACTTTGCATAGTTAGCAGAACTTTGAGGGACTCCAGTTTCCTCAGTGTGCTGAGGAGTGTCAGTTATCGGTATGTCATTAGCAGAGACAGCTGCTTATAAACATCACAGATGTCAGGAAAACTGACACAGTAAACAGGGATTTCCCATTCATCTCCTCTGTCACTCCAGAGACTCCCGTTTTCCTTTTTAGTAACATTTAGCGCGTTTGTGTATAGCAACTATCAGAAACGTTTCTCATATTCAAAAGGAAGAGGTTGGTCTGTTCATCCAAGGTTGTACCCTTGGATATCCTAACACAGACCAGATCTTGTTTTCATTTTCTAATCATTTTACTGTTTCTGCTTTTTCAGGGGCTAACAAGGGGGTCTATATCAGGACCTACCACAGACAGACATGTCTTCTTGAATCTTTAAGATAAAGGCATCTGAGGCTGAAATACATACTAAAAAAGAAACTTCCCATAAATTTTAAACAACGTACTTTGATATGAATAGCCTAATATTTAATTTGTGCTGGTTTCTTTGCAGGTTAAAGTAACTCCTGTAACATCTTAAAATGTGACTCCATAAATCTCATCAGATGATAAGTCCAAAGGAGCAATGTGCCTGTAAGGGTACTTAATAATAGCATAATAATGAACAAAAGGTAATTTTCTAATCAAATGTCACATTTGTTCCTCTGTTTCAACAAGAACTGTGAAGCATACTGTACATCAATACATACACACACACACACACACACACTCACCTCATTTATATCGTGTCTCGATTGGGAGTTAGCAAATAACAATGTCCAAGATCATTCATCCATAATTTTGCATCCAAGTGGATTTGACAACATTCCAAGTTCCACAGGGGGACAAATGAATTTCATAGAACATAGAACATTACAGCGCAGAACAGGCCCTTCGGCCCTCGATGTTGCGCCGACCAATTAGGAAAAAGCAATGACCCTCCAACCTAAACCATTCCCTTTTCGTCCATAAACTTATCTACTAACCTCTTAAACGCCACCAAACTTGGCGCATCTACAACTGCCGCAGGCAGGGCATTCCATACCCTAACCACCCTCTGGGTAAAGAACCTACCTCTGATATCCGTCCTATAACCACCACCCCTTAATTTAAAGCTATGTCCCCTCGTGCTAGCTTTCTCCATCCTAGGAAAAAGGCTATCACTGTCCACCCTATCTAAACCTCTAATCATCTTATATGTTTCAATAAGGTCTCCTCTTAGCCGCCTTCTTTCTAACGAAAACAACCTCAAATCCCTCAGCCTCTCTTCATAAGACCTGCCTTCCATACCAGGCAACATCCTGGTAAACCTCCTCTGTACCCTCTCCAATGCCTCCACATCTTTCTTATAATGCGGGGACCAGAACTGCACACAATACTCTAAGTGTGGCCGCACTAGAGTTTTGTACAGTTGCAACATGACGTTGCAGCTCCGAAATTCAATCCCCCTACCAATAAAAGCTAAGACTCCATATGCCTTCTTATATGGCATATATGCTATATGCCAACCTTATCGACTTGATTACCAACTTTCAGGGATCTATGCACATATACACCAAGATCCCTCTGTTCTTCAACACTATTAAGAGTCCTACCATTAGCCCTATACTCTACACATTTGTTATTCCTGCCAAAGTGAATTACCTCACACTTTTCCACATTAAACTCCATTTGCCACCTCTCGGCCCAGCTCTGCAACTTGTCCAAGTCTCTCTGCAAACTATAACACCCCTCTTCACTATCTACCACTCCTCCGACTTTGGTGTCATCCGCAAATTTACTAATCCATCCTTCAATACCCTCATCCAGATCATTTATAAAAGATAAAACCTAAACTATTAGAATATCTGCAATGCAGAAAGAGACCATTTGGCCCATCAAATCTGCAATGACTCTCCAAAAGAGTATCCTACCCAGGTCCACACCAGTTTCACCATAACCTTGCAAATTTAGTATGGCTAATTCACCTAAGTGACATATCTTTGGACATTAAGAGGAAACTGCAACACCCAGATGAAACCTACCCAGACATGGAGAATGTGCAAAATCCACCCAATGCAAGAATCGAACCTGGGTCTCTGGTGCTGTGAGGCAGCAGGCCTAACCACTGTGCCACCAAGCTTATTAAAGAGGAGTAATAAAGCTACAAAATGTGGAAATTATTCAAAGGGCACGTAGCATCTGTGGAGACTGAAGCAATTAATGTTAAACTCTCTCAACATGCTGCCCTCAGCTGCTGAGTGATTCCAGCACTTTCTCCATTTAAGAAGATTTGCAGTGTCCACAAAATCTTGCTTTTGTTCTAGAACATGAGGACCAGAGTAGACAATGGGCTTTTAACTTGCTGGGATTTTTCACAGTCTGATATTTTTGGCTGTAAAAAAAGAAATGGTGGATTTGAGGTCAGCATTGAGAGTCAGTGATGCCTTTGCAACTTCAGAGCTTGATTTCTCCATTCCTCTCGTGTTCTGCCCTCCCAGCTCTGTTAAATGCAAGATTCAAACTCATTCAGAACTCTGCAGCACACGTTCTGTACTATCTCACTTACCATGTTTGAGCTGATCACCACAGACTCTGAAAACATCTTCAAAGTTCTCGCATTTTCCTCATTTACGCCTTTCATGAGCTTGTTCCATCCAATCTCCACAATGTTCTCAGTACGTAACTTCTGCCATTCTGATGAAAGAGTATTTATTTCAAGCATTAACTTTGCCTGTTTCTAACTAACCAAGGGAGTTCACAGAATCCAATCATAGAATCCTTCAGTGCAGAAGAAGACCATTTGGCCCATCGAATCTGCACCGACCACAATCTCACCCAGGCCTTATCCTCACAACTCCATACATTTACCCTAGCTAGTCCCTGACACTAAGAGCAATTTAGCATGTGCAATCCACTTATCCCACTCACTGTTGGAGTGTGGGAGGAAACTGGACCATCCAGAGAAAACCACTGTGTAAACTCCACACAGACCGTGACCCAAACCAGGAATCGCATTCAGGTCCTTGGCACTGTGAGGGAGCAGTGTTAATCACCACATCACTGTGCCACCCACAATTCTCCATATATGCTGCCTGACCTGCTGAGTATTTCCAACATTTTCTGATGTAACATCTGCTGCTCCTGTTCTTGTCTCCTTTCTCCTAATTGTCCATTTTTATCAGTGATAGAGCTCAACGCTCAAATATAGTCTCCCCATGTTTCTTTGCTATATTATATCTCATTCAAAGGTCTCCTTGAAATCGTTTTCTTAAATTTTTCTATCCATGTTTAAATATTAGTACTTTATTTACTCCGTCCATAAAATAACAAAGCCAATGCTCAAAATGAACCAGGCAACCCCAAATCCATTCTTTGCTTGCTCCAAAAACCAAATTCAAATTCTAACTGAATCCAATTCACAGTCCCAGCAAAAGGGAGAAATAAGATCCAAGCTGACAAGATGAGACATTGCACCCCATCTTGGGCCTGATCTGACTCTTGATCTTAGACAAAAGGCTGATATACATAGGCATGCAAAACCTTCCTGCTTGGTGCTCACCAATCTCTGCAAAGCACCCTCAGATTAGCTGGAAGGTGCAGAATCTAAATGAAGCTGTTACTGTTTTCAAATACAATTGAAATCCCACACATGTACCAAGGCAAACACAGAATCAGAAATGCAGCTGCAGTTGTATGTTCTTTGAGATTTCCTTGGAATTCAGTATAAAATCATACACACACACACACACACACACACACACACACACACACTGAGCCATGGCTTTAGTGATCATACGCTTGCCTCTGAAGACAGTGGGCTGAAGTCTCATTTCAGAAGAGGTGCTATTTATCTGGATCCGTCTACCCTCTCAAGTAAGATCCCACAACACTATTTTGAAAAAGCAGGTGAATTTTTTCAAATCTCTCAACCAATATTTGTTTCTTGCCTAATGTTCTAATATTACTGAGGCAGATTATCTTCCGGTTATCAACTTGCTGTTTGGAGGACCTGGATGTGTGCAAATTTGACTTGTTTCCTACATTACTACCATGATTATACTTCAAAATTATTTCCTTGGCTGCAAAGTGGCTTGAGACACCTTGCAATCATGAAAGGCACTAAGTGGATGTTTTTTGTCTAATGATATTTCTGGCAAAATATGGAGTGAAACAATCTGACCATGTGAGAAAATAAGTACAGGTGCAGGCAATCTAGAAATTGAGTTGGACATCAAAATGGCAAGATGGGTTGAGAGGGCCACTTATAAAGAATACAGCATCCTATGCTTTATTAATAGGGCCGTGGAGTGCAAGAGCAGATAGGTTATGTTGGACTTCTATAAAACACCAATTGGACCTTGGCTGGAATATTGGATTCAGATTTGGGTGCTGCATTTTGGGAAGGATGTGAAGTCATGAGGGGGATTTTTTTTTAATCATTCTTGGGACATGGGCACCACTGGCTGGCCACATTTATTGCCCATTCTTAGTTGCAGCGCAGTTGAGAGTCAACTACCTTGTTGTGGCTCTGAAGCTGTCCATGACAGCTCAGAGACTATCGATGCGGCTGTGCAGACACTTGGAATTGGGCCAGTGTCTGCGGGAGTTTGTGCGTTCTCCCCGTGGTTGCGTGGGTTTTCTCCGGGCACTCCGGTTTCCTCCCACAACCCAAAAATTCGCTCTTAGGCTGATTGGGTAACAAATTGTCCCTATGGTGAAAATTTTCCATATTAGGAATAATATATATCTTATTATATAGGAATATTAAAATAGGATAATGTATTTGGTATGACGGCGGCGCGGGCTCGTTGGGCCGAAGGGCCTGTTTCCCGTGCTGTGTTGCTTAATAATAAAAAAAAAAAGTCACATGTAGGCCAAACAAAACAAGTTCAGCAGATTTCCTTCCCTAAAGGATATTAGTGAACCAGATGAGTTTTTCTGACAATTGACAATGGTTTCATGATCTTCAGTAGATTTTTAATTTGATTTGTCTTATTGAAATCAAATTCCACCATCTGCCACAGTGGGATTTGAATCCAGGTCCACAGAACATTAGCTGAGCTTCTGGATTAATAGTCTAGCGATAATATCACTAGCCCATTGCATCCCAAATGCAGAAGAAATTTTCCAGGGATGAGGAACTTCAGGTTTGAAGATAGATTGGAGAAATTGGGAATGTTTTCCTTGGAAAAGAGAAGCTAAGAGAAGATTTAATAAAAGTATTCAAAATCATGAGAGATCTGGGCAAAGTAGCTGGGGAGGAAAGTTGAGAAAGGGAAGGCATAGATTTAAAGTAATTGGCAAACAGCACTGGGGCGGCATGATGGCACGGTAGTTAGCACTGCTGTCTCAGAGTGTTAAGTACCCATGTTTGATTCCGGCCTTGGGTTGCTGTCTGCATGGAGTTTGCATATTCTCCCTGTATCTGCGTGGGTTTCCTCCAGATGCTCTGGTTTTCTCCCACAGTTCAAAGACGTGCAGGTTAGTTTGATTATCCATGAGCTCAAATTACAAAGAGTGCGGGCTAATAACCAAATTTGAACAATGATCTCAGTGGTCCTATGTTACTATACATATCTGTAACTGTAAAATTGTTCCAGATATTAGTCTTTGGCAGTGATAGAGCAATTGACCCTAGTGCCAGGAGAATTAGCAAGGTAAATATTGGGATTGTGGGAATAAGGTCTGGGTGGGATTGTGGTCACTGCAGACACGATGGGCCAAATGGCCTCCATCTGCAGCGTAGGGATTCTATGATACTCACTGAAAAGTGATGTGAGGAAAATACTTTTTCATACAGCAAGTGGTTAAGGCCTAGAATACACTGCATGAGAGGGAGGTGGGTGCAGGTTCAACTGAGGTATTCAAAGGGGAATTAGATGATTATTTAAAAAGGAACAAATCTTGTTATTGGCAGAAGACAGGAGTATGGCTCTAGGTATTTTTAGGTGCCAATAGAGAGCAAGCACAGATACAATGGGCTGAATGGCCTGCTCCTGCACTGTAACAATTTTGTGATTCTGTGCAGTATTAAATAAATAATGAACTCGGGCCATTTTTCACTATACTCTCAATGGTGCAAGACAGACCAATGTGTTCCAATGGTTTGCAAATGCTACAGGCGGTGTTAACACTAACGCACTGGTGTAAACATGAATAATAGTTGCCTTTTTTTTACAGTGTCTCCTTAAAATAGCTTTTATTATGGATGATTTTTTTGCAGAAGATTTTTTTTGCTCATCAGAATCTGATTTCACTATTTAGAAATGCAACAATATTTCAATACCTTTGTGCCTAGGGTCAAGCCGCTCAGTGTTCCCAATACTTTCAATTATGAAAGAAGTCTTGATGCAGCATCTAACTACGAGTTTCAAGCTAATCCCAAAGGGATTATTCATCTATCCCCTTGGCTCCACTTCTGCACACCTTGAGACTCCTGGCAAGATACTGTCTTATACGTGCTTTGAGAGTAATGAATGTTGGCAGTGTTGCAGATTAAATATAGCAAGGTTAGATGTAGGGTAATGCTCTGTGTATTCTGCCCCAGTAGCTCACCTGGACTCTGACTAAAAGCAGAAGCTCCCAGCTGCATCATCAGTGCAGCTCCATTCCCTATTCTAGTTACCTTCGTGGTGTTTCTGAATGAGTACTGATTTAATGTCAAATTATAGACCTTTCTGTGTGGTAGACAAACAGTCATTATTAACTGTGTTGAGGCTGTCCAAACTCATTTCATGCAAGATCCTTAGAGGCAACCTTTACAGGGACAATAGACGGTCAGTAATTTAAACTAAACTCAAACTCACTTCCCTTGAGAGAAGTGACAATATTCTAACTCACTGTGGGGATTTATGTCTGGTACGATGTATGTATTGTTCCTTATTTTGAATTACTTTATTAATATCTCAAAATCACACATTTTAAAGCAAGCTTATTTCAATAACTAAAGTTATAATCAGACACCATTGTTATCAGCATAGGGTCAGCTTTCAGATCCAGTGGAGAAGGACCCAATTTGCTAAAGCAGCAGTGTGCATCCATTATTTAACTCAGCCGTTCTGTCAAAATATATCGTAACATGAGAAAAATAGTTTTATAACGAATTCCACATGTTTCTCATGAGTCAAAATCCCTGTCACTATGTGTGCTTTGCTCAAAGCACACCTTGATGTAAAGCTTTAGATCAGTGATTGTGTAGAAATTATATATTATACTTTACATCAATTTACATCACTTACAAATATATCTTAATGCAGAATAACAACGTCCGTTAACTGTTTCTCAGAGGGAGTTATTTCTATTTTAAACAGCATGTTTATAATTGAGCACCCCCTTCCCCACCCATCCACCAACCCAAATCCCAGTAGGAGAACCCGCCTTCAGGAGAGAAAGGATGAGAGAGAAAGAACAAAGGAAAGCATAGTGCATGCTATACATTTAACAACAATACATATTGAATAAATTTCTTGGGAGATTTGCAGGCTAAAGGCTCAAAACTGGATCTGGTTATAGCACAAACTATGCAATGGCAAATTGGCAGCAAGATTTCACATCATAGAACCCTTACAATGCGTAAGGAGGCAATTTGGCCCATTGACTTTGCACTGACTCTCCAAGGCAGCATCTTACCCAGGCCCAATCCCCTGCTCTATCCCACTCACTTACCCCATTAATCTCCCTAATTTAAGTTTTTAAATTTATTTATTAGTGTCACAAGTAGGTTTACAGTAACACTGCAATGAAGTTACTGTGAAAATCCCCTAGTCGTCACACTCTGGCACCTGTTCAGGTACACTGAGGGAGAATTTTTAGTGTGACCAATGCACCTAACCAGCACATCTTTCTGACTTTGGGAAGAAACTGGAGCACCTGGAGGAAACCCACGTAGACATGGGGAGAGTGTGCAGACTCTGCACAGACAGTGACCTGAGGCAGGAATTGAACCTGGGTCCCTGGTGTATGCTACCCTCCAATCTACATATTGTTCTGACACTAAGAGGCAATTTAGCAACTTATGAGGGAATGGCCGTTCCCCCAACCTTTTATTTAGTTGAAAAAAAGCACAAAATGTGGACATGTTCCTTCTGTTTACAAAGGGCAGGGCTTTATATGTGACTAAGTGTGTCTTCTAACATGCATAAATGAGTCACATTGCAAGCTCAACTGATAATCGTAGGGCCAACTCACTGAACCACTATATCTTTGAGTGCGGGAGAAACTGGAGCATCCAGAAGAAACCCATGCAGACATGGAGAGAACATGCAAACTCCATACAGACAGTCACCCAAGACCAGAATTGAACCTGGGTTCTGGTGCTTTGAAGCATCAATGCTAACCACTGTGTCACACCTTCCCTATTTTTCTTTTCCATTTAAGTCAATAATAAAGGAAATTGGATAAAATTATTGCTGAAAAAATAGACATGTTAATCAAATCTTTTTGCTTTGTACTCATCAGGTCGGTCCACAAGAAATTATCAACAGTAACAGGGGAACAACAATTGAAACTGCATGAGAAAAGAGTGCTGATTGTTGGCAAACTAAATTCTGTTTGGTGGAGGCATTGCCATGGAGAATGCAGCATGGAACAGTTAATTGCCCAGGTTTGTTCAAACTCAAACTGGGCAGATTGATTTTCATTGATCAAGACATTTGTCCTGGGGAATGGCAATTCCCCCAAATTTTTGTTTAGTTGAAAAAAGTGCAAAGTGTGGCCGTGTTCCTTCTGCCTGCAAAGGACAAGGCACTGTCACTGCATATGAATATATCTGGCTTCGAGCATACGTAACTGAGCCACATTGTGAGCTCAATTGATAATCATAAACATAGACCATAGAACAGTACAGCTCAGTACAGGCCATTCGGCCCCCAAATGGTTTACAGTGTAATTATTTGCGCAACAGGATTGTTCTGCAAGTTTTGTCCATTCGCAGAACCACAAATAGATGTTAGATATGATGGCTAGAATACTTCAGTCAATCATGCCAGTGGGATTCTCTGGTCCCATTGCAGTGAATGAAAAGTTTTAAGATTTAAGTTTAGATTTATTTATTAGTATCACATTTAGGCTTACATTAACACTGCAATGAAATTACTGTGAAAATCCCTCAGTCACCATGCCCCGGTGCCTGTTTGGGAGAATTCAATATGACCTATGCACTTAATGCCAAATTTTCCATCCTCGCTTGCAGTGGCAGTGGGATATGAACGGCTGGAGAATTGTGGTATTTGTTTTGAGTTTTGCAAGCATGGACTGGTTGGATACAGTCTGTACTTTGCCTGTTGTGAACAGTCAAAGGGACATGTTATTTGATCTGATATGCCAATCATTGGGGTGTATGGCCTATAGATCTGTATCATACCAGTGCTGAAATTCAAATATCATGTTACTCATTTGTGTGATAGGCAGAGTGTCTTTTTGGCTTGATAGCAGCATCTTGTTAGTAGAGAATATCACTAGTGTAGCTTAGTAACAGCATGCAACAGTTAGCTTCACCTGTTGCTCAAATATTTGAGACACCTTATCCTTCCAGGATAATCTAAGATAGACTGGACACTTTTCTGCTCTTTGAGGACAGAGGGCACATGTCTGCATTTTGCGCCTCTCTCAATAAGGTAGCACGCTGGCACAGTGATTAGCATTGCTGCCTCACAGTGCCAGGGATCTGGGCTCGATTCCTGGCTTGGTCACTGTCTGTGCAGAGTCGGCACATTCTCCCCATGTCACTGTGGGTTTTCTTTGGATGCTTCAGTTTCCTCCCGCAATCTGAAAGATACATGCTGGCATTGGCCACGCTAAATTCTCCCTCAATATACCCAACAGGCACCAGAATGTAGCAACTAAGGGATTTTGACAGTAAACATCATAGCAGTGTTAATGTAAACACATATAAATTAAACTTTATTATCAGCATTTTCTTGCCTCGTTCCCCAGGACCATGCCTTGACTAATCTGTGGGGAACTGACATTTGCAAACTTGAATAAAGTTGGTCAATGCCTGCACCAATCAGACTTCACTTGCTAACCAATCAGCACTCTCTCCTCATGCAATATAAATTGTTGTTCCCCTGTTACTGTTGGTAATTTCTTGACAGTTGATCTGATGGGTACAAGACAAAAAGCTTTCGCAGCAAAAACATAAAGTTTGAATGACAGGTATATCTGCTTAGCTGATTTGGAACAACTTTGCCTCTGAGTTAGAAAGTCTTGAGTTTAAGGCCGATTCCAGAATTCGAGAATGTTATCTTGGCTGACTTGTTTGTGCAATACTGAGGGAGTGCTGCAACATCAGTAGTGCATGTTTTGGATTGAGATGTTAACCTGTGGTCTCATCTTCTCTCTCAGGTAAAGGCAAAAGATTCCAAGGCAATATTCAAAGAAAGGCAGGAAATTTCTGCTGGTGTTTTGGTTAACAAGTATCCCTCAACCAACATATTTAGTACAGATGATGTGGTTAGTTGTTTCACTACTTTTCACAGTAACTTTTTGCATTGACCATAAAGCCTTATTTATGACTAATAAATAAATTTTAACTTTTTAACTTTGCTATTGATGCGAGTTTGTTGTACATACATTTCTTACATTACAACAATGACAATGGATGAAGGGTGCTTAACTTATTGTAAAGTGCTTTAAAATATTCTAACCACATGAACAATGCTATATAAATTTTTTTCTTACCTTCTTGATTGATCTCTAGGGCAGTCGGATTTGCGCTGCTAACAAGACATTTCTAGAGACTTGGCAAAATTCTAAAATGCTAGAATTCCACACATTCTATAATTCCACACATGGTAAATGTATAGGATTACGGGGATAGGGTGGAAGATGGGGCTTGATTTGATTTACTATTGTCACATGTATTAGTATACAGTGAAAAGTATTGTTTCTTGCATGTTATACAGACAAAGCATGGCATACATACTAAAGGAAGGAGGACGGTGCAAACGATTGTGTTATAATCATAGTTAATTTGTAGAGAAAGACCAGCTTAATATAAGTTAGGTCTATTCAAAAGTCTAATGACAGCAGGGAAGAAACTGCTCTTGAGTCGGTTGGTAAGAGACCTCAGACTTTTGTATCTTTTTTCTGATGGAAGAATTCAAAAAGAGTAGGTCCACAGTGCATGGGATACTTGATTACATTGGCTATTTTTCCAAGCAGCGGGAAGTGTAGACAGAGTCAATGGATAGAAGACTAGTTTGCATAATGGATTGGGCTTCTTTTACCACTCTTTGTAGTTTCTTATGGCCTTGAATAAGACTGGGTGGGATGCTTTTTTTGGTGAATCAGTGTGGATGCGAAGGACCGAGTGGTCCCTTCTGCAGGATTCTATTGTTCTATTATTTCTCTGCAGTCTGAATTTCATCACTATGTTATGCCCATATTTATGATATCTTTAAAAAGCGTACACATGAAAATACCTCAGGAGATAATTGCTGGGTGATTTGGTGAAAAACCTTTGACAATCTAATTAGCGTGTCACACTGATCATGTCAACTGGTTCATGAATGGCTTTATGGTTGTATTTCCAAAATTTGGTTGTGTAATTGACGACAAAGCAATCTCCTTGATATGAGATTATGGGCAGAATTCTCTGGCTATGCTTGATCTTGAAATTTGATGCTGGATCTTGAAATTCCTGCCCAAGCTCAAAGGACCTTTAAGTTGACCATCAATTTTCTGTCATGCCCACTATGATTCCTGTGGTGGACGAGATAGGAGAATTTTGACCTTTATTTCTTATATGTCTTTTTTCAGATTTTGCCATTCGTGACACAGCAATGGCACTCCAAGTGAACATTGAATCAAACCACACATCTACTTACGACAGTCTCCATCCATGCAGAGAAACTTGGTTGTCTGGGCATGCATTCCCTCCCACTGTCATCAGCAGCAAGACCCAACTGTGCTGTGTAATCATTATTGTCACCTCAATATTTTTATACCCCTGTTAAATGGCTTTGGAAAACAAATTGTGGATGAGATTCTATAGCCTCCCAGCCCTATGTTTATCACCAGCTGGAGGTGGGATGTTGTATGCTCAAGATTCTCTGATCCCATCACTGTCAATGGGAATTCCCATTGATGGTACTCCATAGATGGGAAATCTACAGGTTGGGAGACCATAGAACATAGAACATTACAGCGCAGAACAGGCCCTTCGGCCCTTGATGTTGCGCCGACCAATTAGGAACAAGTAGTGACCCTCTAACCTAAACCATTCCCTTTTCATCCATAAACTTATCTACTAACCTCTTAAACGCCACTAAACTTGGCACATCTACAACTGACACAGGCAAGGCATTCCATACCCTTACCACCCTCTGGGTAAAGAACCTACCTCTGACATCTGTCCTAAAACCACCATCCCTTAATTTAAAGCTATGTCCCCTCATGCTAGCAACTGTTGGTTGGACCGGAGAATCCCACCAGCGTGAACAGCCAGAGAATTCCGGCTCATGTATTTGTAGTTTAACAACTCAGTTTCTATAACTTTGAAATCTAGATTAGTGCACAGCCAATACAGCTTTTCCTGTGCTAATTTCACTCATAATTTCCTTCATCTGCTGTTTCCCTGTTGGTAACACTTGCTTCTGAGATAGGAGGCTGGTGGGTTCAAATCCCTCTCAAGACTTAAACACATCAGTCAAAATTCACGCTCTAATGCAATGCCGAGAGAGTGCTGCACAGTTGGAGGAACTAACTTCTAATCAATGTATTAAACCATGGTCCTTCCAGTCTGCTTTCTCAAGTGGAAATATGGATCTTTTATCAAACAGAGCAGCAGAGTTATCCCTGTTAATATTTATTTTGCAATAAACATCAGAAAATAGATTATCTGGTCATTGTCACATTATTGTTTGCTGCAGGGGGCTTGTAGTGTACAAATCGTCTGCTGCATTTCCAACATTGTAAGGAGGACAATGCTTTATTGTCTCTAAAACACTCAGGGATGTCCAATTGTCATGGGAGGTGCTAGATATATGGAAGAATTACTTCTCTTTTCTTGTCTAATAATAATAATGGTATTATCATTAGACAATTAATCCCAGTAACTCTGCTAATGGGGATCCAAGTTTGGACCCTGCCATGGCAGATAGTGGAATTTGAGTTCAATAATTTTTTAAAAATCTACTGTTGATCATGAAACATTGTCGGAAAAACCCAACTGATTCACTAATGTCCTTGAGGGAAGGAAATCTGCTGCCCTTAACTCTTCTGGTCTACGTGTGACTCCAGAGCCACAGCAATGTAGTTGACTCTCAACAGCTCTTCAAGGGCAACTAGGGATGGGCAATAAATGCTGGCCATCTAACGACACCCATGTCCTACAAATTAATTTTAAAAAAAGCAAATTGTGGTGAGGAATTGGAGAATGGAACTATTCCAATTCCAGACACCCACTGTCAGCATCAAACTACCCAACCTTCAGGAGAACAGTGACCACAATACCACACAACCCTGCCACAGCAACCTCTGCAAGACATGCCAGATCATAGACATGGACGACATCATCAAACGTGAGAATACCATTCACCAGGTACACGGTACATACTCTTGCAACTCGGCTAACGTTGTCTACCTAATACGTTGCAAGAAAGCTTGTCCCGAAGCATGGTACATTGGGGAGACTATGCAGACACTACGACAGCGGATGAATGAGCATCGCTCAACAATTACCAGACAAAACAGTTCCCTCCTGTGGGCGAACACTTCAGCAGTCATGGGCATTCGGCCTCCGACCTGTGGGTAAATGTTCTTCAAGGGGGCCTTCGTGACACACAACAGGGCAGAGTTGCTGAGCAGAGACTGATAGCCAAGTTCCGCACACATGAGGACGGTCTTAATAGGGATCTTGGCTTCATGACATACTATCTGTAACCCCCGTAACTTGCCTGTGTTAGCAAAAAACCTCACTTACTGTGCTGTCTGGAGAAAATACACAATTCTCTAACCAGTGCTCAGGATTCCCTTCACACACATTGTTAGCCACTTTAACACTTGAATAGCAGGTAAGGTGTAAGGATTCGCATTCTAATCAGCAATCTGTGACTGTCTGTGCTGATATGTGTGCGATTGCAGACCAGCACACTGCATTTGCCTGACGAAGGCACAAGAGTGTCGAAAGCTCACAGATTTACTATCAAATAAATCGGTTGGATTTAAAATTAGTCTGTGCTGCCATTCAATTGCCTCAGAAATATAACCCAACTGAAACAAGTTGAACATTTCCTTCACATGCCATCCTGTGAATGAGATTGTCAAATTGGCTTCAGACCCATGTTTGCCACGTGTAAATTCCATCCTATTTTACAGAAAGTCTGTACAGCCAGCAGAACCTCAGTAGGGTTTGTATCCGGGTCTAAGAGGTGACAGGCTATTGGTTCCTCTACAGCATCACCCAATCTCTGTGTATTTTATACACTTGGAGGAAAATAGAATGGTACATGCAAAGATTGCCAGCACTTCCTCTGTGATATGGGGCAGATAGTGATCTGTTAAATGTTGGGTGCAAAAGAGCAGCCCAAAAAACTAAACTGGGAAACACAAAGCATGAGGAAATGCCAACGAGATTAATTAGTTATAATTCATGTCGGATTATCATCATCAAATATTATTTATTTATCTGCAGTATAAAAATGTCATCACAATTGATCTGCGCTGGTCACTTTTCGTATTCCGAGTTTTTGCTGAGTGCAGGGTAATATTTTGATGTCATTCTGCCTAAATTAGCACAATGGAACAGCTGCTCATTGTCTACATTGCAACATGTCTTTGTCTGACTTGTTCGTACTACCTTCTGCCCCGTAGCAACATTTCATAAGAGATTAACAACTGACAGTAGAGGAAAAGCAGTTAGATTTCCTCAATGCAGGCAGCGTAGCTAATTATCTGCCCATTTGATTTTATGCCCAAAATTCAAAAAGATGTGCTAAAAGATGTATTTACAATGATTTGTCATGTTTAAATTTAAAATGTAAACTCTTCCTCCTGAAAAGAACTTCCTCTATTTGGCATCGATCTCCTTCTGATAACTAACCTCCCTTAGAACCTAAGGGTCTGACAATGACTCGGACCCATGGCATTCTCACTGATCTAATAGAGGTGGGAAGGTAGTCGTGTAGTGGTTTTATTTGCTGGCCTAGTAATCCAGAGACCTTGGTTCGAATCCCACCATGGCAGATGGTGGAATTTGAATTCAATTAAAATTCATCTGGAATTAAGAATCTACTTACTGATGATCACAAACTCTGTCACAAAAACCCATCTGGTTCATTAATGGCCTTGAAAGAAATCTACCTGCTCTGGCTTACACGTAACTCCAGCAGTGTGGTTAAATCTTAAATGCCCTCAGTGATGGGCAAGGAATGTTGGTCCAGCCAGCAATGCACACACATCTCATGAAGGAATAAAAATAAAAGGTACATATTGACAAACAGGAAATGTTTTCCTTCATGCACCATACACAACCACAAACAAGGCCCAGCTTAGAAAAGAACTGATGCAATTCCTTACCATCAATGCATGATCTGGAACCTAATCTGGTCAATTTAAATTTCAGTTTCCACTATAGTTGTCCATCCTTTTAAGCCAGGCCCTCAGGATTAAGGATGACTGCTTGGACTCCAGTTTGATAGGTTCTGGGATGACTGACAAGTCTAGAGCACGATCTGTAGACTCTGCCACATGTGGGGCAATTGGCTTTTTGGTGTGTAGGCTAAATGAGACGTTACGAGGTTTCTACGCTCTGTCCAAGGTCCCTCTGCATATTCTCAATGAAGTCCCTCGATACATCTGGTGGCTACCTGAATGAACCTTTTCCATTTTGATTAGTCATAAGCCTGGGAACTCCATAACCCAGCAAAATATATTTGACCTCTTCAGGAATCCATTATTGATTTCTTTAAAGCATTTCCAATGTCTTCCTTGGAATTTCCTGCCACAACCAATTTCCAAGTGTTTCAGCAGTCTGGTGTCATTCGTATGAACAATATGTCCAGCCAGAAGGAACTGTTTTTGTGTGGTTACCACATCAATGCTGAGCATTTAGGCCTGAGAGAGAATGGTGATACTTTTGGACATCTTCTTTTGCCAATGGATTTGGAGGATTTTGCACAGACACCACTGGTACACTTGTCTAGTGCTTTGAGGTGTGTGCTGTGGGCTGTCCAGGTCTCCAAAGCATCCAGGAGCACAGGGATCACTGATGCCAGGCAAATCATCTTCGGGTAAGCGTTCTCCAAATCATGACCTTAGTCAGTAGGGAGAGGGAATGGGGTGGTGATGATTCGCAGGTAAAATAGGTCAGGTGACTGGGACGCCAACTTCTCACCCACCCTTGAAATGGCCCTCATAATATACCAGGTGACAACTACCAAAAATGGCAGTCTGCCCATCATACTTAACTAGTGGCAAGATTAGTGACTTGACCCTGATTAGACTGGCAGGCGGGTTGTATTAGGCAAGATGTTATTTAAGGCCTATTTGTCTAAAGATGGGAAGGAATTTGTGGGGGGGTGGGATGCAGGGGCTCCTCAACCATCAGGCCAAACTCTCTAAGGTGCCACTCACCCTCCTTCCTAACCTACAAAGCACGCCCCCCTCCCCCCACCCCCCCCACCCAACCCCCTCTCCTATTCCTGGCTTCTATATCCCATCCTTATCCTAAAACTCCAGGATGTACCTTTCTGGAACACCCATGATGCCCTTTGTGCTCCTTACAGTCCCTGCAATGCTCACTACTAAGCCGGGAACAGTAAAGTTGATTGGTTACCAGCAGCCCCTGAAGATAGGAACTCCTCTGGCTGAGGGGGGCACAAGTCCCATTATTAACCAATTTAATCCACCCCCGATGTGTTATGACTGAACAATGGAGGGTGTTTGCTTCTAACTAATTTTCCTTTAGGGGCAGTGAGCAGTCTGCACCTCCAATCCTCACAATCATTAGGGGAGGTGATGGCCTACTGATATTATCCCTAGACTATTAATCCAGAAACTCAGTTAATATTCTAGGACTTGAACCCCACCTCGGCTGATGTTGGAATTTGTATTAAAAAGGAATTCTGGAATTAAGAATCTACCATGAGACCATTGTCTATTATTGGAAAAATCCATCTGGTTTACTAATGTCCTTATCTGGTCTGGCCTACTTGTGACTCCAGATCCAAAGCAATATGGTTGACTCACAACTGCCCTCTGAAACGTTCTAGCAAGCCACTCAGTTGTATAAGGATGTCAAGGGATGGGTAAAAAATGCTAGATAGCCAGCAACGTCCCACGAATGAATGAAAATAGCAGTTCTTGGTTTTGAGATCCTGATCCTCTTCTTCAGTGGGATGAAGTTTGAGTTGGCAATTGAAGGCAGTGAAGAATTTCACTGCCCGTTTATCTTTGCGACAAAGCACCCAAGATGGAAATGGTCTCTCCGCTGACCTTAATTAATGAGGGACATTGCTATGTTGCGGGGCTTATTGGAAGAAGACCTTAGTTTGCCAGCTGTTTAGTGAAAGCACTCCTACCGTTGCAAGTGGTTTTTGATTTGATTTATTATTGTCACATGTATTGGGATACAGTGAAAAGTATCATTTCTTATGCATTATACAGACAAAGCACACCATTCATAGACTACAAGGGGAAGAAGGAAAAGACAGTGTAGAATGTGATGTTTTAGTCATAGCTAGGATGTAGAAAAAGATCAACTTAATATAAGATAGGTCCATTTGAAAATCTGATGGCAGCAGGGGAAAAAGTTGTTTTTGTTCAAACTTTTGTATCTTTTCCCTGACAGAAGAAGATGGAAGGGAGAAAGTCCAGGGTGTGTGAGGTCCTTAAGTATGCTTTGCCGAGATAGTGGAAAGTGTAGACAGAGTCAATGGATGGGAAGTTGGTTTGTATGATGGACTGGACTGTGTTCAAAACCCTTTATAATTTCGTGGTGTGTGTGCTGAAGGAAGCTCACACAGTGCAGAAGGCGGAGGGTTAAAACAGGATATTCATAAAATCCGGTAGTAATGTATCCTTAAGAACCCACAGTATCAACTCCACTGCATATATTCCAGTGGGATCTTTAAATTATGGAAGTTATTTCATACATTGTGAATCTTTCATATATTTATTGGTGACAATGTTATAAATCTATTATGAGGCACTTCTCCCAAAAGAAATACCGTTGCAATGTGCTGCTGCTAATGTTGTATTCTACTTAATGCCCATAATGTTTTTATATATTAAAGAAAAGGTGAATGATACTACAGGAATGCTTGAGTTGAACTGAAGTGATCAATTAACAGCGTGGTTTTGTTTAATGCAGGTGCTTGCTTTGTGCACTCATTAGCATTCTGGCTTAACGTCACAGTAACAACTTTACCTGAAGAATGTGGCTACTTTAATTGCTAGCTTTTCTCAGAATGGATTTTAATAAACAAGAAAGACACATTTTTCTTTCCTCAAGAATACTAATAAGTGATTGTTTTCATCTTGAAAATAAACGACACACACTTATCTCTCAAGACAGATGGAGCTTGTCTTTGCTAATTTTAGTTGCTTTGCTGATGTTAGTGAAGAATAAACATGATATATGACCTAGTTCACAATATTACCGCACTTACCACAGTCGCAGACTTATTGGGGACGTATCGGTTTACAAAATAAACCAGCAGGATTTTTGTTCATGTTAATCTGCTTCCTCTCTTCAAACAGATGCCCCAAGCCTCTGTCCTGTTACCCAGTGAAGTGGGAGAGATTTTGTCTTCACATTCAGACCTCCATCATTTTCTGATTTTGCCCTATCTCCACCTAATTCATTGAAGTCTATGCCACCCAAAAAAAAACCGTCTTTGGGCAGCAACATTATAGCTTTAAAAAGTGGGGTTATCTCTGAACCCTGTGTATTTGCTTTAAAATGGTATGCATTCGCTTCAAACGTGTGTTTTTTTTTATATACATGAAGGCACTTTGCAACAGAAATATATATAAAATTGTGTCACCAACAAACGGGTCAGAAGCAAGTCCTTCCTGACCGCGAGTAACACACAGACTGATTTGACTAGCGGCCCGGTGGTACAGTGGTTAATACTGCTGCCTCACAACATCAGTAACCTGGGTTCGATTCCCGACTTGGATCACTATCTGTGCGGAGTCTACACGTTCTCCCTGTGTCTGTGCGGGTTTCCTCCCATAGTCCGAAAGACATGCTGGTTAGGTGCATTGGCTGTGCTAAGTTCCCCCTCAGTACACCCCAACAGATGCCAGAGGGTGGCAACTAGGGGGACTTTCACAGTAACTTCATTGCAATGTTAATGTCTTCTTGTGACACTAATAAATAATTTGAATTCTGCTTTCATAGGAAGGAGCCATATACAAAATGGCAAGCCTGATAGCCACATGGTGCTACTTAGACCAAATACTGCACGTGTCCAATTTCTTGTCATTATTTCCAACTGCCGGGCTCAATTAGAAACAATGGCACAAAGAATCAAAGAAATACATTATTTAATACTGGACTTAATTAATAAAGTAATAATTAAATTGGCTTGACTCTTCGCCTATCTGTGTGTTCATCTTCAAAATCATCTGATGGAATATTAATTGCAGTAAATGGAACTTGTTCACGAAGGGGACAAATCTCTATTGGTGGAATTGTGTTTGAATATTAAGATTTCCCTTCACAGATTCCTTTTCCTTCATGAATTGCTACTTGCTGCTTTCTACCAACAGGAGGAGTGATTCCAATATTGCCCTGACCAGATTTATATCTCTTCTGCCTTCCTACACGCCCACTTTAAATTGGAAGGAGAGAACATGTGGAAAACAGTCCCTGACGAAGACAGGTGAATCAGGTTGTCGGTGGCGGGGGGGGGTGGGGGGGGTGGGTGTGTGAATTCAGGTTCACAACCACAGAGCTGCCAGTCGGGCATTGCACTCATAGAACGTGCCTTCTGCTCCACTTGCCAGTCTGTACTTATGGGTGATAAATCAGTGTGCAAACCACTGCGCGAAACAGGTTCAGTTCAAGAACAAAACTCTTGACAAAAAGAAAAGGGAGTGAAACATTTAAAGTGTAAAGTATTAGCATCTCTTTTCGATTGGATCAGCACAAGTTCAGAATTGACTTATATGATTCCATTACAATATCAGCCCACTTTCCTACTACCACCTTGAACATTCTGTTATTCTGACCCTTTATCAAAAAAAAAGTGCCATTGAAAGGGTCAAACCGCAGAGAGCAATGATTAGTTAAATATTTAATTAATAATTAGATAGCTAGAAATCTGGCAGGGTCACGACAATGAGTACAGTTTTAAATTACCCGTCCTTAGCTTGCTGAAAGAAGCCTGTATTAATAAGGTTAAAACAAAACTGTAATCCGTCATCTGGGGTTTGCCAGGAGTATTGGCCTAAGCACTGGCCAGCTATGTGCGCGCTGCATAATGCCAACTGAGTTCACAATGCGGGCACGCTGCCAGCAAAAACTGGCTTCCTACTGTTTAATGACAATAGATTTACTGCGCTGTTGCTTATGGGTGGTGTTGTGGAAACAAGGGCATTGCTACTCAAATACAGCACCTGGTGACAGCCAGTGACCTTGGCTGCTCCCTTCACCTGCCTAGCAAGCACAAATACATCTTTCATTTCCCTTAGCGCTGAAGCGCCAACATGTTTCCAGCAACACAGCAGCTTCAAAATGTTGTCTGCTGAAAAATCTCAGAAACAGCTCAGGTTAATCCACAGATTAAAATGCAGGCAGTGTCTTGAAATTAAGAGGCAAGTTAAGATTTCACGGGAAACCGTCCTGCCGGGCTGTTCGAGGTGCAGGGAAAGGAGCCTCCTTTGTTGATGGCTTGCCATGTTTTTTTAAAAATTTGGACTAATTTGGTCTAAGCGTCACGTTGGAGGTTTCTGTGAAACTACAGATACCAGGCTCAGACTGCTAGCTGCGTAATGAAATGTACAGCTGGTGGACCCCGAATGACACAGCCAGCTGCACCTCTCTGCAGGTCACACATGGTGATAACTGAGCTCTGTGCATGTGTTCTTGTTGCAAAGACGGAGCAGACCATTCAAAATGTAATCGAGGACCAACAGGAGCTATACCACCACTAGCATGACTTCAAGCAGCATGTGCCCAAAGTCCCTCCATCCCCACTAAATTTGCACTCAGGGGACTATGACTGTCTGTGTTACACCACTTTACTTTCCATGGATAGTTCATATTTTTAAAAGTTTTAGGTTGCATAATGCTGGAAATTTCTCCCAGTGAAGATGGGAAGGGCCCGTTGATTTTAAAATTTGGGGCATTCCAGATTCCTGTTGAGATGCTCATCTTAGTGGTGCACTTTGCATTGACTAAAAATGATGGAACTAATACATGTTTTGACTTCAGTGCAGACGGATGCATGGCTGAGCTGACTTGAGTTATATCGTTCCAAACCACAAACTCGCCGCATGAAAACGATAGTATAATGATAGCCTAACTGTACGGAGATTGAGATTGAATTTGATGCCACCTGATTAATGAGTTATCCCAGTGGATTGATTAATTTACAGCCATTTTGCAGGAGTGTGAGGTCCATGAACCAAACAAAGTATATTCCAGAGTTGATTTTTATCACCTTGGTCATTGGTAGTGTCTCCAGTGTCAATCGCCCTAATGGTGGGAAATGCCGAAAAGAAATGCTACATTCTAAACCCTAGAGCAATGACCTCAAAAGCTGCTGTTTAGCTGCAATACACTTTGTGTTCTAATATTCCAAAAGGTAAATATTTTGTGTTATACACTGAAGCACAGTAAGGTCATCACTGACATGTTATACTTGCCTCAACCCTGCCAATGTCAATTTGTGTAAAGTTTACTAGTAGACAATCACTTCAAGAAAATGGAAGAGGGTGTTTTTTGGCCTATGCCAGTGGTTCCCACACTGTGCTCCGCGGAGCATTGGTGGTTTATGAAGGTACTGCAGGTGATCCATGAGAAAAATCAATCTGCCTCCTCATTAGATAAGCATTATCTGTTTCCATGAGTAGACCTACTGTAAATGAACTGTAACAATGTAATGCATTTGTGAATGTGCATCATAAACCATTAGAAATAGCTGCATTTTTAATACCCATTAATATATAAGTTTGAATCCTTTCAGCCATTGGTTATGTAAAAAAAAGTCTTTCACAAGGCTTACGTACATTGTGATCTGCAAAAGCTTTCGATGATGATCTACTGGTCGACATAAAAGAAAAAGTTAGGAACTGCAGGTCCACACGGTCTAACCTCCATCCTTGTTCATGTCTGGAATTCTCCGGTGCCATTGAAAGCAATGTAGTTTTGGCTGGAATTTGCTTCTTCAGGAGAGGGGCACAAATAAGATCAGTGAAGTATTAACTGCTCACAGGTTACAAAGTTCCCAACCATCAGTGTTGGCTCATTAATCAATGTTCATACCGATAGGCCCATCAAGCCTGTGCCAACTCTCCCATAGAGCATCTTACCCAGGCCCACACCTTTACCTGTAACCCCATTCATTTATCCCGCTAACCTACACATCTTTGGACACTAAGGGGCAAATTAGCATGGCCAACCCACCAAGTCTTTGACATGTGGGAGGAAACCAGAGCACCCGGAAGAAACCCACTCAGGCATGGAGAGAATGTGCAAACTCCACACAGTCACCCAAGGCTGGCATCGAACCCGGGTCTCTGACACTGAGGCAGCAACGCTAACCGCTGTGCCATAGTGCCACCCCATGAATGAAACTATTCTCAGACAAGTATTGTGATTGTCACTAATCCCTTTCCAAAACAGCGTCTATCAGCTGTTGAGTTGTAAAACTGTGAAGAACCAATCAAAAAAAACTCCACCGCTTTCATGTCGCTTTAACTGTTTAGAATCACACCACTGATTGACTTTGATTGACTATTACTTCCTTTTCCCAAAGACTTCCATTGCAGCAGATTTAAGCATAACTAAAGATTTCCACATTCCAGTTCTTATTAAAAATCAACATTATCTCATGTAGTCAAATTGTGATTAAGGCAATCTTTGTTTTAGTTGAGATTTGTAAATTTTGGTTTTAGTACTTTCTCATTTAACAGAATCATAATTCCCGTCAATATTCACTCGCTCTGTTTATCGCTTTTTTTCTCGAATATCCTCTTTACTCACAGCCGAACAACTGAGGAGTTTGCCAGATATAAAGTGCTCGTGAGCTCTCTAAATCTATGCCAAGGTGGACAATGGCTGAGGGTTAAGAGATCTTCAATGTAAATTGGGTGTATTCATAGACTCCCTATAGTGCAGAAGGAGGCATTGAGTCAGCACTGACAATAATCTTACCCTGGCCCTATCCCTGTAACCCCACATATTTATTCTGCTAAGTCCCTTAACGTTTGGAGCAATTTAACCCAGCCAATCAACCTAACCCACACATCTTTGGAGCATGGGCGGAAACTCGAGCACCCGGAGAAAACCCACACAGACAAGGGGAGAATGTGCAAACTCCTCACAGACTGTGACCCAAGGCTGGAATTGAACTTGGTTCCCTGGCGCTGGTTAACACGCTGCCTCACAATGTAGCAGAACTAGTTAGGGCATACTACTTGTCTCTGTGTGACCAACCTGCTCATTAGGATAGCAGCACCCAGATCCGATTACCAGTCCTCTAAATGGCAAGTCCACCCACCCTGTCCCGGTTCCAGTAATGAGCTAGTTAGCCTGGCAAAACAGCAACAATGCTTCAAAGTGCTGAGAGTCTGCTTGGGGCTTAGGTTTTGGATTTGTCACATTGCACAAGAGGGAGTGATTCGATTGCAACCTTTCATCCCGAGGCATGTCACGGTGCCACCAATTCAGCCCTAAGTAAAGCCCAATTATATTGACAGTATCAGGAAATTTGTAATCTAATGTAAATATTGCTAACAACCACAAGATTTGCATTTGTTGTGAAATGTTAAGACCTTAAATATTTCCATACTACATATCAAATAATTCATAGACTAGAATTCTTAAAGTGCAGAAAGAGGACATTTGGCCCATCAAGTCTGCACTGATGACACAGGCCCTATCCCAAACTCAACTTATTTACCCTGCTAGTCCTCCTGATACCATGGAGCAATTTACCATGAATTAACCTAACCAGTACATCATAGGACTGTGGGAGGAAATTGAAGCAGCCAGAGGAAACCCACGCAGATACAGGGAGAATGTGCAAACTCCATACAGATAGTGACCCAAGCCGAAAATTGAACCCGGGTCGCTGGTGCTATGAGGCAGCAGTGCTAACCACTGTACCACTAAGAGCCCCAGTTGTGTGCCTTTCTTACTTTTAGAAACAAACATTGGGTTATGTCTTATTCTTCACTAGCTGAATGGAAATCAGGACAGTGCGCATTGCCTAATAGAACATAGAACATAGAACATTACAGCACAGAACAGGCCCTTCGGCCTTCGATGTTGTGCCGACCAAAATAAAAAGCAATGCCCCTCCAAACTAAACCATTCCCTTCTCTTCCATATACTTATCAATTAACCTCTTAAACGCCACCAAACTTGGCGCATCTACAACAGCTGCAGGCAGGGCATTCCACTCCCTAATCACTCTTTGAGTAAAGAACCTACCTCTGATATCCGTCCTATAACTCATACCCCTTAATTTAAAGCTGTGTCCCCTCGTGCTAGCTTTCTCCATCCTAGGAAAAAGGCTATCACTGTCCACCCTATCTAAACCTCTAATCATCTTATATGCTTCAATAAGATCCCCTCTTAGCCGCCTCCTTTCTAACGAAAACAACCTCAAATCCTTCAACCTCTCTTCATAAGACCTGCCCTCCATACCAGGCAACATCCTGGTAAACCTCCTCTGTACCCTCTCCAATGCCTCCACATCTTTCTTATAATGTGGGGACCAGAACTGCACACAATACTCCAAGTGCGGCCGCACTAGAGTTTTGTACAGTTGCAACATGATGCTGCGGCTCCTAAATTCAATCCCCCTACCAATAAAAGCTAAGACTCCATATGCCTTCTTAACAACTTTATCCACTTGACTGCCTACTTTCAGGGATCTATTGACACATACACCAAGATCCTTCTGTTCCTCAAACTCCCCAATATAAATTTACTTGGTTTCGACTGATTTTGACTACGGAGCAGGTTCAATATAAAATCGGCACCCACTCTGCTAAATTATCCCCCGCTATGGTGAAGACAAGGGTTTGGCCGCTTTGGTCCAGTTTTGCTTCAAGATTATGAGTTTATCAATAGCCATTCATAGTTAAACTCAGAAATCAGTGAGTGGCTATTTTGTTTGCCCTGCTCCTCCATTGGCTTTGCTAGCTGGTCCCTGGATAAGAGACTCTGAATCGAAATATATAGAGGCAGGCTTACTGGCGAATTAGGAGTGACGGGAGAGCACTCGAAGCTGGAGGGCTAGTCAGAGCTATGCCACAGTGTAAACAGCAACAAGATGCCATAGGTAGGAAGTGAAGGAGAAACTCCAAAATGTTACAGGGGAGCTGCCAGACTTGGTGGCCCATGATTGCTGTTCCATCATTGAGAGAAGCAGGAAAGACCTTTCTAGAACACCTCCAGATTGTCTACTCATAACAAGCCGGCTATGACTTCAAGAAAATGGAAGAGGGCAACTTTTAGTCTTCGCCAGTGATTCCCAAATTGTGCTCTGCGGAGCACTGGTGGTTTATGAAGGTACTGCAGGTGATCCGTGGGAAAAATCAATCAGCCTCCTCATTAGATAAGCATTATCTGTTTCCATGAGTAGGCCTACTGTAAATGAACTGTGCATCATTTGTGAATGTGCATCATAAGCTATTAGAAATAGCTGTGTTTTTAATACCCATTAATTTATAAGTTTAAATCCTTTCAGCCATTGGAACTGTTATGTATGTTCTGATCAAGCTCCTTCAATTGGCCAAAGTAGCTACCCATCACGTGCACCTTCTGGAACAATAGCTTATTTCTTCAGAAGGAACTCTTCAAAATACAGCTAATGAAACAACAACAAAACTTACTCCAACATATAAAAGGGTTTAATAAAGAAACATCATTACTCCAAATTTGGGACCTCGCCCTGGACCACTCCAAGCTTCCCACAATTCTACATAGTTTCTTATTTATAGTGAATCAGTTGGTCAGCTGACTATTACATCACTGTGATTGGTTCCATGTTTTACGGGGTGAGCTGACTCTTGTATCTTGTTCCCATTGGTCACATCACATCCAATACAAATTTGTCACTGGTTACATTCTAACAGGGCTCAGGGTGGAGGAGAGTCACGGTTTGGGGGTGGGAGAGCAAGCGGGTTGGAGCTGGGGAACTGTCCTGCTGGATGGCAGCAGCCCATGTTCCTCCCAGACTGCCCTGGCAGGAGTTAAAAGTCCAGCCCTGCGTATCGCTCTGAGTATCACTCTGAGTAAAGCAGAGACATGCAGTTGGTTGCACTGCTCACAACAGCTGCAGTTCTACTGTGCACTCTGGAAAAGATCTCCATTTACATTAAGTTTCAGTCCTAAGTAGGTTTATATTAACACAACAATGAAGTTACTGTGAAAATCCCTCTGGTCACCATGCTCTGGCAGCTGTTTTGGGTATACTGAGGCAGAATTTACATGGCCATAAGCAACACTCTTAGAACATGGGAGGAAATCAGAGCACCTGAAGGAAATCTACACATGCACAGGGAGAACATACAGATTCTGACACACACGACCCCAAACCAGGAATTGAACCCAACTCCTTGGAACTGTAACATAGCAGTGCTAACTACTGCACCACCAGGCCCGCTGGTGCCATATTAAGATGCCATTTAACAGTTCATGAAAAGTCTCTGAGCAGCTGTAAGTGTCATGGACAGTGAGTGCTATTCCTTCACCACTGACTGCAAAATTCAGGTCACAATTGAGATAATTTGCAAAGTGACTGCCGAAGAAGCGGATTAGTTATGCTACTCAAATGACCGCATTCGCTATTCTTGATGGTGGATATTGTGCAGTGTGTGGGGGGTGGAGGAAGGGAAGGTAGCACAGTGGTAATGTCACTGAACTAGTAATCTAGAGGCCCAGACTAATGCTCTGGGGACAGGGGTTCATATCCCACCACGGCAGCTGCTGGAATTTGAATTCAATTCACAAAATTTGGAATTCAAAAGCTAGTCTCAATAGTGGTGACCATGAGACTAACATCAATTGTTAAATACCCATCTGTGTGTTTTAGTGAACAAAATCAGCTACCTTTACCTGATGTGACCTAACCCAGACCCACAGTAATGCACTTTAAAATGCTCTCTGAAATAGCATAAAAAGCTACTTAGTTCATGGGAAACTGTGGGGTGACAAAAACTGATCTAGCCACATTCGGTGAATGAATAATATTTTAAAAATAGATACACTGAAAATTTGACATATTTTGTCCTTTTATCCAGTTGCCCAGGCAATCTGTTCTATCTTCTGGTGATCTAGTTGGTCTCTGATAATCCCTGTGCTTCCTCCTCATAACCAGTTTTGTCTCCAGTTAAATATGGCCATATTTACCTTTATTCCAACTTTTCGGCCACTGACCTGGACTGTTCGATACACAAGAAGCAGAAACTTGGCACTCTGTTGTGCTACACTACCTCCCAGTCATCCATTCTGACCCTCAATTAACTCCCCCGCTCCGGCAATGACTTCAGGCTTAGGCCTTCCATTTTTCAGAAGGTCTGCCCAGGGTTCTGCCAATCTGTATCTCAATAACTCCAGAGATTCCAGCAACTGAGGATTAAATGGGCTCCATGCCAGGAGAAAGGGCTGCGCAGGTCCTGAAATAGAGATAGCATCAGGACATTTATTAAGTCAAATTGTTTATCCAACAAAACTTTTTTGCCACACCTGTAGTAGGTAAATATATTGGGATCGTATTTGAGTCACCTCAGAAAGCAAGGGGAATTTTCAGTGTTCTATTAGCAGTTAATATTTGATAATCCTTATTTGTTGAAGCCCTTACATTTAATGTGAATTTCTCTCGATCCCTATACAGTTCAATGTGTGAGGTCTTTTTGTCCATTCGCTCAAAGGGTTTGTTGCTATAATTTGACCACCGCAGCACCATAATTGGCGGAGGAAGCCTATCCAGTGAGTGACCTTTAGCTCCCCTACCTGGAAGTGAACCAAAATAGGGGACTGTGGACTGTTAAGTAGTTTACAAGCTTCTGAGTAGCATGTTGAGAGCTGGTTTCACACAGATATACAAGAGCGACTCAATCCAATAACGTAGCATGTTAGCATATCAGTGCTCTTTAGAAGCCTTCTCTTTGTCAGCTAAAGAATGCTCCCCTGGCGCTTTCTGGCTCTTTTCAAGAATCCACCCTACCCATTGAAATGCAGCTGTTCATGAAAGAGGAGATTCATTCCATAACGAGGAAGCACTCTAGAGGGCAGGTTTCGAATTGCTGCTAATGGTACATTCAGCTCAAGTTTTTTAACCCCTCCTTCCTCACACCCTGCACAATATCTTTACACAAACAAAAGTTCTTAAGGAGCCATGGAGGCTACAGCCAAACTCTTTTTCAAGAAGCCTTTCCTTCCAAAGTGAGCAACCTTTCCCCTTCAGTGCTGAATTATGCCCAACATGCGTAGCCTAGTTAAGTATAACGTGGACGAACAATAAATTAGGTACCAAAAGAATGATTGCCTCCTTCCACCATTCAGACTTTTCAGATTTAGGCTCCTAATTAATGCCATATGTGCTGCTCTTTGTATTCACGCACAGACTTAAATCAAATAAGAAAGCAATTTTTAACTACATATATCCCCTGTGAGCAAAACACTTGAACTATGTTTCAGAGCTATTAAAATGGTTCAAAAATACTTCTTCCTCGACAATTGCAGCATTTGTCAAGATATTTGACTAATTGATTAATAAACAGTCATTTATCACTTTAAATGTGTGGGCTTTCACTATTAAACCAATTTGCTGGAAAGGTCACGGAAAGTTGAAATGTTCAAAAAATGTCATCTTTAAGGTTGGGGTGGCGTGGGGAGAAGTTGCACTTATTTATTGAAAATAATGTTTTACATGTGCGAAAGGGCATTGATGTACCACGTGCTGTGTAACTTCAATACTGCGGACTTGATCCTAAGAAAATTTTTGATCTTAGCCGTAACCGTAAAGAGAGGCAGGCATCAAAGGCCTGGAATTTTACTGGTGCATCAGTGGAGAGAAAACTGTACAGTGAATCATAGTTTCTCTCTATACTGCCCCGAAGAAACGAGTAAGAAGTCTCATAACATTAGGTTAAAGTCCTACAAGTTTATTTGATAGTAAACCCGCAAGCTTTCGGAATGCTGTTCCTTCGTCAGGTGTGTGGAAGGTTCTGATCAGAGAAGGGCATATAAAGGCACACACAGTTTACAGGATACTGATTAGAATGCAAGTCTTTTCAGTTAATCTGCTATTCAAGTCTTAAAGGTGCAAACGATGTAAGTGGAGATACCATTAAGCATAGGTTAGAGATGTATGTTGTCTCCAGACAGGACAGTAAGTGAGAGGTTGCAAGTTCAGTCAAGTTGTGGAGGTTACAGATAGTGCGACATGAACCCAAGATTCTGGTTGAGGCTACCCTCGTGTGTGGAACTTGGCTATCAGTCTCTGCTCAGCAACTCTACGCTGTTGTGTGCCGTGAAGGTCACCTTGAAGAACACTTACCCAAAGATCGTGGCCAAATGCCCATGACTGCTGAAGTGTTCGCCAACAGGAAGAGAACACTCTTGCCTGGTGATTGTCGAGCGATGTTCATTCATCCATTGAATGAAACTAGCACAGAAATAGACATTCCAACTGCCTGCCTTTCCAACGTGTGCCCATAGATTTGACTTTTCCACAATAGTAATTAGCACCGCTGTCTCACCGCCAGGCACCCAGGTTCAATTCCAACCTCTGGTCACTGTCTGTGCAGAGTTTGCACATTCTTCCCATCGTCTGTGTGCATTTCCTCTGGGTGCTCCAGTTTCCTCCCACAATCCAAAGATGTGTGGGTTAGGTTGATTGGTTATGCTAAATTGTCCCTTAGTGTCAGGGGAAGAGCACGGTAAACATACAGGGATAGGGCCAGGGTTGGACTGTTTTCAGTGCAAACTTGATGAGTCAAATGGCCTCCTTCTGCACTGCAAGGATTCTATGATGCATCAGATGAGGGAATGTGGTAGGTGATAATGAGCAAAAGGTTTGCTTAGTCATGCTTGATCTGATGCCACGAGGCTTCATGGAGTCCCCTGGGACCACCTCGTCCCTCTGGGCCATTTCCTTTAGTGGATCTCCTGCTGGTATGACAGGAGGAGATCACCCTGAGGTGGTGATGGTGGCATCCAGGGCATTGACTGATATTCCGAGTATGTGGCTATTCAGGCTGTCAGCTGCCTAGTCTTTGGAACAGCTAATGTTTCCACTCATCCATAGCTGTTAATGAAGAGGATTTTGCAGGTTTTACCTAGCTGGATGTGCCTTTCTCATATTTGATGCCTTCAGTCCGTCCGACTTCATTGTTACTGTTTATTTGTTGTGATTTACCAGATCAGTTTGGAGGACAATTAAGAGTCAATTGCCCAGTGATCTGAATGTTACAAATAGGTCAGACCAGGATTTCTTCCCAGATAGGACATTAGTGAATCAGATGCATTTTGTTTTGTCAATTCAGCACTTTCATGGTAAACATATACCGGCAATAGAGTTAGTAAGCAGCAATTATAGAGGAAGCAGTCATATCGCTGCTGGACTAGTAATCCAAACACCCAGGGTAATGTCCAGGGGACCTCAATTCGAATCCCACCATGGCAGATGATGAAATTTGAATTCAATAAAAAATCTGGAAAAATAATCTACCATGAACCATGTTGATCGTCGTAAAAACCCATCTGGTTCACTAATGTCCTTCAATGAGTGGCATGGCAGCACAGTGGTTAGCACTGCTGCCTCACATAGAAACATAGAAGATAGGAGCAGGAAAAGGCCACTTTCAGCCCTTTGAGCCTGCTCCACCATTCATCGTGATCATTCAATTCAATAGCTTACAGCTGCTTTCTCCCCATAATCTTTGATCCTGTTTACTCCAAGCATCAAGAACCCAGTCCAATTCCAACCTTGGGTGATCGTTTGCGGAGTTAGCACATTCTCTCTGTATCTATGTGGGTTTCCTCTGGGTGTTCTGATTTCTTCCCAAAGATGAGTGGGTTAGGTTGATTGGCCATGCTAAATTACCCCTTACTGTCAGGGGGATTAGTAGGGTAACTACATGGAGGTTGGGGATTATGGGGATAAGCAGTGGGTGGGATTGCTGTCAGTTCAGGCTTGATGGGCTGAATGGCCTCCTTCTGATGGGATTCTATGGATAATTCACTGACTGATGTTTAGTTTGGGATCCACCATGACCACTGGGCTCCAAAAATCATTTCAATCTTGGACAAAATGGACAAAAAAAGCTGAATTCCAGAGGTGAACTGAGGTAACTTCCATTGGCATCAAAGCATTTGAAAAGGTGTGACAGAAAGGAGATGAATCATTCTCCTACCTTGTGCATTATAGATGGTGGGCAATCTTTGGTTACCTGTCTTGATGCCTCCTAATATAATTCAGCAAAAAATGTATCTGATAACAGCCTAGTGAAGATCTTTGGATGTTTTTACTCTGTTAAAAATGCAGTACTGCTGCCTCACAGTGCCAGGGACTCGGCTTCAATTCAGGCCTGTGTGAGGGTTGTACATTTTCTCTGTGTTTGTTTGGATGTCCTCTGAGTTCTCCAGTTTCCTCCCACAGTCCAAAGATATGCAATTTAGGTTGAGTGGCCATGCTAAAATTCTCCCTTAGTGTTGGGGGACTAGCAGGATAAATTTGTGGTATTACAGGCATAGGGCCTGGGTGGGATTATCATTGGAGTGGGCTCAATGGGCTGAAAGACCTCCTCCTGCATTGTAGAGATTCTATGAGATTCTATATCAATGAAAGTTATAATCCAAAGCTTTTGGAATTCTAACGTTCATCTCAAATCTCTAGTGAATTTGGCAATAGTTTTCATCTCTCTGACATTTGGCTACATTTTCACTATTATAACAGGTTTATTAAATTTGGATGAGCAGCATCAGTTACGAATTATTCAAATTATTTTTCTGTTCTCTAAGAAACAGGAATAGAGTGAGGGTGAGATTGTGATTGGTATAGATTCGATGGGCCAAATGGCCTCCTTCTGCACTGAAGGGATCCAATGACTCTATGATTCTAAGATATGGGAAATGGTAACTGTCATGGAAAAGGTTAAAGAAGAGTGGGGAGTAGAGAGAAAAATCAAATCAATATAATGGGGAAAAAACAATAAGCAGCCAAGAAACCTTCAGCATCTGAAATTAGTTTTTTTAACATGATCCAGGGTGTGGCAATCTCAAAATTATGGTATTGGATGAATAACCAAAGGTTCATCATTCCATCAGATCAGATATTATTGCTGTGTATCATAAAAATATTCATAAAAGCTGTTCTCGTGTTATAAGATCAGAATTGGTTTGCAAATCTCCCTTGAGGGGTGGCCTAGATGTAACACCAGCCCACGCTACATTGTTGATTCATATTGCCCTCAAGATAAGCAGGGAACGCTAATAAACAATCCAGTACTTCCTACATCCCAAGTACAAATATACAGCTCTGTTTTTCCTGTCAAAATAAAGGTGAGGCTAACAACACATGCCATTATTCATGGACAACAACTTCACAGAATTATACAATGCAGAAGTGACCATTCAGCCCATTGAGTCTACACTGACATGTGAGAATCACTGAACCAACTTGGTCCCATTTACCAGCTGATGTGTCAACTGCTCATCGAGGCACTTTTTAAAGGATGTGAAGCAACTTGTCTCCACCACCCTACTAGACAGCCCATTCCAGACTGTGTCACCATCCTCTGGGTTAAAGCGTTTTTCTTTACATTCCCCCAAACCTCACCTCAAACCTATGTCCTCTCCTGGCTGATCCTTCAACTAAAGGGAACAGATTCTCCCTATCCCCCTTGCTCCTTATAATCTTGTACACTTCAATCAGGTTGCCCCTCCGTCTTTTCTTCTCCAACACGAACAACCCAAGCCTATCCAAACTCTCTTCATATTTAAAGGTTCTATCCCAGGCAACACCTTAGTGAATCTCTTCTGCAACCTTTCCAATGTAATCACATCCTCCCTGTAATGTGGCAATCAGAACTCTGCACACAATAATCCAGCTATGATCTCACTGAAGTTCTATACAACTCCAACATGACCTCCCTGCTTTTGTAATTTATATCTCAACTGATAAAGGCAAGTGAGCAATATGTCCTTTTTGTCACCCTACTAACTTGCCATTCTGTCTTCAGAGATTTATGGACAAACACGCCAAGGCCTCTTTCTTCTCGGAACTTCCTAGTGTCATGCCATTCATTAAATACTTCCTTGTCAAATTACTCCTTTCAAAGTGTATCAACTCTCACTTTTCAGGGTTAAATTCTATCTGCCAAATATCTGCCCATTTGACCATCTCGTAGCCCAAGGCACTTCGCCTCACTGTTAACCTCCCGACCACTCTGTGTCATCCACAAATTGACTAATCCTATCCCTCATATGACAAGTAATATGGGATCTAGCATAGATCCTTGTGATACACCATTGGACACTGTCTTCCAGTCACTAAAGCAACTAAAACAGCCTTCTGTCATCACCCTATGTCCTGCAATTGAGCCAACTTTGAAACCACCACCTCAAATTTAACTAGTATCCCTTGTCTCTTACATGGAGCCTTGTCAGGGTTTTGCTGAAATTCATACAGACTATATGAACTGCACAACTCTCATCGACACCTGATCACCTCCTCAAAAAAATTCCATCAAATTTGTTAGGTATGACCTGTCTCTGACAACGCCACGCTAACTATCCCTGATCAAACTTTGCATCTTCGTGTGGAGATAGATTCTTTCCTTCAGAATTTTCTCCAATAGTCTCCCTACCACTGATGTGAGACTCACTGGTCTGTCGTTCTCTGGCTTATCCATACAATCCTTCTTAACTAATTGATGAGGGACAGGTGCTGGTCAAACATCCAAGAGATGGTATCTGACTGCTATTGTTCTGTTAGATTTTCAAAATCTGGGATCTCTCCTACTGCCTCACCAGTGATTATGCAATGAAAGTCATGAAGTTGCTTTATTTGTGAATAAATACGAACTAACCTCAGGAAGTTAAGCCATGTCCATTCCAATCTAATTACACTGTTAGTGATGCAATAAGGTTAATTAAAATAAATCAGCCTCGCCTGCACTGAAAATGAACTATTACAAATGATGAGCCTCATTCATTGAGGTTTTAATTGTTGTTGGAGATTTTTAAAGTGCCAATTTTTCCTGTCTCTTTTCCCTCTCTTCGTCCAATATATATTTCCTTTTCAATACTCCTCTGAACCTAATTTAGCCTTGAGTTCACCCGCTTTAACGTTGGCTTCCTCTCAGCGTCTCACATTGATAGTTTCACAATTCTTCAATTTGATTTGCTAAGGTGATGCAGAGTTGCTTGCCTCACCCAGGTCCAAGATTATCCACTTCCCTTAGTGCAAAAAAAGACCTTCTGTTTAAAAATAAAACTGCAAGATTACAGTCATGAGAGCTCTGAAGAAAAGCCGTACAGACTTAAAACATTAACTTTATTTCTCTCTCCACAAGTGCTGGTGGGGCTACTGAGGTTTTTTCAGCATTTACTGTTTTTGTTTCAGATTCAAATGGGGCGGCACGGTAGCATACTGGTTAGCACTGCTGCTTCACTGTGCTAGGGACCTGGGTTCAATTCATGGCTTGGATCATTGTCTGTGTGGAGTTCTTCCTGTATCTGCTTGGGTTTCCTCCAGGTAATCTAGTTTCCTCCCATAGTTCAAAGATGTGCAGTTTAGTTAGATTGACCATGCTAAATTGCCCCTTAGTGTACCCAAACCTAAGTGTTGTTGGAGTGTGGAGACTGGAGGATTTTCGCAGTAACTTCATTGCAGTGTTAATGTAAGCCTACTTGTGATTAATAAAAAAACCTTTAGTTCAGATTTTATACTGGTTATCATCAAACTGCTGTCCTTTTTTTTAACCAAAGGAGTCTTTGGAGAATTTCTACATTAATTATGTTGTTAAGTGCTACGGAAAGCTGAACTGCTGTTTAATGTACAAATCTGACTAATATTTCTTTGAAATATCTACTGAAATGAAAATATAAACAGGCATTATTTTTAGAAAGGGTTTTCCAGGAATTTTCCAGTGGGGTCAATAATCTAATCTTGGTAAGATTATCCAAGTTGTTTAAAATGTTTCTCGTCCCTTGATCTTCAAAATTGTAAACAACATGACACTTGATGAAGCTAAGTGACACAGTGTTAGAAAACCACAAATCAAATTGTCAGATAGAACTGTGTGATATGCCATATTGACCTGTGTTCGATTACTATTTCTCATTCATCTGACATAAAAAATACACCGATCTTCTGTTGAGCGTGGTCAATTTGTCTACAACAATTACTGGCAGTATTTCAATATAGAGTGTTGATATTTTATTTATTTTGCTAATAAACTTGACAAATTACTTCCAAGGTGTAAGATTTCAAAGAAACAGAACCTGGGAATAAGTGAGGGAGTTAAGGAGCTTTAAAGTCTGTGTTGATTTTGCATTTGAGTGTTATGTAAGAAATCCGATTAAACACTTTCTGAAAGGAAAATTAAACCATTTTGTGGGTCTCTGAGAATAATGCAGAACATTACTGTTAAATTCTTAGTCCTTTTTATTTGACAAGACACATATTTCAGAGATGCACAGTCAAATATACATTATAATATGTTTTGATACAGCCTGATGCTTCGAATATTTTCACAAACTAGCACTGAATTAAAAAAGAATAAAGAAAAATACAGGAACAGGCCCTTCGGCCCTCCAAGCCTGTGCCAATCATGATGCCCTAACTAAACTTAAAAAAAGCCTCGGTCTGTATCCTTTTATTCCCTCCCGATTCATGTACCATCCATGTGCCTCCTGAATGTTGCAGTGTGCCTGCTTCCATCATCTCCTCTAGCAGTGTGTTCCAGTCACCCACCACTCTCTACATAAAAACTCTCCCCCGCACATCTTCTTTAAACTTTCCCCCTCTCACCTTGAACCTGTGCCCTCTTGTAATTGACATGCCCATTCTGCAAAAAAGCTTCTGACCGTTCACACTGTCTACGCCTTCCATAATTTTGTAGACCTCTTATCAGGTCTCCCCTGCATCCTTTTCCTCTTGTTACCCTCAAAAATCTCCCCTGCCATCACTTATCCCCATGGTGGGGACTGGTCCACCCCCATCCTGGGCCTCCAGTGGGTGCACTTCCTGCTGCCCTGATGGCACTGTTGAGCAGAAGAGCTGCTGGCAATCTGGTTGGCTAACTGCTCTTAGAACATTACAGCACAGTACAGGCTCTTCAGCCCTTGATTTTGCACCGACCAATGAAATCAATCTAAAGCACATTTAGCCTACACTATTCCAATACACTATTCCATCTGTTTATCCAATGACCATTTAAATGCCCTTAATGTTGGCGAGTCCACTACTGTTGCAGGCATGGCATTCCATGCCCTTACTACTTTCTGAGTAAAGAACCTACCTTTGACATCTGTTCTATATCTATCACCCCTCACTTTAAAACTATGCCCCCTTGTGTTAGCCATCTCCATCCCAGGAAAAAGGTTGTCACTGTCCTCCCTGTCTAATCCTTTGATCATCTTATATGTCTCTATTAATCCACCTCTTAACCTTCTCTCTAATGATAACAGTGTCAGGTCCCTCAACCTTTCCTCATAAGATTTTTCCACTATACCAAGCAACATCCTGATAAATCTCCTCTGCGCTCCTTCCAATGCTTCCACATCGGACTTTCCACTCTGGGCCCCTGATGCCGTAGAAAGGCTACCTGTTACCAGTTAATAGCCTGATTGGCTTGTAATACGGTGGGCTTACCCTGGTGGCTGGAAAAACCTTGGCCTCCATAAAATTCTCGCCATTATCTCATCTCATTTTGTTTTTACATCATCACTCAAGAGCGACTAGTTTTAATGCATAATTTAGCAAGACGTTTTGTATCCTATTCCCCATTGGTCCAACAGACTCTGAAAAGCAGTATCATCCAATGCGAACTTTAAACAGTTGACTTTGGCACGAGGAAATGGTTCTGCTTTCATTTTTAGTCAGCATCTTGAAAGGAATGTTGTGTACATTTACACACAGTTTAATTGGGCATGTGTGTTCTTGAGATTTTCAGCTTTAAGCTGTTCCTAAATCTTTCAACAGTCCCAATCTCAGTCTCGCTGATGCGGTGAGTTTCTGAACTTTGCCTGCATTGAAGGGACCTAGTTTGTCTTTACATTTATTACTGCTAGCATTATTTCACTGTGGGTCTGATTTGCTGCTGAAAGCAGTTGGCTGGTCGGTCTGGCATGTCTGATTTTAATAAAGACCTTATTTTGTGGTTACAAGCCACAGGCATGTGTTTTGCATTCTTTTAAGTAAATATCTATGAGGTATAACTTTAAAGCAATTATTTTTAATTGATGAGACTGTAAAAACAGTGAAGTAGGTATCAGATGATATTGTGTAATAATAGAATGCATAATTTGCTTGGAATAATAAAATGGCCATGTCTCCTTAAACATCTTGTCCCTTTGAACAAATTCCAAGCTTTCAACAATGAAATAATGACTTATTTAGGATTTCTCATTTGTCTCTAACTAAATCCTAATTACCAAAATCAAATCTGGGGAGCATGTGATACAGGAATAAATGCAAAGTTTGCTCATCATATAGTACCTTTTCTTGAGAATCATCTAGGGCAATTTCTCTTCTCATTCCTGCACTGTTGTTGCTGGAGACCCCATGGATCTATCCATGTCCCACTCCTAGTTCTCATCTACATGCTATCCCTTAATAGCATTGAAAACACAGTCTCATGCTCTACGTGTAGTATGAGAACGCACAATTCTATTTCCAATCTTCTCAACCATTTTCTGATTTTTTTTTGCACTGCTGGTCAGATATTCCATTATTGGATAAGCAATTGTTTCCCACAATCAAATATTGAGGAAGCTGTAACTATTTAGCCAATAAAGCCCCTGGCTACCTCTCCAGCCGCCACGATAATCCAGTCCTGCTAAAAACCAATGGGCTTTTAGTTGGGCTGCCAAAATCCCCATGCTGTGTCCTGCCATAGTGGGGTCAGAAAATCCCAGCCATGATCTTTACATGATCCCTTCCACAAATTTAATTCTTTGGCCTCTGTTCCCATTCCTCTCCCTGTTACCTGTCTGAATGTCAACCATTTGCCCCTCACCTTCTATTTTTCCTCGGCCAAAATTCTGCTACCCTTTCTGCATTTGAAACAAGTCCCATAGCCCTATTACCTCCTGTACATGCTGACCTATGTTGACTCGTAGTCTAGCAATGTCTCAAATTGAAAGTTTTCGGCCTTGTTATCAAATTCCTCTACAACTCAGTAATCTCCTCCAAGCCTTTGAGATCTCTGTGGACCTCCAACTCTTGTGCATTGCTGATTTAATTCACTTCACTATTGGCTGCCACACTTCTATTTGCCTCGCCCTTACTTTTTGAACTTCCTCCCCCAATATCTCTTGCCACTATTGCTCTCCCTTTCAAATGCTGCTTAAACTAAGATAGAAACATAGAAAAAAACATAGAAGATAGGAGCCGGATGAGCCATTCGGCCTTTAGAGCCTACTGCACCATTTCTCACAATCATGGCTGATTGTCCATCTAATAGCCGAATCCTGTTTTCTCCCCATAACCTTTGCCCCTAGTGCTATAGAAGCATAGATGACAAGTGAGCTTTGATCATTTCTCCCTATACCTCCTTGGTATCAACCAAGCTTGATGTCAAACTTTGATTGATAGTGCACCCTTGAATCATATTAGGATGCCTGGCTATGTTAAAGGCGCTACATAAATGCAAGCCATTATTAAATATACTTCACGATTATCAATTCAAGATGTTTCTATCCAGTTATTGAAGGCCTCTTTGGCTCAGGTTCACAATTTTTGCATCTGAAGGAAATTGCTTAGGGTGAAAGTATTTCTATAGTCTATGTAGTTTGACTGTTTCGATTGCCATTCTCATAGAAATAAGAATCGATATGCAAACCTCCATGGGCAATGCAAATGCAACATTCAGGATAATGAGTAGTTATTCAGTCAGTCTAATAACATATCAAAAGGTTGCAATGTGATCTGACATAGAGTAATATTACGTTAATCAGTTCCAAATGTCTGTCAGGATGATATGGGTTCGGAAAGATATAATGTGTACACATAGAATCATAAAATTCCCACAGTGCAGAAGGAGGCCATCTGACCCATTGAGCCTGTACGCCAACAAGAATCCCACCCAAGTCTTCTAACCCCACGTTTTTATTTTGCTAGTCTCCCTGACACTAAGGGGCAATTTTTAGTGTGACCAATCCACCTAACCTACACATCTTTGTTCAGTGGGAGGAAGCTGGAGCATCAGGAAGAAACACTTCCATACACAGGGAGAACATGCAAACTCCACATAGATGGTTGCCCTAGGCTGGAATTGGGACCCAGCTCCTTGGCACTCTAAGGCAGCAGTGCTAACACTGTACCATCTTGCCGCAATGTATATTAGCATATTTATGCATTTTTCAGTATGATGCTTTTCACCAAAATCTTAATATACTGGCAGCAGAAGCAGTTAGCAGCATTTCAATAAATACCTGAAATGCGATAATATCAAAGCTATGCACCAAGTGCTGTAAAATGGGGTTAGGACAGATAGATGCTTGATGGCCGGAACCAAAATGATGGGCTGAAGGGTTTCTTTCTGTGCTGTAAAACTCTGACTGTGAGACATAACAAAAGCTTTCTTTCCAAAAGTTTGTTTCTGTCGTTTGTTTAAAATAGCGAACAATCCTTATGCAATTCCAATTAACAACTGTAAGAGATGAGAAACAGTACTTAAATGACCCGGGAAAGAGAACAACACAAATTCAGTGTTAGTGATGAATGCTTGTTTATTGGAATGCCAATCAAGTTGGTTGCTTTGATCTGGATATGTCAGGCTTCTTGAGTGTTATTGGAATTTCCCTCATCCAGGCAAATGGAGAGTATTACATCATATTTCTGACTTGTGCCTTGTAGATTGTTGACAGCATTTTGGGAGTTAGAAGGTGAGTTACCCTCTGCAGGATTCTTAGTCTCAGGCTTGTGTTTATAAGCAGAGTATTTATATGGCTAGTCTGGTTCAGTTTCTTGTAAGCCCCGGGATGTGGATAATGAAGGATGAGTGATGCTAAAACCATTGAATATCAAGGGCCAACAATCGGAGCCTTTCTGCTTGGAGATGGTCATTGCCTGCTACTTGTGTGATGTGGATGTTACTTGTCAACATAAGCCTGGATATTATCCAGGTCTTGCTGCATTTGGACACATTCTGCTTCAGTAACTGAGGAGTCACGAATGGTGCTGAACATTGTGCAATCATCAGCGAAAATCCTCACTTCGAACCTTATGATGTAGCAGCTGAAGATGGCATTGCCCTGCAGAACACATGCAGTGATGTCCTGGAATTGAAATCTTTTTCTTCAGCAACTACAACCATCTTCATGTTTTCTCTTCAACCATCTTCATTTTTGTTCAAGAAGGGGAAGAGAGACTTTCCAGGGAATTATAGGCCGGTGAGTCTTACTTCTGTTGTGGGCAAAGTATTGGAGAGAATTATTAGGGATAGGATTTATAGTTATTTAGAGAGGAATGAATTGATTGGGGATAGTCAGCATGGTTTTGTGAAGGGTAGGTCGTGCCTTACTAACCTTATTGAGTTTTTTGAAAAAGTGACCAAAGAGGTGGATGGGGGTAAGGCGGTTGATGTGGTATATATGGACTTTAGTAAGGCGTTCGATAAGGTGGCCCATGGAAGACTTCTGCAGAAAATGCAGATGTATGGGATAGAGGGTGATTTAGCTAATTGGATTAGGAATTGGCTAGCAGATAGAAGACAGAGGGTGGTGGTTGATGGGAGATATTCATCGTGGAGTTCGGTGACAAGTGGTGTACCTCAAGGGTCTGTTTTGGGGCCCCTGCTGTTTGTAATTTTTATAAATGATCTGGATGAGGGTATTGAAGGATGGATTAGTAAATTTGCAGATGACACTAAAGTCGGTGGAGTGGTAGATAGTGAAGAGGGGTGTTATAGTTTGCAGAGAGACTTGGACAAGTTGCAGAGCTGGGCCGAGAGGTGGCAAATGGAGTTTAATGTGGAAAAGTGTGAGGTAATGCACTTTGGCAGGAATAATAAATGTGTAGAGTATAGGGCTAATGGTAGGATTCTTAATAGTGTTGATGAACAGAGGGATCTTGGTGTATATGTGCATAGATCCCTGAAAGTAGGCAGTCAAGTCGAGAAGGTTGTTAAGAAGGCATATGGAGTCTTAGCTTTTATTGGTAGGGGGATTGAATTTCGGAGCCGCAACGTCATGTTGCAACTGTACAAAACTCTAGTGCGGCCGCACTTGGAGTATTGTGTGCAGTTCTGGTCCCCACATTATAAGAAAGATGTGGAGGCATTGGAGAGGGTACAGAGGAGGTTTACCAGGATGTTGCCTGGTATGGAGGGCAGGTCTTATGAGGAGAGGCTGAGGGATTTGAGGTTGTTTTCGTTAGAAAGGAGGCGGCTAAGAGGAGACCTTATCGAAACATATAAGATGATTAGAGGTTTAGATAGGGTGGACAGTGATAGCCTTTTTCCTAGGATGGAGAAAGCTAGCATGAGGGAACACAGCTTTAAATTAAGGGGTGATAGTTATAGGACGGATATCAGAGGTAGGTTCTTTACCCAGAGGGTGGTTAGGGAGTGGAATGCCCTGCCTGCGACAGTTGTAGATGCACCAGGTTTGGTGGCGTTTAAGAGGTTAGTTGATAAGTTTATGGAAGAGAAGGGAATGGTTTAGTTTGGAGGGTCGTTGCTTTTTTTCATAATTGGTCAGCGCAACATCGAAGGCCGAAGGGCCTGTTCTGCGCTGCAATGTTCTATGTTCTATGTTCATTTATACCAGGTATGACTTCAACCAGTGTAGAGCTTTTCACCTGATTCTCATCAACTCCAGGTCTATGAGCTCTCCTTAAAGATTAATTTATGAGGTCACGCAGCAAAAGTTTGAGTTCTGCAGTTGACAGGGGATCTAACTGATTCTACAGGCTAGATACAGCAAAACCACTGCCTCTGATTGGAAAATCAAGATCAATGGCAGAGCAGAATTTTAAAATTAGAACTTTCAAAAGGGATATCAGAAAACACTTTCTACATATGAGTCACAGAAATCTGAAATTCCCTCTCTAAAACGTTGGCTTTGCTGGAGATCAACTAGAATTTTCGACATAGAGACCCATAGAATATTATTAAATACGGCTCTCAAGGAATATGAAAGAAAGATGGTAGGTAGAGTTGAGATACAAATTAACCAGGATGGCATGAAATTCCAACTCTCTTCCTGCATCTAGTGGTGCATTGAGGTGGACATTTGTCTGTTCCCATGGCTAGTAATTCCTGGAACAGCTCAGTTTATTAGCTTGAGGGACATTAATCCACATCAAGCAGAGCTGACCAGGAGTCTATCCCCATTTTAGCACCAACCATTGGTGTGTTTGGAAAGATTTGTGGGTTGACACGCTCAACCTCTGACCGCATTACGAATGCAGTTTCCTTGGCCATCAAATCCTGAGGTGGGACTCGAACACAGCTTCTGGCTATCCACGGCGTCATAAAACCATCGTATGTAATGTGATGATGGAACGGATTTAAGGAGCTGAATGGCTTACTCTTGTTCCTCTGTATAGCTATTGATACATCCTTTTGCACAGTTATTTAATTGCATTGTTTCACTCAAAAAAGATTATTTCCACGATTCATCCTGTGATACACTGCCTAGAAAGAAAGTACCAGTTGACAAGATAACTTGAATAATTCGCTCTGACCACCATGCTGCTGGTTGTTCAATCATTGTTCTTTCTGGATAGAATCTCGATCTTTGATCAGAGATAGCCAAGTAAACTATTAAACAGTAAAAAGCTATCTATCATTATGATTTACTCCACTCTGGGCTCGAGATTCGCTGCAAAATATGCTTTTCCTTTATAATGTAATGGGCTTGCAGTGATCCAGAGAGTGAAATTGGTCATTGTCAGTAAGACAAATTATGCTGATGATAAATTAATAGCTTGATTTGCACCTAATTTTGTTCTCAATAGAAAGCAATGCAAATGAAAAATGGATATCGCGTAAAGTGGTTTGATGATTTTGTAGATGGAACCTTCCCGGCCACTCAGTGGTGAAACTGGGGATAGGAATGGGAAGAAACTTGGAAATTACCACATCGACTCTTGTATCTGATGCTTTCCTGCTTCTGTGCACTCTTGCCAAAGACAGGGTTATACCAGCGTCAGCTACTTGTTACGGTGGCATAATGGTTAGCACTACTGTCTCACAGCACCACAGAGCCGGGTTTAATTCCAGGCTTGGGTCATTGTCTGTATGGAGTTTGCACATTCTCTCCATGTCTGTGTGGATTTCCTCTGGATGTTCTGATTTCCTCCCACAGTCAAAAGATGTATGGGTTAGGTGGATTGACTGTGCTAAATTGCCCCTTAATGTCAGGAAGGGCTAGCAATGGTAAATGCATGAGGTTATGTGGATAGGGCCTGGGTGAGACTGTAATCAGTGTAGACCTGATGGGCCAAATGGCCTCCTTCTGCACTGCAGGGATTCTATGTTTATTTATCAGCCCAAGATAAAATATTGTCCAAGTTTTGCTGCATTTAGACATAGACTGCTTCAGTATCCGAGGAGATGCAAATGATCCTGAATATTGTGCAATCATGGGTGAACATCCCCATTTGTGATCTTATGATGGGAGAAGGTCATTTAGGAAGCAGCTGAAGATAGTTGGAACTCGAATACTACCCTGAGGAACTCCTCCAGTGATGTGCAGGAAATGAGATGTTTGACCACCAAATGTCATAATCATTTTCCTTGATGCCAGGTATGACTCCAACCAGCAGTGCATTTTCCCAAGGTTCCTCGATGCCACAGTTGGCTAAATGCTACCCTGATGTGAAGTCAAACTCGCCTCACTTCTGGAGTTAATCTGTTTTGTCCATGTTTGAAACAAGGCTGTAATGTGGTCAGAAGCTGAGCGATTCAGGGCAAAACCCAAAATGAGCATCAGTGAACATTTTAGTGGAATTTTGAAGATATTTGATTGGACATAAAGCACTGTACTGACATCCTGAGATAGCGAAAAGTACAATATTCATGTCAATCTTTTTAATTTCTAATTTAGCCTCTTCAAAAGTTCAGTTTTGAGAAACTCAATTGCAGAAAGTATTTCATGTAGCTCACTGAGGCACTTAAATAGGATCAGTATCATTGCTCTCTGGCATATGAAGAGCATTTGAGGGCTCTGGGTCTGTAGTTGGAGTTTAGAAGGATGAGTGGGGGATCCCATTGAAACTACAGAATATTGAAAGGCTGGATAGAGTGGATGTGGAGAAGATGTTTCCTTAACAGAGATTAAGGTCCAAGGGTACAGGCTCAAAGTAAAGGGATGACACTTTAGAACCAAGATAGGGGGGAATTTCTTCAGCCACAAGGTGGTGAATCTATGGAATTCATTGCCACAGAAGGCTATGGAAGCCAAGTCATTGAGTACATTCAAGACTTAGGCTCTTGATTTGTAATGGAATCAAAGGATATCAGGAAAAGGCAGGAGAATAGGGTTGAGAAAAATATCAGCCTTGATTGAATAGTGGAATAGGCTTGATGGCCTAATTCTGCTCCTATATCTTATGGTCTCTCTTCTGCTGTGTCTCTGGGCTGGATGGATGTGTCACAGTGACCAAAATTCAATCTCTCAGATGAAGCACTATAGTTTCAGCAGTGTCTGGGGATTTAAACTCAGTTGCCTTCGCAAACTGACCCAGCAACACAACATAGTGGAAAATGCATAAATGTACAAATATTAATTGTACAAATATTGCTCTTTGCTATAATGTTACATGCAAGGTTCCATGGTGGAAAGTCCTGAATATTAAAATTTTGCTGAAAGCTTGTCCTCTGCATGTTTATGCATCGCTGTTTGCTTCTCCTGCAACAGAAGGAACAAATTAGTTAAATAAATAAGAATTACAATACAGCATCATTTTTTTTTTAGAGTAATACTTCTCTCATGGAGGGTTGGAGTTTATGAAATGAGGGATTTAATTTTTAAGCCAATATAATGTTGTCGTTACTGCATCTCTAATCTGCAATGATCAGATATGATGTGCAAAATGCGCAGCAGTAACTCACCAAGGCTCTGTTGATAGCACATTTCCGATCTGCGACCTCTACATTCTAGGAGGACAAGAGCAGTAGATGCACCATCTGCAAGTTGCCTTTCAAACCACACACCATCCGGACTCAGAACTGGGGCGGCATGGTATACAGCAGTTAGCATGGCTACCTCACAGAGTCAGGGACCCAGATTCAATTCCAGTTTTGGGTGACTAATTGTGTGGAGTTTGCACATTCTCCCTGTGTCTGCATGGATATCCTTCGGGTGTTCTGGTTTCCTCCCACAATCTAAACATCATCTTATCAGAGCTACTAAATGCTTCAATGTCATCAAACATGAAAAATAGTAAAAATAATGTTAATGACTGAAATCAAATCAGAATTCTTGATTTCTCTTTAAATATGAGAAGTATCTCCAAAACTATTTGACACTATAATCAAGATAGTCTCCAAAATCTCCACTTTGAGCTTTGCAAATAAGTTTTTAAAAGTACAGGTGGAGCCTCACTTGTTTTCTTGCTGGTGGCCTGTGGTGTTTTGGGATTAGTGTGGCTTCTCCTCCCCGCCTCTGAGTGACAAGCTAATCGGTGAGCTGAGAGCCCCTTGCTATTGATCCCACTGTAATAAAACACCACCCAGTCAATGAAACAGCAATGAAATGGTTCAACAGCAAAGAAAGAGAAGCATTAGCGTGTTGAACAACTGAAGACGTTTGGTTGTAGGTAATGCAGCAGAAATGAAAAGGCTCTTGGGGTTAGAAGCTGGTTAATAAAAAGCCACAAGGAGGGACTCTGACTTTGTACAGGAAAGTAGTTATGTTCCAGTTAGGCTTATGCAAATGAAGCTTGCTTTTAGACATACATTAATCCTCTCAGCACTTATTTCTTGCTTAAGCCTGTGGTGCAACCAGTTTCCAATGTAATAATAACTTTGAAATATAATTTTTGCCTTGAGCAAGAAGTTAATTCTAACCTCTTCAATTTAAAGCTACGACTAACCAGGGATGGTTTAAGCTTGTTCATTACTTAAAATAACATAAATTGTGCTGAAATATTTAAAACAGCAAATGACTTTTGTTTCTGGAATTCAGCAGTGGTAACTATAATGATATAAATAGATGGTGTAACACGCTGGAAACATTTCATTCAAAACTATCTTTCATCCACTTGAGAGGATGAATAACTACAAACATGGGGAATATTCAAGAGAGGAATTCTCTAATAAGAAGCTGATTAAAAACTGATAATAATGTGCCAAAACAGTAAGACACAAGGTGTTTACTGGTGTTGAACATTACTAGACCTTTGTGTCCATAGTTTTTTGACATTTGAACTTCAACTTCTACTTCATCATAGTTCAAGTCACCCATGACTGAATCGAGACCTTATCCAACTCAAGCTTTCAAAGCTTCTAAAAATGTCACTTACCAGTTGCTGTCATGTGAGTACTTCCCCAAGTTTTGAAAAACTAGGAACTTTCTCCCCTTCCATTCTATGTTCAATATTGGTGGATGCATATTCCTTAAAAATCATTTTAGTTTTTTTTTATTGAAGATTAAGCTGCAAAGGTTGCTTTAATGAATGCAGCTATGTCACTCAGATTACAATTATCTTTGCCACAGAGGCAGCTTCAACTTGGAAGGACAAACTTACATTGCGATGCAGAAAAAAAACAGGAACTGGACAATAAAAGCAGACATAGGCACAGGCAAGCGGAACTGAATGGCATTGTGGCACAATGGTTAGAACAGCTGCCTCACAGAACCGGGGACCTGGTTTGATTTCATCCTTGAGTGACTGTGAAGTTTATACATTCTCCCCATGACTGCCTGGATTTCCTCCAGGTGCTCCAGTTTCCTTCCACAGTCTGAAGATGTGTAGATTTGGTGGATTGGCCCTGGTAAATGAGCAAATTACAGGGATTGGGCAGGGGGTTGAGCCTAAGTAAGATGCCCTTTAGGAACGTCAGTCCAGGCTAGATGGGCCAGATGGCCTCTTACTGCATTGTAGGGATTCTATAGTTCTATGATCAGCCTCCATCTGTAATAAACAATTCTGTGATCAAAACTTGTGCAGATCTACTTACAGACTGTTTCTCCTCAACTGTTGCAGGATCGGTCTGAATGAATTGACTTGTTGGCACGATGATGTTCACTGATGTGAGAATCGGGAAGGAGCGGAGGTGTTGACAGGGCAAAGGAGAACTGCTCCCATAGGACTAAAGCCCATGACTTATACTGGTTGGTAGGACTCCATAGATGTGTAGGTTTGGTTGATTGACCATGCTAAGTTGTCCCTTAGTGTCAGGGGATTAGCAGGGTGAATATATGGGGTTACAGGGATTGAACCTGGGTGGGATTGTTGTTGATGTAGGTACAGTGGGCCAGATGGCCTCCTCCTGCACTGTGGGGATTCTATGACTGCAGAAAGCTGGTGTCTCCTTCCACCGCCCCACCTATTAGTCCAAAATCTGTTGTGGAGGACGCCTGACTCTCGACATTGGAGTCTAGGACCTGTAGGATAATTCACTGAAGCTTCAATGAGTGCAAACATGCATTTCTTTTGATTTGATTTATTGTCGTATGTTTAGTATGCAATGAAAAGTATTGTTTCTTGCATTCTAGACAGATTCTCACATCCTGATCATATAGAAGGAAAGGAGAGAATGCAGAATGTAGTATTACAGTCATAGCTACAGGTTAGAGAAAGATCAGCTTAGCGGATGGTAGATCTATTCAAAAGTCTGAAGGCAGCAGGGAAGAAGATGTTCTTGTTTGTACATGTCATCAGATTTTTGTATCTTGTTTTTGATGGAAGAAGGTGGAAGAGATTATGTCCAGGATGCCTAGTGTTCTAAGTTACGCTAGTTACTTTTTCAAGGCAGTGGGAAGTATAGACAGATTCAATGCATGGGAGACTGGTTTGTGTGATGGATTGGGCTTTATCCATGATCTTTTGTAGTTTTCTGCAGCCTTGGACTAAGCAGGAGCCATACCAAGCTGTGATATAACCAGAAAGAATGCTCTCTAAGGTGCAAATATAAAAGTTGGTGAGAGTCGTAGCGGACATGCCAAATTTCCTTAGCCTTCTGAGAAAATAGAAGCATTTGTGGGCTTTCTTAACTACAGTGTTTGCATGGGGGAGACCAGGACAGGTTGTTGAAGATCTGCTGTGAGGCTGAATAGCTGTGCAGTGTGGCCACACCATTCCATGGTAAAACACAGAGAGCCTAATGCCATGCAAAATGATAGCACCTCATTTAGCAGTGGATTTCTCCACACCGTCAGCCCTTGTAATGCAGTTCCTCCTTATAGCTCATAGCCAGCACCATTCCTTTCGTGGCTGAGCTCCTCCTGCCAAAGAGTGGGCTACCGATTCCGGCCAGAAACTGGGAGAGCTGCAATAGTTCATATGCAATTTTAGCCAGGCCTGAGGTTTGGAAAGTGGCTGGGCTTTGAGCTCAGGTGTCTGTGGGCTTTTTCCAACCAACCCACATCCCACTCCGTCTCAAATTAAAATGGGGGCAAAGATCTCCCTGGTTAACTGCAGCTCAGTGTCGCAATCTGGAGGGGGCAACTCTGGCTGGTGTGAAATGCACAAACGTCGTTGCTTCATTGCTGAGTTGTTTCACTCACCATGTTCAACAGGGCATTCATAACTAACTGGGCCTCACACTGGGGTGTGCGATAAAAGATGTTTATCACATAGGAAATATCAAAACTTGGTGCCATGTAATGTCTGTCTTGGCACAGTGGTATAAACATTCAGTGGAAATGTACTGTTGAGTCTGGCACAGAAATTAATGGAAAATCCTGAGCTATCATTTTGGGAATTCTAAAGCTTGAAGATAGTTGGAGCACTTTGAGCAGGGTACATATCGTTTTGTATCTCCAAGAGGGATGGAAGGGGAGGAATCTCTACCATGCAGGAGGCCATTCAGCCCACTGAGTCTGCACTAGCCACAGTCCTATTCCTTATTCCCATAACCTCACATATTTATCCTGCTTAATCCCCCTGACACTAGGCTCAACTTAGCCAAGACCAATCAACCTAATCCACACATCTTTGGAGTGTGGGAAGGAACCAGAGCACCCGGAGGAAACCCACTCAGACACGGGGAGAATGTGCAAATTCCACATAGACAGTGACCCGAGGCTGGAATAGAACCCGGGTCCACGTTGCTGTGAAGCAGCAGTGCTAACCAATGCACCACCATGCCTCTCCAAATACATTTTTTCGTTGAAAGTAACATGGGATTTGTAAACTACTATTGTAAACTACACACCGAGCCAGCCAGGAGTTGAATCTAGAATCTTCTGGTGGTGTTGGTTGAGGTCAGCTGAGATAAGTCAACCTTCACTTGCATCAACAAATTTCACTCCCAGATATTTGTCACAGGGCTTATTGCAAATAACCTTATCTTGGTTTCAGTCTGTAGCAATGTGATCTCCGTAATATCAGAGTAGCAGCTAGCTCAGGAAGGGAGGATAAAATAATTAAGTTTGTTTCCCAATGAACTGCAAACTACTCTTGAAGTTGAGTTAGTGTAATTTGGAAGAAAGAGAGGAACGTTTAAACTGCTGTTTGAGACAATGGCTTTTACAAGAACAAATAGCATGTCGCCAAGGTACTTAATTGTATTCACATTTACTCAATAACCAATTGGAAGTTGAAGGAACCCTTAGGTGCAAATTTTTTTATCTTAAAAGGAATATTGGCACAAAACTTGTCTTTATAACCGCCAAGTGGGAAAGGTTTGCCTTTTAAAGGGCACCTAAAATTATCCAAACTCTCTGTCTCAGGCTAGACCGAACGGATTGTATCTAGTGCTTAAAGACAACATGCACCATCTGCAAACCCTACACACCTGGTTGAACAGGAGGTATGTTGTGCTACTTGCCAAGAATTGGAAATGCGCTGGTAGTGAAGCATCAATAAACAATGCAGACAAAGAGATGTCATCATCCACTTGTCGAAATCTAATCTGACGCAAGCTTAGAGGTGTACAATTCACAACTCCGAGAATTAGTTAAGCTTCTTGTTGTAAGACTGGGCCTAAATGCACCAAACCAGTAACACTTAAAACACAAGGATATCAAGGTCAATGGATAAAAGCTTGGCCGAAGGAAGCAATATGTCCTTCAGAGAGTGATGCTGTAGTGTGGGTGGTAATAAAGATTTCTTCTGGGACGATGAGCGATTCTAATTGGCATCAACAACTTGGGTTCAGAAAATCAATACAAAATGTTTGAGAGTGCAGCAGATCAATAAAAGGAATGTCCGTTTGCGTAGGATCTTATCACATCATTTGGATATCCCTAAGTGGTACAGATCCAATTAATTATGTCTGAGGTACAATCACTGTTAATTAGGTAAATTTGATAGCACAAATGCGGTTGCGGGGTGGGAAGGTGGGGGATGTTTGGTCGATCAAAGCAATGGACAGGTTCATAGCAAACAATGGAGGAAATTGGGTTGCTAAGATCTACTGCTGGTTCTTCGATTTTCATTTCCTCCTGCCTATGCTCTGCTGGAACCATTTCCAATAGAATTGCCTTCTGTCCGAGGGCTTTGCCTCTACTTCCTAGGATCAAGATGGTCAGCCCCTGGAAGCAGTGAGGTAATGTCTTCAAGGTGTCACCATGGAGGCAGAAGGCAAGACTTTCCAGTTGCGTTCGCCCCAATGTTGGAAGATCCTGCCTAAGATCAACGGACCTTTCAGTTGACCTCAGACATCCCAAAATGCTTTCAGGAGAGCTAAGCACACTGATAAAAAAATGTGAACAGATCAAAATGGAAATGTTGGGATCTTCATCAGGTTAGTGTTGGGGGTGAAATGAAAAGAGAGGAAGCTGCGGCAAGATTCTCTGAGCAGAATTTTCCTGCCCTGCTTACCATGAGAATCAAAGCAAATGGGACACAAACCATGCAAAAAAATTCAATGATCTTCTGCAAGGGTGAGTACTCAGTTGGCACTGAACTGTGTAGAGGGGTGTCCATTCCTTGCGGCAGTCAGGGGTGTACGAATGATACTGAAACTTCTGCTGGCAAAGGCTGGATGATCTATCCCATTGCCCTGAATGCATTAAAGGGTGAGGTGTGTTATCCTAACCAGCCCAGATAGCCCTCCCCTACTGCCAGTCACCATGCCATCTGAAGATGCCATGATGACTGAGGATTGCCCAATCATGGCACTGGATGCACTCTCCCACATGGTGCCTGTACAGTCTATAGCAGCTAGAGGATGACCATCAAGGTCATTGGGGTTGACAAGGCAGCATATTCAGCAAGCTATTTCATAAATCCCGAATGCCTCTCCAATGCAGTATAAAATCCCCATTGGCAGAAATGCAGTCTTGTGCACTCAGCAGAAAGCCTCCAAGGAATTGGTAAGACAAACAATTCTCCAAACAGAAAACTTTCAATGCAAAGGGTCAAACAAAAAACAAAGAAAAGACTATGAACCATCAGGAATAAATCAAAACAAACTCACATAAGCTCCTAACTACTCACATCACCAAGGCTCTGGTCAATTGTTATCATGCCCTTGATTGAGAAATTATTAAAAACAGGATGGTCATTTGCTTGTGTTAAACCACACCGGCAATAATTGGATAAATTGGATTTTAAATTGTCTTAATTGCCATACTGCTGCTGACTGCCATAGTGAGGAAATGATGGCCCGATTTTCCCAATGCTTTATAAAAGTTCACTTTGTGGAAAGAAGAACAAAGAACAATACAGCACAGAAACAGGCCCTTCGGCCTTCCAAGCCTGCACTGATCACATCGAGACCATCTGTTTATATCCCTCTATTCCCACTCTTTTCACGTGGAAAGAAGAACAAAGAACAATAACTAAAGTCAACATTGGTTTGTGTGCCAACAGCGAGTCAATGTCAAAATTGTATCGAACAAATTCTAAATGCTGATACTTGCGCTGCAAAATTGGGCTGGAAGACTTTATTTAACATGAACATTTAGTCATTTAAGTGCTAGTTGTGTCTGAGTTGATGGCTGAATCAGAAGGTTATGGATTCAAGAGGCTGGGGATTCATTGCAAGAATCTAGATTTCCCTGGAGTGCAGTAATGGGCGAGTGCTGCAGGGTCAGATATGCTGGGGGTGATTCTTCCAGTCTGCTGCGATGCTCATGGGAGGCCAGAGATCAGGGCAATTTAAACATGGCCAATCAACCTAACCTGTAGGAGGTGTGGAGGGTATGGCGGAGGGGAGAGTGTCAGAGTGATGCAGGGTCATGGGATTGACCAGCAATCAAGCTGGCCAGCGATAAGGAGACTGGCAGTGAGGGGCGAATGTGCATGTACCAATCTCAATGCTGACAGATTGGCGCATGCGCAATGGCCCTCTCAGCGCTATGCTGCTGGCTTCTCCAGCAGGAATAGGCTCTGTCCCCTGATTTTCAGAGTGAATTTCACTTGGGTACTCAGCAATGCTTAAAGTGATGGAGATTCATTCTGAAAATTTTACTTAAAATAATCAGAGAGAGTTAACTCCAGTTTTCACGCGAATTTGGCACTCAGAATTTTTTCTGGGAGAATCGGTTCAGCTGTTTTTCAGATGAGACGTTAAAATGCCATCTGCTCTCAAAGGTGGAGGTGAGATGTCAAAGAAGAGCAGGGGATTTTCCCCGATATCCAGGTCAATATTAAACCACCAATTATCATCGTAAAAGCTACTAAATCACCTGATGATGATAACATATGAGGACGGTATGGTGGCACAGTGGTTAGAACTGCTGCTACACAGCACTAGAGTCCCAGGTTCAATTCTGGCCTCAGGTGCTGTTGGCTTTACACAGTCTCCCTGTGTCTATGTGGGTTTCCTCCAGGTACTCCATTTCCTCCCACAATCCAAAGTGTGGGTTAAGTTGATTGGCCATGTTTAAATTGTCCCGTAGTTTCAGGGGGCCATTTAAATGCAGGCTAAATATGTGGAGGTCATGCGGATAGGGCCTGGTGGGATTGTTGTTGGAGCAAGCTCTATGGACTGGATAGCTTCCTTCTAGACTCTATTTGCTATATTCTCTATTCTATAACATTGCTGTTTGTTAGAGCTTACTGTGTATTAATTGACTGTGGTGTACCCAACATTACAGCAATTTCAGAAATGATTTATTGGCTGTAAATTTGCCCATCAAAATCACACACTTGATCTGCAAATTTATTAATATCTTTGTTCACAACTGCCTCATAATGGCAAAATCTTTGAGCTTCCCTCTCCTGAGCTAGACATTTGCCACTCCACAGACACTTTGTCCTCATGGTTTCCTCAAACGTGTTTAATTTAAGACTTGCTGCACTGTATTCCCGTTATGGCACTTTGCCTGATCTTCAAATCTGCGAAGGGCCTTTCCTCCCTCCATTTCTCCGATATCACACAAGCTCCTCGAAGCCCAAGTTTGGCATCATGTAATCACCACTTCCTGCTTTATCTCCCCTTCTAATCAACCACATTGGTGGTGTCCTGAAGTAGAACCTTGACCTTTCACCCTAGTTTTCCAATGGCAGCCAGTAAAGTTCAGGATTAAAGAGAGACATTTTCACATGCAATACCAGAGAGGAAATGTGAACAGAACTTTAAAAAACTCTGCGGTAATCTGATCTTGCAAAACCCTAATAAATGGGGATTTAATGCATATTTCACTCCTTCTTCCCACAGCATAAGATAGATTATCAGTCGGAGGCTCAACAAAGGAATCACACAGCCATTTAGGCACAATTTACATTTGTGGAAGGATTGTATATAAAAGTGAACAGCAGCAGTTCATTACATGGTAATTTTCTGCCTCTTTCATTCTCTGGAAGGAAGAAAGTGTAAAATGGATTTGATAAACGTCACCACTGAGTACAGTCAGTAAACAGAACATTAGACAGGGATCTTCCAGCCTCTCCGCAGTGGGTTTTCCCACAGCGAATGTGACAAGCTATTTGCCACTGGCGGAATATGCCATTCCCGTGAAAGTTGATGGACTTTTGTATGGCTTACTCCCACAATTACTCTTCCAAATTGGCGACCCATCCTACCCACTTACCTTCTTTTCTATCAGAAGTGGTCAGGCCCTTTGACGGCAACTGGTGTGAAAAAGGGAGCATAACTTCACTTCCCCTGACCATCCTGCATAGCAAAGGATCCCAGAGTTGCTGCACTGCGTCTTTGTCACAAGGCCTACGTCTGGAGGTGAGAAATGTCCACCTCTTGACCTGGATAAACACAAGTACTGCGTAGCATTCCCATGGTAGTTGTCACGCCCTGGAAGTTCTGGCAAAGTGTACAAATGACGTACACCTATCCACTGACCATTTGAACAGCCTTAAAGTTGGCGAGTCCACAACTGCTGCTGGCAGGTCAGTCCAAGCCCTTACTACCCTCTGTGTAAAGAACGTACTTCTGACATCTGTCCTATAATTACCACCCCTCAATTTAAAGGTATGGCCCCTCTATTTAGCTGACAAAGGCTGCTGCCTCATTTGTACATGAAACCTGGGATCCTATGATATCACTTGGATCCCAATGGCAATTTAACAGCTTACTGAACGATGCCTGTAACAGCCTTCCCCACCCGCCACTCAGAAGAATTTCCTTCCTTGTCATGCATTGATCTTCTGCCCACTTGAAAACACACAACGTTCACCCTCTAGCCCTGGAATGTACTGACAGCTCCTCCCCCTCACTAATGCACTCTCCCATGCCCTCTAGCCTTTAATTGCCTGATGTAGAGATGCTGGCATTGGACTGGGGTAAACTCAGTAAGAGGTCTGGCAACACCAATTTTAAATCCAACCGATTTTTTTTGATAGTAAATCTGCTAGCTTTCGGCATTTGTGCCTTCGTCAGGTGAATGAGGTGTTCTGGTCTCCAAAAACACACATCAGCACAGACAGTTTACAGATTGCTGATTAGAATGTGAATCCTTACACCTAACCTGCTATTCAAGTCTTAAAATGGCTAACAACGTGAGTGCAAGGAACACTGAGCACTGAGGTTAGAGAGATGTGTATTGTCTCCAGACAGCACAGTAAGTGAGCTTTTTGCAACCCAGGCAAGTCATGGGGGTTACAGATAGTGTGACATGAAGCCAAGATCCCTGTTAAGACTGTCCTCTTGTGTGGAACTTGGCTATCAGTCTTTGCTCAGTGGCTCTGCACTGTCGTGTGTCATGAAGGCCCCCTTGAAGAACGTTTACCCAAAGGTCGGAGGCCGAATGCCCGTGACCGCTGAAGTGTTCGCCCACAGGAAGGGAACTGTTTTGCCTGGTGATGGTCAAGCGATGTTCATTCATCCGCTGTCGTAGTGTCTGCATAGTCTCATCAATGTACCATGCTTCGGGACAAGCTTTCTTGCAACGTATTAGGTAGACAACGTTGGCCGAGTTGCAAGAGTATGTACCGTGTACCTGGTGAATGGTATTCTCACGTTTGATGATGTCATCCATGTCGATGATCCGGCATGTCTTGCAGAGATTTCTGTGGCAAGGTTGTGTGGTATTGTGGTCACTGTTCTCCTGAAGGTTAGATTGTTTGCAGCAAACTATGGTCTGTTTGAGGTTGCCCGGTTGTCTGAAAGCAAGAAGTGGGGGGGCGGGGATGGCCCTAGCGAGATGTGCATCATCATCAATGATATGTTGAAGACTCCGGAGAAGATGTCGTAGATTCTCCACTCCGGGAAAGTACTGGACAACAAAGGGTACTCTGTACACCGTGTCCTGTGTTTGTCCTTTGAGGAGGTCAGTGCGGTTTATCACTGTGGCACGTCGGAACTGTCGATCTATGAGTCGAGCGCCATACCCTGTTCTCACGAGGCATCTTTGAGTGTCTGGAGGTGTCTGTCACGATCCTCCTCATCTGAGCAAATTCTGTGTATACGGAGGGTTTGTCCGTAGGGGATGGCCTCTTTAATGTGTTTAGGGTGGAAGCTGGAAAAGTGGAGCGTTGTGAGGTTGTCTGTTGACTTGCGGTACAGTGAGGTGCTGAGGTGACCGTCCTTGATGGAGACACATGTGTCCAAGAATGCAACCGATTCTGGAGAATAGTCCATGCTGAGTCTGATGGTGGGATGGAACTTGTTGATATCATCATATAGTTGTTTCAATGATTGTTCGCCATGAGTCCAAAGGAAAAAAATGTCATCAATGTATCTAGTATATAGCCTCGGTTGAAGATCCCATGCGGTGAAGAAGTCTTGTTCGAACCTGTGCATGAAGATGTTGGCATATTGAGGTGCGAATTTGGTCCCCATGGCTGTTCCGTGTGTTTGGATGAAAAGCTGATTGTTGAAGGTGAAGACATTGTGGTCCAAGATGAAGCGGATGAGTTGTGAAATTGCATCCGGAAACTGGCAGTTGTTGGCATTGAGTACTGAGGCAGTTGCAGCAATGCCATCGTTGTGGGGGATGTTGGTGTAGAGCGCCAAGACATCCATTGTGACAAGGAGTGTTCCTGATTCAACTGCTCCATGTGTGCTGAGTTTCTGTCAATTGCCTGTCAATGATTCAGCAGCTTCCTTGACTCTGATTCTCAGCCCTCATCCCTGCAACTCACCCAGTCTTCCAAATTCACTTTTCTCTTGGTACAGTTCCCACTTCTGACCCTTAAGTCTACAGGCTGAAGATTCAAGCCAAAGCAGTGCTTAGTTGACAGGAGTCCACCTGTTGATCAAGATGATCAAGATCAACCATTTCCTGAAATACAGCACTGCCCTCTCCATGGACAAATCTGCCCTGTATTTAAAGATAAACTTGGAAAGCTGGCAAGATCCTGGACAAATCCTCTGATGCATGGCGCTTTCTATGATGGTGAAGTTCTGTCCAAATACTTCTTGACCTTTCTGATTCAACTCTTACCCACGGTTCAATTATGAGTAGTTTCTATTTCTATATGAGCTCATCTCACTGACCTCTTTAGAAATCCATTTGACTTGAATTCAAACTCATCTAAAATCGCTTTGCTGTCTTAGTATGCCATTCATGGCTGGCAGCCTCAGAAGGAAATGCTAGCCAGAATCCTTCCGCCGTGCCTGCCCTAATTCCAGCGTGGCTCACAGAACGCAATTCTTCTTTGGCCACAGAAGGGATTTTACTAGCTTTGCCCTGGCGAGGTTGTAAAATACCACCCGATGAGTGAAGTAGAGGAAACTCTGAAGAGGATTCAATCCTTCAAAGGGTTAATGCACCAACCCTACACTGATATGCAGTTTCTATTCCTCTGTTCACTTCCCGTTCATGTGTCTATCAAGATATACCTTGAACATGCCTGCTTTCACCATTTCCCCAGCAGCGCCTTCCAGGCACCCACCATCCTCTGTGCAAAAAAAACTTTACCCACATGTCTCCTCTAAACCAAGCCTCTTCTCACCTTAAATCTGTGCCCTCTTGTAGTTAACCTTTTCACCCTGTGAAAAAAAAAACTTCTGACTATCCATCCTGTCTATGCCTTGCATAATTTTGTAGACCACCTATCAGGTTATCCCTTAGCCTCCATCTTTCTATTGAAAACAATCCGAGTTTATCCAAGCTTTTCTCATATCTAAAACACTTCAGGACAATGTTGCAATAAATTTAGAATATACTATTGTTTCAAAAAAAAGTACAGTGTCAGTTTGCAGTAATGTAATGATGAGTTGGAACGTTCAGCTATTTCCACTAATTTCACAAAAGAGATGTTTGGAGCATGCTTTCCCCTTTAAGAGCACGTCACTACATCCCCTATTGCATGAGCGTTTCCCTTTTGTAAACTTGTATAGCGCCCCATTTATCCCCTATCCTCGGGTGTTTTTTTTCCTCCTCTTGTCAGCATCAGTCTCACAAGACTGAGCAATGTACTCCTGCTTTACATCACACCATTTCCTCAATGGATATAGAATTGTATTTACTTAGCTGGGTGCTGACACTGACCTCTTATGATGAATAGGATACTAGTCAACATGTAGCCACTTGACTTGGGCATTGAAAGGATCCATGACTCACATTGCCTGCAGATGTCTCTGAGATAAGGATGCCAGATCTTACTGTGAGTGCAAAGCAATCATACAATTCAAGAACTTTTCCGAGGTGACTCAATTGTTACGTTCTCGCCTCTGAATCAGAATGTTGCCAAATTTCACTCCAAAGACCTGAGAACAAAGTTGAAAGCTGACACCTCTCAGTGCACTGCCAAGTGAGTGCTGCCTTTCTTAGGCTGTTCGGATTTTCAGAAACAAAACTTGGGACTTCCTGAGGTAATACCTCCTCACAACATGAACTGATTTCCCTTTGCAGCCCCGAGGTGCAGGAACTTCTCAACCTTTTAGCGCTGTGCTCCCGGAAACAAGTGAAATGGTCAATTCCATACCAAATCCTAACGACGCTATGAGCTGTGGATGTGAACAACTCGGGGAAGTGTTTCCCAACTTTCTGACACCAATCCTCACTTGGAAGTGTTTTCCACCTATTTTCCAGAAATATAGGGCAGAATTTTCCTATCCCATTTGCCATGGGAAGCATAGCAAGTGGGGGCCCAAACATTCTAAGCTCTGTTGATCTCAAGCAGGAATTTCCCGCTTTGGGGCAAGTGTGGCCAGAAAATCCCAACCAAAGGCGTGTTATAGGGCAAATCTGACACAAACTGCACCGACTGTGGGCAAAGTGACACAAACTGCTCTAAGTGTGGGGCACACAGCAGACCTAAGTAGCAAGCACAAATCTAAATTCAAGTTGAACTCGTTCTGCTACTGCAGAATAAATGGCGAAACTGAAAACATGGACATTGAAATCATCTTGAAGAAATTGGCGGGATGCTAGGATGTTGGAAGAAAATCAAGAAGTGTACTAGCAATATCAGGACGTCTGGTCTTGCTAGCATTTTTGAAGATGCTGTTTTTCAGATGAGATTGTTAATCAAAGCCTGATCTGTTTTTTCAGGTAGAAGTCCCATGGTAAAGAGGATCAACAGAGTCAATGGATGGTATTTTATGTAGGCGACTGGTTGGTAAGCAGGAAAGTGCATGCCATCACCTCCTTTAGGGAAAACTCACTTTATTAATTACCTATCACATGAACAGCACCAGGCTTTCCCCAGAATTCTTTGAGGTGCATGATCCTCAGGAGGCCCCACTTGTACTTAATACGGTTGGCCTTCACAATCAAGGAGCCCCAAGGGCAGGAAACCCCAACCCAAAGAGCTGTTAATCAATCAGAATTGGCAGTTGTCCAAATCAGGCACGAAGAAGAGTTAAAACACCAGGTCAAAGGCCGACAGGTTTATTTGGTAGTGAAGCTTTCAGGGCTTTACTGACAACCCAGGTTGCTGCTGACAATGCACCCAGGGAGAGGTCTGGGATTAGAAAAGGATCTAGGGCAAAGATAAGTGATGGTAGAATAAGGGTGGAAGAAGTTGTGGCAGAGAGTAAGTAGCAAGACCAGGGGTGGGATCTCTCAGTGGGGCTCACTTTTCCAGTATAATAATTCCAGGAATCAGCTGTGAAGCAACAATGCACAAAATAAAGTAAAGCATGGCAAAACCACAAACCCGTGATGAACACAAACAGGTCCCAACCAGCATAATATGCCAATGGGCCCTAAAGGGCTCTGTATACGAGTTCTATGTGGTAAGCTAAGTTCCACTTACCAATGAGCTTGTATTCTACAAGCCCTACAAGAAGGTCAATCAGTGATTTCCCCAGTGCAAGTCCTGGGGGTTACCACTAAATGCCTGTGAGCAAAGGACTTCCCCACCATCCTGGAGTCTGAAAGCATACTAACAAGTGCTTGCTTTTCGGGGTTCTCACAGGACAGCTTCTCCCTCCACTGGGTGTATACCAGCAATGGAGGGATGAGGTTCTTGAGTGGCCATAAATTGGCCACTGAATGACCTCAAATAATGGTAGGACAGGAAACCTGGAGTGTTTTTGGAGTGTTCCTCTCCCAAGCTTAAGTAAGGTAAAGGCAGAAAGGAGGCTAGGTCCATATCTGCTACCCACCCACTCAATTAAATACCCCCACCTCCAAATTCACCACTTGCGAGGATATTAAATACCACTCAATATTTATGCATCAGTAACATAATTAAAAACAGAATATCTTATTAGAATCAATCTTTCTCAGTGCTCGCCGTATACGAGCCACTGCATTTTCTGCCTTGCAACAGTGACAAAACTTCCAAAAATACTTCATTGGCTGAGAAGAGATTTGGACATCCGGAGGTCATAAAAGGACTGTATAAATGTGAATGTTATCTGCAATGTTATTGAGTTCTGATTCCAAACTCAGTTAAGGGGAGATGGAGAAGTGGTTGTCATCAAAAGAGCCTGAGGAAAAAATGTTTACAAATGAAATGAATTTAAAAGGGTGATGTAGTAATTTAATAGGTGTTTATTGATCCCAAAATAAATCAAAGAAATATACTCAGTGACAAATATTTAAGCACGCCATTTCAGAACAAATTACAAAGCATTATTTGAACCAATGAAGTCAATTATCATATCCTGCCACACATTAAAATCTATTTTCAATAGTTATCTGATTAGAAAACTAGAACAGAGCACTTAAAATACTTTCAGCGTGCCAAGATCCTGCATGTCCCTTGTTAAATATACATGACACATGTTTGCAGGGCAACTTTCTGAATTTTTTATTGTCCATCGTTGAGGATTTACACACACCCACATTTGGAAGGCCTTATGAATGAGCTAATCTCCCAGAGTGCTGAAAGATGGATAATATTTTTAAGATATTGTGTATCTTTCTTCTCGTTGATTTTGTCCAGCACTTGATGATTCCTTGCCCTCGCCCCCTCTCTCTGTATGGGGTAGAAATTCATACCGTGATTCACAGTTTCGGACGTGTGAATGCCAGGTCAGAGCTCATAGATATTCTCTGGGTGAATTGCCAATGGCTGTCGCACCTCCCACAGCCAGCTCAGCCCTCTGTCAGATCCCATTCTGGGCTTCCCTCCTTACTGACAGGATACAATTGCCAATCCTTCATGATCATCATTTCCTTTGGCCATCCTTGGGTTGCCACAGAGTCCTGGGTGTAGCAAAGGATATAACAATCCATTTCTCTTCGTCAATGTAGAATGTGTTGGTGGTTAGAGTTACTGTCGGTCCACATTGCACGAAGCTTTAAATTCCCAAGTTAACATAATACATCTGGAATTAGTTTACCAGAGAAAGTAACTGGACTCTGTGCAGTTGTATGCAGAGTTATATGGAAGTCCCTGCAACTTCTTTCATTTCTATGTTTTTAATATCCGTGACCTTCTAGTAAGCTCCAAAATACTGAAAAAAGATTCAGTAAGTGTTAATTTTCTGAAGGAGGGGACACAGCCTGGATCTTCCCGTCCCACCCCTACCCCCTCTTTCCACACAATATGTCTTCCGGCATCAGAGGCAGCTAGCCATTGACAACCAGCAGGATTTACCCATCCCGTCCTGCCTATGTCTATGGCATTTTCTGTGGCTCACCTGGGGAATGCACCAGGAAGCTTGGAGGGGCATCATCTTCAGGGGGTGAGGGGGATGGAATCACCTTTGGTGGGACTGGAAAATCCCACTGATGGGAAAGGCAAGAAAATACCATTCATGTACTCAGCTCTCTTAGATCACATGGAATGCTCTTCTTAAACCCTGCTTATTATTACTTATTGACTTTATAATCTTGACTTGATTATCATATTAATATTGACTTCGGGTCCAATTACAACCTATGCTTTCATAAAGTTTAAATTTATTTGAATTGATTGCTACCTCTTGCTATTTCTCAGCTGTTTGCTAACCCTTTGACAAATATTGTTTTCCCTTTGTACCTCAAACACTGATTCTTGTTCCCATGTTCCTTTGCCTTTTTTTTCAATATTCCCTTCACACCATTTCTTCTTTCCCCAGTATTTTTCTCTTTGTGTCTTTTTTTCTCTTCTCTCTGTGGGAGCTCAATTCCTTGAAGTCAATGGGAAGTAAAAAAATCAGGCATAAAAATGGACTGTCAATTTGCAATCACCTGTTGGCACAATTTAAAATTTGAATCTCTTTATATCTGGCCTGGATATGTTTTCTCTCCTCTGATTATGTATTGTTGGATTATCTGTGAAAGAGTTCGGAAATAATTAGCTAGGAACTAATTGTTATGTGTGAGAGTTCCAGGGGACACGTTTCATGGTTGTCCTACAGGCAGATGTGGTGTGTAACAGAACCAATTCAAACTGGTCCTTCTCTCATACAAGATGGCATAGAAAATTAAAGATAACAGTTCTGATTTTTCTGAATTTAAAAGTGTGATTCTTGCCAAAATCTGGGAACCAAAAGACAAGATTGCATTTATCTCTCTCTCTCTATGCTGTTTACACACAGATAAATAGTATATCATGTGTGATAATGTAAATGTGAGTTAATGGCCTGTTTTATATCTCTTCTGATTTTTTATTTTGATGGGAACAATCAGTAAATAAAATATGAATGCTGGAAATCAAAAGATAAAGATTTGATTTATTATTGCCACATGTATTAGCATACAGTGAAAAATATTGTTTCTTGCATGCCATATAGACAAAGCATACTGTTCGTAGACAAGGAAAAGAGAGAGTGCAGAATATAGTGTCATTGCTATGATGTACAGAAAAATCAACTTAATACGAGGTAGGTCCATTCAGAAGTCTGGTGGCAGCAGGGAAGAAGCTGTTCTTGAGTCTGTTTGTATCTTTTTTCTGATGGAAGAGAGTAGAAGGGAGTATGTCCAGGGTGCGTGAGTTCCTTAATTATACTGGCTGCTTTTCTGGCAGCAGGATGTGTAGACAGTGTCAATGGATGGGAGGCTGGTTTGAGTGATGGACTGGGCTTTGCTCATGGCCCCTTGTAGTTTCTTGTAGTCTTGGACAGAGCAGGAGCCATATCAAGCTGTGGTATAACTCGAAAGGATGCTTTCTCAGGTGCGTTTGTAAAAGTTGGTGAGAGTCATAACAGACATGCCAAATTTCCTTAGTCATTGAGAAAGTAGAGGTGTTGGTGGGGCTTTCTTAATTATAGCGTTGGCATAGAGGGATCAGAACAGGTTTTTGGTGATCTGGAAACTTGAAGTTCTCGACAATTTCTATTTCATCTCCATTGACATAGACAAGGCCATGTTCTCTTTTACACTTCCTAAAGTCAAAGGCTATCTCCTGCCTTTTGTTGACATTGAAGAAGAGATTATTGTCATTGCACCAGTTCACCACATTCCTTCCTGTATTCATCATTGTTTGATCCTACCTACTACGGTGGTATAATCAGCTAACTTGAAAATTGAGTTGGAGGGGAATTTGGCCACAGAGTCGTAGGTGTAAAGGAGAGTATTAGGGGGCTGAGAACACAGCCTTGTGGGGCACCGGTGTTGAGGATAATCAAGTAGGAAGTGTCGTTGTCTATCCTTACTGATTGTGGATTAGGAAGTTTAAGATCCAGTTGCAAAGGGAGGAATGAAGCCCCAGGCCACACAGTTTGGAGATGAGTTTTGTGGGAATAATGGTGTTGAAGGCTGAGCTCTAGTTGATTAAGTAGGAATCTGACATAGGTGTCATTGTTGTCTAGATGTTCCAGGATTGAGTGCAGGATCAGGGAGATGTCATCTGCTGTGGACCTGTTGCGGTGGTAGGCGAACTGTTGTGGCCTGGGAGGCCACAATTGATCCATGCCATGACTAATCTTTTGAGGCACTTCATAATGATGGATGTCAGAGCCACTGGACAAAATTCATTAAGGTACACTGCCTGGCTTTTCTTTGGTATTTGGATGAAGGTCGTTTTCTGAAGCAGATAAGAATCTCAGATTAGTGGAAAGACAGGTTGAAGATGTCTGCGAATACCCCCGTTAGCTGGTCCACGTAGGATCTGAGTGTTCTTCCGGGTACCCGATGCGGGCCAGTCACTTTCCATGGGTTGACATTTGAAAAGGCTGCTCTGACGTTTGCAATGGTGACTTTGGATATAATTTAGCTGAAATCTCTGGGATGGAGGGCATGCTCTCACTAACCTCTTGCTCAAAATGAGCATAGAATGCATTATGCTCATCGGGGAGGGGCACATCGGTGCCAGTGATTTTACATGCCTTCATCTTGTAGCCTGTTATGTCTTGTAGACCTTAGCATAGTCGACGGGAATCCATATGGCTGGCCTGGGACTCGAGCTTGGTACGGAAGCCTTTTGGTATCTTTGATGGATCTCTTTAGATCATACCTGGCTTTCTCGTGTAGGTCAGTGCCGTCTATCTTAAACCTGGACTTCAGGACATCCCTATTCATCCACAGTTTCTGGTTGGTAAACACACAGGTTTGCTTCTTTGGCACACACTCTGCTACGTACTAACTAATGAAGTCAGTTACTGTAGCAGCGTACTCATTTAGGTTGAGTTTTTAAGTACTGAGCATTTACTGACTCTGAGCAGTAACGTCTCTGAGAGGTTAAGGAAGAATCATATATGGAATGTTCCGCTCTTTCAGATCACCTCTTCACACAATTTGTCATTCTATTTCTTCTCAACCTTTTATCGAACAGGAACACTGAAGTGAATCTTTGAAGGTCAATCGTGTTGGTAAATTGAATGTATGGAGGCCGGAAGTAAGCCAATGGTCAGCTGAATCATCAGGCTGACATTGGATGGTATGTAGCTTTACTGTGCATTCTAAAATCAGTTCTAATAGCTTTTCCCGCCCAATTTGATCTCTGGCATGTCTCAGTGATTCAGTCCTGAGTGCCAGCAGGTATATATAATGAATTTAATCACAACAGCAAGCTTCCAGATAACATCAGCAGGGCACGCTCCCCTCTCCTGTCAATCTCTTATTTAATGAGCGAAGACACATTTGGTATGAATAAATCATGATTATAAACTAGCTGAACAGAAAGAGACCAAAAAGCCCAAGGGGTAAATTTGGTCTGCGCAACACACTGTTTACAAAAACACACTCAGCAAAGGTCTTGAAGAAGTAGATATTTTTAAATTCAATTTAAAATTGCAGTACCCCACTCGGTGTTGGAGACAGATCAAGTCTCCATCAATATGTCCCAATTCTTTGGCCCAGTGGTGGGACACAGTAGGGAAGTCCAGTTGTGGAAAAGACAAGAGTCAAGTAGACTCTGCCAATCTTAGTGGGTTTCTTGATCACAACATTGCAACATTCCAGCACTCCAAATTATTCTTTGATTTATTATTGTCACACATATCAAAATAAGGTGAAAAGTATTATTTTGCGTGCTATCCGTGCAAATCATGCCATACATAAATACATCAGCATAATGGAACTCAGTACAGAATATAATGTTACAGGTACAGAGAAGGTGCAGAAAAGATCAGTTCAAAACATGAGACGTCCATTCAAAAGTTTGGTAATAGTGGGAAGGGACTGTTCATGAATTTGTTGGCATGTGTTTTCAAAACTTTTGTACCTCCTGCCTGAGGGTGAAAGAAAGTGTATCTGGGATAGGAGGGGCTTTTGATTATGTTGACCACTTTTCAGAGGCAGCAAGGAAGTATAAGTGAAGTCAATGGATGAAAGGCTGATTTACGTGATAGACTGGACCGCGTTCACAACTCTCTGTAATTGCTTCCAATCATGGGCAGAACAGTTGCCACACTAAGCTGTGATGCATCCAGATAGGATGCGTTCTATGGTGCATCTATAGAAGTTGGCAAGACTCATTGTAGACATGTTGAATTTTCTTAATCATCCGAGGGATAGAAGACAAATCCACCCAATCTCTACATCACCTGCTCCAAGATGGCCTTCCCCCATCTCTTTCCAAAAGTAGAGACAACTCGCTATTGACTGCCTGTGGAATCACCAGTCCTGCCGATGTCTATGGCATTTTGCTTCGCTCATCCAGCCCGCTGCTGGAGAACCTGCCGTGTGCTGCAGGGGGAGGTGGGGGTGCTAGGTTTTTAATGTATCACCGTCATATAAAGCTCACCTGTTCCCATTCACCAGCCACTCTTCATTAGTTTAAAGACTTCAGTCATACCCTTTGAGTCGATGCTTTTCCAAAGCGGAAAAAACTCCATCTCTCTAACTTCTCTTGATAAATGGCACTTAAATTGACACCAACCAAGTGACCCGCCTCTAAACCTTTTACAGACCTTTGATTTTTCCCTCACAAACTTGGACACAATATTCAAGATGTAGCCTGAGCAGCTAAAATGCAATTTTAAATCCCTCATACTCACTAAGAAAGAAAATGTCCAGCTTTAAGAAAATGATAAAATTAACCCTGTTCCTGCGCTGTCCTTTTCTTTGTTCTTGGTTCAATATTCACGTGTATGCTGTGTGAGAATAGAAAAAAATCAATAAAACTGTTGATGGAGAAAAGGTCACAGGAGGAATTTCTCCATTGTAATTAAGCATTCAATCGTTGGATTACCTTTTTAAACATGGCTCGTTCAGAGAAAATCAAAAATCTTTCAGGGTTAAAGCATCACTTTGCCTTTTTAAGGTGAATTATGCAAATACTAATCATGTTTCCAAAAACAAACAGGATTTACACATATGCTAAGCAATGCTATGGCAGACTTAAATGCTGTGCATAGTGTAGCATGAGACGCGAGTTTGGCCTGAGGGGCTCCTCGAGGGCTTTCAACACATTAGTCCCTGTTTCAAGTTTCACAGTGTGCTGTCTCAAACACTTCACGGAAAAGTAAACAAGGTCCAGTTTTACCAGTTCCATCAGCCCACATCAGTTTACCTTTTTGCATCAGCATAAAAAAATGTGATGGTGCAACAGGTTTATTGGAGCCTGAAGGGACAGTTTTATAATTAGTTCAATACGGTATTCCATTAATAGTCTGTTCTAACAGCAGTTGCTTGTTAACTCTGCAGTCCACGGGAAGAATTTTTTACACTGCATTCAAACAAAATTACAAAGTGGAAATCTTCATTTAATTTGGAGATAGCTAATACCAACCAAATGTTCCTTGCATTCTATCAAAGACGTTTGCAATGAATTGATTTGAAAACACATTGCACCTAATTGGAATTAAATCAAATTTCCCACATAAATAAAGGCAAAATAACGCGGATGCTGGAATCTGAAACACAAATAGAAAATGTTGGGAACTTCAGCCGATCTGACAGCATCTGTGGAGAGTGAATAGACCCAATGCTTCAAGTCTGGATGATCTTTTGTCAGAGCTAGGGCTTTCCAGACTCAAGTGTTGGCTCTATTCATTCTACACTGATGCTGCCAGACCTGCTGAGATTTTCCAGCATTTTCTGTTTTTCTATACTAATAATCCAAACTAAAACTAATGATCTGATCTCAATGCATTATCTCTATGGCTTACATTTGGTCTTCACAGAATTCTAGAGGAGAAAACACTAAGACCAGTATGGGCTGGTGACTGTCTGTGTGTGTGTGTGTTTTTCACGCATTCTCCCCATGTCTGCTTGGGTTTCTCTGCTGCTCCGATTTCCTCCCACACTCCAAAGATGTGTGGGTTAGGTAGATTGGCTATGCTTAGTTGCCCCTCAGTGTCTCAAGATGTGTAATTAGATAGAAAAGCCGTGATAAATGTGTAGGGTTATGGGGATAAGGGAGGGGAAAGGGCCTGGGTAAGGTACTCTGTCAGAGAGAGTCATTAGATTTGATGGGCTAAATGGCCACCTTCTGCACTGCAGGGATTTTATAATTCTTCCCATTTCTGTGCTGCTGGTCGCAAGTCTCAGTAATGACTCACACTGTTTGAAAGTCATAGAAATTGTGAACAACATGACATTTGTGCAGCAGTAAAAACCAACATGTGCTAATTTCCCAAACTTGGGTGCATGATATGTTGCAGTCTGGAATAATTGATTACCCAGTGAAGTCTATTTTAACATTTTAACATGCTAAAATGGAGCATTGCTATGTAATAAGCACCCTTTCCCATGGTTGTTTTTCTGATTTTTTTTTTGCAATGGTTTACTCCCTTTTCCCATCTTGTTACTTCCAATGCCCATGTTGGGTGGCATGGTAGCACAGTGGTTATCACTGCTGCTTCATAGCTTTAGGGATCTGGGTTCGATTCCCGGCTTGTGTCACTGTCTGTGTGGAGTTTGCGCATTCTCCTCATGTCTGCGTTTGTTTCTTCCAGGTGCTCTGGTTTCCTCCCATAATCCAAAAATGTGTGGGGTGGGTTGATTGGCCATACTTAAATTGCCCTTAATGTCCTTAGATTAGAGGGATTAGTGAGTAAAATATGTAGGGATATGGGGGTAGAGCCTGGGTGGGGTTGTGATTGGTGCAGACACGATGGGCCAAATGGCCTGCTTCTGTACTGTAGGGTTTCTATGTTATCCACTGTGGAATATTTCACCACTTGCATATTTTCAATCATCTCCACATTATAGCACAAGAGGAAATTCCTCCATCGGCCAACTTGAGTCACAATATTTACATTACAGGGGGAGACCATTTGGTCTGTCTAATCCAGCTCTCTGAAAGCACATTCAACCAAATCGCACTGCCCTGCCTTACCCCTGTAACCCTTTACTTTCAGATAACAGCCCAAAAGACATGCTGGGTAAGTGCATTGACATGAAGGGGCGCCAGGCTCAGGCGACTAGGGGAATTTCACAGTAACTTTTTTACTGTGTTAATGTAAGTCTTACTTGTGGCTAATAAATAAAATTTACTTTTACATTGCAAACTTGCTTCCACCACCACCTCAGGAAGTTCAACCCAGGAAGTTTCGCCTTTGGGTGAAAAATACTTTCCACGTGTAAACCCTACTCCTTATTTTGAATCTGTACTCTCTAGTTCTTGATGTACTCCTGAGAGAAAGCAGTTTCTTACTACTCACCCTGTCCAGACATTTCAGGATTTTGAATGCCTCTGTTAAGTCTACTTTCAGTCGCCTTCTTTCCAAGGAAAATAGTCCCAACCTCTCCAATTTCTCCTCAGCGCAACAATTGTTCATCCTTGGACTCACTCTTCTGAATTTTCTCTGCGTTCTCTCCTTCACATCCTTTTCAGGTTTGGCACTCACAACTGAACACATTACTCCAGGTGAGGCCAATGCAAAGAATCTTGTCCCTCCAGGAACAACTCAGATGCGGACATCAATGAACCCACACAGATTCAGCTCCAGAGCACAAGCTAAGAATCCAGAGTTGCAGCCATTAACCAACAATGCCAATATAGAAATGCTTCAACAGAATTGAACTTCATTTCACGATTTTGCAGCACAGTGGTTCATATTGCTATCTCAGCACCAGGGGCCTGGGTTCAGTTCCAGCCTTGGGTGACTGTCTGTGTGGAGCTTGCATGTTCTCCTTGTGACTGTATGGGATCCTCCAGGTGCTCTGGTTCCCTCCCACAGTCCAGTGCAGGTTAGTGCACTGGCCATGCTAAATTCCCCCCTAGTGTCAGGGAGATTAGCCATGGTAAGTAAATAGTGATATGGGGATAGGGCCTGCATGGGATTGTTGTTGTTGCAGGCTTGATGAGCTGAGTGGCCTCTTTCTGCACTGTAGCAATTCTATTTTAAAATGAGAACACTATCTTTGGGAGCTACAATCATGGGGGGGGAATATGCTGCACTTTTATAACAGGTTTTAAGTCTACAATCTACAGGAAACTCCAGTAGAATATCAAAAATTGATTCTTGATTTTGCCACAATTTTCTGAACAATAAATACGTCTTTGAGGTTCATTCATTTTTGAGTGAAACAAGCAGTGTGCTAGTGCAAAGACTGAATGTTGCACTTTTAAATGGTGAGAACCAGTATCTAGGCCACAGAATTTGATAAGAGAAGCTTGCTCTAAATACCATAAAGCTTTACACATAGGCCTGGGTTTCACATTAGAAATACTTGTAAAGCTACCTCTAAGTATAAATTGAAGAGTAACTGAAATTCGGATGCTGCTACCCAAGTTGCCCTGCCATGCCAGAAGCTGCCATATACTAATATCTGCAAGGAGACAGGGTATTTAGATAATTAAAAGAAACTTGCCCATTAGACATGCATAAAACACAGCAGAAACTGTTGGAATTTGTTCTTTCAAGTGCAGGTTAATTATCACCAACACGATAAGTGTGAATTTCTAACACACACACACCCCTAACTGCAAATTAACTTTCACAATTCTCAATCCTTCAGATTTTAATTATTGTTGGAGATCTTTAAAAAATAAAAATGAGTCTTTTATTCTATTTGCCCTTTTTCTCTCTTTCTCCATCCTAATGTCCCTCTCTTTATTTAACTACCTGCATGTGAATTAACAGTGAAATAAATATTTTAATGAGCACTTCCTGGTTTGGACTCTGCATGCCTTAGAACAAATTTTTCAATCTGACTAGTTAAGGAAACGCTGTTGCTCACCCTGTGAATAAATGTCCCAGGTCTCCTGTTGATGACGCTGAGCTGTTTCAAATTTCTGTTGACTGTAAGCAGCCAGAAAACGTTATGGGCAATTGAATGGCAAATTACTTATGCTCACCACTGACCACAAAATCTGGAGGATGATCACCTACACCACATCGACTGCAACTTTTCAAGAATGCAGTGCACTACCCAACTTCTCAAGGGCAATTAGGAACAGGCAAGAAATGGTATCCTGGCCAGCGTCACCCACATTCTATGAAAGAATAAAGTACCAGCAGGTAATTAAATTGTAATTCCTGAGCGTAGAATAAATGTGATAATTGGATAAGTAATTTACCAACTATATTTCAGCAACTTATTATAAATAAAGATTTGCATTTATATGGCAACCTTCCAAAGCACTTTACAGTTGATGGTGTGGCTATGCCGAACACTTTCACTTCTGAGTCAGGAGGTGTGAGTTCAAGCCCGACTCCAGAGACTCGAACACAGAAAGGCAGTGCAGTGCTGAGGGAGAGCTTTCAGATATGAACTTAAATCAATGCCCCATTTGTCTTCTCATGTAGATGTGAAAGATCCAATAGCACTATTTTGAAAAAGAACAGAGCTACTCCCAGTGCCCCAATAACTATCCCTCACTCAATGTCACTTAAACAGATTATCTGATTATGATCACATTGCTATTTATGGGAGTTTGTAGTGTTGCTGGTGCATTTCCTACAGTAATATAATGACTATACTTTGAATGTATTCAGTGGCTGTATGAATGCTACCGTATAAATGCAAATCTTTGTTTGTAATAAGTTGGTGAAATATAGTTGGTAACAGGTTAATTAAGTTTTATATTACTTGTCCGGTTATCACATTAATTCTATGCCCATAAATCCCAATTTAACTACCTCCTGGTACTTTATTCTTTCTTGGAATGTGGATGTTGCTTTCTTGCCTGTCCCTCATTGTCCTTGAGAAGTTGGGTGTTGCACGCAATTCTTGAATTGCATGGTACAAAGTCTCACAACACCAGGTTAAAGTCCAATAGGTTTATTTGATAGCACAAGCCACAAGCTTTTGAAGTGCTGCTCCTTCATCAGGTGAGTGGGAGTTCTGTTCACAAACAGGGCATGTAAAGACACAAACTCAATTTACAAAATAATGATTGGAATACAAGTCTTTACACATAATCAAGTCTTAAAGGTACAAACAGTGTTCAGACAGGGTTACACACAGGTTGAAGAGATGTGTATTGTCTCCAGCTAGGACAGTTAGTGAGATTTTGCATTTATTGTCCAACCCTAGTTGCTGCTTGGAGGGCAGTTGAGAGTGCCCTCCAAGCAGCTGTGGCTCTGGAGTCAAATATAGGCCAGACCAGGTAAGGATGGCAGATTTCCTTCCCTAAAGAACATCAGGCAAATAGGTAATCTCCACAAAATTGGGTTTTTATTCATGAACCCAAGATCCAGGTTGAGACTGTCCTCACGTGTGTGGAACTTTGCTATCAGTCTCTGCTCAGCGATTCTGCATTGTTCTGTGTCATGAAGGCCATCTTGGAGAAAGCTTATTCGATGATCAGAGGCTGAATGCCTGTGACTGCTGAGGTGTTCCTCGACAGGAAGAGAAGACTCCTGCCCGGTGATTGTTGAGTGATGTTCATTTATCTGTTGTTGTTGTGTCTGCATGGTCTGCCCAATGTATTCTTAAATCACTGCAATCCATATGGTGTAGGCACAGTTGTAGGGGAGGAAATTCCAGGATTTTGACTCGAGGATATTTTAGGCAACAGAGTATGTAAGAGAGCAGGTTGCCTCCACCTCTGATGTGCATCTTGGCGGCACACGGAGATATAATGGAAGCGTTCGGGAGACTAAGGAATTGTAGACATGCAGCTTGGGCATGGATGAAATTCGGCACCAGTAGTTGGGGGAATATTTTCAGTTGTAAATTTTTGAAATATCACTCAATTAAATGTATTGTTGTTCACTATTTTTATGCCTTAGAATCTTTTAACCCACCTCCGAGTGGCATGGTGTTTCTCCCCATCAGAACAGAACAGTCCTTACTGGTCTTCCATGTCTATCAGATGGTTTGACTCTCAGTTTTTTTTTAATGATCGTTGCTGGCTGACCAGCATTTATTGCCCATCCCGAGTTGCCCCTTGGAGGGCAGTTAAGAACCAACCACATTGCTTGGCTCTGGAGTCACATGTAGGCCAGACCAGGTAAGGACAGCAGACTTCTTTCCCTAAAGAACATTAGGGAAAGAGTTGGATTTTTCGATAATGGTTTCATGGTTGTCAGTAGATATTTAATTCCAGATATTTTTTGTGGAATTTCAAATTCCGTCATCTGCCTTGACAGAATTCAAACCTGGGTCCCCAGAACATTAGCTAGGTTTCTGGATTAATTGTGCAGATAATGATAATACCACGAGACTATCACCTCCTGTGAATGTTTCACTCACAGTGATAGGACTCTGGGATGATTCAGTGAACTTCAGACTCTTGCCTCAATCCTGCTCTAGGACAGAAGAACGTAGTGCAGAATCGTGTTTGCAAATTCACAGGGGAGTCAACGTGTTGGCAATACATGGAGTCAGGTGCAAGTAGTCTCTGAGAAATGTCACAGACTCACTGTGCGTTTTTATCACCGTGCTGCACTGACCAAGCAGCAGACACTCAATGACTCCCCAGATCCAGCACCATAATGATTGGGATCTCAGCTACCGTCATTCCCCAGTCACAGAGGTGTCATATGGGTTGGAGGGACAGCGAGTAATCACGCTTTTGCCCAACAGCCTAGTCTTCATTCATCAGGTACAAGGTGATGAGGGCATATCTGGTTGTCACTTCATGAATGCACTTATGGACGGATGTCTGTGAGATACCACAGAGGTATTTTCACAATGAAGTTCGTTCTTGTTGGTGGTTTCTCAAGTTCATTTATTAATGTCACAAGTAGGCTTATGCAGTGTCAACTAAGTTACTGCGAAAATCTCCTAGTTGCCACATTCCTGAATTTAGCTTAGCCAATGCACCTAACCAGCACGTTTTTGGACTGTGGGAGGAAAGCAACACAGAGCATACACATTCCACACAAACAGTGATCCAAGCTGGGAACTGAACCTGGGTCCCTGGCACTGTGAAGGAGCAGTGCTAACTACTGTGCCACCCATAAAGAATTGGCATAGTTGGGACTCAAACCCACTCCCCCATAGAGATTGGACCCTTAATCCATCACCTTAGGCTGCTTGGCCATGCTGCCAGATCTAAACAATGGCACCCAACGTGGACCTGAACTCATGATCAGGGTGGGTCTGAAAGGGATAGTCAGCACTCGGCCTGAGAATAGTCAATTATATCCTTGAGTTACTTGCACAGTGCCATACTCTGGAGTACTTGCTCTTAAAAATCATAAAACAGCTCTCTGTGGGTAAGTTACCTGGAGCTGATGTTATCCCACCTCAAGTATTCAAGTATAGAGGGAATCACATGGTTAGGAATCTCACTAGTCTTTGATTTCAGGGCATTCTACCCCAAGACTGCGAGGATGCTTCCATAACTCATTTCTGTAAACAGAGAGCGAGCAATCTGTGACAATCGCCACGGAATATCACTCCTTCACACAACGGGAAAGATTCGTGTGATGCTTATTTTTCAGTGGGTTTTCGCTCGGTTCACTGACACTGTGTAGACAGAATCAGAGAGTGGCTTCCGTGCAGGACGGGGAACAATGGACATGAACCTCACATCAAGGTAAATTCAGGAAAAGTCCCTTGAACAAAATAAAGACCTCTCTGCCGTGTTCATCGACCTGTGTCACAGGGAAGGCCTGTGGAAGGTTCCGCATAAATATGGCTGCCCTGAAAAAAATAATCAGTGGCATTTGCTCATTTCATGATGGCCAGTAAGATGCAAAGAAGTACACCAGCGGATGCCTTTCCTATCACTAACGGCATCAAGCGAGGCTGTTTAATGTCTCCAGCTCTGTTTGCCAAATACTTCTTGGCCATATTCCAGTAAGCACTCAAGGATCTTGACACAGGGAGTACGCATTCAATTCAGGACAGATGGCGACCCCTTCAACTTGCACAGGCTCAAGGTTTGCACAAAGGTGGCTGAACATCCACTTTGCAGACGCCTGCACTCTCATACACATATGCCGGAGGACATTCAGCTCTTTGTTGATTGCTTTGCTCCAGCCTCAGAACGTTTTGACCTGACAATAAGTCTGAAGAAGACAGGAATCTTCTCAACTAACCAGTTATGCCGAGACCCCATAATTATTAGTAATAACACACCCCTCTATTCGGTACACAAGTTTTCTAATCTTGGGAGAAACCTCTCCAATAACACTATGCTGGAAGATGAAATGAAACATGCCTGGAAAAAGCAAGCTCAGTGTTTGGCAGGCTTGCTCACAGACTTTGGAAAGAGCATGGAGTTTGTTTCAGAACAAAGATCAAAGTCTACGCAGGCAGTGATCCCTTCTTTAGGGGTGTGAGACTTGGACAACCAACTGGCATCACATAAAGCAACCAGAAACATTCCATCTTCGCTGTCTGAGTTCCATTTGCAATATCGTGTTACAGTACAAAATCCCCAGCTCCAACATTCTTGCAAAGTGCTGTACACCTGGCACCGAGGATATACTCATCACAGCTCAGTTTCAATGTCGGTCATGTGCTTCAAAGGAGTCCCGCAAACCAAAGGCAATACACTACTGTGAGCTGAGCAGAGGAATCTACACTGCAGGTCGTCGCAAACTTAAAAGTAAAATCATAATCTTCCTCGGTTTTCAGAGGTCTCATCACTATGACTTGAATTTGATTTGATTTGTTGCTGCCACATGTATTGGGATAAAATGAAAAGTATTGTTTCTGGCATGTAAAGCACACTGTTCATTGAGAAGGAAAGGAGAGATACAAAATGTAGTCATAGCTAGAGTGTGGAGAAAAATCAACTTAATCTAAGGTAGGTATTCAATGGGATACAGGTTTTATAAATTTACACCTCTTGTTTATGTTCAAGAGACATGTCTGAATGCATTCCCCTTACAATTTATTGTTCTAATTGCTGATATGCTCAGAAAACAGCACTATCCTGGTTCAAAAGAAACTCACGTCACACCCCCTCATAGTTCAACAAGATTGTATGAAATTTTGATCTGATGTATTATGGTCACGTATTAATACACAGTAAAAAGTATTATTTATTGCATGCTATACAGACAAAGCATGCTGTTCATAGAGAAAGGAAGGAGACAATGCTGAATATAGTGTTACAGTAATAGCTAGATTGGACAGAAAGATTAACTTAATGCAAAGTAGGTCCATTCAAAAGTCTGATAGCAGCAGGGAAGAAGCTGTTCTTGAGTTGGTTGGTGCGTGACCTCAGACTTTCATATCTTTTTCCTGATGGAAGATGGAATGTCTGGGGTGTGTGGGGTCCTTTATTATGTTGACTGCTTTTCTGAGGCAGTGGGAGCTGCAGACAGAGTCAATGGTTGGGAGGCTGGTGTTAAAAAATTGGATTTAAAAGTGTGTTTGTTTTGGAGATTTTTAACCTTAATCAAGTGAGACAGAATGGTTGAAGAAGCTGGCCTCCAGCTCTCTGTGTGAGGTCAGTGTTTGCCGAGATGAAATGCTGCAGAGTAAACCGAGGATAAAAATCAAAATCTTATGTAATTCCTTGTAATTTAACATAGGTATGCTGTGAAAAATGCAGTGTTTTGATAATGCTGAGAGCAGCTGATTATTGTACTGACTTTTATACCAAGACAATTTGTGGTTGCAAACAGCTTTGCCTCAGGCATTAGATCTGCTGTGCTGTAATGGGACTAGTTTGTTGACTGTCAAGATAATGGAGAAAACTGGTTGCAGAGGACCACAGTGCTGTAAATAGTTCAGTTAATTAGAAGCTTCATCAGATGTAAATGACGGTTTTACATCTGCCTCTAAGTTGTACAACTCTCTCAGAAATGATACGCTCTGAAGCTTAAGTATTAATATGTTGCAACTTCATTTTATTTAGGCCCGAGGATTATGATACCATTATATGGGTTTAACAATTATGGCGCTTTTTCTGATTCAGCAATTGTAAAATATAATTAGCTGCCACTCCAGTAGTCAAAAATCTAATTAACTTTGTTTTTTAGAATTTTTTTTTTGATTTGAATCCATTTTTGGATTAATATAAACTTCTGGGAATATGATTCTGAAACTGTCAAGTGACTATTACCTTGTAGAAAAATTAAATTGTATTGCTGCTAATTGCTTCTTGAATAATTGCTGCTTTCTGAATTTCTAGAAAAGCTGAGTTGTAGTTGTTGAGTTTATACCTGGGTTATTAAAATACTTTATTAGCCAAGTAGCCTATTATACGCACTGTATCATTTGAGTACGTTTATCCATGTATTCATATGCTCTGCATGAGTAGCAAAAAATGACAATTTTTTTTGTATTAAATGGTTATGTGACAAAATTGAATCTTCCGACGCAGAAATGGACTTGCAGCGCTAGAAAGAAATAGAGAATCTGGTGAAATAATGTGACAACAATAATCTCTTCAATGTCAGTGAAATGAAGGAGATAGTCCTTTACTTCAGGAAATGTAGTTGAGGACATACCCTCTCTGTCAATGGTGATGAAGTGGAAATGATCAAGAACTTCAGGTTTCCAGGTGTCTACATCACCAGCAAACTGTCCTGGTCCCTCCACATTGAGGCTTTAGTTAAGAAAGCCCACCAATACATCTACTTTCTCAAGAAGCAAAGGAGATTTGGTATGCCCCGCTAAGACTCTCACCAATTTTTATAGATGCACCATAGAAAGCATCTTTTCTGGATATCTCATAGCTTGGTATGTCTCCTGCTCTGACAAAGACTGCAAGAAACTACGAAGGGTAGTTATCATAGCTCAGGCCATCCCATCCATTGACTCTGTCCACACTTCCCACTGCCTTAGAAAAGCAGCCAGCATAATCAAGGACTCCACACACCCCGGACATATTCTGTCCCACTTTCTTTAATCAGGAAAAGGATTTAACAATTTGAGATCACGTATCAATCAACTCAAGAACAGCTCCTTTCCTGCTGCCATCAGACTTTTGAATGGACCTCCCAAATGTTAAACTGATCTTCCTCTGCACCTTTCTTTGACTGTAACACTATATTCTGCACCCTTTTCTTCCCTTCTACTGTATGTACTCAATGAAAGGTGTTTTGTCCGTACAGCGTGCAAGAAATAATGCTTTTTACTGCATCCCAATACATGTGACAATAATACATCAAACTGAATTCATGCATTTATAGGCTCTGCATGAGTGGGGGAAAAAAAAGACAAGTTCTTTTGTGTGAAATGGTTATGTGACAAAGTTGAATCTGCCAATGCAGAAATAAGAACATAAGCACATAAGAATATAAGAGCTAGGAGCAGGAGTAGACCATCTGGCCCCTCGAGCTTGCTCTGCCATTCAATAGATCATGGCTGATCTTTTTGTGGACTCAGCTTCACCTACCTGCCCACTCACCATAATCCTTAATTCTTTTACTGCTAAAAAATGTATTTATCCTTGCCTTAAAAGCATTCAATGAGGTAGCCTCAATTGCTTCACTGGGCAGGGAAGTCCCAACCCTTTGTGTGAAGAAGTTCATCCTCAACTCAGTCCTAAACCTGCTTCCTCTTATTTTAAAGCTATGCCCCCTAGTTCTAGTTTAATGGACTTGCAGCACTAGTGAGCCCTCACAATAATATCCAGACATATTGATTAGCTGTAAATTATAAAGGAACATACTTCCCTGAGCAATAGTGCAGGAGGCTGAACAAAGAATTAGTGTCTAGTGACCTTTCTGTATCATGCAGCATGCTGGGTCTCTTCCATGCAGGCCCAGAGATGATACTAAAATCAAATGTCAGCATGCTTCAAGTTTTTTCTATACATTCCAGCACACATTCCTCTATGCAGTTTAACAATGTAAACCCACAGTCCTTCTTTCTGTTAAATAGATTAATGAAAGAGCAGAATTCATGGGCATTCTTTAAAAGAAAAACCAACAAAGCACGGCTTTGCTACAACATTGGCAGTTTGGAAATTTCTTGAGTGCTACATCGTTTAGTTACAGTCCGAAAATGGTGGAAAGTTTTAGAATTTGTCAAAGTTGATGTTGAAGTTTGTCACTGTTGATGTTGAAGGGATGAAAAGAGGAGACGATGGCCTAGTGGTATTATCGCAAGACTATTAATGCAAAAACTCTGCTAATATTCTGGGGGGAAGGGGTGGTGATATAGATTTGAATTCCACCACTGCAGATGGTGGAATTTGAAATCAATAAAAGATATCCAGAATTAAGAATCTACTGATGACCACGAAACCATTGTTGGTTGATGGAAAAACCATATAGTTCACTGATGTCCTTTAGGGAAGGAAATCTACCATCCTTACTTGGTCTGGCCTACGTGTGACTCCAGATCCGCAGCAATGTGATTGACTCTCAACTGACTCTCTGAAATAGCCAACTGGGAAACCCAGTTCAAGGACGACTAGGGATGGACAACAAATGCTGACCTAGCCAGTGGCGCCCGTGTCCCATGGATGATTAAAAGAAATAAATGTTTTTTTTTATTGCTTGCGCTGAGAAGATTAAAGGATAACCTGATTGAGATCTTCAAGATTATAAAGGGGTGGGATAAGGTAAATAATGGATTACTTTCATTGGCCAGGTAGACAATAACAAGTGGGGGCATTTCTAAAAGAATTTTAGAGAGATTTCCCCTCACCAGTGGAACTCCCTGTCATGAACTATTGCTGAGTAAAGTCCAAACATCCTTTTAAAAAATGGCATGATTCCAGTGGGTGAATGGTAAACCAAAATAACCAAATTTACTACACAATTCCCAACTGAAGAAATTGAAGACTTTCATTTTGTAGCTTTTACTTAATGAATCAGGATCATGAATTAAACATAAATTAATCAAAACATTACAGTTGCTTTGAACTATAAATTACAGTTCAGATGGCAGATACAAAAAAAGACTATCTCATCAGATTATAAGCACTTGTATCACTCGCTGCTCAAATGTGACACAATGTGCAATCACACAATCTTTCCAACTTGGCATGTGATCCATTGGATTTCTTACTTTTCTTTCCAATAGATTTGAATTCTCGAATAGATTCATAGAATCCCTACAATGCAGAAGGAGGCTATTTGGCCCATCAAGACTGCGCCAACAGCAATCCCACCCTGAGCCTCTCACTGTAACCCCAAATACTTATCCTATTAATCCCTTGGCTATAACCCCATGTGTTTGCCCTATTAATTCCCTGTCACTAAGGGGCAATTTAGTGTGGCCAATGAACCTAACCACACATTTTTGGAATGTTGGAGGAAATTGAAGCACCCAAAGGAAAGCCACATAGACGTGGGAGAAAATGCAAACTCCACACAGACAGTGACCCGAAGCTGGAATTTAACCCAGGTCCCTAGCACATTGAGACAGCACTGCTAACTAGTGTGGCACTAGGCTACCCCTTTGGTGTTTGAGTCATCTGCAATGGGGGATCCATTCTGATTTCCCAAGGATAGTTTTCACCCAGATTCACAGCCTTGCATGACCTCCTTCACTCTTTTTATGGCAAACCTGATGATAGATTTCCCAAGGTCTCCTTTAGTTGATTCTTTTAATAAAACTTGTTAAGAGGTCTAGTCATTCCTGGCAAAACTGAATTATAGCAGTGGAAATTCCCAATATAGGACCCCTCTTTAACACTGTATTTATCTGTCGGTCCCTTTTACTCTAATCCATATACAAATCCTTGTAAACATGCCTTCTCTGTTCTGCCGCTGCTGCAGCTTCTTTTTCTGGCCCCACAGCAAAGCTTTCTTAATTTCCTTCCTATAGGTGCTGCTTCCAGGTCGAGGATTGCTCTGTTACATGGACCAGTACTTTATGATCTCAGAAAATTATAATTGATCCCTTTACAATTAATGAATCCTCTTAAAAGTCCTTCCCAAACATTCTTAAAAACAATTACAGATTCCTTAGACATTACAAATACATTTCTTATTTTTACCACTTCTGGTAAAGATCATCACAAAATAATTATAAATAGTAATTGTTTTAAGTTTGTTAGTATTATAAGTAGCAATTGTAAATGAGATACAAAATAAAAAGTGGGCTTAAATGGGGATAATTGTTAGTGCAGGTTTGATAAACCTGTCTCTGTATTCTAGCATACTGTGATGATTCATTTTAACAATTGGTATAAATACTGCTGCCTCGAGCACCAAGGTCCCAGGTTCAGTTCTGGCCTGGAATCACTGTCTGCATGGAGTTTGCGCTTTCTTTCTTTGTTTGAGTGGGTTTCCTCCAAAGTGCTCCGGTTTCCTCTCACAATCTAAAATGTGCAGGTTAGGTCGATTGGCCTCATGAAATTGACCTTTGTCTCATGGGATTAGAAGGTAAATGGGTGGGGTTATGGGAATGTGGTCAACACAGACTTGATGGGCCAAATGGCCTCCTTCTATATTGTAGGGATTCTATGGATTTGTTAGTTACAGCTGGAATCTAACTGTTATGGTCTGAAGCATTAATTGTGATATTCAATATTACCTTATGAGGTTGAGGTGAGGATATTTTTTAATATAGAATCTCTACAGTGCAGAAAGACACCGTTTGGCCTATCGAGTCTGTACCGACCACAATCCTACTCAGGCCCTACCCCTATAGTCTTACATATTTACCAGCTAATCCCTCTAACCTGCACATCTCAGGACACTAGGGGCAACTTTAGCACGGCCAATTAACATAACTTCCACATTTTTGGACTGTGGGAGGAAACTGGAGCACCCAGAGGAAACTCGCAAAGGCACAGGGAAAATGTGCAAACTCCACACAGACAGTGACCCAAGCCGGGAATCAAACCCAGGTCCCTGGAGCTGTGAAGCAGCAGTGCTAATCACTGTGCTACCGTGCCGCCCGCATTTAGTCCCCCAGCTGACTCTAATGTATGCTCTAATTCCTGTTTATTAGTGGAGGTGTTCTTTCAATTTACCAATATACTCCAAGACCAGCAGTTTGGGTGAAGTAATAAAGCCTGGTGCAATTTATTGAAGCTGAGATTTACGGCCTTGCCACTAATGGGCATCGCCGCTGGTGAGTCAGGAAAATTTGGAGAACTATTGACTTTTAGCTGCTCTCCAAATTTACCCATCCCAGCAGCAACAAATCTCACCAGTGTCAGGATTGGAAAATTGTGCCCCATGACTTAGTGCTTGAACACAAATGTGGCTGCACATCCTGCGATTTTTGCCAATCTTCTCAAAGCAGTAAGTGATGTCAAGGAACAACTTGGGGGAGGAAGTCAAAAGGGCACAATTTTAATGTTAACCCCTATGAGACGGCTGAAAACTAATATAACCAGCTTCCCTTAGACCAAAACAATGGATTTGATTTCAGAATCACATTACATGGTTGCCAAAGTTTTCATTTCTCTGTGCAGGGAAAATAAAAATGATGTTGTTCAATAATCCCATGTTGCGGCATTTTGCCAGAATATTATGAATGTTTCCTGTTACCTCTGATCTTTCCACATGTGAAAGCTCCCATTTTGGTGCTAACTGAAATAATGGAGATCACTTTGATTTCCTGTAAACATTTGGGGTGCCAAGGTGGTGCAGTGGTTAGCACTGCTGCCTCTCCGTGCCAGGGACCCTTGGGTGTCTGTCTGTGTGGAGTTTGCATGTTCTCCCCACGTCTGTGTGGGTTTCCTCCAGCTGTTCCTGTTTTCTCCCACCATCCGAAGGTGTGTGGATTGGCCATGTTAAATTGCCCTTTAGTATCTCAAGGTGTGTAATTTACAGGGATCGGCTGTGATAAAAGTATGAGGTTACAAGAATATGGCAGGGGAGAAGGCCTGGGTAAAATACTCTGTCAGAGAGTTGGAGCGGTATCGATGGGTGAATGGACTCTTCTGCACTGTAGGGATTTTATGATTCTATAAGTGATCCCGTCACTTGGGCTGTTACCATACATCTGTCCTGATTTTCATAGGAAAATCATTACTGCCTGAGCGATTGCTAAAATTTGCAAGAGCCATTTTGCTTTTCAAAGTAGACCAGATACAAGCCAGGAATTCAATTGATGTGTAACCTTTTTATTATTCTTATGTTAAGAATAATGGGCTTTCCAAGATTCCAACTACAGTAGCAAAACCTCTTTAGCGTCCTTATTTCTTCTACATTGTACCGCCCAAAGAATACCAGGGACCAAATGTGGAAACGTAACTAATACTGATATCTCTAATCTGGTCACAGTTAAATTTAGCAATGACACAAGATGCTCCTGATACTCCCAGTGGGAATATCACATGGTAGAATCACCCCTATTGTCTCTAATTTTACTGCTTAATCTAGAGCTGACACTTTTCGATGTTGGTGTATGAACATATGACACTTTGTATGACATTCCTGTGCCAACTGTTCCAACAAAGACATCAACTTGTTTATTTTGAATGGGGGTAATGTTTTAGTTAAAATAGAGATCTGAAAAATGTCACCCAAATGCATTATGTGCCCATGGGCTAACGGCGTTGCTGAGTTTGTATTAAAGTTTGGAAATGAACACCCCTGAGTTGAAAAGGTAAGTTAGAGCAGACAAATTTGAAAAGACTGTACAGCCTGACTAGATAGGTAAGCAATCTATCATTTTGCCTACAATTCTAATTAGAGTGCGTATCATCTTATAAAGGACAAATATCTATGGGTCTAGACCACACAAAGTGCATAGAATCTCTGTGACCTCCTTCTTCATTTCTCACACGGTATGCGACCGAATACTGTCTGAGTAAAGAACTAAAGCGATCACTAACCCACAGAAATGGTAATGAGAATACACACCTCACCCAGGCCTCGAACCACATTCCCGCCAAAGTGCGTTTCAGAGAAATGTTCTCAGGAGATGGATGAGCGGATAAAAAAAGGTACACTGGGAACAGGGGAGTTTTAACAGTTTAAACCAGAATGCAAATTATCATTTTTGAGCGGCGATCGAATGGAGGGAACCCTTCAGGATTTGGGGCATGAGAACAGTACATATTTGAGGAAAGTATTATGTCCTGAGGAAGCAGCTGTGACTCTACCAATAAACAAAATAAAGGAAAGTTCAGAAAAGTAAATGTTTTTAATTCGGCACTAATGCAATCAGAGGCAGAGGGGATCACCGGCATGAATTAATCCATTTTCTTGGAATGCATTGAAGATTAACTATTTCTAATCCCAGACAACAATCCGCCAGTTTGGATTTGGAAGTTTTCGTTTGCTTTTTTCTTCCCTCCCATATGTTGGCTGCACATAAAATTGCACTCTGCTTAATACTGTTCAAACATACCACGGGTCTGGGAGGCTCTCAGTCAGGTCAATTAACGAGACTTGCCGCATTTGAAATTAATACACGCGGTCAGCGGGATTTTATGTCCTCACTCATCCCGAAACTGTAAAATCCCCACTCGAGGTCAATGGGGTTAACTATTTTCTGCCCCTCGTCTGCTCCAGTTCCCATGACAGGCAGGCAATGGAATTCCGGTGAGTATTTATTAGAATCCCACAAAAAAATGAATAATCACTTTCCTTAGAGATACAAATGGCAATTCTTTGATAAGAACATATTTTCATATTACATTACATCACCTTCTATGATTAATTCCATACTTACATGATTTGCAATACTATTAATAATCAGAGTCAGGCACCAGATATTTAATTAATCAACTATTTACGTGAATCATTTGGTCCCGCAAGCAGTGACTTGGAATGTGGGCAGCACGGTGGCACAGTAGTTAATATTGCTGTCTGACAGCATGAGGGACCCTGGTTCAGTTCTGGCCTCGTGCTTTGGGTGACTGTCTATGTAGAGTTTGCATGTTGTCTGCATGGGTTCCCTCTGGGTGCTCCGGTTTCCTCCCACAGCTCAAAGATGTGCAAATTATGTGGACTGGCCATGCTGAATTTTCCCTCAGTGTCCAAAGATGTGTGAATTACCCATGGTAAATGGTGTTACAGAGAAAGTGTGGGCCTGGATAAAATGCACGAGAGTTGGTGCAGACTCGATGGGCTAGCTGGCCTCTTCCTGCACTGCCAAGTTTCTGTGTGAGGATAGAAATTTGTTCTTTATTTTGTATTCAGCTTTATCATGAATCATTCCCAGATCATGCAGAGTGTAAGAGATGTGGATGTAAAGAAAAGCCTACTCTATTTTGCCCTGTACTTGATCCTTTACCCCAAAATCAGCAGAGCAGCCTATTCCCCTCCATTGCAACATTTCCATTTCCCACCTCACCCATCCCTAAATGAGGTTGACAATTTCGTACCAGCTAATGTTGAGTAATGAGGGAATCAGTGTTGCTGACTCACAGTCAATAGGAATTGGTTCACGAGTGCTTAAAATTATTTTGTTTAAGCCAATGTACTCAGGAGAGAAAGAACACACATTTATGCAAATATTTTAACTTGTGATGAATTTCAGCCAGATATGGACGAAAGAGATTTGGACTTGATGTAATATAAAGTCTTGACTAAATCGTACACCAATAATGAATATCTAAAACAGATATATCAGGCATGTGAGAAAAGAATATGTGCAACATTATACGCACCAAAATCAAACACTGGGCAGGAATAAGTGTATATCTTAGTTTACTGTGCATCATTAGCATGGCAAAAACCCTAAACTGTCTATACAAAGCAGAGGAAGATTTTAAACTTTGTCCAATTGTTTGAATACATGCAATGAAAATAGATACAGGAATAGGCTAATGGGCCCTTCAAGCCTGTTCCACCATTCATTTTGATCATGACTGACCATCAAATTCAATGTCCTGATCCTGTCATTACCCCCCCAACCCCGCCACCAATACCCCTTGACCCCTTTAGCCCCAACAACTATATCTAATTTCTTGAAGTCATACAATGCTTTGGCCTCAACTACATTCTTTGGTAGTGAATTCCACATATTCACCATCTTTTGTGTGAAGAAATTTCTCTTCTCTTCACTTCAGTTTTCAAAGATTTACTCCTTACACCCAAACTATGAGCTCCCGTTGTGGATTCCTCCACCATCGGGAACATTCTTTCTGAACCTACCCTTTCTAATCCACTTTGTTAGAATTTTATAAGTTTGTGTGATCTCTAAAAATCACCAGGTTTTTCAAGATGAATTGATAAGGTTAAGAAAAAAATATTTGAAAGATCTAAGCATCGAAGGTAATTGCCTATGTGAATCGTATTCTCAGAAATTACCCTGATAAATCTCCGATGAATTTTGAGTTAACTTCCCACAATAACAATTTTACAGATCTGAAAACAATCTGAAAACTTGCCGGGAGGTGGATGGGGTGGTTGGTTTTGAGGGGGGGTTGGTGGTTGGGGATGGGGAGAGGGGAGGTGAGTCTCTCAGCTGGCTGGACTGATCAAGTAGCACACTAGGCTGGAAGGTACGGCCATTTTGTGAGCTCAGGCATCACGGCCTCTGTGCATTTCCAAAACTAAGTTTTTTTTTTGACATAATCAGCTCCGCGTCGGTAATCAGAGCAGAGCTGATCATCATATGGAAATCTTCATTTCTATATGGTTTAAGGACTCAGGGCTTGAATTCTCCAGGCCCGCTTGCAGTCTCCCGTTCCCCCCCCCCCCACCACCACCTCCAACCTCCCCATCCCCTCTACACCCCCATCCCCTCTACCCATCCCTCCCCCTCTGCCAGAAGTGGTTCCGCCCAGGGGAGTTTGCTCTTACTCCCCGCTAACTGGAAGAGACAGCCTGTTAGAGGGAAGAGAGGCCATTGAGGCCTTCCTGTATGGTCAGCGTAAAGGAGGTGCTCCTTAGGCAGTGCCAGGCTGGCTGTGCCACAGGCACTGCCCAAGGACCTATCTAGGCACTGCTAGGGCCTATGGGGGGGCTGGGTCTACTGGGGGAAGATCATTGGCAGGTGTGGGGGGAGAGAGCTTGCTGCCACTCTGCCAGAGGATCGATCAGGGAGGGATTGAGTGAGGGCAATCAGGGCTGGCCATCAGAAAGATAGGGGTCAGGGCTACCGGGTGGAAGGCGGGTGGGGGAGAAAGAAGAGTTGAGACTGGTCGTCTGGATCGGGGGGGGGGGGGTGTTGGGGGTTGGGGAGATTGCAGCTGGCCAGCACGGGGTGACATTGGGGATGGCCTGAGGAGGTCAGAGAACTCAGTAAAGTTTGACAACACCAATTTTAAATCCAACCAATTTATTTGATAGTAAATCAGCGAGCTTTTGACTTTTCGTCTTCGTCAGGCAAATGCAAGGTTAGAGATGCCATTGATAAGGGAGTGGGGGTATGGATGGTTGGAAAGCCAATGATGGGTAGTTGGGAGGCTGGCAGTCAGGAGGCTGGCCATGGGGGCACCATTGCATGTGCGCTAATCTCCATGCTGACAGATCAGTACAGTGGCCCACCACTCAATGCTATGCTGCCAACCTCCTGAAATAGGCCTTACTTCCAGATTTCCAGAGTGAAACACACTGGTGCACAGAGCACAGAGTGTGCTATAAGACACAGAGTGTCGCAGATTCATTCTGGAAATAACGCTAAAAAATCTGGTGAGACTTACTCCCATTTTCCTGCACATTGGGAAATTAGAATGTAGCTTATTTATTAGCCACAAGTAAGTTTACATTAGCACTGCAATGAAGTTACTGTGAAAATCCCCTGGTCGCCACACTCTGGCAGCTGTTTGGGTACACTGAGGGAGAATTTAGCATGGCCAATATCTCTAATCAGTACGTCTTTCGGGACTTTGGGAGGAAACCCATGCAGAAATGGGGAGAACGTGCAGACTCCGCACAGACAGTAACCCAAGCTGGGAATCTAACCCAGGTTCCTGGCACTGTAAGGCAGCAGTGCTAACCGCTATGCCACCATGCTGCCCAATTTTTGTTGGGAGAATTCCGGCTGTGGTTTTCCGAAAGAAGCAAAACTTCATCATAAGACGTAGGAGGAGAATTAGGCCTCTCGGTCCCATCGAGTACATTCCGCCATTTAATCATTGCTGATATTTTTCTCATCCCCATTTTCCTGCCTTTTCCCCATCAAAGACTTTCATCACCAAGAAGTCTTCTCTGCAAATCCACGGATGATATTTTATTTTTGAATTTATTTTTGGATTGAAGTTTTTTATTGGTGGGAACAAGGATAAAGATATCCTTAATGAAAGCCATTCATTCTGAAATATGGTTATGGCTTCACTAAACCATGGAAAAATCTTCCTCCATATCTGCCGCTTACTATCGCCAGACATCAGAAAGAACAAAATGATTGCATGCATGTTGATCCCAAGTTCACATAAGCAAAGATAACCTTAATGTTAGACGCAGTGCAGATAAAAAAAAAATGAAATAGGTTTAAAAATAAACTGCTCCTTTAATCACCACTTTATTTTGAACATGTCAAATTGATTCACATCATTGGCAAATCGTATCAGTTTCTTTTAGCGTAGCCTCTCACACGCATTGTTTTGTCTCTATGGAAAATGGGGTAGCGGACAGGATTCCTGAGCAGATTATCAGTCCTTTGAACAATGTTATGAATGCTCCTTCGTGGTCAACAAGTTTTGACATTGGACTCAAACCCAGAGCTTCTAGTGCAGAGGTAGGAACCCTACCACTGTGCTACAAGACCTCTAATTCTATCAGTGATTAAGGTGGGATTTTCCACACCCCCACAGCATGTTTTGCAATGGTGGTAAGCCATTGGCTTGCATTGTCAATGGGGTTTCCCATTCTAACCATCCTTTGCTGCTGGAACTCCAGGGGGTTGGCCATTGACAAGCTAGGAAGATATCACTAGTGAGAAAGGCCAGAATTTTCTGGCCTACATACCTATAAATAAGTGTCAATATGACTGTTATTTTACCTCACCACATTAAAGTCCAACAGGTTTATTTGGAGTCACGAGCTTTTGGAGTGCAGCTCCTTCATTAGGTGAGTGTTCAAATTCTGCATAGACAGTGACCCGAGGCTGGAATTGAACCCAAGTCCTTAGTGCTGTGAGGCAGCAATGCTAACCACTATGTCACCGTGCCGCCCAAGTGATATGCTGGCTTGGAGAGGGTCCAGGGAAGGTTTACAAGAATGATTCCAGGAAAGAAAAGCTTAACGGATGAGGAGCTTTTGAGGACTCTGGGTCTGTACTCGATGGAGCTTATAAGGGTGATGGAGGGATTTCATTGAAACTTACCAAATATTGAGAGACCTGGATAGAATGGCTGTGGGGAAGATGTTTCCATTAATAGGAGAGACCAGGATCCGAGGGCCCAGTAAAGGAATGATCATTAAGAATCGAGATGAGGAGAAATTTCTTCAGCCAGAGGGTGGTGAATCTATGGAATTCATTGCCACAAGAAGCTGTGGAGGCCAGATCATTGAATATATTTAGGATAGATAGGTTCTTGATTGGTAAGGGGATCATAGGTTATGGGAAAATGGTGGAAGAATGGGGTTGAGAAATGTATCAATCATAATTGAATGGCAGAGCAGACACGATGGGCTGAATGACCCAATTCTGCTCCTATATCTTATGGTCTCAGCTTTACAAAGTAAAAGAGAAAAGAGAACAAGTCTCGTTCATCCTAATACTGTAAAATCCTGCCTGAGGTCAACAGATCTTTCCATGTTTTGCCCCTCACCTGCTCTGATTTCCGTGGTGGGTGGGGCACTAAATTTCCAGCCATTTACTTCAAGCAAATATTAGATTGAAGGATGTGATCAAACATAAGGAGTCCAGATCTTGTATATTTACCTTTCAAAAAGTAGCCTTTCATTGAAGAATGTTTCTCTTGCATGAGGCTTAGTGGCTGTGATGAAAAGTAAAGGTATTAGGAGCTCAGGGTTTAAGTATGAGATAGGCTGATGGAAAATGAGATGAAACCATTTGGATTTTATTATTTCATTTGCTTTGACCTAGGCGCCCAGTGATTTGAGAACCTACTTTATGTTTTCAGCTGGTCCTTGATGACATGCATTTGGATGTAGTTAAATAGACCAGGTCAACTACAGCAATGCATCAAACACAGATTAAAAATGGAATGCGTAATCCACTCAACAAACCTGCCTTCCAGCAGGTATCCAGCAGGCAGTCTGTTCCGGTATGCAGCAGCAGAACAATAGGAATGCAGTGGATAATGAATACTATGGACAAGACAATCTCTGTAATATGTTAAATAATACATTATTTTTCAATTAGATTCTTTATAAAGAAAAAGATCAGCAGAAGAGTGTGTGCATTGTGATGATATGGAACTGTGTGGAGATTGAAAGCTTGAGAGTATCATTTTGTCTTTGACTTGTTGGCCAGTTGCTGACACTTCTTAAACATAGAAACATCAAAATTAGAAGCAGAAGTGGACCATTCAGCCCTTCGAGCCTGCTCTGCCATTCATTTTCATCATGGCTGGTCATCAAATTCAATATCCCTATTCACCTCCCCTCCCTACCCCATATTCTTTGATCCCTTTAGCCCCAAGGGCTACGTCTAATTTCTTCTCGAAATTGGACAACATTTTGGCCTCAACCACTTTCTGTGGTAGGAATTCCACACATTCACCACTCTCTGGGTGAAGAAATCTTTCCTCATCTCAGTTCTAAAAGGTTTGCTCCTTATCTTCAAGCTATGACCCCTAATTGTGGACTCCCCCACATTGGGAACATTCTTTCTAAATCCACCCTGTCTAACATTGTTAGAATTTTATAAGTTTCAATGAGATTCCCTCTCACTCTTCTAAACTCCAGGGACTATAATCCGAACCGACTTAATCTTTCCTCACGTGACAAACCTGTCATCCAAGTAATCATCCTGGTAAACCTTTGCTGTACTTCCTCTATAGCAAGGACATCCTTAAAAGGGAACTGTATTGACTGTGGGAGGTGTAACTCAAGATTTTTTTTCCAGAAAAGGGGGACATGCATGCCAGTCATTTGGTGAACTCTTATTAACATGTTTTATCTTTTAAAACAACAAATTTGAAACAGTCTGTGTAACAGTCTACGACTGACATAGTGAGGAAAATGGTGCACATATATCCTGCAGTCATGACAGCTGTTTTCCTTTATAATGTTTATGATCATGCAACTATAATTCCTATATGATAAATTAATTTCAAATTTTACCATTTGTTCTGTTATCTCCTCTTCCTTATTTATTAGATTTTCAGAAGGAGGCTATTTGGCCTATTGAGTCTGCACTGACAGCAATCCCACCCAGGCCCTATCTCTGTGACCCCATGTATTTACCCGGCTAATCCCCCTGACACTTAGCCAATCAATCGAATCCGCGCATCTTTGGACAGCGGAAAGAAAGATACCAGCAGCAGCCAGATCTGTGGCACCAAAACTGGAATGTAGGGCCATCTAGACTCTCAATGTTGGCTCTATTCTCTTCCCACTGATGCTCTCAGACCTGCTGAGATTTTCCAGCATTTTCTGTTTTTACATGACAACTGGTTTTGCAGTAGAGCAGGTTTGGGCTGCGAGTGATTATAGTAGGAGACTAAATAGCCGGGAGCACAGACAAGTGTTTCTGTGGCTGCAAATTAGACTCTAGGATGGTGTGTTGTTTCCGTGGTGATAGGGTCCTGGATGGCTCTGAGTGGGTATAAGGCATCCTAAAATGGGAGGGTAAACAGATGTCATTGTCCACACTGGCAATAATAACATAGGCAGGAAGAGGGAAGCGATCCTGCAAAGACAATTCAGGGAGTTAGGTTGGAAGCTAAAAAGCTGGACCTCTAAGGTAATAATCTCAGGATTATCCCTGTGCCACGTGCTAGTAAGGCTTGGAGCAGAGAAATGGTACAGTTGAGCACATGGCTAAAGAATTGGTGTAGGGGAGAGACATTAAATATATGGATTACTAGAATGTCTTCTGAGGAAGGTGAGACCTGTACAAAGAAGGACGGATTGCATTTGAATTGGAGGAACAAGCAAATCCTACGCAGGATGTTTGCTCATGCTTTTAGTGTGGGTTTAATGTGAAATGGCAGAGGTTGGGAGCCAGAACAGAAAACCAGTAGATGTAGAGACTGGGGAAAACAGTGATACTGAGATAAATACAGTGCAGAGTAAGAGCAGGCAGAGGGAAGCCGCAGGGCTCAGCGGGACTGTAGATCTGAAGTGTGTTTGCTTCAATGTAAGACGTATAACAAGTAAAACACATGAACTGAGAGCCTGGATTACTGCTTGGAATTACGATGTAATTGCAATTACAGAGGTATTGTTAAAGGAGGAACAGGACTGACAGCTTAACATTCCAGGATATCGTTGTTTTAGATGAGACAAGAGGGAAAGCAAAAGAGGTGGGGGAGTTGCACTGTCGACTAAAGAGCAGATCAAAGCTGTGTTTAGGGTGGAGACTTTGAAGGAATCTTGTAGTGAAGCATTATGGGTGGAGCTCAGGAATAGGCAGGGTGAAACCACAATGTTGGGAGTGTACAACTCTCAAGGTTGAGCCTCTCAACAACCCTCAGGAGACAGAGGAGAGATTGTGTAGGCAGATATTAAACAGGTGTGATGGGTGACTTTAGCTTCCCCATATTGATCGGAAGTCTGGGTCTTGGATGGAGTGCAATTTGTTAAATGTGTCCAGGATGGCTTTTGATACAGTATGTTGACAATCCAACCAGGGAGGGGGTTCCATAGTAAACTTGGTATTGGGGAAAGAGCCAGGCCAGATGATCAATGCTTCAGTGGGGGAGCATTTTGGATTTAGCGACCATAATTCCATAAGATTTCGGTTATCATGGATAAGGATAAGAATGGCCCCCGGGTGACGATGCTTAATCGGGTGAGAGTCAATTCGATCCAAGTTAGACAGGAACTGAGGAATGTGGATTGGAAGTGGATATTTGAGGGCAAATCCATATTTGGCATATGAGAAGATTTTAAACACCAGTTGATTAAAGTGCAGGATAGGCATGTGCCTGCAAAAATGAAGGATAAGAATGGTAGGATTTGGGAACCATGAAAAGCAAGGGAAATTGTAAGCTTAGTCAAAAGGAAAAAGGAAGCATAAGGTATCATAAGCCGTCAAAAAAACTGACAAAGTCCTTCAGGAGTATCGTGAATGTAGAAGGAACTTAAACATGTAGCTAAAAGGAGCCTTGAAATGTTTTTAGCAAACAGTCAAGGAGAATCCCAAGGCTTTTTATCCGTATATTAGGAGCAAGAGGGTGATAAAAGAAAGAGTGGGCTCACTCAAGGATAATGTAGGAAAGCTACGTGTGGAACCACAGGAAGTGGGCAAAAACCTTTAATGAGTACCAAGGAGAAAGACATGATGGATGTTGAGATCAGAGCTACATGTGTGAAAACTCTAGAGACTATCAATATATCAAAAGACAAAAGATTGAATATCCTAAATTGCATTAATGTAGGCAAGTCCTCAGGGCTAGATGGGATCTTTCTCAGGGTCATATGAATGGCAAGGGGAGAAATAGCTGGGGCCTCAACAGATATTTCCACAAGCTCTTTGACCATGGGTGAAGTTCCAGATGACTGGAGAATAGCCAATGTTGTTCCCTTGTTTAAGAAAGGGATAATTATGCAAATTATAAACCAGTGAGCCTGACAACAGTGGTGGGGAAGCTTTTGAAGAAGATACTGGAGGACATGATACATGTACATTTGGAGGAAAATGGACTAGTTAGTGACGTACAGCATGGTTTTGTACAGGAAAAGTGATGTCTCACCAACTTGATTCAGTTGTTTGAAGAAGTGGCAAAGAAAATTGATGAAGGAAGGGCTATGGATGTAGTTTATATGGCCTTTATTAGTGAGGCACTTGACAAGATCCCATATGGTAGAACTAGTGCAAAAACTAAAATAACATGGGATTCAGTTGGGCTGGCTAGGTGGACACAACTGACTTGTTTATAGAAAACAAAAAGTAGCAGTGGAAGAGTGTTTTTCAGAATAGAGATCTGTGTTCCACAGGTATTACTGCTGGAACCCCTGTTGTTTGTAATATATATATATGTGATCTAGAGGAAAATACGGGTGGTCTGAATAGTAAGTTTGACATGATGACATGAAGATTAGTGGAGTTGCTGATGGTGCCAAAGATTGTCAGAGGATACAAAAGATATAGAGTAGATTGGAGATTTGGACACAGAAATGGCCACTAGAACATGAAGTGGTCATGTAAAAGTTAACATCACCATGATCCCAGGTGACCATAGGTTGCACTGTCCTTTGAGTGGGAGAGATGACTGGTGGTGATTTGACCTAAGGATTACCAAACCTTAGTCAATGGCCAAGGTTGAGAAAGTGAAGCCTGCACAAATAACCTCAGCTGGCATGGGAACTGAACCTGTGCATCACTCTATATCACTAACCAACCATCCAGCCAACTGAGCTAACCACATACACAGATATTTAACTTCAGCTCCTTCAGTGATGTACAAAGTAGTTCAGATTATGGGTCATCGGTGAATTTTGGTATTACGTTACAATTTTATTTTTAAAATCTTCACTACCAGAATAACTTTCTTTCTAATAGGACCATTTTATAAGAAAATCACAGTAATGGCTGGAATTTCTGGCCTCACCGGGAGTGGGATTATCTAGTCCCGCTGCAGTAGATGGATATTTGCCAAATTCTCTGTTCTTGCTGGCAGTGGGGATGGGATGTGCAAAATTGGACAATCGCAGCCAATAAGAACACACAAATTTTCATGATCTTACAAATGTATAAGTAAAAAAGGGGTGGCAAGGTAGCACAGCAGTTAGCGCTGCTGCCTCACAATGGTAGAGTTCTGGGTTTGATTCCTGGCTTAGGCCTGTGTCTGCGTGGCTTTCCTCCGGGTGCTCTGGTATCCTCCCACAGTCTGAAAGATATGCTGGTTAGGTTCTTTGGCCATACAAAATTCTTTTCCAGTATACCCAAACAAGTGCCAGAGTATGGTGACTAGGGGATTTTCATAGGAACTTTATTGCAATGTTAATGTAAACCTATTTATGGCACAAATGAATAAGCTTAAACGTGCAACTTATCGCACAACATCTGTAGTCGAGGTGTTAGTTTTATTTGCAGACAGCAATAAAAGGGAACGAGAACCAGGTTTTTCTGAGAGAAGTGGATAGAAATCCAAAATCATACACACAGTATACCATTGTCCATGTATTCCGCAATGTAAAACATATTGTCTACAGGGTCAGAAATAACAGGTACTTGCTAGACAAGTTAAATCTGTCTAGAGGAAGTATTGAGTGGGGTCCTCTAGAGACCAGTGCGTGTATCACTGCTGTTTCTAATTGACATCAATAACTTGGACTCAGAAGCACAATGCAAGTTGAAGATGCACTCAGAGAGGCAACGGAATTGAAGGAGGCAAGTCAGAAATTATAGAAAGAGCGAAGCACTGAGTGGGCTGAACAATGGCACATGAGATTTAATACTGACAAGCACAAAATATTGCACAGAGGAAGGGAAAAATGGGGAACATATGTGTTCCATAAACAGCATTGAAATAGCTATAGATGAATGTGAAAGAAATCTAGGCATTTTAGACCAGGAAATGATTGGGGCTCTGTGGATTTTGAGTGATAGGATGGAGTTTTGTTTGGGTAACACAGAAGTCTGAGTTTTGGTTCTATGGTGTGTTTCTTTTGCTTTCGATAGAATCTCTACCCAGATGTCAATCTGACTGGCAGGTTTGGGTTGCAGACTGGTTTAATGCAATTTTCAGACTGGAGTCTGGAAGTTCGTCTTCCACATTATAGGAAGGCTGTGATTGCACTGGAGAAGATGTAGAGGTGATTCACCAGGATGCTGCCTGGGATGGAACATTTAATTTATAAAAAGAGGTTGAATAGGCTTGGGTTGTTTTCACTGGAGAAGAGAAAAGTGAGGGACAACCTGATCGAGGGGTAGAAGATTATGAGTGGCATGAACAAGTGTGAACAAAGATTAGCTGTTTCCCTTAGTTGAAGGGTCAGTCATGAAGGGACATATGTTCAATATGAGGAGCAGGATCTTTAAGTGGGGTGTGAGGAAAACTTTTTTATGCAGGGTTGTGACAGTCTGGAATGCTCCACCTGGGGAGGATGGAAAAAGCAGATTGCCTCACATCCTTTAAGAAGTACCTAGATGAGAACTTGGCATATTATAATGTTCAAGGGATGGGCCATGTGTTGATAAATAGGATTAGGTGGGAGGTTAAGTGTTTTTCACATGTCAGTGTAGACTTGGTGGACTAAATGGCCTCTTTTGCACTGTATGATCCAATATTTTTGCAGAGATTAGTGAATGTTTGGAATGGACTTCCAGACACAGTGGAGGATATAAAATCCCTGCAAACCTTTAAGAAGTGATTAGATGTAGGGTTGGGGAGCTCTCAGGAGCAGCTGGAAATCCTGCAACTGGGTTGGGAGTTTTTGTGGGTGGTGAGGGCAAAAACTGTCCAATTCCCAAAACCGACATGTAAAAAAGTTAAATGTGAGGATTCCATATAACATTTTAATTGGACAACCTTCATCCCGAGAATGGGTTGGTTGCCCACTTCTTGTCCCTTCCATATTAGATGCCAGAAGTGAGCAGGGTTGGGGATAGATTGGAGGTCAGGTTTGTTATTTTTAAAATCCTACCAAATATTGATCCATTGATCTTTTGCTGATGAACTAGCCATTAAAAACAACGCATAACATCTCCAACCATTCAGAGTGAAAAGCAGTAAAAAAACAGGAGAATGTGCAGTTACAGGCAATGCTTTAATTTTTAAAATTCGCACTCTTGTTTTAAAATTCCTCTATGGCTTTGTCGCTCCCAACTTCTGCAACCTTCTTCAGTCCTTCAACACTTCGAAACATCCTCCAAATCTGGTTCCTTGGCCATCCCCGATTTTCAAGGCTCCGCTAATGGGAGCCATGCCTTCAGCTTCCTATACCCAGAAAGCTGGCAACACACAAGGGTAGAGGGATTTTGACTTGTTTCTTCATTGAAGCCTTGGAAGTTTACACAGAACATTTCAGTGACCTATTTGAGGTAAGATCTGACCAACATAGCGAATGCCATTTAGTTGGACAAATTTCTGAAACTCCTCCTCTGTGAAGCCATTGTCTGATAATAAAACTTCAGGATACCATGAATGGCTAAGATTTTTCTGAATCTAGCAATGGTGGCAGCTGTCACCATGGGCTTCATCAACTCGATATCCAGCCAATTGGAGCGTGTGTCCATTAGAATTAGAAACACTTGGCCCATGAATGGTTCTGCAAAGTCAATATGTATTCTTGCCCCACTTCTGCCTGGCCATTCCAAAAGAGGCATATTAGCCAGATGTATCCACCATCTCAAAATTGTTTGATGTGGAGATGCTGGCATTGATTGGAGTAAACACAGTAAGAAGTCTCACAACACGAGGTTCAAGTCTAACAGGTTTATTTGAGAGTGGGGAGCACTGCTCCTTTGTCAGGTGAGTGAGAAGTGGAGACTTCTCCCCACTCTCCACTCACCTGACAAAAGACTTGTGCTCTGAAAGCTAGTGGCATCTGTAACCAAATAAACCTGTTGGACTTTAACTTGGTGTTGTGATACTTCTTACTGTCAAAATTATTTCATATAGTTACCAAGGTGAACAGGAAATATTATATTAATTTTCCTCAAGTGACAATCTATTCAGTCGGATGACTCGGGAACCTCGGGTGACTGTCTGTGCAGAGACTGCACGTTCTTCCCATGTCTGCATAGGTTTCCCCTGGGTGCTCCAGTTTCTTCCCACAGCCCAAAGATGCACCAGCTTACAGAATCATAGAATCTTTTCAATGAAGAACGAGGCCATTTGGCCCATCGAGTCTGCACCGACCACAATCCCATCTAGGTCCTATTCCCACAACCCCACAGATTTACTCCACCAGTCCCCTACACTAGTATCAATTTAGTATGGCCAGTTAACCTAACCCACCAATCTTTGGACTATGGGAGGAAACAGGAGGATTCAGAGAAAACCCATGCAGACACAATGGGAATGTACAAACTCTACACTAACAGTGACCAGAAACCAGAATTGAACCCGGGTCGTTGGCGCTGTGAGGCAGCAGTGCTAACCACTATGCCACTAGATTGACAGGCCATGCTAAATTGTACCTTAATGTCAGGGGTATCAGCAAGCTAAAATGTGAGGTCACAGGGATTGGGCCTTGGTGCAATTGTTGTTGGTGCATACTTGATGGGCCAAATGGCCCCCTTCTACGCTGTAGAAATACTGTGGTTCTATAAATGATATATGGGATACACTGGAGAGATATTGGAATTTTGAATTCCTTTCCAAATATTGTTTTCACAAGTGTATCAAAGGGACTGTTGTTGAACTGCTTGCCCCTAAGTTCTACATGGAAATAATCAGTTTGGGACACATCTCATTTTCTGGTTGATTATTCTCTACAGAGCCCACCTCCTTTATCTCAATATTATCCTCATTCCAGCATTAGTAATCTAGCCTGCGCAATCCTGTTAACAGAACCAATGTACCAATATGTAAGATTACTGTGAATTAAAAGTCATAGAATCCCTCCAGTACAGAAGAGGACCGTTCGGCCATCAAGTCTTTACTAACCACAATCCCTAGCCAGGCCCTACTACCAGAACTCCATGCATCTACCTTGCTAATCCCCTAACACTGAGGCCAATTTAGCATGGCCAGCGAACCTAAACCTCACATCTTTGGATTGTGAGAAGAAATGGAAGCAGCTGGAGGAAACCCATGTAGATACGGAGAGAAAGCGCAAACTCCACACAGTGACCTGAGGCCGGAATTGAACCCAGAATCCTGGCACTGTGACGCAGAAATGCTAAACACTGTTCCATGATGCCCCCCAAAACCAATAATCCATGTTTTCTTCAGTATTGCACAAGTAAGAGTCTCTGGCCGAAATTTTACCGGCATGTCCACCCAGATTCAGAGAACAGCGTTCTCTGTCGGTCTTAGATGAGATTGTATGAATCTCAGGCGAACATGCTGGTAAAATTCTGTCTTCTTTGTAACAATGATCTTCCTGAGAGTAATTTTGTTGCTTTCAGAGCCAAACAGATAAAGCTATTGTAAAGACATCTGAAAACCCTTAACCAAAATGTTGCAACTGTATTTTTGATCATTTTAGAATTGGTGGGTTAACAAAGGCCCTTTTGTGTCTTTCAAGTCTCATCCTCATTCCTGCTCCCAAACTGTGGTCCTTGTTCTCTTTCTCTGCTAAGCTGCCTTCTGCTGAACCCTTTGTCATTCCCATTGGTACCAGAGGAGAGAAGAGTATAACAGAGCATTTGGGAGAAAAAAATGATTTTCCGTCTGGTGAGACCAATATAATGAGCTGTAATTATGTGGGCAAAAATACCGTTCATCTGCAAGAACGTACAATACAGAATAGATTTGGCATTTTGTGCAGTGTCTCTGTTTAAAGTTAAATCACACAATATCCTTTTGATATCTTTTTAGACCTCCAACAAAGTATTCCACTGGCTTATTCCAAAGCACCCTAGCGTATAAGTAAGTAAAGAAGTTTGCAGTCTGCAGATCAGAGCTTTATGATTTAACAAAAATAAAGCATTATGTGGGAAGGAAAGGTTTTTAAGCTTGTTAAATTCTATAAGCTTGGCTAAGCCGTTTTAAATTCATGGGAGGCTGGGAGGAGTGGGGCTTGGGGGGGAGCATGGGGGAGGCATGTGTAAGTGTACATGCTTCCTGGTTCTGTCTCCAAGGGTCAAAAATGTCCTGCTATTCCGATCAGCATTCGGTCATCATTGTCAATCCTACAAATTCTCCCCATCCTTCCCTGGGAACTAGCAATTCGGGGTAGTGGGGACTCACAAACATCCTTGCAAGTCACTAAAGAGATGAAACGAAAGAATGGATCAGGACAGATTTCAAAAGGTGCTGCTGAAAGAGCAAGATTGAGTGCATGCACAAGCCAGTGCATGGCATTGAGTATTGATCTCATGAAGTGGTGAGAAGAATGTTTCGAGAAGCACTGGAGATGCAATTTTCCTGTCCCATCCATCAAGGGAGTTGCAGTGGCCTGACACACACCATGCAAAGGTGTGTTGACCTTCTATGGGATTTTCTGTTTTTATTTTATTCATTCTTGGGACATGTTTGTCACTAGGCCAGCATTTATTGCCCATCCCTAATTACCCTTGAGAAGTTGATGGTGAGCCATCTTTTTGAATCGCTGCAGACCACATGCTGTGGGTTGACCCACAATGCCGTAAGGGAGGGAATTGACCCAGCAACTGCAAAGGAATGGTGATATATTTCCGAGTCAGGATGGTGAGTGGCTTGGAGGAGAATCTGGGGTGAGCGAGGCTGGAAAATCTTGCCTTCAATGTCTGGGAGGCATCTGTAATTGTTGGTGGATCCAAAACATATTATAGAATCATGGGATGAACCATACAATGCAGAATAAGGCCATTCAGCCCATTTAGTCTGCATCAACTTTCTGACAGATCATCACACCTAGTCCCTATCCCTATAACCCCACCTATTCATCCCAATAATTCCTCTAACTTACACATCTCAAGATACTAAGGGACAATTTAGCATGGTCAACTCACCTAACCTTTAGAATATGTTACGAAATGCAATTGCTGGACAGCTTCGAGACGAAGCAAATTGATGCTTCTGGGAGGTGCAAAGTCATAGGAGGGGATTTTCTGCTTCCCATCAATGCACCCCCCTCCCTCCAACACACAGGCAGCCCATCTCGCGGTAACAGAGATGGGCAGCCATCGGCTAGTGGAAGCATCTTGTAGCTCTGCTCTGCCCCCCCACCAGTGGGGACTGCTGAAAAAGTTTGGCTACAGGGTTCGAAAGGCAATGAAAGCCAACTGAATCTAACCTTTATCCCAATTTCCAACCCCCTTCCCCTTGCTGCCAGTGGGCTGCCTGAGAAAGTTCAGAGCCAATAATGTGAACATGATGATTGCAATATTAGAATGATATTGACCTTATTTATTTCTTTGAAACATAGAAACATACAATATAGGAGCAGGAGGAGACCATTTGACTCTTTGAGCCTGCTTCACCATTTATTACGAACATGGTTGATCATCCAACTCAGTAACTTAATTCTGCTTTCTCCCTATAACCTTTGATCCCATTTACCCTAAGATTTTTAACACTGGTAATTGTCAGTGTGATTGCTTCATCCATCACCCACCCCCACGCCTTCTCCCACTAATCCCATTCACTCATTACTTGATCATAGGAACAGCCATTCACAATCATATAAAAGCCAAATAATTGCTTTCATTTCTATTTCAATTAGATTATGACTGCTCTTAAACTGCATTTTCCCACCTTTGCTCCGTCACCCTCTATATATTTAGCTCACAAAAATCTATGCCTTAAAAATGTCAATGGATCCACAGTGTTCATGGGAAGAGAATTCCAGATTTTTGCCAGCCATCGCATGGAAAAGTACTTCCTGATTTCACTCCTAAATGGCTTAGCTCTCATTTTAAGGTCATGCCCTCTTGGTCTGGATTTGTCTACCAGAGGAAATAGTTTTTTTCTGAATCTTGCACCTATCATTCAGCATCTGGGTTTCAAGAGAAGGCCTGTTGAGCACAAATACAACCAGTTCACTGAGCAATGTTTCCACAGAAATGAACAAAAGGATTCTTGTGAGAAGATAAGCGTTAAAAATGAGTTTCATCTCTGGGACCAGTTGAGCAAAATGTCGAGAATTTGTCATTTCCTCTCAACCCAGAAATCAAAACATGAACACTTTAAACTTTAAGTTTTGGAGGGAAAATGATGGAAAATGCTTTATTCCAACTACCCTAACCCATCTCCTCCATATTCCTGCCTCTGGAATGCTTCTTAGTTTTACAATTCTACAGGAGGTAATGGCATAGTGGTGTTTTACCTGATTCATGATCCAGAGACTTTGGCCTGATTTTTACCAGTGTGCCTGCCCCAGAATCGGAGGCTCACAGAACGGAATTCGCCTTGGGCGGATTTTACGAGCCTTGCACAAGTGAGGATGTAGAATCCCAGAATCTTAGTTTCAATCCCACCGTGGCATATGATGAAATTTGAATGCGATTAAAAAACTGGAATGAAAAGTCTCATAATGACCATGTCAACTGTTGTTAGCACTCAGCACCAGGGACCTGGATTCGATTCCCAGTTTGGATCATGGTCTGTGTGGAGTTTGCACATTTTCCTTGTCTTTGCATGGGTTTCCTCCCAGATGCTCTGGTTTCCTCCCACAGTCCAAAAGACATACTGGTTAGATGTGTTGAGCCATACAAGTTTAGCCGTGGTAAATGTGCAGGGTTACAAGGAAGGGGCGGCACAGTGAGTAGCACTGGGTTCAATTCCAGGCTTGGGTCACCGTCTGCATGGAGCTTGCACATTGCCCCCGTGTTTACATGAGTTTCTTCCAGATACTCCAGTTTCCTCCCACAATTCAAAAGATGTGCTGGTTAGATGCATTGAGCCAAACAGGCACCAGAATGTTGAGACTAGAGGAATTTCATGGTAACTTCACTGCATGTCAATGTAAGCATTACTTGTGACTAATAAATAAACTTTAACTTTAGGATGGGGGCAGAGGCGGGCAAAGGGTAGTTGCGTGGATGTGTAAGCCTGAGTAAGATGCTCCTTCGGAGAATTGGTGTAGGCTTGATGGGCCGCGTGACCACCTTCTGCATTGTAAGGATTCTATGGGTTCTCCCAATTTGAGCATTTAATCTTCATTTTACCTTCACCAAGTTCTTTTACTTGGACTTGATTGCCTACCTCTCCACTTCTGAAGGAAGTTTCTGCTTTTTGGCCTTTCGAATAAGGTGTTAAACGAAACATTGCTTGCTGTTCGGGTAAGCACAAAAGATCCCGTGAAGCTTTCTTTTTAAAGCTTTTCTTGAGCATTACTAAAACAGACTAACTGTTCAGTCATCTTATTTGATGTATGCAGACCCTTGCTGTGTATAAATAGGCTGCTGTATTTGCCTTTTATAAGAATAGTGACTACACTTCAATTAGTAATTAGTTGGTCCTTAACTATTCTGGGATATCCTAAGGATGTCGAGGATGCAATATAAATGCAAGATGGTCTTCATGATTGTCAGTGTGCAAATGAAAAACCTTATTCGTCTTGGATCAAAAAAAAGTGACTGCTTTTGACTTGGATCAAAAAAAAAAGTGACTGCTGCTTGCTACTACTGCCTGTTCAGTGAGCTATTTAAACTCATGATCTCTGAGCTTATGCTAAGCCAAGCTTTTGAATTAAGAGACAATAACGCCAGATTCAACTCAGTGGTATAGCAGTTTTGTATATTTGCCAAAGTTTTCAGCATTGAGAAGTATATACATCTGTAATCCTTCTATCAACTTAGCGAAATGGAAAAGTGATGCAAGCTTTAACCTTCACATACTATATTTCTTTTCAAGCTTTCCGTATAGGGAATACAGTGATTACAATATAACAATACATGCGTGGGATAGATGAACACTAATAGCTTCAACTTTTCCAACAAAGCTTAATCATAGAAACTGACTGCTCATTGTTCTCATTCAATTGCAGCCTATGGCTATTAATACAACATGAACCCAGTTTTCTTTATCCTCCTTTCCCTCTCTCTCCTATTCTCACCCCCCTCACTCTTAGCTATAGTGTTCTTGGACATGAGAAACGGACGCAGCGGACAAACCAAAAGTGTGAATCTTTATTTGGCAAATGAGGAATCTCTCACCAGTCTCCCCGACACAGGGCGGAATTTTCTCATCCGCCCGCCACAGGAATTGTATCAGGCGGCACATGGACCTTGCCAAGGTCCATTTACCTTGGACAAGATTTTTGGACTTGGGTGAACTCAGCCAGAAAATCTCATCCATAGACTCCCACATGAAGAGAAACTCGATGGCCAAACCTGGTTGAAATTAAGGCCCAGTCTTCAGTCCACTGGGTAAGAGTTTAACTGTATCTTCTTGAAGCTAAAGAGATTCTCAACATAGTCCTGGTGATTTAGATCATGGACTTGGATGCATTCATTTATTGCAATATCCCTTTAAGAGATATCAATATGAAGTGTATCAGGTGATTTATAGCTCTGATGCCTTTAATCTTTAGACTCATCTATATTCTCATGTGCCCAATTTTAATAAATGAACCCATAACTTGATTACCCAAGCCCTTATGAGTGAGTGTTTTGTACTATAAATAAGTCCAAGTTATTGTTACCAAAGTAAAACAACCTAATCTGTCAGGCATGGTGGCACGGTGGTTAGCACTGCTGCCTCACAGTACCAGGGACCCAGGTGCAACACACTGCTTGGTTCACCAGCTGTGTGGAATGTGTATGTTCTCCCCATGTCTGCATGGGTTTCCTCAGGGTACTCTAGTTTTCTTCCCACAGTCCAAAAGATGTACTGGTTTAGGTCCATTGGCCATGCTGTATTCTCCTTCAGTATAGCCAACCAGAAGCTGGAATGTGGCAAATAGGGGATTTTTCACAGTAACTTCATTGCCATGTTGATGTAAGCCTACTTTTGACAATACTAAAACAAAAAAAAATTATTATAGGAGACATGCAACTTCAACCTAAATCCTTTCATAATTCTGCTTTTTTCAGACATTTTTGGCAGTATTTTATACCCACATGACTGTAACTTGCAAACTTGAGACACAGTGGCATAGTGGTTAGTACTGCTGCCTCACAGCTCCAGGGACCTAAGTTCGATTACAGCACTGTCTATATGGAGTTTGTGCATTCTCCCTGTGTCTGCATGGGTTTCCTCCAGGTGCTCCAGTTTCCTCCCACAGTCCGAAGATGTGCAGGTTAGGTTGATTGGCCATGCTAAATTGTCCCTTAGTGTCCCAGGATGCGTAGGGTAGAAGGATTAGCGGATAAATATATGGGGTTACAGGGATAGGACCTGGGTGGGATTGTGGTTGGTGCATACTCCATGGGCCAAATGGCCTCCTTCCGCACTGTAGAGATTCTATCATTCCATGAATATTGGAGTTGAGTATTTATAGACTCTGATATCAACACTTTACTGTATGTTATCACAGATATAAGTTGTTTTTGAAAAAAGTTCATGATTTTCAATAACATCATCAGTTTCTTTATTCATTCACAGGATGAGGTTGTCACTGGCAAGATCAACATTTGTTGCCCAACTCTAATTGCCATTGAACTGATTTGCTGGGCTATTTCTGAGGGCATTTGAGAGTCAACCACGTTGCTAAAGGCCTAGAGTCAATGTAGGCTAAATCAGGTAAAGACAGCAGATTTTCTTCCCTAAAGGACATTAATGATGACTATGAGGTCATTCTTGTAAAAATCCATCTGGTTCAATAGATTTTGAATTCCAGATTTTTTTTTAATTGAATTCAAATTTCCCCATCTGCTGTGATGGGATTTGAACCCAGCGTACGACCCTGAGCTGCTGAATTACTAGTCCAGTGACAATACCATTACACCACTGCCTCCAATTGTGACATGATGCTTTTAAAACCAATTTTGTTGCCAATAGATTAAGATGAAGTAAACACAAAGCTAGTACTGCAGGGCCATGCTTATTTTGATGCTAGAATCATTTAAATAATGGTGGAGTCAGTTTTGAATGAATTACAGCAAAGGAATGAATTTGCATCTGGTAAGTCAGATTAAATGGTTTCAGGGTTAAATAGATTTACTTGCTTTGTGTAAAAAAAAAAACAACTTGGATTTGTTTCATTTCTTAAATCAATACATGTGTACATGAGGCTCTCAGGCGCGATGCTGGAAGGCACCACAGGATGAGTGATGTGTGTGGTCAAACCCTTCCTGTCCAGGGATGAGCAGCAAATAGTCCACATGGTTTGCAGCACTTTTTTTTCTTTTTGCAGCTGCACTTAAGTTTTTCTGTGACATATATTACATAGTATCGATAGCACAGAAACAGAATATTCAGTCCAACTGGTCTATGTTAGTGTTTATGCTCCAGATGTCTCTTCCTTTTTCACTTAACTCCATCATTATATCTTTTTTGCCTCCACTTTCTCTTCATGTACTCAACCAATGCATAACCAAAATCAAAAATGCTGGAAAATCTCTGCATCTGCTGCCAGACCTGCTGAAAAATTTCCAGCATTTTCTATTTTGGTTTCAGATTCCAGCATCTGCAGTAATTTGCTTATCTTCCCGGTGCATATTTCTATTACATTCCTCATGTCTGTGTTCGAGAAAGTTCAATAGTCCACGCACTCCCTTTTGTAAAGAAGTGCTTCGTCAATTACTTGCTGAGTGGTTATCCCCCTAGTTTCGAGATCTCTTGGAGGTGAAAGTGTCTTCCCTGCATCTACCCAATCCAATCTTTTCATAATCTCAAGGATCTAGGCTGGAATTTGCCTGCCTCGCCCGCTCCGCTACTGCTGCCAGCGAGGATGGATAATTCCCAGCCATATCTCCATTTATCGCAGTGGGTTTGGAAAATCCCAGCCATGAGCGAGTTCAGAGAATTCTAGCCCTCAGTAGATTACACATTATCTTTCTCTTGCATTGAAGTACAAATCAGTTCTCATATTACCTTCTAAAATAATGTGCTTTAACTTTTTCACTGGTGCAGAAGTTCCACACAGTGCTACCATTAGGGAACAGAACTATGATACTTGGCAGATTATGAAGGATTCAAGGAGATAGTTCTGATGACAGGAACTAAAATAAGCACTCAAAAGAACTCATGATTAATCAGGTGACCTGCTACAGGTGGGGGGGTAAGCAACTCACCAAAGCATCTTCAACAGCACTTTCCAAACCCAAGTCGTCAACCTTCTAGAAGAGAAAGAGTAGCAGAGGCATAGACAGCACCTTCTCTGAATTCCTCTCCCAGTTATGCATTATTCTGCCTTACACTCATATCACATTTCCTTAATTTGTTTTGCAAATAGAGGCACAAACTACAAACTTGGGGAGGCAAAGATCTGGTGGTATTATGACTAGACTATTAACCTAGAAAGTCAACTAATGTTCTGGGGACCTGAGTTTAAATCCAGACATGGCAGATGGTGACATTTGAATTCAATAAAAGAAATTGGGAATTAAAGATTTAAGGACCATGGAACCATTGTCAATTGACAGGGAAAAAAACCCATCTGGTTCAGTAATGTCTTTCATGGAATGAAGTCTGCTGTCCTTACCCAGTCTGGTTTACATGTGACTCCAGAGCCGCTGCAATGTGGTTGACTGTCAACTGCCTTCAGGCAGCTAAGGATGGGCAATAAATGCTGGCCAGCCAGTGACACAAATGTTCCATGATTGGATAAAGAAAACAACACTAGTTTGGTTTCAAATGAACCGGTTTTGAGCTTGACACTTTTGGAAGGTTTGATTGAAGAAGGTGGACTGGATAAGATGCTCTATTAGAGAGTCACTGCAGATCTGATGGGCTGTATGGCCTCCTTTTGCATTGAAGGCATTCAATGATTCTATTCTATTCTTTAAGCTTGGGCTGTTCTTCTTGAACAAGAGAGGATTCAAAATAAAAGCAAATTATTGCAGAAAACTGAGGGTGGCAGAATGGTTAGCACTGCTATCTCACAATGCCAGGGACCTGGGTTCAATTCCGGTTTCAAGTTGTTGTCTGTGTGGAGTTTGCTCCAAGTTCTCCAGTTGCTTCCCACACTTTTAAGATGTGTGGGTTTGGTTGATTAACCTTGCTAAATTGCCCCTTAATGTCAGGAGGGTAAATACATGAGGTTACAGGAATAGGGCCTGAGTGGGATTGGTGTCAGTACAGGCTTGATGTGCTGAATGGCCTACTTCTGTACTGTAGGGATTCTAGATCTAACGAGAGAGAACAGAGCCAACGTTTCAAATCTGAATAACTCTTGGTCAGATAGGAGGTTTAGTAGAAGGATTATGAGGGATCTAGAGAAGACCCAGAAGGAAGGGTTCAATGACAGAAGAATCATGAATCGAAGGACGCCAATATAAGGGCCGAGCAGAAAAAGTATTAGCAACATGAGGAAAAGATTTTTCACAGAGCGAGTGGTTAAGATCCAAAGTTCACTGCCTGAGGGTATGGTTGAGGTATATTCAATCAAGGCTTCAAAAAGCAAATCATAGGGATGTGGGCCAAACACAAGCAATTGGGACTAGTTTAGTGGTTAAAAAAGGGGCAGCATGGACAACTTGGGCTGAAGGGCCTGGTTCCATGCTGTAAACCTCTAAACCTCGAAATGATTATTTGAAATTTGAAGAGAAATTACAAGACATTGAGGAAGAGGCAGAGAATTGGGACTTGCTAAGTTCTTCTTGAAGAGAGTTGGCAAGGACAAAATGGGCTGAATGGCTTCCTTCTTTAATCATTCTATAAACCTTGCTGTGTCAAAACCCTAGAGTGCCTTATTTAATAGTCCTTGAAAATATCTTCAGATCACGGACTGAAGATATCTCTTCAGTAAATTCAGATATTTCTTCAGTAAATGAAAAAATTAATTCAACACCACTTCCCAGCATTATTTCGGGAAGGACAGTAGGTGTTGGCCTTACCAGAGAGATCTAGATCTAAAGAATAATTTTAAAAAGAGAAAGAGAAGGGTTATTATTTTAAAATTGGAACCGACATTGAAAGACAGGTTAATAGGCTGTGACTAACCACTGTGCAGAGCTGAGATAGTGAGGCGGGGGCGAGGGGGAGAAAGAGTACTTTTACTTGGAGCAGCTTTCTGGAGGAAACAGAATCAGCGACTTTCACAGCTGTGCCTCATTTAAATGCCACTGGTCCACCTGGAATAGTTGGGAAGAGGGCATAAAGTTGTTGCTAAAGTTCAGATGGGTATCAGCTAGCTGCCAGCTAGGTAAACAACAGGGGTTCAGAGAGATAGTGGTGGATAGCAGACTATGTCTCCCCCCATTTCTTATGGACAGAGCCCAGCACCTCCTTTCCATGGAGGGAAGTTTCTTCTTCACTCGGTTTTAGAGTCTCTTCATGCTTTCTCAACAGTAACTTGACTTGCTTTCTTGTGGCTGGAACCTTGGGGCAGTTTCCTTGCTCAAGGCAATAAGGGTTTGCATTGGCAACTTACATCAGTTTAAGCACATTTCAGGCAGTCATCTCAGGTGAAAACTGTTGCTGAGGGGCGACATCCGAACAGGTATAACTAATGTCTTTAAAGTTTATTTATTAGTGCAACAATTATTAACACTGCAATGAAGTTACTGTGAAAATCCTCTGGTCACCACACTTCGGCGCCTGTTCGTCTTACACTAAGGGAGAATGTAGCACAGCCAATGCTCCTAACCAGCATGTCTTTCGGACTGTGGGAGGAAATTGGAGAACTCACGCAGACATGGGGACGATGTGCAGACTCCACACAGACAGTGACCCAAGCTGAGAATCGAACCTGGGTCTCTGGCACTGTGGGGCAGCAGAGCTAACCACTGTGTCACATTGCACAGACAGAATGGCTGTTACTATAAATTGCTTCGCTAAGAATGAACTGAGAGACAGCAGCACTAACCATTGTGCCACCTTGCTGCCCCCTAGTCGATTTTAATCACCTACCCGTCCCGCCAGAGTTACAACTGATGCAGGTATATACTCTATCTTTCAGATTATTTAATAGACCTCACTCTCTTCTCTGAATAGAACTTAATAAATCTTACAATTTTGTTAATTTTACTAAGTGGGCTAAGACGTTAAATCAGGAAGAACAGTCCCAAAAGAAACATCGCTTGCTCAAGGATCTGAATCTTAAAATATTTGGATTTTTCAAATGAAAGTACTTAACTCTATCTCCACCCCCCCCCCCCCCCCCCCCCCTTTGAATGCCTGTGGCTGGGATTGGGATGCATAGCGACAATCTTTGGAACAAACATCTGGCAAACATTTTTGACAGGAGATGGGGGAGATATCCAAGGGACAATCAAAGACAGAGCAAACTTTAAGCCAACGTTTGCCTATCTCATACGCATGATTTGATCCTCTCCTGAAAGATACAGCTCAGCTGTTACTTTTCAGCCCTTAGTAGCTCAGACTCACCCCACCCCACCCCCTGCTCCTACTGCCCCCTTCCCCCCTCAGGCCTTCACTAACAAATCTGCGGCTGCGTTATCATTCAAATTCTCAGACTCTGCCACTTTGTGCACTTAATACTTACACAGCCACAATTCTGAAGAGACTGGTGTTGCTAAGTATGTGTGGAGATCAGTCGCGATAAGGCTCCCAAATGTTATTATTTTTGCCCTTTTTTCTGATGAAGTCAAACGGAAAAGGTGGATTTTATTAGAATAACGAACAATTACATTATTTTATGGTACAATATAAATCACAATGGCTCCTACCCTCGCAGAATATTAATGACATCTTGCAACCATTATAGACATATTATGCAGGGAAAGTTACACAACTCTCTGGAACCTACAAGATTAACTTTCTCCATTAACACATGTAACTGAATTAGACGATGCACTGTGGTTTATCAAGTTTCACTGTTCTGTGAGTAAGGTCTCAGACATACAGCATGTTTGGCAACGAGTGACCTTTTGCACCACGCTGATGCTATGTTTAATGCTTCTAGTGCTGTTCTGGCACTAGTCGTGAGACCCACCGTTAAGAACGGAACTGGCAACACTGGATCTGGGCACTGACTGTGGTGTATCAGCAGCAAGTGTGCGTCCTGCTTTCAAAACATTATTTTTTTAATAAAAACACAGCTGGCCCAATGTGTCGCTCTACAAGAAATTGTTGAGAGGAGATAAAATAGCGATGCACTCTCTTCAACTTTTTATCAACCATGGTTAGCACTGCTGCCTCGTGGCAACAAAGACCCGGGTTCAATTCCTGGCTTGGGTCATGTTCTCCCTATGTCTGCGTGGGTTTCCGCCGGATGCTCTGATTTGCTCCCACAGTCTGAAAGACTGGCTAGTTAGGTGCATTGGCCATGCTAAATTCTCCCTCAGTGTCCCTGAACAGGCACTGAGTGTGGCGAGTAGGGGATTTTCATAGTGTTAATGTGAGCCTATTTATGATACTAATAAATAAATTTTAAAGCTTTCTGAAAGTCAAAGGTGGGGTAACAGGAGCTTTAGACGCATACTTGACCACAAATGAGTGGAACTCAGCTGTTCTCTCTGATCAATGATATGGGGATGTTGTATTACTACAGTATGGCTCATTTTGGTTAAAAAGTTGCTTGTTTATGTGAGTCTCACTCTTTGAACACACCCAGCTCCTTATAGTCAATAGGCCTCCATCTGTCTCACACTTGTAGTCATGAGATTTCACAGCTGGTAGCACACAGAGGTTGGAGTCTATGAGGCAAGACAACTTTAGTAACAGCAGAAGAGACAAAACAGTGGAAGATGAAAGGCAGAAGAATTATATTAAACTATGTGAGAGCATTTAAGCCTTATTATCAAATTTATTTCTATTAATTTTTTTTGGCATCTGAATTACATTAAACCCTTTGCAGCTCACTACAGCTGCCCAGTCAGGCCAGGATAAACAGTAAAAAAAATGCTGTTCTTCAGTATTGCTTTAGTTTGAAGAGGTGAATAAAAGAATGATGTTTAGTTTTGTGTGTCTCTCATTTATTACGATTAATTTGTAGGCATGAACTTCTGCAGTTGTGGTAACTAAAGTGATATTCCAAAGCTGTAGAGGAAATTCCAAATGTTAATGGCAATCTTCCAAATATGGGCATCTCAATTTGTAATTGAATCGAGTGAGTGTTTTGTATATCATACATTTTAAAGAGAAGTTATCATCAGGTAAATACTTGAAGAATTTTACATTCAGTCTTTGATCTTTTTTCATTCCTTACAGAATAAATCTACAGCTGTAATGTTAATAGATTCTGGAAACTTTACTTCCCAGTGAGCCTGCAGACTGGTAATTGGAGAACTCGCAAATTCTGTAATAAGATCTCTCGACTTAATGAGATTGGAAACATAATTTTTTTTTGTTCGAGTAGTGCCGCAATAAATCTTTCTGCCCTCAATTATTGGAACCAGTTAGTTAAATTGCAAACAAAACATTCATAAATAGAACCAAAATGTCAAGAATACTGTCAACAATATCTTTGGTTTTTGTTTTAACCCTCCTAGCATTCTTAGATTTATCATTCTCTGACTGCAGTTTTTTTAAAAATTCATTCATGTGACTTAGGCATCTCTGGCCAAGACAACATTTATTGCACATCCCTAATAATCTGGTCACGACTCCCTGAAAACAAATTAAAGATGATTTCTCAGGACTTGGATATTTTTTAAGTTTATTTATTAGTGTCACAAGTAGGCTTACATTAAGACTGCAATGAAGCCACTGTGAAAATTCCCTAGTCACCATACTCTGGGAAAATTTAGCATGGCCAATGCACCTAACAAGCACGTCTTTGGGAGGAAATTGGAGCACCCAGAGGAAAACCATGCAAACATGGGGGGAATGTCCAGATTCCCCACAGACAGTGACCCAAGCCTGGAATCAAACCCATGTCCCTGTTACTGTAGAGGCCATGATGTGGAGATGCCGGTGTTGAGCTTGAATAAGCACAGTAAAAAGCCTCACAACACCAGGTTAAAGTCCAACAGGTTTATTTGGTAGCACAAGCCACAAGCTCTACAGATGAATTGTGCTACCAAATAAACCTGTTGGACTTTAACCTGGTGTTGTGAGACTTCTAACTGTGAGGCAGCAGGGTTTACCACAGTGCTGCCATGAGTGTCACTGGCAAAGCTGGGATTTAATGCATACCTCTGATTTCCCCTGAGAAGGTGGTGATAAACGTATTAGAACATCTCTGTAATGCAACAGAAATATCCATTATTTGGTAAATTTTACAAAATTCTACAATGCCAAAAAGCCAATGTTGCTTGTCCTTATACATGTTAGCCCTGATAAAACATGTTTCTGTAAACTGAAGAATTTCACACACTCGTTGAAGTGTATTTGTGCACACTGGAATTGAGGTATATACCCACTTCCAATCCAAATAAATAACAATTCAAGTATCTAACAATAGAAAATATTGGATAAGCTCAGCAGGTTTGGTAGCATCTGTGAAGAGAGAAATGGAGCTAACATTTTGAGTCCAAATGATCCTTCTACAAAACTGAAGGGGGATAAAAATGTAATGAACTATACAGTTCCAGTGGCGTATTGGTTAGCACTGCTACAACAATGGATGAATGATCACTGCTTGACAATCACCAGGCAGAAGTGTTCTCTTTCAGTCAGGGAGCAATCATGGGCATTCAGCTTCTGATCTTTGGGTAAACGTTCTCTAAGGCGGTCTTCACGACACAAGACAACGCAAAATCGCTGAGCAGAAACTGATAGCCAAGTTCCACACACATGATGATAGCCTCAATCAGGATCTTGGGTTCATGTCACATTATCTGTGACCCCCACGACTTCCCTGGGCTTGCAAAATTTCACTAATTGTTCTGGCTGGAAACAATACACATCTCTTTAAGCTGTGCTTAACCCTCTCTCCACTTGCATTGTCTGTACCTTAAACACTTGCTTACCTGTGAAGACTCACGTCCCAACCTTTATCTTGTAAATTGAGTTTGTGTCTATATGTGCCCTGCTCATGAATACAACTCCTACTCACCTGATGAAGGAGCAGTGCTCCAAAAGCTAGTGACTTGAGCTATCAAATAAACCTATTGGACTTTAACCTAGTGTTGTGAGACTTCTTACTCTGCCTACCCCAGTCCAATACCAGCATCTCCACATCATAGCCTCACAGCACCAGGGATCCGGGTTCGATTCTTGGCTTGGATCATTTTCCATGTGGAGATTGCACATTCTCCTCATGTCTGCATGGGTTTCCCCCAGGTGCTCTGGTTTCCTCTCACAGTCTAAAGATATGTGGGTTAGATTGACTGGCCATGCTAAATTGACACTTAATGTTGGGGGATTAGCAAGGTAAATGTGGGGTTATGGGACTGCCTGGGATTGTAATTGGTGCAGACCCGATGGGCTGAATGGCCTCCTTCTATATGGTAGGGATTCTACAATTCTAAGAGGGGATGGGACAAAGTGGAAATTCAGAGATGGATGGAAGCCAAGGCAATTGACAAAGACATGATGGACATAAGACAAAGGGGTTGTTAATGGTGCCATCAAGGACTGAAGAGTGTTAATAGTGGCATAATGGTAAGATAACAGAATGTGTTAACAGCATAACAAAGATCAGTGCTCACTGGAAGAAAACTGAACAAGAAACAGGGATCACTGTGGGGAAGGGGTGGGCTTGTGTTAGGGTAACTCAGGGAACTGAAAAGCAAAAAAGCTGGGGCTGCGGCACCAATATGAACAGGAAATTCAGAGTTCAAGTTGCTGTCTTAATAATTTCTTGGTTTTATAAGACGTTCTGTATCGTCACTGTGAGAGTTTTGTTGTTCTGAGTGATCACATTAAACAATCTCCATTATAGAATAGAATCAAAGAATTATAGAATCCTTACAGAGCAAAAAGAGGCCATTCAGCCTGCACTCACAACAATCCCACCCGAGGCCTATCCATGTAATCTCATGCATTTACCCTTATTAATGTCCCTCACACTAAGGCACTAAGGTGCAGTTTAGCATGGCCAATCCACTGAACCTGCATATCTTTGGACTGCGAGAGGAAACCAGAGTACCAGAAGGAAACAAACACTCAGAGGAGGAAATTTGCAAACATTACACAGGCAGTGACCCAAGTCCAGATATTCTTCAGCTCTGGTGGTTAAATTAGATGAAAGAAGTTCTGCATCATCACTGTGGGAGTTTTGTTGTTCTGAGTGATCGCATTAAACAATCTCCTAATCACAGCAAAGGTGATCAATTGGTGAGATTAGGACTGTTTTCCTTGAAGAAAAGAAGGCTGAGAGGTGATTTTATAGAGATATTTGATTTGATTTATTATTGTCACATGTATTAGCGTACAGTGAAAAGTACTATTTCTTACACGCTATACAGACAAAGCATTCTGTTCATAGAGAAGGTAAATGAGAGACTGCAAAATGTAGTGTTACTGTTATAGCTAGGGCGTAGAGAAAGATAAATTTATCAACCAAAGTATTCAAGATGATGAGAGGTATGGACAGGGTAAATGATGAGAAATTGTTTCCTTTCATGAGAGACCAAGAACTAGGGGGTACAGATTCAAAATAATTGCCAATCGGAGTAAATGAGATGTGAGGAAAGATTTCTTTTCATCCAGAGAGTGATGGAGACTGGAACAAATTTCCTGAGAGAGTGGTGAAAATTTTGAGGTATTCAAAAGGGAGTTGGATTTCTGTTTGAAAAGATAGAGTGCATGGTTATGGTGATAAGGCAGGGGAATGGGACTAGATAGAGATTTGGTGAGCTAAGTAGCCTCCTTCTGTGATCTGGTATTTATTGTGTGTTTTCAATGATTTTTCCTTTTGTTTGCAGCTGCCAGGGTACAAAAATCTCAAAGTTGTGAAGGGTAGGAGATATGATTGGGATGTGGATGTTGTTTCTTGACACCAACTTTTATCCATGTTTGGATCAAGGCTGTGATGAGGTCAGGAGCAGAGTGGTCATTGTGGAACCCAAACTGAGTGTCACTGAGCAGGTTATTACAGAGTGGATGCCAATTGTTAGCACTGTTGACACGTGACCAACAGGGAACTGATGAGGCAGTAATTGGCCAGGTTGGGTTTCTCTTGCTTTTTGTGGACTGGACTTACCTAGGCAATTTATATAGGGTGGGATCCCACAAAATGGTACCTCTCCAGCATTCTCTTCCCCTATGGCCTCCCAAACCTCAGCCCAGTTGATCTACTTTTCCAATAATATGCTTTTTGTCTCCCTATAAAGGAATTGGTTTAATATTGTCAGCCTATGACCTTGGCTAGAATTCTCCAACTTGCGCAGCTCGCTGCCGCTGCCAGTGAGAACGGAGAATTTGGCACTCAGTTCACAGCAGCGGGACTGGAGAATCCCAGGTGCCGGTGAAGTCAGAGAATCCAGGCCCACATTAATTCCCAGTTTTAGGGACAATATTGGGGCAGACCTCTTTTCTCATTAGTGATAGGATCTGCTCTTTACAGATGATGATACAGTGATGGCAGTATGACTAGGGTCCATTATTAGGTACGACCTTCACCTCTACATGCTGTTTTCTAACACCTTGCATTTAACAAACATTGTGCTGCTGTTTGTAACTTCCAATCACTGTCCAATTTTCAGTGACCCATGTGCATTGTGGGGCTTTCCCAAATTGAGAATAGGTGATACCCTATTTGATCAGGACACACTGTGGGTGGCATAGTGGCACGTGAGCAGCACACTGGCACAATGGTTAGCATTGCTGACTCAAAGTAGCAAGGACCCAAATTCAATTTGGTTCACTGTCTGTGTGGAGTTTGCACGTTCTCCCCGTATCTATGTGGGCTTTCTCCAGGTGCTCCAGTTTCTTCTCACAGTCCAAAAATATTAGGTGGATTGGACATGCTAAATTGACCCTTAGTGCCAGGGGAAGTAGCTAGGGTAAATGCATGGGGTTATGGAAATTTTGGGATTGTAGTTGGTGCAGACTTGATGGGCTAAATGGCCGCTTTCTGCACTGCAGGATTCTATAATTGATGGACTTCTTAAAGATTTCTCGTGGACTCTTTATTGAAAACTCATGATATATAGGCCAGAACACGTAAGGATGCCAGATTTCCTTCCTGAAGGGGCATTTGGAAATCAATGACGTGGTAGCACAATGGTTAGTATTGCTGCTTCACAGCTCCAGGGACCTGGGCTTGATTCCTGGCTCGGGTCACTGTCTGTGTGGAGTTTGCACATTCTCCTCATGTCTGTATGAGTTTCCTCTGGGTACTCTGGTTTCCTCCCACAGTCCAAAGATGTGTGGGTTAAGTTGATGGCCATGCAAAAATTGTCCCTTAGTGTCCTGAGGTGCATTGGTTAGAGGGATTACTGGGTAAATATGTGGGGATATGGGGGTAAGGCTTGGGTGGGATTGTGGTCAGAGCAGACTCAATGGGCCAAATGGTCTCTTTCTGCACTGTAGGGTTTCGATGATTTCACACCAATCTTCCTGGTCACTTTTCGTCATGGAAACTTTTCATTTCCAGAGTTTTTTGGGGGACAGGGGCTGCAGGAATTTCTGTACAATTTGCTGCACACTTTGTGGGAGCAGAGGTAGTCCACAATTGATTGGCAGCAGGATCTGCTGGTCCCACTGTTGTAAATGGAGTTTCCCATTGAATGCAGCCCTCTCCACTAGGAAACCATGGCAGGGAGTGCCATTGAGGGGACCGTAAGATCCCACTGGCATGAACAACCAGCAGTGCCTGGCTTTGAGACCAAATTCGAGTTCTCAAACTGTTGGTAGGAATTTTGAATTCATACTTTCCTGGATATTTCACCACTATATGGCTTCTTAGTCCACTAATATAACCACTATCATGCCATATTCAACCAGGCACGCTTAAGAAGGTTAAAGGCTGACAGCATCTTTAGCAATTGACCTATGAAAGAATGAAATGATCATAACAAATTTCAGGACAGATGTTTTCAGAATTCACAAATGAGAATGTAAGCCTTAGGAAAACAATGACCTTTATCAAGTAATAAGCAAGTTCAGCTGGCTCAGAAAACTGAGTTTGGGAAATAATTATAAAACTGTGTACCTTTATTCTTCCTGAACAGCATGTTAAATGAGTATATTCAGCGCCACAAATATATCTTATGCCAAAAGCACCCAGAAGGTCTACATACATCAATGGAAGCCTGAAATTCGCATCGTTTAATAGGATGAAGAGTCAAATTGAATGGTCATAAACTGAAGGGTCAATATTATCATGATACACATTGGTGGACCAGATAAATCAAATGTGAATCACGTTAAGTTCCTGCTTTACATTAGATTCAAGGTATGCACAAGTAACTTCAGTATCCTTTATCCTGGCATTTGATTCTTCTTCTTTCATGAGATGTGGGTATCCCTGACAAGACCAGTATTTGGTGCCCAACTCCAGTTCCTCTTGAGAAGGTGGTGGTGAGCTGCCCTCTTGAAACACTGCAGTACTTGCGTTATGGATACATCCGCAGCACTGTTAGAGAGGGAGCTCTAGGATTTTGACTGAGCGACTGAAAAGAAACTGTTCCAATTCAGAATGGTGCATGGCTTAGTCAGGAACTTGCAGTGGCGATATTTCCACTCGTCTTTTTTAAAAATTTATTTATATGGGATGTGGATGTCATTGGTAAGGTCAATATTTGTTGCCCATCATTAATTATCCTTGAACCGAATGTCTTCCTAAATACCCATGTTCCCAGAGCATAAACCTAGCCCTCTTGATAAATGGTCTGGTATCCTTGTACTTCTAGGTGGTATAGGTCATGGATTTAAAAGATCCCGTGAAGTCTATTTATTTATTAGTGTCACAAATAGGCTTACATTAACACTGCAATAAAGTTGCTGTGAAAATCCCCTAGTCTCCACACTCCAGCACCTGTTCAGATATACTGAGGGAGAATTTAGCATGGCCAATGCACCTAACCAGCACGTATTTCGGACCGTGGGAAGAAACTAGAGCACCTGATAAAACTGACACAGACATGGGGGAGAATGTGTGGAGTTTGCACAGACAGTAACCTGAGCCAAGAATCGAACAAGGATCCCTGGCTCTGAAGCAGCAGTGCTAACCACTGTGTGACCATGCCGCCTCAAAGAAACCTTTGTGAGTTACTGCAGCAAATCTTGTAGATGGTATATACTGCTGCCACTGTGCGTCAGTGATGGAGGAAAGGAATGTTGAAGTTAATGGATGGGTTGCCAATCAAGCGGGCTGCTTTGTAATGGATGGTGTCAAGCCTCTTGAGTGTTTTGCAGCTGCACTCATCCAGACAAGTGGAGAGTATTCCATCACACTCCTGACTTGTGCCGTGTAGGACATACCTGGGCAATTTTCCACATTGTCAGGTAGATGCCAGTATTTTTTTAGCTGTATTGGAACAGCTTGATCGAGTGCCTTTTGCTAATTGCTACAGATTTCTGTTTATATCACTTCGGTTAAATCTATAACATAATGACTTCCCTGCTGCTGTAACCAGAATAGTGTAGGACGGAAAGAGAAATGAAAGCTTGCATTTATATAATGTTTTTTATATGTCTCAAAATGAGCCTTACAGTCAATGAAGTAATGTGGAGTGAAGTGGCTGATGTAATGTAGAAAATGTGGCAGCCAATACATGATTTCACACAAACAGTAATGTGAAAATGATCGGATAATCTGCTTTTGCAGTTTGAATTGAGGAATAAATCTTGGCAAGGGTACGAGAGACAACTCCCCTACTCTTCTTCCAAATAACGTGTTGGGATCTTTTACTCAAACAGGTAGATGGGACATCACCCAAAAAAAAAGGCACCTTCCACAATGCAATGTTTACCTAGTCCTTCATTGGCATGCAAAAACTTTAATTTTTATGTTCAGGAGCTGGACTTGAACCCAGAGCCTTACAGTTCCATGACAAGAGCACATCCAACTGAGCAGAGGATGGTGAGCAGCAAAATACTGGTTCTATTGTCTCCCCTGACGGATGCTGTCAGACCTGCTGAGATTTTCCAGCATTTTGTTTTTGTGACACTAATGCTGGAATTTTACTGGCTCGCAGAATGGAAATCTCTGTTGGCCTCAGTGGGATATTACAAGCCTCGTCCGAGCTAGGTCCAAGTGACTAATCTAAATCTCCAGTCTGGGAAAGAGAAAGCTGCTTGGTATCTTCAGGATTAAGATAGGGTAGACGTAGATGGCTGCAATTCTCCCATTGCAAGTTTTCTGTCGGGTCACGGTGGGACATGCACAGCTGTGGCCTTAAAAAGGAATTTGCACATGCATCGGGAACGGGTGCACATTTCCCAGAGCCAGCGAACAGTCACTGGTCAGACCACACTGGCTGGAAGGCAGGTTAGTCATTTAAATCTGCTTTTAATCTGTTTTAAATATGTATATAAATTAATTATCAGGACCTTTCAGGTCCCAATTGAATCTCCCACCCAGCCAGTTGTATTTCATTCCGATGGAGTTCAGACTAGCTGCCCATGTTCAGGCAACTAGCAAGAGACCTTACCAGAATGAAGGGGGGCAATCCAGGGAATCCAGCAGTGAGGGGAGTGATGTCCTGTGGGCATAGGCACTCTGGCATGCCAACCTGTGCCCCTTGGCACAGCCCAAAGGGCAAATGCCAATGGCCAGGGGCATTTTGGCATTGCCCATTGGGCATCAGGCAGTGTGAAGGAGGCATGCCCTATTGTGGGAAGGGCCTAAGGGTGATTGGCAGGGGTCCATATGGGGGGCTCCTGCTGCTATTCTGCAGACAGGAACAGTCTGGGATGGAGGGAAGGCAGCAATTGAGGCGGGCTGGGGTTTGTTGGGGGAGGGCTTGCCTCTGGGGGGGGTCTGACCCCGGAAGGGTTAGTGGTGGGGGGGGTCTGACCCCGGAAGGGTTAGTGGTTGGGGGGGTCTGACCCCGGAAGGGTTAGTGGTTGGGGGGGGGGGGTCTGACCCGGAAGGGTAGTGGTTGGGGGGGGGTCTGACCCCGGAAGGTTAGTGGTTGGGGGGGTTTGACCCCGGAAGGGTTAGTGGTTGGGGGGGTCTGCAGTGGTACACAGGGGTGCCACAATAGTGAGTCATCTCTTTTAAAAATTACAGATTAAGGATGGTGGCACTTTTATGCATCCCACCGGGATCAGGAATGGGCAACGCTGACTCCTTTTTGGCCAAGTTGTGGAACATGAGAACACCATCATCAGCTACACAGCACATACTCTTGCAACTCGGCCAACGTTGTCTACCTGATACGCTGCAGGAAAGGATGTCCTGAGACATGGTACAGTGGGGAGACCATGCAGATGTTACGAAAATGGATGAATAAACACCGCTCGACAATCATCAGGCGAGACTATTGCCTCCCTGTTGGCAAACACTTCAGCATTACGGGCATTCAGCCTCTGATCTTCAGGTTTTCCAAGGCGGCCTTCACGACATACAACAGTGCAGGGTCGCTGAAACAGAAACTGATAGCCAAGTTCCGCTCACATGAGGATGGCCTCAACTGGGATCTTGGGTTCATATCACACTATCAGAAACTCCCATAACTTGTCTGTCTCACTTACTGTCCTGTCTGGAGATCATACACATCTCTTTCACCTATGCTTAATGCTATCTTCACTCACATTGTCTGTACCTTTAAGACTTGATTAAGTGTAAAGACTCACATTCTAATTAGTATTCTGTAAACTGTGTGTATCTTTATATTCCCTGTTTATGATCAGAATTCCCCACTTCCCAAAGGAGCAGCACTCTGAAAGCTAGTGGCGTTTACTACCAAATGAACCTATTGGACTTTAACCTAGTGTTTGTGAGACTTTATTATGTTTTGGCCTGACAGGCTTCGCTAAGCTGAGAAAGGCAAGGCCTAAGAGCATGGTGGTCTGTAACTCGCCCTCAGATCTGTTACTTTGAGGCACTCCAAAGGTCTGAAGTTTAAAGATAAAGCACTAGGTTAACACTGACAAATTGTTTACACACTAGAAAGATTGAGATCTTGCTGAAATGACATTTTAAAAAAAACACTTCTTTACACTATCACAGCATGTGACACATTGCACTCACTGCTGGGTAGTCACTCACTCCTCAGTTACAAATTGAGTGGCAATCTCAAAACAATTTATAATTTCAATGCAAGAAGAAGTCTTTGTTTTATAAAAGCTTTTTGACAGCTCTTTAACTCAAAACTGGTTCTGAGGGTGTAACAAATGGAATATTCATCAGTGGTAATGAAATGCTCTTTTTATCGTTAGAGATCTCTATGAGTGGTACACTTATTATGGGCCATGAACTGAGCACGGTCAAATTTTAGAGGAATTAGTCCTGGGGACAGTGAATCAACATCCCAGAAGCATTTTAAACAATGGTCTGAGTATGGTGGGGAAGGGGTGTGAGGACATTCTCAGCATTTAGTATATTTTAGCCAAATACAACAAATAATCACTTCAATGTTATTCTGACAGGCAGGCGCTGGAATGTCCATAACGGGGTGGCATAGTGGTTAGCATTGCAGCCTCACAGCACCAGGGACCCAGGTTCGATTCTTGGCTTGGCTTTCTGTGTGGAGTTTGCACGTTCTCCCCGTGTCTGCATATTTTCTTCCGGGTGCTCCGGTTTTTTCCCACAGTCCAAAGATGTGCTGGTTAAGTGGATTGGCCAGGCCAAAAATTGCTCTTTAGTATAAGGAGGACTAGCTAGGGTAAATGCCTGGAGTTATGGGGATAGGGCATTGGAGGGATTGTAGTCGGTACACCCTTGATGGGCTGAATGGCCTCCTTCTGTACTGTAGAGGTTCTATGATCTCCATTCATGTCCTCAAATTGTTGCTAACTGAACACTTTGAATTGCAGAATATGCTCTTATTCTCTGAAGTTCCATTGATTTAATACACAATCCTGTTTCCTGTGCTGCAAACTTTGGATACAAGAGGTGGGACTTTCAATCCTCACTCATCCCGAAACCAAAAAAATTCACCCGCCTGAGGTCTTTCCATGGTCTGCTCCTTGCCTGGTCTGATTCCCGTGGAGGGGGCAGGACAGCAAAATTTACCTCCAGGGTTTCCACCCGATAACATCAATTTTAAAGTTGATTTATTAGTGTCACAGGTAGGCTTGTATTAACACTGCAATGAAGTTACTGTGAAAACCCCCCAGTGGTGACACTCCAGTGTCTGTTCGGGTGCACAGAGGGAGAATTTAGTCTGGCTAATCAATCTAACCAGCACAGCTCTCGGACTGTGGGAGGAAACCCACGCAGACACGGGGAGAACATATGGACCCTGCACAGACAGTGAACCAAGCTGGGAATCGAACCTGGGTCCCTGGTGCTGTGAAGCAGCCGTGCTAAACACTGTCACTGTGCCACCCATCTGCTTCCAATGAAGAATGTCCAATCAGCAGCATTCATCTGTTCCTGATGAAAGATCACTGCTCAGAAACATTAACCTGGCTCTGATGAAGAGCTTTCACCTGGTGACATTAATCTGTTTCAGATCAAGGGGTCTCCACTCAGCAATGTTAACCTATTGCCAGTGAGGAGTTTCCACATGGTATTATTAACCTGTTTCTGACAGATTACTGTTAATAGTTACCTCTTGGTGATAAAGGGTGTCGATGCGACAATATTAACCTGCTTCTGATTGAAGGGTTGCCATTTGTCTTATAAAGTTTTTTTTATTTCGTTCTTAAATTTGCAATGCTCAAAGTGGACCGGGCAGACCCAAATCCATTCCTTGTTTGCCCCAAAATCCAAATTTAAAGTAAATCATAGAATCCCTGCAGTGCAGTAGGAGGCCATCCAGCCCATCAAGTCTGCACTGACCACAATCATAGAATCATTAAATCCCCACAGTGCAGAAGGAGACCTTTTGGCCATGAGTCTGCACTGACCACAATCTCACCCTGGCCCTATCCCCATAACCTCACATATTTATTCTGCTAGTCCCCCAACAATAGTTTAGCATGCGCAATCAACCTGACCTGTACACCTTTGGACTGTGGGAGGAAACCGGAGCACCTGGAGGAAACCCACGCAAACACAGGGAGAACGTGCAAACTCCACACAGACAGTGACCTGAGATTGAAATTGAACCCAGGACCTGGCGCTGTGAGGCACAGTAAGAAGTCTCACAACACCAGGTTAAGTGCTAACTACTGTACCACTGTGTTGCCCCCTGCCCAGGCTCTATCCCCATCACACCGCTTATTTACCCTGCTGTTCTCCCTGACACTAAGAGGCAATTTAGCACGGCCAGTCAACTAACCCGACTGTGGGAGGAAACCGAGGCACCCGGAGACAGAGAGAGAATGTGGAAACTCCACATCTGCAAGTACCTGAGGCTGGAATTGAACCTGGGTCTCTGGCGATGTGAGGCAGCAGTGCAAACCCAATTCATGGTCCCCTCAAGAGGGACATACCAAATCCAAGCTGATGGGATAAGGCAGTGCACTCCATCTTGAGCTTGATCGGAGGGTTAATCTGAGCCAAAAGGCCGAGAAGCAATCGCCATTTTTTAGACTGCTGCTGATGAATAGGTTTTAACGCAATGATGCGAACTGCATTTGACTATTGCCACAGTGCCATCCAGCCCTTTTCTGTTTTGTGTTGTGGAATTAAAGCTCTGAGCTCCCTCTCTTGTGTTGCTGAAGTGAAACTATTTGACCAAATCCCATTCCATAGCAAGAAACAAGTGTGCCATTAACGTCACTCACGACAACAGTTTGCAAACAGATCTCACAAACAGCTGAGCACCAATGTGCACAGTTCTACCAGAAGGGCATCAGGTAGAATGTACACATTAATTAGTTCCCAATTACATGTGAATTGGAGGGAAAGTGAGCAAAATCAGCATGAGGTACCAATTCAGCCAGTACCACTAACATCCCCCTCATTCCATTTGAACAGCATTCTCTCCACCTACCCCCCCCTCAACTCCCCTTGTTTACAAATTAATTTACAAGTACTTGATAGGTGACCTTATTTGCTTAGTAACTGTAGATTCATTTATCTTTAAATTAGTAGGTAATGAAGTGGAAAACCACAGTTGTTTAGGACCAACAACCCTCCTGCTAGTTAACATAATAATAAGATTGTTTTGTTGCGTGGTGACAATTAGCACTTATCTGCTGTGAGGGAGATCAATAAAATGCTGGAGGGTGTCACGTCACTAGACTCCAGCTAAGAGGCGAGGCTTGTCAGGCTTGTTACCGCAAAGCAGACCTGGGGCTCCAACATCTGGTGGCTCAGTCAGACCTCTGTAGGTGTGGGGGGAATGACATCACCATCTCCCGAGTGAAGTGCTTCAGCGTAATGACAGAAATAAATTTGACACAGTTCAGAGCAAGCAATCTTTCTGTGTTATCTTAACCTCTTGAAGTCAGTCAGTCTTGACCCCCACTCACCTTTCCTTTTCCCTTGCCTGTTTTCTCTCCATTCTATCTTCGGGATGAGTGGGGGCGGGGGTGGGGAGAGAGAGAAAAAAAATCACTAATATTTACCCACTTTTACAATGTGGAGTTTAAAGGGCGAAGTTAGACCGGCAAGGGTAAAAGAAAATCCCTCCGTCTCCACTGATAATAGGCTTCTGATTTACTATTGCCCTCTTAACAACAATACAGGCCTTTGCAAATCATTTACCTTATCCTGTAATTTGATAAACTTCCACATACTTAGGCAGGTAGGTCTCCTGACAGCCTTTTCCATTTTAAGTTGACAGAACAAACCTAACAAATGGATTTTTACCCTTTCTGTAATGAGCAGGGATGATAGATATACAACAAGCGCTTTTGAGTTGGCCAGCCTTGTGGCTTGATTGATGAAATTATATTCAAAACTGCTAGTTGAAACAATCTGGTGACTTCAAAGGCATTTTGGCCATTCCTGTACTGAGGAATGCCTCCACAAAACACATCAGGGTGTGTTATTTGTACCTAGTTCTCCCCCCACCCCGTCAAGTACTTCACAAATTGACTCTGGTCGCTCATGAGATAAGGGCGGGTTCATTTTGATTAATTATACAGAAGAATTAAAGCTAGATTACAACTTTAGCAGAGCTTGCCCTCTGTGACCTACAGCTGTCTGTTTTGATTGTTGCTTGTAATTCGGACCAATGGGCAACACAAGGTCATCCAATGGTCAACGTTATTTTTTTTCAACCGAGTGGAAAAATGTGCTATCGTGTATGGCTGACCCCCTCCTCCTCTCCCCACACAGACATTTTCAGACAATCAAAGGTCTTTGGGAAAAAAAAATGAAACAAGTTTGAGGTAGCAGACACATGCAAACAATTATACAAAGCAATAAGACTTCTGAAAGCTCCATTTCCTCGCTGGCCTACCTCAGATGTGTGGATGAGGTTAAATACACTCAGCTCTTTACAAGAAGTCTTACACCTTTGCTAACTGTTCTCTGTTGTTTGCTTAAGGCAGGAGTTAAAAGAAGCCTTTCGAAGACGTATCCCTCACTCAGCTCCAAAATATTTCTTTCCACTCAGAAATCACAGTGGCATAGTGCCTCACAGCACCAGGGGCCTGGGATCAATTCCGGCTTGGGTCACTGTCTGTGCAGAGTCTCCCCCGTGTCTGTGTGGGTTTCCTCTAGGTGCTCCAGCTTCCTCCCACAGTCCGAAAGATGTGCTGGTTAAAACTAAAGTTTACTTATTAGTCACAATAAGGTGTGCATTAACATTGCAATGAAGCTACTGTGAAATTCCCCTAGTTGCCTCATTCTGGGGCCTATTTTGGCCAATGCACCTAATCAGCACGTCTTTCAGAATGTGGGGGGAACTTGGAGCACCCAGTTAGGTTATGCTAAATTCTCCCTCAGTGTACCTGAACAGATGTTGGAGTGAGGCGATTAGGGCATTTTCACAGACAGTTTATTGCAGTATTAATGTAAGCCTACTTATGTCAATAATAAATAAATCGGAAGTTCAATTGCAAGCTTACAAATTAAATGAGCCACAGTAAAGGAGAGGTTGAGATTCCTATGAGCTGAGGCGATATCTGTTGAAGTTAAGTCGAAGGCTGAAAAAACACCCAGAATCATGAGTGGGAGTGTGTCAGAAGGTTGTAACATAATTCGAGAGGTTCTGGTGATGTTATCAACCACAAGATCGAAGCTAAAGCAGTTTGTAAGGTCATCACAGCCCAGGGATTATGTTACAGTCCACAACCTCTTCCACACATTTGCAGTTAGACACTTAATCTAAACTCCAGAGGTCCGCAGCGATCAGTAATTTGAATAGGGGAGAGCATTTACTGCACTCCACTTGAATTCAGGAATGCCTAATGGTGTACATGTCGAAATGAGCAACATGAACTGTGCACCATACAGTGCCGTAAAAGCAATTTTTGCAGTTCAAATTGTACAGGAAAAGTTATGTCCAAAGGGTTATGTTTCATATGTAGATTTCAGCTTACAATAAATAATAAAATCCCTACAGTGCAGAAGGAGGCCATTCAGCCCAACCAGTCTCCATTGACTCTCTGGCAGAAAGTCTTATCCAGGTTGTTTTCCCCCACCCTCTCCCCATAACATTTCCCTTGGTTAAATCTTCTAAAGTATGTATCTGGGGACTCTAAGACGCAATTTAGCATTGCCAATCTATTTAAAATGCCCATCTTTGGACTGTGGGAAGAAACTGGAGCACCTGGAGGAAACCCAAGCAGAAATGTGCAAACTCCACACAGACATGCTCCCAAGCCGGGAATCGAACCCGGATCCCTAGCTTTGTGAAGCAGCAGTGCTAACCACCTTACCTACTACTTGTCCAAACAAATCACCAACTGCATTCAGTCACGACCAACTCAAATGATTGATGCTCCACTTTATGTATATATCTAGTTCTTGTGGAGGTAAAATGTGAATCACTGAATGAGTTACGAATATTGAGACAGCCATTGTATATTGCAATGAGTACTGTATTTTTATCATGTTAGTAGAGAAGGAAAGATTGGGAGAACTGGAAACCTTGTTTTGTAGCAATATTAATTAAAATATGCTAAACAATGAGAAGAGGAAGAATTGATATTCTTACATGAAGTCATAGAATCCTACAGTGCAGAAGGAGGTCATTTGGTCCATCGAGTCTGCACCGATCACAATCCCAGCAAGGCCTTATTCCCATAACCCCACATATTTACCCAGTTAAGCCCTCTAACTTCTGCACCCCAGGACACTAAGGGGCAATTGAGCATGGAAAATGCACCTAACCCACATATCTTTGGACTGTGGGAGAAAACCAGAACACCCGGAGGAAACCCAAGAAGACACGGAGAGAACATGCAAATTCCACACAGATAGTGACCCAAACCAGGAATCAAACCCAGGTCCCTGGAGTTGTGAGGCAGCAGTGCCAACAACCGTGCCATCATGTCACCCACAGTGGCAGATTAGCACAATTTGGCTTCTATCTTACCCACAGCCTGGGCAAAGTCACAGACTTAGATTCTATTAAACCATACGACAATGGGGACTATGAATGAATGAAGGATTATATAGTCCCTTTAGTGGTTTTGCATTATACAAAAGAACTTCATAATGAATTACTTCTGAAGTGTAGTCACTGTATTTTTGTAGTTAAATGCAGCCAAAAACAGGAAAGATACAAATGACAAGGCTATCTTTTTCCTTGTAGTATGGATAGAAGATTAATATTTCTTGAGATGCCAGGATCCCTTTAGTTAATGCCATCTGATCTTTAATATATATCTGGAACAGGTGCAAGACTCCAGTTTAGTGTCCCATTCAGAAGACAGCACCTCCAAAAATGTGGCACAGCACTGAACTATTAAAGAAGCCATGCCTGACTGTAACACAATCATGTGGGGATGCCGGTGTTGCACTAGGGTGGGCACAATAAGAAGTCTCACAACATCAGGTAAGGAGCAGAGCTCCGAAAGCTGGTGTTGCCAAATAAACCTGTTGGACTTTAACCTGGTGTTGTGAGACTTCCTCCTGTAACACAATGACCAGAGTTGGCGCTGGCTCCAAGACTGGAAAATCCCACCAGAGGTCAACAGTTTCCTTGGTGGGCAGGACGTGAACATTCCTTCCAATGACTTCAAACCCAGAGGTGAAAGTGAATCATGTTTAGGAGTCAGGAGGAAATAATGCAACTTTATAAGACCCTTGTCAGGCCCCACTTGGAGTACTGTGTGCAGTTCTGGTCGCCTTACTATAGGAAGGATGTGGAAGCTATTGAAAGGGTGCAGAGGAGATTTACAAGGATGTTGCCTGGATTGGGAGGCAGGCCTTATGAAGATAGGTTGAGGGAGCTGGGATTCTTCTCCCTGGAGAGATGAAGATTGAGAGGCGACCTGATAGAGATTTATAAAATGTTGAGAGGTATAGATAGGGTGGATTCTCAGAGGCTATTTCCCCGGGCTGAGATGGTCGCTACGAGAGGACACAGATTTAAGGTGCAGGGAAGCAAGTACAGGGGAGATGTCAGGGGTAGGTTTTTCACTCAGAGGGTGGTGAGTGAATGGAATCGGCTGCCATCGGTGGTGGTAGAGGCGAACTCGCTGGGGTCTTTTAAAAGGCTTCTGGATGCATATATGGGATCTAATGGGATTGGGGGTTATAGATAGGTCTTATGGCTTGGTAGGCATAGATGTGATCGGCGCAACTCGTGGGCTGAAGGGCCTGTTTGTGCTCTAGTGTTCTATGTTCTATGTTACATTTCATTGTCTTCCTCAGTCTCTCAGCGTCATCCATGACCTGCCTCTCTGCTGTGTAACTATACACACATAATTTGTTTCTTAACTACATTAGGATTAGGCTACAACATACTCAGTATGTCCCTTGCTGTGATATTTTCTCAACATGTACATGCGTTGTTGTACATCAATGTCCTTTCATATTCTGTGGTGGGATTTGAACCCAGGTCCCTGGAGCATTACTATGAAACTCTAGATTAATACAACAACATCACTACTCCTCCTTGATTAATACTGCTTCAGTCCAACAACTGTAAAAATGCATAAACAGACGACGGTTTTGTGTTTATGAGATAAACTCTTATTTTAATTAAAGAATCACTCTGTAAACAGACTGGGCGGAATCTTCTGTTTTCAGTCTCGTGTATTGCCTTAAAAAGTAATGAGATACCCGGATGTACTCTTGGGATGAAGACCCCACTGTGTTTTCTGTCCCATCATGATGTGGAGGTACTGACATTGAACTGGAGTAAACGCAGTAAGAACTCTCACAACACCAGGTTAAAGTCTCTACTCAGCTGATGAAGGAAAAAACCCCTAAAACTAGTGGTGTTTGTTACCAAATAAACCTGTTAGGCTTTAATCTGGTGTTGTGAGATTTCTTACTATGTTTTCTACCCATCATCAGAGAGCAATGTGAGCCTTCCTCTCAACTGAGGACACTGGGATATGGCATCCCATCCACCCGGAGCTGCTGGCCTATGAAAGGTTGACTGTCCTTGAGCTTGGTACTGTTATGGAGGCAGTGACGGATCTAGAGTTATTGGGTCCTGTGTGCATTTTCATTTCCACATCTCCCAGGATCCAGCCAAGAACTAAGAATATTCCCTCTTATCTCCCAAACATACCAATCCCCACCACCCTATCCCATAATCCGGCTTCCATTTTTCACAAATGTTACCGTGCATACATGTTGGTATGCCACTGAAATGCTCTTCCTAATGCTAGTGGCTTTTCAGTGGCATACCAACATATATGCACGGTAACATTTGTGAAAAATAGAAGCCGGGTTGTGGGGTAGGGTGATAGAGATTGGTATGTTTGGGAGCACTCCGAAAGCTCGTGGATTTTGCTATCAAAAAAACCTGTTGGATTTTAACCTGGTGTTGTGAGACTTCTTACTGTAAGAACTAAGAGCAGGAGTAGGTCATCTGGTCCCTCGAGCCTGCTCTGCCATTCAATAAGATCATGGCTGATATTTTTGTAGACTCAGCTCCACTTACCCGCCCACTCCCCATAACCCTTAATTCCTTTACTGTTCAAAAATGTGTCTATCCTTGCCTTTGAAACATTCAGTGAGGTAGCCTCAATTGCATCACTGGGCAGGGAATTCCATAGATTCATAAACGTTTGGGTGAAGAAATTCCTCCTCAACTTAGTCCCAAATCTGCTCCCCCTTATTTTGAGGCTATGCCCCCTAGTTTTGGTTTCACCTACCAGTGGAAACAACTTTTACTTCTTTCTTATCCATCCCTTTCATAATCTTATGTTTCCATAATATGTCCCCTCATTCTTTTGAATTCCAATGAGTGTTGTCCCAGTCTACTCAGTTTCTCCTCATAAGCCAACATGCTGAACTCTGGAATCAACTTAGTGAATTTCCTCTGCACCCCCTCCAGTACCAGTATATCCTTTCTCAAGTAAGGAAACCAAAACTGTACACAGTAGTTCAGAAGTGGCCTCACCAGCACTTCTTGATTAAGACCATCACTCTCCTGCAGACACATTATGCAACAGACAAAGGTGATTTCTGCTTTCTCCTTGGCAGGCTGTAATTCGTTTGTCAGATTTGTCATAATTTTGTACACCTCAAACAGGTCCCATCTTAGACTTCTCTACTCTAAAGAGAAGAACCCCAGCCTCTTTTCATGGCTGAAACACCCCAATCCCTGTAACATTCTGGTGTGTCTCCTCTGCAAGATTTCTAATTCAATCAGCTTCATTCTATAGTGTGGTGTCCAGTCCTGTCCTGAATAGACTTAAAAAGCAAATGGCTCAAGCTCTTAATGCAACTCTGTTAGTCTCACTTGACCCATTTTTTGCTCATTTGTTGGTCAGTTGTGGGTGATGAAACAGTCCAGCATCAAGAAAACCTTTACAGACCTACATGAACAACGTCAATGGAAAATTGCTTTGGTCAAAGTATCCAATTGTCAGGGTTGAATGGAATAACATTACATTTGGAGACAATCATCGGACAAAAATTACACAAAGGAAACTATTAGGTTGCACAATGTGTACAGAATAGAAAATGTATTACTTTATGTCAAACTTCATAATAAATGTTTGTGATTGATAAAGCATTATTCAAAGACATGTGATTTTATTTGTGGCCATGAAAATATTGACACTTTTCTAAAGTGTTATATTACTTATAATGAAAATCGGTGCTTTGAGAATTTATAATTAATTCAAATACTAGTTTTGTGCCTTTGATATGTTCGATATGTTATTTATCTCAGAATAATTAATTTTGAGGCTGTTGAAAAGGAACATTACCAAAGGTTTTGGGAGAATTAGAAAAATTACTAACACATCCAGCAAGCAGAGTCACACTCCAGGGTAAACAAACGTTCTAGCGAAAATACGTTTAACCTTCTGTCTTTAACTACAGTTAAACTGTTTGACCTGACCTCTGAAAAGTACATAAAAACACTGGTTAATAGCTTGAATATTAACTCATTCATGACTAGTGGCTGAATTCATTTCTTCAATTTTAGACCTGGGATAAAGTGAGGCACCTTAACTTCAAAGCAACAAGCGCTCTCGACTCTCAGATCTCCTGCTTCATGAGCAAATGGACTGAAGGCATAAAATTTGGTGTAATAACATCCCCTTCACAAAGTAGGCTGAATCTAAAACATCTGGTGTTATCGTAGCCTTTTTGTTTCTTAAATCCATTATGGTTTTCTTTAATAGCCTGGAAATTTTCTTATCTTTTTTTTCCCCCACAATGAAGATTCATTTCTACCCAAGCCTACCCAATAGGTGAAACCATTTCTCATGGTATGAGCATTTAAATGATGTAAAAGGGTGATTAAATTTGAAATGTTACAAACTATGCCAATCTTTCCCTCAAAATTACTCTCACTTCCACTTATCACTCCATCTAGTGATCTGTTGGGAACTGTTGGGACATGCCCAAAGGGGCAGAAGAGCTGACAAAGGGTGGATTTTTTCCATGCTGCCAACCATGCAAAGGTCTGTTGACCTTGGGTGGGATTTTCCAATTTTGGGGTGAACACACTGGATAATCCCATCCAAAGTTTTCAGCCTCAAAAAAAACTGGAAATGTGATGCACATTTTTCTGCGCAATTTTTTTTTGTTGCAATTTTAACACACTCAAGTACACGGCCACAACTCACTTACAATATTTTCCAGATTGAGGCTTGACATTTAAAGAATGGGCCTAAATTTTCAGCATGGTATACATACACGTCTGCCTTTTCGAGTCTCACTAGCCTGTATCATTTTCCAACGTACAAAGGAAAGTTTTGCAAGGTATTCCAAATGTAATGTTTAATCCTGACAATGTTCCAATTGCAAGAGCAAGATCTGAAGAACCACAGGACAAATTTGAAGAAGGGTTTGAAACATTTTAAAGGAGCAGGTGGTAGGCTGAAATGGGAAAAGTGTACTTTATATGCAAACAAGGTTACCTATTTAGGTTTAAGGGTAGATGCAAAAAGGTTGCATGTTTTGGAAGATAATGTAAATGCTAAAAAACAGGTTCTCCAGCTAACAAACGTCTTTGAATTAAAATCACTTCATGGAATGTTGCCCTATTATGGTAGGTTTTAACAAATGTGTCTAACATCTTAGCCTCATTCCACCAATTGTGAAAGAAACATCTACGTTGGAGGTGGGGAGAAGACCAGGAAATGGCATTCATAAAAATCAAACAGACTCTGCCATCATTGGCATTATAGGTGCACCACAATCCAACCAAGCCCTTGGTGGTAACTTGCAATGCATCATATTATAGAGTGGGACCTGATTTGCCCCATAGAATGCCTGATGGAGCAGAAAGGCCAATTATCTTTGCCTCAAGGGCAATGTTAGATGCAGAAAGTAAATATTCCCAAATTGAACAGAAAATGTTGGCGGTCATATATGCAGTCAAAAAAATTCATCAGTACATTTATGGTCAGCATTTTGGAACAGTTTCAGACAACAAGCCATCACTGGGTTCATCCAGAGAAGATAAGCCAGTGCTGCCAATAGCTTTGGCAAGAGTGCAGAAGTTGGATTCTCTTATTGGCCATTATACATTTCAGGGACAGATACCTGTGACTGATGCCGGTGCGCTCAGCAGGTTGGCATTGCTACAGACAGTTGCATTACCACTGGTTCCATTACAGATAATGCTGGCACAGCATATGATAGAGTCCTTGCAGTCTCAGTGAGACACATCAGGATATGGACAGAAAAAGAACCAGTACTATTGAATGTTAAAAAGATAGTAATGCAAAGGTGGCAATATGAGAAGTCAGAGCTGTTTAAGCCCGACGAACAAAGAAGGATGGAGGTACGGGTGGCATGGTGGCACAGTGGTTAGCACTGCTGCTTCATAGCACCAGGGACCCGGGTTCAATTCCTAGCTTGGCTTACTGTCTGTGTGGAACTTGCACATTTTCCCCATGTCCGTATGGGTTTCCTTTGAGCGCTCCATTTTCCTCCCACAGTCCAAAGATATGTGGGTTAGGTGGATTGGCCATGCTAAATTGCCAGTTAGTGTCAGAGGACTAACTAGGGTAAATGCAAGGGGTTATGGCTTAGGCCCTGGGTTGGATTATGGTCAGTGCAGATTCAATGGGCCAAATGGCCGCCTTCAGTAGGATTCTATGAACTATGAACCTCTGAAGACTGAGTACTGTTATGAGGGGCTAGGGATAAAGTCCCATCCCAAGGAAGACATCTCTTGTTGCACAACTCACAATCACAAGCAGAATTAAAGCAACAACCAGACCTGGATAGAGAAATAGAAAGGATGGTTAATCAATGCCCCAGCTGTCAAGCTTAACAGGCTTTTCCGTCTGGCTAATATGCCTCTTTTGGAGTGAGCAGGCAGAAGCTGGACAAGAATACATATTGACTTTGCAGAACCATTCATGGGCTAAGTGTTTCTAATTCTAATGGACACACGCTCCAATTGGCTGGATATCGAGTTGATAAAGTCCATGGTGACAGCTGCCACCATTGGTAGATTCAGAAAAATCTTTGCCATTCACGGCATCCCTGAAGTTTTATTATCAGGCAATGGCTTCACAGTGGAGGAGTTTCAGGAATTTGTCCAACCAAATGGCATTCGCTATGTTGGTCAGATTTTAGCTCAAATAGGTCACTGAAATGTTCTGTGTAAACTTCCAAGGCTTCAATGAAGAAGCAAATCAAAATCCCTCTACCCTTGTGTATTGCCAGCTTTCTGCTGTCTTTATAACACTACATGAAATGTGACAACAGGGGTCTCGCCAGCTGAGTTGTTTAAGAATGCATTTGGATATGATATTCCCTGAGGTGGCATGGTGGCACTGCTGCCTCACAGCACTAGGGGCCCTACAGTGGAGAAAGAGGTCCTTCGGCCCTTCAAGTCTGCACCGACCACAATCCTAACCCGGTCCTACCCCCATATCCCTACATATTTTACCAACTAATCCCTCCTACCTATGCATCCAGGACACTAAGGAGCAATTTTAACATGGCCAATCAACGTAACCCGCACATCTTTGGACATTCAGTGTTGATTCGGTATGTTTGTTGTTTCTTTGTGAATTGGCAAATCCATTGTTGCATTTAAGCTGCAGAGTAAAGAGGGTTTGCTGCAGTTTCTGGCCTACACCATAGTCAGTTAGTTCAGTTGGATGGACAATTGCTTCATGGTGCAGAACAATACCAATACAGCAGGTTCAATTCCTATACCGGCTGAGGTTATTCATGTAGGCACCGTCTTCTCAATCTTGCCTGAGATGTGGTGATCTTCAGGTTACTGCTCCCCTTTGAAGGCCAATGATCAGCTGGGTCTATGCCCAACTTCACCCTTCACTCAAAAGATACACCAATATCCATCAAAAATCAAGATCTATGACATTGAAATCAACCTGCCCATAATCTTTTCAGATGAATGTTTGTATTGAAGGCCCTGTACCAAAAATGTCATCAGACCAGCTTAGTGGCATTGCTGACTGGCAAACCAGCCTCTACTTTGCAGAGGTCACACATCAACACTCCAATACTTCTCCTTACCTCCCACTGAACCATGACCCCGCCATCAGTCACTGAGCCATTTTCTCCAGGCTTGTTGCTGACCTCATCTCCTCCAGAGATCTCTCCTGTAAATTTATAGTCCTTCAAACCAAACAGCCCGTTTTTACCATCTTCTCAAGAACCATGAATACAATTGACTAGGAAATATATTCTTTTCATCCTCTCTTATTGATGGATTTCTTATTTTTACCTCATTATCCCATCTTTTCCCACCTAAGTACATGACTTCTCTAATTATATCCTTCACTTCAACAATTTCCAGTCTTAATCAAGTCCTCTTCACCATGAAAATTCAATCTCTCACCACCTCTGCCTTTCGTTAGGACAGTGTGAGAACTTACCACTTCATACCAAGTTGCGGAGGGGTTTCTTCATGCAAAGGGTGGTGAATCTTTGGAATTCTCTGCCTGATGAGGTGGTGGAGGCTTCCTCACTGAATATGTTCAAGTCAAGAGTGGATAGGTTTTTAATTGACAAGGGAATTAAGGGTTACGGGAGAAAGCGGGAAAGTGGTACTGAACCACTACAGATCAGCCATGATCTTATTGAATGGCGGGGCAGGCTCGAGGGGCTGTATGGCCTACTCCTGCTCCTATTTCTTATGTTCTTATACCTGAATGCAAGCTCTACCAGTCTTTATCCACCATTTCCACCATTGTCCTCCTCTGCTTGACTGAACTTGTTCTCACATTGAACAAATTTTCCTTCAATTCCACTCATTGCCTCCAAATAAAAGGTGTTGCTATGGTTACCTAGGTGAGTTCTAGCTATTCCTGTCTTTTTTTAATGGAATTTGTGGAACATTCCTTGTTTCAGTCCTACTCAGGTCTAGTCCCTCACCTTTTTTTCTAGCACATTGATGACAGTATTGATATTGATTCCTTACTTACCCTGAACTGGGAAACCTCAGCAACTTAACTTCCAACTTCTGCTTTTCAGTCATTTTCACATAATCCATCTCGGTCTCTTTTCTTCCCTTCCTTGACCAAGACTCCATTTGATTTATTAATATGGAACCACCCCATGAGAAAGAACAAAAATGTCTTGCATTTATGAGGGCTCTGAGTGAATGAAAATTTCTGCTCTCAATTTTAGGGAAAAAGGGCCCAAAATTATGATTAATGACTTTAAAAAAAGTTATTTATTCTAAGTATTTTCTTATTAATGTATTTTTAAAATATATTTAAATGTTTATGGTAAAATCGGGTGGGATTTTCCAGCTGCACTCATCCCATTGTCAAAAATTCCCATCTGCAGTCAATAGGCCTTTGCGTGCTCTATGTCCCGCCCACTATGATTCCGGCAAGATGAGAAAATTCCTCCCTAGTTTTACATTGAAAAGTTTCTACTATTATATATTCTTGAGCATGCTGTGCTTAATGTGGATAATTCATGATTAGATGGCTTTGAACTTTCCCAAAACACTTTGTCTGGACATTATCTCAATGCTGTTTGTATGATCTTCTCGCATGCAAATTGGTTTCCACATTTCCTATGTTACTATTGTGACGCCACTTCAAAAAAACAATCCAATGGCACTTTGGGGATGCTGTGAGGTCATGAAAGAGCTGTGTAAATACAAGTTCTTTATTTAATAAATACCAGCAAAACTTCAGTAACATTAATGAGCTTTAATGATTCTCGTGTGATTATACTTTGTTATTTACATATTTTATGTCTCTGTTGAATGTTTAAAAATTCAACTTTATTCTCCAGGTAGTTAGTGTGCCTGGAAAACATTCAGCTCAAGTGCTGGGAAAGCAGGATAATTATTAACTTTAACCATATAGTGTTTATTAAGATAGAGCTCAAAGGACTTCTGTTCACAGAAAAAAAATATCCCCAGGGGTTTTTGATTAAAGAAATGAAATTTGGGTTTTGATTTAATTGATTGACAGGGTCAGGTGATAATGTTTAATAATAGCTAAGTATAGAGTAGAGAGATAAACAGCTTTCTGCAGAGTTTCCGGCTTCAGTTGTTTAAAAACAGAGGTCTATAAGTTGCTCTGAAAACCAAAATCTCCTTAAAAAATTCAAGGTGTTGATATAATTTGTAGCAAGTATGTCTGAGCTTGCTAACTGTATTTAAGTCTAAGAGTAATGTCACTTACCTGGAACTGAAATTGTGATAAGTTAGAAATTGGAACTATTTCCTTTCTTTTTTAACTTTTGCTCAACTGTTGAAAGTTAAGCTGCCTCTCTTTTGTTAGAGTTTTATTTAAACTGTATTATGAATAAAGCTTATTTTGATAAAAGATCCCTAACTTATAAGTAGGATTATTCCTGGAGTGAAGTATGCTATTCTCAGATTTATGCCAAGATAGCAAAATTGTTGGGATCTAATTTGGCTTCATAATAGTAGTTTTAAAATGCCTAATCTCTAAATTGGCACTAAGTCTAGGGTGGAACAGTGGTTAGCACTGCTGCCTCACAGCACCAGGGATCCGAATTCAATTCTGGCTTTGGGTGACTGTTTTTGTGGAATTTGCACATTCTCCTCATGTCTGCATGGGTTTCCTCTGGGTGATCCTGTTTTCTCCCCACAGTCCAAAGATGGGCAGGTTACGTGGATTGGCCATGCCAAATTGCCCCTTACTATCCAAAGATGTGTCAGTTCGGGAGATTCGTGGGATAGATGCCCAAAGATAGAGTAAGAAGTGAGCCTGGGGAAGATGCTTTGTTGGAGAGTCAGTGCGGATCCAATTGGTCAAATGGCCTCCTTTTGCACTGTAAGGATTCTATGATTCTATAAAGGAGATTTGGGGATGAGTTGCAAATCAAGTACGAAGAAACCTGACAGGACTCCCTGAACAAGTCGTGCAACTTTACAGAAAGCACAAAGATAAAAACATAAATACTATTGGAGAGAGGGGATGTGCAGGAATTGAAGGAAGGTAATAGTTGCTCAAGCCATTAAACTTTGTATTAAGAGAAATCAGTATTATCAAATAAAACAGAAAAAGTGAAAATAGCATGATTATGCAAACAATGTTATTAGCGAGCAAGGAGAATGCATTCCAGAAAGCAGTCATCAAATTTTTGAAAGCGCTGGCACTGTGCAGAACTACTGGCAGGTACCACATTAATCATACATTCAGTGTTTATGACAGTCAGCTACATCAACATGTTGAAAAGCCCCATGTACAGATTGGATGACAGGATCTTCCACTTCTCCCAGACAAATCTCTACATAGTTATGCGTATGTGTATGCAATAACAAGCAGTAAAACAATGATACCAATCAGTAACGACAATCCCACTTCTCCTTCTCTAACTCACCACTGAATCTTCTAGATCTTACCTCATAGAAACAATTTCCATTTCTTAGAGTGAGGCAAGCCAGTCTATAATGGCCAGTTGCTCAAGGTTATTGAAGTCCACACACACCCCTTAGGCATTAATATACACTTATAATCAGAACACATTATCCAAATGGACAAATGTATTCCTCTACTTCATCTTCCATCTGCTTTCTTCACAGAGAAGGCACCACAGACTATAGAATCATTATAGTGCAGAAGAACCCATTGAACCTGCACAGACAACAATCCCACCCAGGCCTTATCCCAGTAATTCCGCATATTGGTCCTGTTAATCCCCTTGACACTAAGGGGAATTTAGCAGGGACAATCCACCTTACCTGCACATCTTTGAACCATGGGAAGAGACTGAAGCACCCAGGGAAAACCCATGCAGACAAGGGGAGAATGTGGAAACTCCACACAGACAGTCACCCAAGAGCAGAATTGAACCCAGGTCCCTGGCTCAGAGAGTCAGCAAGATTAATCACTGTGACACTGTGTCACTCAAGTCTTCTACAAAGAGGACTGAGTTATCTCCAAGGTGCACTGAAATTAGAGAATCACAGAGTTGTTACGATGCAGAAAGAGGCTATTTGGTCTATTGTTTCTGAATCAGATCTCCAAACATGTGTCATGACTTAGTGCTAATCCCCTTCTTTCTTCCAATAATATTGCATATGATTTCTGTATACATAATCATCTCACGCCATCTTGAACCTGCTTCCACCATAATTCCAGACAGCGCACGCTGGACTCAAACCACTCATTGTGTGAAAAACCTTTCTCATTTGCTTCTTTTGCTACATCTACCACCCAAAGACCAACCATTGCTGAACTATACTGCACCTCATTGCTACCTGTTAAGTTTAAGTATTAATGTCACAAGTAGGCTTACGTTAACACTGCAATGAAACTACTGTGAAAATCCTCTAGTCACCACACTCTGGTGCCTGTTCGGGTACACCGAGGAAGAACTTAGCATGGCCAATTTGGCATGTCTTTTGGACTGTGGGAGGAAACCAGAGCATCCACAGGAAACCCATGAATTCACTGGGAGAAAGTGCAAATCCTGCGCAGAAAGTGATTCAAGCTGGGAATCAAACAACTGTGCTACCATTGATCTGTACTTGAAGGTTATTAATGGGCTTTGAATGTTGATAGCCCAAAAGTGGATGGCCAGTCATACCATTGCGTTATTATGCAGCCTTGTTTATGTAGGCACTAGTTCTTAAAACAATAAGATTAATATATGTGCAGCAAAGGAAATCCTTGCCACTGTGGCAAACAGATATTGGTAGCAGGAGCTTATCCTTACTACCTTTATTTAAGAAGGGTAGTAAGGTAATCTGGGTAAATATAGGTTTGACGTCAGTGGTAGTGAAATGGTTGGAAAAAGATTCTTAGGAATAGGATCTATACACATTTAGAACTGAATGATCTTGTTAGTCTCAGCATGACTTTGTACGAGGGAGGTCTTGTCTCACTAATCTGATTGTTTTTTCAAGAGGTGACAAAAATGATTAACAAGGGAAAGGCTGTGGATTTCGTCTACATGGACTTTAGTAAAGCATTTGACAAGGTCCCTTGTGGCAGGCTGATGCAAAAGATTAAAACTCATGGGATCACATGAAATAACTAGATGGATTCAGAACTGGCTTAGAATAGAGGAGGAAGGGTGTTTTTCTGAATGGAGATCTGTAGTTAGTGGTTTTCCGCAGAGATCAGTGCTGGGACCTCTACTGTATGTAATAAGACCATAAGACGTAGGAGCAGAATGAGGCACTCGGTCCATCAAGTCCACTCCGCCATTCAATCATTGCAGATGTTTTTTCACCCTCGTTCTCCTGTCTTTTCCCCATAAACCCTGATCCCCTTGTTAATCAAGAACATATCTATCTTTGTCTTAAAGACAAATGACCTGGCCTCCACAGCCTTCTGTGGCAAAAAGCTCCACAGATTCACCACTCCTCAGGCTGAAGAAATTCCTCCTCATCTCTGTTTTAAAGTATCATCTCCTTAGTCTGAGGTTGTGCCTCTGGTTCTAGTTTTTTCTACTAGTAGAAACATCCTCTCCGCATATACTCTATTTGGGCCTTGTGGTATTCTGTAAGTTTCAATAAAATCCCCCTTTATTCTTCTAAACTCTAATGAGTACAAACCCAGCATCCTCAGCCATTCCTCATACTACAAGCTCTTCATTCCTGGGATCATTCTTCAACTTCCTCTGGACCCTTTCCAAGGCCAGCACATTCTTCCTTAGATATGAGGCCCAGAACTGCTCAGAATACTCCAAATGGGGCCTGACCAGAGCCTTATACAGCCTCAGAAGTACATCCCTGCTCTTGTATTCTAGCTAACATTGCATTTGCCTTCAAACTGCTGAGCCTACATATGTGCTTTTGATTTCCTAAGCATTTCCCAATTTAGAAAATAGTCTATGCCTCTGTTCTTCCTTCCAAAGTGCATAACTTCACAATTTTCCACTTTGTACTCCATCTGCCACTTCTTTGCCCGTTCTTACAGCCTGTCCAACTCTTCTGCAACCCTCTGTTTCTTCAATATTATCTGTTCCTCTACATTTTGTATCATTTGCAAACTTAACAATAGTGCCTTCAATTTCTTCTTCCAAATCATTGATGTATATTGTCAGAAGTTGTGGTCCCAGCACTGACTCCTGAATCACCTGCTGACACCCTGAGAAAAACCCTTATCCCCATTCTCTGTCTTCTGCCAGTCAATTATATATATATATATAAATGACTTAGTATCATCTGCAAGCTTGTCAATCAGGCCAGCTACATTTTCTTCTAAGATTGGCAGAGTTGCTGATAGAGACGAAGATTGTCAGAGAATACAGCAGGGTATAGAAATGCTGTAAAATTGGCAGATGGAATGTAATTTAGACACATGCGAGGCGATGCATTTTGATAGATTCAATTCAATAAAATAAATGGCAGAACCATCAGGAGTGTAAACACATAGAGCAATCTGGGAATATAGGTCCATAGATCCTTAAAAGTAGCAGCAAAGGTAGAAAAGGTGGTGAGTAAAGCATATGGCATGCTTGCCTTCATTGAATGCTGCACTGAGTATAAAAGTTGACAAATTATGTTAGTTATATAAAACATTGGTTAGGCCACATTTGGAATACTGTATCCAATTCTGGTCACCACACTATCAAAAAGCATGGAGGCTTTGGAGACAATACAGAAAAGATTTACCAGGATGATGCCTGGTATGGAGGGTTTTAGTTATAAGGAGAGATTGAATAAACTGGGATTGTTCTCCCTGGAAAGATGGAGGCTGAAGGTGTAATGATAGAAGTTTATAAAATTATGAGGAGCATAAATAGGGTGTACAATCGGAAGCTTCTTCAGGACAGAAACGACAATTATAAAGTGGCACAAGTTCAAGATAAGCGGGAAAGGTTCAGTGAAGATGGGCAGGAGGAGTTTTTTTTTAACACAGTGGGTGATGGGGGCCAAGTGAGATTGTTGAGGCAGTTACATTAGCAACATCTAAGACTTATCTTGATAGATGTATGAACAAAGAGGGAATAGAGTGATATGAGTGATTTGTCTAGATCGGTAAAGATGATTGGCACAGACTTGGAGGGCCAAAGGGCCTGTTGCTGTTTTTTGTTCTTTGGATTCTCAATTCCTATAACTCACCAGCTAGCCAAGCAATGAGCTATCAGTTATCTTTTCTTTAGCTAGCAGATAACACAATAATAGAGCACATGCCAAGACAACTACAAACTTCATAGCATACAAATACTAATATGACAGTGCATCTTTAAGAAAAGTTTTTTTTCAATCATGATCTCTGGAGTTCTCATATTTTCAGTGTTTTTGTTTGCTGCCGGGCTTTCTACCAGATGTCCTTTCATTGCTCTTTAAGGGGCCTCAGGTATTTTTTGAGATTAGTTTTATGGCCCTGCATTGTTAGCAAGAAAACAGGTTGACTGGTCAAGTGACAGGGACTGTTTCATCTTCAGATCTGAGCTGCAAGTTTGAGTTTTAGAAGGGACAGCAATCTGAAAAGAAGTGTGTGTGTGTCTCTCTCTCCCTATTTTATTTGGAAATTCTGCTAGTTATCTGAAAGCAAGATCTTGACTTTCTGAAGAGATGAATCTGCTGTTGTTTGTTTGCCTTGAGTCTCTCTGGTGTTCTGGGAAGCTGTTTTAGCTTCAAACTGTATCAAAAAAACTGCAGAATCCATCCAAAGGACTCAATTCCAGTACCACTTGAGCATTAGTCTTTGCTGTATTGAACCTGTTTAAAGGGTTGCTTATGGGTTTTAATTGGGTCACCTTATATATATATATATATATATATATGTTGAAGGTTATATATTATTGTGGTTGTTTTGCTTTTGATGGTAATTGATAAAAGTTCTTGCTAATTTTCTTACTATAAATGCAAACTATATTCTTAACTAAACTTTTTTTGATAAAAGCTTCCTCATGATTATTTGAATCATACCTGAAACATTTCATGCTCATCAGGTCAAATTCAAGATGCAAAATTTGGGCAGGATCTATTGAAGTTTCTGACTTGGAACATAACACCAAGCAACGACATTTGATATGTATGCCACAAATTCTATTACTCAAATTTATATAGCAACTTGAATATATTAAAATGCCACACAATACTTTGCAAAGGCTTGTTAAAAATAAAACGCTACCCACCACTTATAAGATATTAGGGCAGATGACCAAAAATCTTAGGGCCCGGGTAACTGAAGGTGCAACCGGCAATGGTTCAGTGATAAAAATTCAGAACGCTCAAGGTACTGAAATTAGAGGAGCATAGATATCTCAGAGAGTTGTGGGATTGGAGGTTCCTGCTGCATTGTTCCCCACCCCTCCCTCACTATACTGCAATTGAGTCCTTTGGCTGGATTCTACAGCTTTTTTGATACACTCAAAAATGTTTCAAGTCAGAACAGCTTCCCAGAACCCCATAGAGACTCAAGGCAAACAAACAACAGCAGATCCACCCCTTCAAAAAGGCAAAACCTTGCTTTCAGATAACCAGCAGAATTTCCAAGTAAAACAGGGAGGGAGAGAGAGAGAGAAACACTTCTTTTCAGATTGTTGTCCCTTCTAAAACTCAAATCTGCAGCTCAGAACTGAAAATAAAACAGCCCCCGTCACTTGACCAGCCAACTAATTTTCCTGCTAACAATGCAGGGCCATAAAACTAATCTCAGAAAATAAGCTTATTTATTAGTGACACAATTAAACTTGCATGAAATTGCAATGAAGTTACTGTGAAAATCCCCTAGTCACCCACATTCCAGCGCCTGAGGGAATTTAGCATGGCCAGTGTACCTAACCAGCATGTCTTTTGAACTATGGGAGGAAACTGGAGCATCCGGAGGAAACCCACATAGACACAAGGAGAATGTGCTGACTTTGCATAGGCAGTAATGCAAGCCAGGAATCAAATGCAAGTCCCTGGCACTTTGAGATAACAATGCTTACTATTGTGCTGCGACCCACCATTAAACCTGCCCCATGAAGCGGAGGACTAGGTGCTGGGGTTAGGTATGGTTAGGGGACGAGAAGGGGGCAGAGTGCTGGAAAATTCCATCCATTTTCCTTTTGGAAAAAAATATGATCCATTTTCGCTGATCAAATCAGAAGTGCCATTGAGGTTTTTAAAGTTTGCTGTCTCTGTGCATGTTATATTTCTAGAAAAGTGGAGAAAGGGTTAACACTCCAGTGTAACAACTCAATTTCAGGTAAGGTTTTCTCGATTGCTGAAAGAGTTACTCATGCAGATGTTGAACTGAATTTTTAACTTTTCTAGTCATTACGAATTAGATAATGAGCGATCTGAAAGGTGCAGTGAAATTAGGGCATTGCTGGTTGATTTTAACCAGATGATTATTCCAGTTGGACTCCAGAGAGCTTTAATTAGTGGGCACAATTTACAAGCCATCCACTGCATTCCAAGGCACACAAACTCCCCCAGCTCCTCAGAAATGCCAACCTTGGGTCTTTAAGAAAGGCCTTAACCAAGATGCTTTAATCAGTAAATCAAGAATTTGCAAGCTCATAATCTCAAAGAAATTACCAAAGGAAATAGCCCGGAGTGAAATACAGCTGACACTACCTCAGTATTTTAAAGAAAAACTATAACAAGCAAATATTGTTTCACAGCTGGGTCAAATAGATCTTCATTTGTGCAAAATAATTACTAACAGAGCACATTTAAGGCCAGCTGCAGAGTTCAAACTGAAATTAAGGTGCCTGTTACCCCTCAGGCGTTGGATCTAAAAATGTCCTAAATTGTAGTTTTCAGTCTATGGCTATTGATGACTGCTGAAACCATTCAAATGGTCCATTTTAGTTCTCTGTGAACTATCATCCCCGATGCATCAAGAGAAATGGTTACAAAGGAAACATTTACATATGCCAAGAGATTTATTTATTAGCAATAACCTGTGCAGAACTGATGGGATGACATGCTTTGAGAATAAAAACATCCGAGGAACCTTATTGAAAATAAATCACCCATTCAGTGTCGTAGAAGTCTCACGTGACTGGATTAGAGACCCACAAATTTTATACCGTTTGGCAAGGAGAATAAAAATGCAGAGTGTTACTTCAATGGAGAATGATTAAAATTCTAAGGCACAGAGGGATCTAGGTGTTCTGATACATGACACACAAGAGGTTAGTATGCAAGTACAGCAAGTAATTATGAAGGCTAAGGAAATGCTACCCTTTATTACAAGAGAAATTGAATGTACCAATGTTGTGCTTCAGTTATGCAGAATATTGCTCTGTTTTTATATGCTGTTATTTATATTGATTTATATGCTCTGTTTCAGACCAGAACACACTACTCACCTGATGAAGGGGCAAACCCTGAAAGCTTGTGGGTTTGATATTAAATAAACATGTTGGACTTTAACCTGGTGTTGTGAGACTTCTTACTGTGTTTGCGACATTGGTGAGACCATAAGTGGAATTTTTCCCCAAAATGACTGACATTACAGACATTGATGTAAGTTAGATCATAATGGTGTGATTGACGTAAATTAGATCATAACTTTCCCACATGTAGTCGTTTTTTGGTTTTGCAATGGTTTGGAGAAGGGGTGGAGTGTAAACATGCCAATAAGTCAGGTTTCATGGAAATTGGATGCCATTTTGAAAGGGTGAAGCAATCTGAAATTGAAATTGATGATCCCCCTCCGTCCCTCTCATAGACACCCTTCCCTCATTGAAGGGAGTGTTTACCCACCACTTTCCCTGGCAAAGATCGCTGGCATCGAGGCATTGGGGTCCTTCCAATGAGTTCCCCTTCTTGATTCTCTTCATGAATCTCCTACTCATGAACCCCCTCTTAATGATCCACCTCCATGGCACTATCCCAAGTTGGCACTGCCAAGGTGCTAGTTGGTACTAACAGGCTAGTACTGCCAGATGGACAATGCCCAACCATTTCCCTGACCATCAAAGGCTTTAAGGGCCTCCGGCCTCCAAGGAGCATCACTATCACACCTGGTCTCTGTGTGTGGAGACAAATCATCAGGTTCTTGCCGGGCCTAATTTTGGAAAATCTTGAGAACAAGGAAGACCTGACCTCTCACTGACTTTGCGTATTTAAATACTCATTAAATACTCATTTAGATATGCTAACCTAGTTTCCAGCCTTCTGAGGGGCTGAAGGAATTGGGTGGGGAGTGAGGTGAAGGGGTTCTACCTTAAACAGTTTTGGCTCAGAAATGCATTTTAACACCAAAAGACTAATCAAATCAATTAAATATTTTTCTTAATTTTGATTGTTTCCACCATTTGTATATTAATGAAGCTCATACATTTCTAAATTTCGACTTTTTGGATATTGTTCTCTGATTCCCCTCTGGGGAGTTGTCATAGTGCATACTAGATTTAGTAATTGCACAGAGAAGCTGACAACTAGCACTTCTACGATGTATCTTTCTCTCTTATCCATACACACACCCACATACTTGAAGTACAACTTCATGCACAGTTGAAGAACCAAAGACTTGAGGAGTGAACAGAACTCAAGCCCCAGGTCTGACAGTAATGAGAAGGCCTCCATGAGGTAACTCCGTTGGTGGTTTTTCTCCAATGGCTAACTTAGATTAGTTTAACATTTTCTTTTGAAAGTGCTAAATTTTGGCTGTATTTATTATGGTAAAAGTTGAATTCTTACTTGTCATTGGGGAGGGAGTTGGGAATTGAAACTAATTAAGCGATTGCATTAAGAGCCAGCACAGGATGTAATGGATCCCTTCTTTGCTGTGTCACTTTGTGATTCTCTTGAGTTGCTAACCCTCCAGATCAATCCTGGCATCTTGAGGAATTTAACATTAATCTCATTGACATTGCTATGAACGGCCCAAGACAAAAAAAAAACAAAGACCAGTGGGTGTGTTTTAATGTTTCTTTGAACACTTTGATTCACTTGATGCAAAATTATTGGAAAAGAAAGATCCATAAAATCATAGAGTCCGTACAGTGTAAAAGGAAGCTGTTTAGCCCATCGAGTCTGCGTTGACTCTCTTCAAAAGAGCATTTTACCAGATTATTCCCTGCACCTATCCCTGTTTCCTGAATATTTACCATGTCGAATCCAGTTAACTTTTCATACCTTTGGATACTAAGAGGCAATTTACCATTGTCAATCTACCTAATCTATATATCTTTGGATACTAAGGGGCAATTTAGTATGGTCAATCCACCAAACCTTCACATCTTGGGACAAGTGGCTTGTTTGACTAGGCAAAATGGGATGCAGGAAGTCATATAATGGGCACACTCAAGGGGTGATGGGGGGTTGGGGTGGTGATGATAGATTTTCCATTCCATCCCAGGAATGGAAAGTTTACCTGAGGACAAAGGACCATTTGCTTGCCAATTGAATTCTCCATCCATGTGTGATGATCCCTGCGGTGGGCAGGGCCATTTTTAAAGATGATACTGGATTGAAAAGATAGTGGTCGGAATTTTCCGGCTGTTTCTGATTCTGCTGACAATCAATTTTGTTATTTTATTACATAGCTACATTTTACAGGAGCAGAAAACAAAATTGCTTCTACCAGTGTTTTAAAAAGATTTCCCATATTATACAGCAGAATAATGGATTACCTTCAATTTGATGGTGAACCCATAGGTGTCCTGGTGACAGGAGGTACATAGCTTGGGAAACACCGCAGGTAGCTGCAGGATCAGAAAATTGCTCTACTAGCCAAAAGTGACAACTTTTCTGGAGCACATCACAGGAGGTGCGTGGAAAATCCCGCCCAATGTTTCTACACACATCCACATAACAGATGATAAATGTAACAAAATATTAAGACAAAGATTTATTGGATATATAATCTGAGGTTCAATGTCAGATTACAACATACATTTCAATATTTAATTATATTCGCCTATTAGTGAGTATAATCATATAAAACAAACCTTCATTGGTCTCGCATAAGCTAATTTTTATAAATCCCAGTTAAATAAGTAACATTAACATGATAACCTGCATACAATATTTTCTAAATAATGTTACACACATTTGACTTGGCTTGATAACACTGATTTAATTTTAACTCAAATTGAAGGTAATCCATTATTGTGCTGTATAATGTGGGAAATCTTTTTAAAACACTGGTATGAGCAATTTTGTTTCTATTCTTATGAAGTGTTGCTATGTAATAAAATAACAAAGATAAAAACTGATGTCGATTAATGTCCAGTGTTTAACTTAGGCATGGCGTAGGTACTGCTTTTCATCGATGTGTTCTTCTTTGCCTCTCATTATCTATATTTATGGGTGAGAGTTATTGTATTGTAAGAAAATAAGCTGCGAAAGAAAGCGAGAGCAACAGTGATTTTTGATTGTAACTTGGCTTTGCTTCAAGAATTAATGAAAATCCAGTGCCAATGTTGAAACACTAGCATACATTAGGGAAACAAGGTGGCACAGTTGTTAGCATTGCTGCCTCACAGCGTTAGTTCCGCTTTATTTTGCCTCGGGAAGTTTCTGCGTGGAGTTTGCACGTTCTTCCCGTGTCTGCCTCTGTTTCCTCTTAGTGCTCTGGTTTCCTTCCACAGATGTGCAGGTTGTGTACATTGGCCATGCTAAATTTACCCTTAATGTCCCAAGATTTATAGATGAGGGGAATTAGCTAGGTAAATACATAGGCTTACAGGGTAAGCCTGGGTAAGCATCAGTGCAGGCATGATGGGCCAAATGGCCTTCTTTTGCACTGTAGGTTTTCCATGTACTTCTATGTAAATTATGTCCACATTTAAAGTTTATTCATTAGTGTCATATGTAAGCTTACATTAACACTGCAATGAAGTTACTGTGAAAATTCCCTAGTCACCACACCCTGGCCCCTGTTTGGGTACACTGAGGGAGGATTTAGCATGACCGATCCACCTAACCTACACATCTTTGGGCTGTTGAAGGACGCCAGAGCGCCAGAGGATCCCACCCAGGCATGGGAAGAACACGCAGATTTCAGTCAGACAGTCACCCAAGCTGGGATTCGAACTCAGGCTTCTTGCGCTGTGAGGCCACAGTGCTAACCATTGTGCCACCATTGTGGCAACTGGAGGTAGTTTTCCACATCTTCTTGCCCTTGAGAGAGGCAAACTAGAGAAGGAGTGCTACAAACATTTTGAAATGAAACTGTTCGCAGGTTGAAAGATCAGGCTATTTATTTATGGACAGAGCAGAATGTATCTAACAGGTATGACAACAATAGTTCCATGTTCAAATGAATTGATTGTGGCAGTAGCAAGAAATTAAATGCATGCTTAGGTCAAGAGAGAAGTACAGCACGTGAGTGTATGTCTGCCTACAAATAAATGATTGTACTTACTTTATAATTTATTGATTTTATGCAAAATGTAGCCAGCATCCTGCTAACTATTTGAATGTCTACAATAATAACGACAGTCTAAGAGGTCTGATGAGCTCTTAGCACGTGGGCTGCAGATAACATCTTGAGAAAATCATCCAATTTATCATCTAATTTGACTAAGAGGCACTCTCTCAATATTACATGTGATAGCAAAATTGCAGCAGACCACTTCACCCTTTGTAAATACTCAAACCATTCTTTGTTCTTTATAACAAGCCATCCTTCAAATGTCTGCCTTGTATCCAGTTCTTTCCCAGTTACCTCATCAGTAGCTTGTTAACTCACTCCTACAACATACCATTTGCATATTGCAACAATCACTATCTTTATTATACATAATGATGCTTCTCCCACACTGTGTGATATAAGTGCCAGATGCAGCCGGAACAATCAAATACCAAACTTAGCAGGTAATATTGTGGGTTTTATATTTTTGTCTGATTAAAACTAACAATTTACTTGACAAAAAATTGCATAAAATGTACAGCATCGAAATTGCCATTCAGCCCATTCAGCAGGTGTTTATGGTCTGTACAAAGCTTTTCCTAACCTATTTTGTCCAACCTTATCAGTATAACCATCTATTTCTTTCTCCCTTGTGTTATTATCAAGCGTCTCCTTAGATGCATCTATGATATTTGTCTCACTGATGGTACTGAGTTCTGCATTTGAGGAGAATACGTTACCCATCAAGAAAATCTCATATTACAGGTTCCAAATCATTGAGCCCCAAATCATTGAGCATAGAAAGAGGCCATTTGGCCCATCGAGCCTGCACTGACAACAATACCACTTAGGACTTATCCCCCTAACACCACCTCTTTATTCTGCTAATCCCCCTGACACTATGGGGTAATTTAGCATGGCCAATCCACCTAACCTACATGTCTTTGGACTGTCTGACAGAATATCTTACCTAGCCCTCTTCCCCCATTCTATCCACATAACCGTGGACATTTCCTACAGCTAATCCATCTTGGGATACTAAGAGGAAATTCAGTATAGCCATTCCTCCTAACCAACACATTTTTGGAGTGTTGGAGAAACTGGAGAAAACCCAAGCTGACATGGGGAGAACATACACATCCCACACAGGCAGTAACCCGAGCCCAGAATTGAACCAGGTCCCTAGCATTGTAGGGTGGCAGTGCTAACCACTGTGCTACCATGTCAGATTAGCAATAATTTAATCAAAATGCAAATAAATGATGCCATCACGAACCCACACCTCACCTACATTTAGCCAGTTCTTGGTAACAATTTATTTAAACAACATTTGCAGGCCACATTTTTTCCATATAGCTTATGGTGCCTCTACAAAGGTTAAGTGTAGGGTTATCTCCAAGGGAATCTCTATAATCATGACTAATTGTTAACATTAAAATTTGATTTTTAATCCCCCCCGCCACCCAATACGAGCAGAAAGAACGCCATAGGGTAACGATATCCTAGGCCATGTACTTTGCCACGATTCATATCAATGCTTCTTTGTGAACAACCCAACAAAAGGTTTGCTGTAGTCGGGTGAAATGATTGTTAGACATTTCTTATCCTTCCCCCCCTCCCCCCATCAGGAGAAGCCATCATTCCGTATGACTGGGATGAGAATGGACAAAACTTGCAGTCAACAATGCCAGGCTGGCTCAAGTGACAGGAAGCTCTGGGACTTGAACTCACAGCCATCTGGTTAGAAGGCAGGTGTTGTACCACCTGTGCTACCAATCCGCCCAAGGCCAATTTTTTTTCTCTTTTTTTTTCCCACTAGTCAAACTGGGGTCAAGCAGCTGGGCTGCATCCCACAGCAAACAGTATTTAAGAAGTGATCTTTCTCGTCACTGATGATGGTTGGAAAGACTGTGAGTATTTTGTTGCACCCGTGACTTGAGAATACGATAATTGTAAGGCTCAAGGTTCAATGGCGTGCAACAATGCACTGAAAAGTTATGGGCATTTGCTACAGATGAGGCTTTTCTTCATTCTCCCTTTCTAAATAATAGCGAGTCTTTTGTAGGTTAAGTTTGCAAAATATTTCCTTGTGAAACAGGAGGGTTGAGAATATGGAAAGTGCTCACATGGCACTTGTCAGGAGACCAGAAAGTCCCCATCATAAGGAAAAATCATTACAAACAACAGCAGACAGTAGAATGGGATTCGATCTTTCCCTCATCTTCTTGAAGAGAAAATACTGAATGGCACTGGGAGATTTAAAGGAAGCTGGTAAAGTTGAAAAAAAAGACAAACAGAATGTTTTCTATCTATTGCTATTGCCAGATACTTGAGTTTCAAGGTTAACTGAAAAACTAAACTGTGCCAGCGATCTTCAGCAACACAACTTCATTCACTAAATAAATACTATCCATAATAGTCTCGTAAAAATATGATAAGATCACACTTCAGGACAATACAAAACATATATGAGAGAATCATTGAGGCCAGAATCCTGTGGTCATGTAAATGTTACCATGGAATGATACCACGTGCGACTGATATTTTTATGTGCCAATGCACATAAATGCACAAAGATCAGTACTTAAAGTGTTAAGTAATCAGACCTTGCTCAATAAATTAGACCTCCATCACAATGTTTCGGAAACCCAGGGGCAAGAGCAGAAGGAACACCAAAGCAGGAAGACACATGGGCGATGCATCAGCAACCTGGTGATCTGCCAAAGTTTTGAAACACAACAGAATTGTTGAACTTTATCCCATGCAACTTTAAGTATTTCCCTTCAAGTGATTTAGCCTTTCACATGGCTATCCTTTGTTACAGCCTTTGACCTCTTCCACTTTGAATGAAATTGCATTCAAACTTCTGAAAAATGTTTAAAGGTGTTGTAAAAAAATATTGTGGGCATTAGTTGGAGAATATTGCTTACCATTTTCAATGTTAACTTTGTTTACAAATGCTCCATAATTAAATGACCCTTTTCCACTTACTTTGTCTATAAGCTGCGCATTAAATAAGTCAATTTGATAATCCACTTTGATGCAAACAATACAAAATTCAAATTTGCATTCTGATTTGTTTTGATTTATTGTTGTCACATGTATTAGGGTACAGTGAAAAGTATTGTTTCTTGCGCACCATACAGACAAAGCATATCATACATAGGTAAGGAAACGAGACAGTGCAGAATGTAATGTTAGAATTATAGCTAGGATGTAGAGAAAGTCCAATCTTGCTCTGTTTTGTTTTGTTTATTTAGACAAGTCTGAATTCTATGCAAAGTACTGCAAACAAAGTGGCTGGAACATAACAGTTGATAGCCAAAGAGATTGTGTTCCAATTAAGTGTTTTTGGCCTGGATCTGATGTGCTGGATTGTAGCAATGAACGCAATGGAATTAAGTAAATGTTTCAACAATGTGACAGAAGGAAAAGCAAGGTGTGCTTTGCACAGACTGCAGCTAATTTTATTTTGCAAGGTATAACATTTTCCTAAACTTAACAGGGGTAGAAAATGTTTCAGTGTGGGCTTCTACATGTGTTGACAGTCATCTGATACTTGATTAACATTAAATTTAAACAAATGCAATCCCAGTTACCTCATACTGAATGAAGAACATGTGATGAATGCAATCCTCCTTTAGAATGAGAGTGGCTAGTTTCCACCCTTATTTGTTGGATTTTGAGATGGCTGCTAACTCTAATGCTTGATCTTCAGGCACTGTACCACTTGGGGAGGTGATGGCCTAGTGGTATTATCATTAGATCGTTATACAGAAACTTAGCTAATGTTCTGGAACCTGGGTTTGAATCCCACCACAGCAATTGGTGGAATTTTGAATTCAGTAAAAACCTCCTGGAATTAAGAATCTACTGATGGCTGTGAAACAATTGTTGTAAAAACCCATCTGGTTCACTGATGTCCTTTGCGGAAGAGATTCTGCCATCCTTTCCTGCTCTGGACTACATATGACTCCAGAGACACAGCAATATGGTTGACACTCAACTACCCTCCAAGGACAACTAGGGATGGGCAATAAATGCTGGCCGACCAGCGATGCCCATGTCCTACAAACAAATAAAAAAAATGTGCGGGATAGGTTGTGCCAAAAAAACAATCCATAACAAAGGATGTGAACCAACTGAGGCATTCAAAATGGAGCTCTCCTGTTATTATAAGGCAGGGTTATGGAGAGATGGCAGGAGAATGGCACTAAGTAAACTGCTCATTTGGATAGCGAGTGCTACACGATAGGCCGAATGGCTACCTCCTGTGTCTTAAAAATATCACAGTTCTCTGCCAGGCGGAGAAACCAAGAGGCAGTGTAGAGCTTGCCATGGATAGGATGGAACTTATCCTTTTATTGATAGCTCCAGAGGAATAGAAAATTGGAATAAAATGAGACTTTTGAGAAAAGAAAATGAATGTGTAATTTGACATCAAACCCCAGTAACAACAGTGTTATCAAACATTACTGTTTGGTTTAGCAAGTATCCTGATGCTTTCTTAATCTCTTGTACATTGTAGAAAGGGTAGGATTGTGTAATCATTGCGCACAATGACGTGGTGATTAGCACTGCCGCCTCACTGCTTCCACACATTGTGATGGATTTTTTTTGGTACAACCTGTCCCACTTTTTTTTTTATTCATTTGTGAGACATGGGCATCGCTGGCTGGCCAGCATTTATTGCCCATCCCTAGCTGCTCTTGAGTCAACTATGTTGCTGTGACTCTGGTGTCACATGTAGGCCAGGCCAGGCCAGGTTAGGATGGCAGATTTCCTTCCCTGTAGGGCATCAGTGAACCTAGGACCCTGGTTCAATTCCTGGTTTGGGTCACTGTCTGTGCAGAGTCTGCACGTTCTCCCCATGTCTGTAAGGGCTTCCTCCGGATGTTCTGGTTTCCTCCCACGATCTGAAAGAGGTATGTGCCATAGTAAATTGGCCATAGTAAATTCTCCCTTGGTGCACCCGAATAGGTGCCATTGTGTGGCGAATAGGGGATTTTTGCAGTAAATTCATTGCAGTGTTAATGTCAGCCTACTTGTGACACTTATAAATAAAGTATGCTGAAATGTCCATTTGGCAAGGAACGGGAGGGAGGTTTAATGGCCAAGGTGAGAGGTTTCATCCATGAAGACTGTCTTGTGAATTTAGAGCCTTGAGTTCACAAAGCAAAGAAGTCTTCATCTTGAAGAAGGGGGATGATAAGGTAAATAGCAATTGATCATTTCCTCTGGTTAGCAAGATGGGTAACAAGAAGGCATACATTTAAGAATGACATCAAAAGAATTAAAGTCAGAACAAAAAAGACCTGTGGTGTTTGGTCAAGGTGGGGAGTGAGGGGGGCTGCTACAAAAAGGAAAAGGTCAGATTTTGAAATTGCATGCCCCAAAAACTAGCTGACATGGAAAGGGGATTAAATCATTAGTTCAAAAAGAACAAGGTAAATCTGGATCCCAGATGATTTAATGACTCACGGTGAAAGAAAAAGCAGCATAAGCTTTGATTTCTGAACGGCCTCTTCTTACATTCTGAATTACGTGGTTTTCTTTGCCTCTGGGTTTCCTGCCATCCCCAAAACATCAATACAAATCCCTGAGTAAATCAGGAACTAAATGGAGAGTTTGCTATATTCTGGCACCATGAGCCAGAGCTTCAGTTGGTGGTCAGATCAAGTGTGGGTATGCGCACAATTTGAAAATCTCCTAATTCCTCTTCTTTCTAGGACAAATTCTGATTGTCAAAAGGACAGAAGTGGGGAGAAGGAAGGGACTCGTCTCCAAATAACAATTCACTAAATTCCCTGAGGCATTTGTTAATGGACTATGGAGAGTGAGAATATTATTTTCTATCTGAAAATTGGTGATTCCCACCATCTGAGTGTGTTTGTATACAGCTGTTGGGTTCAATGTGGAGATCTGTTAAACCTTTTTTGTTACAAGGTGATGCACGTGACTTCTCATTTGACCAAATGGCCATTTCTCTGCACATTGAGGCTGTTGATCCTTTGAGACGCCTCCTGCTCTCTTCAGTAAAACAGCAGTGGGCCCCATCATGGCCACCATCTACCTTTGCTGCTTTCATCCTGTAAGCAGCTCCTCTCTTATGTTTACACTCCATGCTTCTGATTGAATGCCAAATTCAACTCCATTAAGGCATTTATAATTCAAAGATAGTGTTGAGGGGTTGAGATGTCTATATTATCCAGGTGTTGGTTTTCCTGAATTGAAAATCCAACCTTGTACCCCAGTAGTACTAGTATAAGATATATCAAACTTTCCCTATATTGTAGGAAAGGCCAGTGATTTTCTTCATTTTTTTTTTCTTTTATTCATCCATGGGACCTGGGCATTGCTGGTTGGCCAGAATTTGTGGCCAATGCCTAGTTGCCTGAGGGCAGTTGAGAGTCAATCATATTGCTGTGGCTCTGGAATCTCATGCAGGCCATATGGGGTGAGGACACTAGGGAACCAGGTGGGTTTTTCTGATAATTGACTATGGTACCATAGTCACCAGTAGATTCTTAATTCCAGGTATTTTTTACTGAATTCAAATTCCACCATCAGCTGTGACGAGATTTGAACTCAGGTTGCCGGAACATTTGCTGAGTTTCTGAAATAATAGTTTTGTAGTAATACCATCAGGCCAGCACCTCCCCATGTTACAAATAAGGACATACGGCTGAATTTTAGGGGGATAATGGTATTGTGGCAATGTGACTTGACTAGTAATCCAGTAGGCCCAGGTTCTGTGGGTCATAGGTTCAAATCCCACCATGGTGGCGGTAAAATTTAAATCCAATTAGTAAAATCAGGATTGAAGATAAATTTCAATAATGTTGACCATGAAATTACCATGGATTGTCATAAAAATGCATCCTGGTCAATAATGAAGGAAATCTAGTATCCTTACTGGCCTGACCTAAATGTTGCTCCCAAACCATTGCAATCTTGGCTGACCCTCTGAAATGGCTCAGCAAGCCACTCCCTTGTGGAAACTAAGATTGGGCAACAAGTGCTGACTTTAGTGGCAATAATAAAGCAAGCAACTATTAGAAAGAATTAGAAAGTACTTTATGAAGCAAAAAAAAGGGCAAATATTAAGTGAATGTGTAATGACTTCAATCAGGTCATTGAGTGTGGCCTATTGGAATATGAGCTTCCTGATTAAGGAGTCAATTGATGGGCCAATCAGGGGATCTTTTCCTAGGATTTAACTTGGCATGTCAGTTCCTCTGGCACATGGAAGGGTAGACTGCTGGATGGTAGAAGTCTGTATACTGCTATTGGAATTGTAAATAAAGGAATTTTGGCGCAGGGACCTTTGCCTCCAAAGACTTATTATAAAACACACAGGTAGAAATGGTGCCGATCAAGTCAGAAGGAATGAATGGATTTGTGGATTAGCCGAAGAGATCACACATTAACATATTCATTTATCTAACATATGGATCGGGCACACCTACGTATGAGTGTATCAGGTGTAAATTTTAAGCACCATGTTATACATAGCTGGACGTCACTTGACCATGCATAAGGTAGAATTGCATTCTATTGTTTGTGACTTTCCTCCATCAATAATTCTTCACATTATCTGTTGGCAGTTATTCATGAGTTGTACTGATGTACTGCCAAAGTCATTAGCCTGTTTCCAATATAAGAGCTAGTTATTCTAATCCTAGATCATGGGTCTTCATATAAATGAAGTTTAATTGACTGAGAACGATGCTAAAACCCACAATAAACAGTCTGACTCAGTCCCATAACACTCTATTTAATCAATAAGTATTAGATAGCAGAATATGAAAAATAAACTATCAAGTAAATGAATTCCCTCAAGTAATTTATTTTTCATAATCTGTTTTATTATATTTATAGAACAACTTTAATGCATTTTCTCAGTAGATTTAAAAATGCAAAATGCCATTATGGGTAGCTGATACAAGACTGGAGCTGGTACAGATACTGAATATATATTGACACTGGCAATAGAAGGGTTACAGGTAGAATTCCAATAAGCACTTACTCCAACCTAGCACTACAGATTTGAACTGCAACCCAGCACTCCCACAATATACATCACTGATATGGGATGCGTGCCAGTGGGAGTTGCATGAGAGGTATCCCAGATTGGACCAGGCTAGTTTTCGTCTCCTTCAAATTCTAAGCACAAAAAGAAACTTTTTTTTTTGCCAGTTTAAGCGATCTGCAGCCCTCAAGAAAGCTGGCTGGGCGAGTTAATCCAGATTGTGTGGCTGGATAATATGGTTGTGATACTTGGCATTCGATATCATGCCCTCACAACGTGATCTGCGCAAGGGATTGTTCCAGCAGTGACATGTACAGGTTTCTTAAACCACTGCTGGAACCACCAATACATGTGTAGTATAAATACAACAATTAACAAAACCTATAAACCCATAATCCAACATCATTAATGAATAGGGATCCCATGATGTTGCGGCACACTGATATAAAGTGACGTGTAAAACCCATGGTAATCATTATAATCTGTTTTCCCCTACCGTGATGATTGTAAACTAAGGCAATCAAGATAATTGTGATAAATCAAGTAGCTGAGGCAACTAGTGAAGCCTCCTTCACCTGGACAAGATAAAGGAAGTTTCTGGGAAAATAAAAGCAAAATAGGGAAGCACTTGTTTTACTAGATGTTGATCTAGCAAAACACCGGTCCTAATTTTAAAAAAGTCCTCTAATAATTTTCCAATGGATTAATTCACTTACTGTGATCCCCTGCGTGCTACTAGAGCCCCTACATCCTGCTTTATATCTAAATAATCAGGAGTGAAGGGTGCCCAAACACTGAGAGCTTACCTCTGCAAATACTTACTGCACAGATATAAAAATAACAATCCTTTAATTGGGAGTTGATAGTCGTATAACTATTGCATCTCTGTTCTGTTCCGCACAAAAGCTCTCAGTCCTTTGTTAGGGAGACAGCAGTTTGACAATGCATACTTCAGTCAAAAGTGCAAAATAATGTGTATGCTTGTTCCAGCAAAAAAAAAGATTCATGTTGCAGGCCTGAAGATTGGTATCAGAGACGAGTTTCTATTCATCATCATCTGGGCAGGGAGACCTTTGAGCCTCTTTGTTCCCAGAGAGGAAAGTGAGTTGGGAAAGTGTCAGGAAAGTGTAAAAGCTGATATATAGGCTGCAGTTGTTTGTCTCGGTGACCTTTTGTGGGGACAGAGGTGATCTGTCAGGCACCCTTCAGCTAAAGTCATGCCCCGGGGTTGGAGGCCTTTGACCCCGGAGGAGCAATGGGTCAGACTGTGAGCAACTGTGCAAGCGCCAGCGATAGGGCCGCAGACCTCTGAAGCAGAAGAAAAGGCGCCTCATAGAAGAAAGGAGTCGGTGGGAAAAAATGCTAATTTATAGAAGTAGAGTACATATTTCACAGTGCCACAGTGGATCAGCTGACGGCACGGGTTAAAGGCCACAGTTAGCCTTGATTTCCTGACCGTGTTACTGTAACATCTGTGTGTTAAGAGACTGCCAAGACCAAAGTTCTGACCCTAAGACATACAAAAAGGGAAAAGTGGTGGATTATAACTGCAACCACTGTTTGACTTAAGTTTAAACACCTCAAGGCTTTTAGTTAGTCATCTCATCGTTAAATTGGGTAGAAATTTATCTCCTGTCCCCCAGAAAACTCTCAAGATAAAAGTCTATATTCATCTTCAAGGTGGTGCATAGGAAAACAACATTTTTATGCATACTTTTGGGCAAAATATTACGTGTGCGGGATGGTCAACAAAGGGATATGTGACAGCTGGTGTTGTTAGTATCAATTATTTAACAGAAAGTAAAATTACTCTGTTTTGCTATTATGCAATCATTAGGTGCTGAAATCTGATGAATTATGAAATGCAAGAAAGTCACTTTAGATAAATGATAAAGTAAAACTCTGTGAACGACGATGGATCGAAGCATCTGATCCCAAGCGCAGAAAGATCACGTCAAAGGCGGCAGCGACACTTTGCGCACTTAAAACATGAATGTTTGCGAAACTTAGGTGAAGCCCACGCTCGATTGTAATGGAGAGGCCGAGAAACGCTCCAGCTTCTCTGGATAGGACAGTGACCAGCTATGTCGTCAACTCCAATCTGGTTAATTACCCATTGGGCCAGCTGCCGACGGGCAAAACAGCGGAAAGATTAATCACTCAGACATCCTGCGACCCAGACCCTCCCCCACACACCCCCACCCCCTCCTCCAGCAGTCGCCACAAACACTGCATAAAGCACCAGCGAGAAACTTGCCAATGTCATGTCCGGGTTGCCCTTCAGATTGGAGAAGCAGAACAAAGCTGTCGGCCTTTGCTCTATCCACATGTTCCACCGCCCCCCAGCTCAGCTCCAGAAGTCACCCAAATGCCCCCAGAGGAAAAAATCTTTATGGTTATTTTGGGGAAGACCCACCTCTCAGACATGATAAGTGTCACACCTGAACAAACAAGGATCTTGACCTTCTCTCTCTGTTTGATCTAACCCTCCCCCATTCAAAGGGTGACCTTGGTCTGAATTTTTGCAGCCCCCACTGGTGGAGCGGGGTGAGGCATTCCTTAAATTAAGCAGATCCATCAACTTCACCTCACCCCATCCCATTTCCCATATTACAAAGGGCGGGGATGGCAAATCCTGGCCAGTAAAGGAGCCTAATTTCACCTCTCCTATTTTATGGGTAAAAAGTCTCACAACACCAGGTTAAAGTCCAACATGTTAATTTGGTAACAAACACTATTAGCTTTTGGAGCGCTGCTCCTTCGTCAGGTGAGGACTCCCCACTCAGTGCCACAGTGAAGAACTCAGTGAAACCTCCCCACTTATCTGATAAAGAAGCATCTCTCTGAAAGCTAGTGGCGTTTGTTACCAAATAAACCTATTGGACTTTAGCCTGCTGTGTGAGACATTTTACTGTGTTTACTCCAGTCCAATGTCGGCATCTCCACATCATAATTTATGGGTAACAGGGGAAGACACAGGCAAGGTGGGCATGCTGGTAGCTTTCACTATGCAGGCTGCTGTCAGGTAGAAAGGGCAAAGGTACCTCCTTAGGAGACCCTTGTACCCATTGGAAGCATGATGCTAAAATGCTACTCCACATTTAAAAATTAACGTTTATTTATTAGTCACAAGTAGATAACATTAACACGACAATGAAGTTGCTGTGAAAATCCCCGAATCGCAATACTCCGATGCCTGCTTGGGAGGGCGAATTTAGCATTGTCAATGCACCTAACCAGCACAGACAGAGGGAGAACGTACAGAATTCGCAGAGACAGTGACCCAAGCCAGGAGTTGAACCCGCATCTCTGGAACTGTGAGAGACAGCAGTGCTAACCACTGCGCCACTGTGCCGCCCACTTTTGGTCTGTGGGAAGAAACCGAAGCACTTTGAGGAAACCCACGCAGACAAGGGCAAATTCAGAACGTTCTCCCTGTGTCTGGAATCGAACCCAAGCCCCTGGTGCTGTGAGGCAGCAGTGCTAACCACCACGCCTCCTACATTTAATCCTCTCCCAGTGCCTCTGGCACTAAAAAGTGGGTGCGCTGATGGCTGACTTTCCCATGGGTGCGGGGAAGGAGTGGACAGGTGTTGGGTGAGTGTGGGGGCAAGGTGTAAAATCAAATCTTCTGTCTCCTTCAATGTACAATACTTTATTTTTCTTTACTCTTTCAAAGGATGTAGGTGTCACTGGCAAGGCCAGCATTTATTGCCCATCCCTAATTGCCCTCGGACAGAATGGCTTGCCAGGCCATTTCGGAGGGCAGTCAAGACAAATACCATGTAAAAGTGGTTTGGGGTAACATGTAGGCCAGACCAGAAAGGATACAAATTTTAATCGCTAACCAGATGGATTTTTATAACAATTGATGGTTATTTCATGGTCACTGCCATTATTATTGAAATTAACTTTATATTCCAGATTTATTAAATTGTACCAGTGAGATTTGAACCAGAACATTAGCCTGGATTCCAAAGAAACATTATCACTGGGCCACACGTCTTCTTTTATGGCTTTAAGATGTACGTAAATTATCTTTGATCTCATGATGAAGCTCGTTTGACCTGAGGGGTTATCTCTGTTCCTCTCTACAGATGCTGCCAAGCCTGATGAGTATACCTAGTCAGTTTTGACAATACAATGAGGATTTTTTGGACCATGGGAGCAAATCGGAGCAGACACGGGGAGAACATGCAAACTCCACACAGGCAGAGACCCAATCCAGGAATCGAACCCAGCTCTGTGGAATTATAAAACAGCAGCACTAACTTACAGGGCCACATATGGGGATAGAATGGGGGAAGAGGACTGAAGTGGATTGCTCCGTAAAGAGCCAGCATGGTTGATATGGGCCACATGGCCACATAATACAATGGGGTGGCACAGTGACATAGTGGTTAGCAATGCTGCCTCACAGCACCAGAGACCCAGGTTCGATTCCGGCACCGGGTCACTGTCTGTATGGAGTTTGCACTTTCTTTCTGTGCCTGCATGGGTTTCCTCTAGATGCTCCAGTTTCCTCCCAAAGTCCAAAGATGTGTGGGTTAGGTTGATTAGCCATGCTAAATTGACCCTAGTGTCAGGGGGATTGACAGGGTAAATGTGCAGGGTTAGGGGAAAAGGGCCTGAGTGAGATTGTGGTTGGTACAAACTCAATGGGCCTCCTTCTGTAATGTAGGGATTCCGTGATAATGACTCTAAAGCTCTATTTTGGGCCAGTATTTGCACAGGCCTGGTCTAATTATGTATCATACCCATGGGCAGTGGGACACCGAGGGTGGGATTTCATGGCTCACCCAAGATTGAAAAATCCCGCCCGAGGTCAGTGGACCTTCACACGGTCCTTTCCCATCAACCACAATTCCTTTGGCGGGTGGGATGGCAAAATTCCACCTCCAGCCCAAGATGGAAGCACGCTTCCTGTTATTCATTCAAACGTTGAAATTCGCAGTGCTTATTTATTTGCAGAAATAGTTTTGCAACAGCATTCCGGAGCACGCGGATGTGAATTATTTTTCACATCGAAGCAGGAAGCAACTCTCGGCCTGTGCAGTAAAATATCCCTTTTCGATTCCTTGCAGGACATTTGGCATGAATAGCATTCAGTCCCGAACTGGTGGCGGGAGGGGGGAGGGGGGATGGGCAAGTTATTAACTCCACCCCAAGCACCATCAATGCAATTGTCATTGGCTGGCAGAAGGCACAAGCTGAACAGTGGCAGATTAACCCCCCTCCCTCCCTCCAAAACCATCCCGTTCACAGAGAAGAAATGCCCTCTTTTTGCATGGCATGGGACATGGCCAGGATTTGAATCAACTCACCCGAGTAAGTAAGAAAATTGACATTGAGTGACAGTCAGCCACCGACCCCAAGGCCATGGTCTTCTTGCTGGGAGCTGAATGCTGAAGGCCTTTTGGTTTCTTAGCATCCGCTTCGGTTTGTCAGCTTAACTTGAGAGAGTGCAACTTTCCGGATGTGGAGAGGATTAGAAAATTCGCAAACTCGCCCATTCATAAATATAAAAATCAGGAAGGCCGACAAAGGCCCATGAGGCATACATTCTTTACCAAGATTAACTGAAATGAAAGGCACACAGTTCCCACAGGTGATCCTTGGCCACGGTATAAAACAGAACATTTCACCGCCGTGAGTAACTGGTGTTCATTTACGCTTTCAATAGGCCATCATAACTCAATTCCATCTTACAACTTGTGAGTTATGGCTCTTTCACACTTAGAAAAGAACTGTCATAAGTCAGCGTCACCAGTGAGGTACCCTCGATTTATTTTAGTGCAAAAAAAGTCCTCATCCACTCCTCAAGGAGTTAAAGGCTCGCTGTATTTTATGTCTGACAGGCAGCCAAAGAATTTGTTCTGTGCATAGAAAAGGAAAGCCTTATACATTTTTTAAAAACACACGTTTGCAAAGAGAAAATCTGAGGCATAATGCAAAACTTGTTTTGAGATTCGTACATAACTATTTTCAGTTTGTCGATAATAACTTTTTAATTCATTAATTTAGCAGTGATTCGTCATTTAGTCCAACCTTTGGAGTAATAATCAATCAAATGTCCAACATTTGTTCGAGCGTCCAAGGTAATCACACACATTTCAAGAAATAACAAAACCGCTTAATACCCACTTTGAGCGAGGGTGAAATGATCTTGCAAGTTACATCCCTTTAGAAATCAAATGAATGTTTGATCATTCCCATTTTATCATTCGTATTAATGAATTTATCCCACTATTCTTCTTGGCAATGTGGTAACAGAATGTTTCAGTGAAGAAGCAACACTCCCCACCCCACCCCCCCCACTCCTCAAAATAGTTCCCATTGTAAAAAATAATCAATTGGAAAGTGCAGCTCTGACAGATTGTAGCACACACCTCTGGAATTCCATTCAAACACTTTTAATAGGGGTCACAACTGACAAGTAAAGGGCTGCTCCGTGAGTTCAGTGGGAAAAAAAAAGTTTCGCTCCAAGTGAATTTTATTTTTCTTTCATTTATCAGGCTCCCATAAACATGCTGAGCAATTTTCCAGTACATTAACTGGGGACCCTCGAAATCCGAAGGGGGGATAAAAAAGGTGGACAACGGGCTGGAGGAAGATGGATGAGGATGGGATAGGAGTGGGCAGTTTTCCCACTGCCCCGGCGAGGGCCCTGGACAAAGTACTCATTGACTGGGATCCTTGACATGAGCATCATAAACTAGTACCGGGTACAAAAGGTCTGACACCTCAAAGTAGCAGGCACTGTCCAGCTCTATACAGCAGGCCCAAAGGGGCTGGCCTAACAGTTGCATCCTTTTGTGGCCAACCTCGACAAGAGCTTAAGATGAATAGAGCTGAGCTGAATGCATACGTGCAATTTTTCATCCCAAAAGACAACATTTCCTTACTGGCGTGACATTATTGCAGTTAGTTGAAACATCTTCCCTTTTTCGCGGGAGGCTAATTTCATTTGTACCTTTCACAGCGAGGTGAGCTTGTTTTATTGTCCTCTCTGTTTGTTTTGGACTCTTTCTTTCTCATGGGAACTTTGAGAACAGCGAGACAGAAAAGGCAGTCAAATTAGCCTTGAATTAGTATTTTGCCAGGGAAAGTCTGTGTGCAATTTAGGATTACAGCTCCTTACTGAATTAGCGCTGAAATTAGGAGTGTGTAGGACTCTAATTATTCAACCAGTAATTACCTTGTCTTAAGTTTTTAACTTTTCTGAGTTTAAAAAAAAATCCATTTAATTGCGGTCAATCTGGCCTTTTCACCAAGTAGATAAATTATAAGAAAATGAAATGTCAGCCCTGCCTGTGTGAGTCACTGCAACTTAATCTATTTAAGAAATTCTTGGAGAAAGAATGAGAGGGAATCTGATGATTTTTTTCTTGTTCTGTGAGATGTTGGCTGTGTGATCAGAAAGGAAGCCGATTTAATACCAACTTTCAAAAAGGAATTGAATCGAAACTTAGAAACTCCAGGCAGTTTTTTTTTTGATTTTGTTAAGTTAAAAGAGCTATTTGAATGCGTATTGTTGTTGCTGAAACATTTGCAGGGTGATGGGAAAAGTGCATGGGAGAGAGACTTATTGGACCCATAGAATCCCTAACAGTGCAGGAAGAGATCATTCAGCCAGTCAAATCTGCACTGACTCTCCCAAAGACTATTCCACCCAGGTCCTCCTTATTCCTATAACCCCATGTGTTTGCCATGGCTAATCGGCATTAGCTACATATCTTTGGATACTAGAGAGAGATTTTCTGGCCATGCTCGCACCAAGATGGGAAAATCCCGCCTGAGGTCAATAGATCTTTGTGTGGCCCTATCCTGCCCACTACGATTCCCATGGGAGATGAGATGGGAAAATTCTGCCACAAGGGTCAATTTAGCATGGCCAATCCATCTAACCTGTGCATCCCATCGCTCTATCAAAGAGCTGACATGGGCAAAATGGCCTGATTGGCCTCCTCTGTGCTTTATGATTATATATGATTCAAGATGCTCAGTTCAAGAAGTCAGCTACTAACTTAAACACAGGTACCCCAAATTTCATCACTTATAGTAAAGAAAATACAGCAGCAATCTTGGGAAACAAAAAGATTTGCTGGATTCATGCACCAAAATCTTTGGGTGGCAGAGTGTCACTTCTTGGCATCCAAAGAGTTGGGACAGGGGTGGGGAGGGGAACATATCCCCATCAAGTGTAAGGGCCCTGCAGCCAATTTACACTCCAATCAGCACTAATGACCACCACTTCTCATTCGAGTGGAACTCCCACCTTGTGGAGCTGCCAATCATTCAGATTGGCCATCAGTTGTCCAGTACTAACAGTGACAGCGCTGCAGTGAATGGAAGAAGAAATGCAGATGGAAATCTGAGACTAAGTCTGGGGCATCTAAGGCCCAGGTGAATTCAAGGAGCCTCAAGATGGGAATGGTTGTGGTGATCGGGGTATCGGGGGGAAAAGTTGGGGGGAGAAAACTCTGGAGGCTCCTAGACCTGAAAGAGAGTGGAGAAGGCAGTCTTAAAAAGTGGGTTTGTGATGGAGTGAGCCCTCTTCCCGCATAATACTTAACAACTGTTGAAATTCAGCCTTCCCTCATGCAAGGTCAATTTTCTCACCTGTCAAGAAGCTGAGGCTGAGGGAGAAATGGTCCTTAATGGACATTTATGGACTTCAATTGGGGCTAGGGCAAGTTCCCAGTAAGAAGTATTGTCTGCCCCAGCGTAAAATCGCTGTGTGGTTGGAGAAGGTAGGAAGCCAGGGGCAGAATTATATCCTTTGAATGTCACACACCTACTTAAAATCCTGTTGATGGGAGAGTTTAAAATATTCGCCATAAAACAGTGAGTGATCAACTAATAAATGATTGCTACATATGATTAGTCAATGTTATTCACATCTATATTTACCATAAGTGCATAAATTTCATAAAATCATAGAATCCCTACAGTGCAGAAGGAGGCCATTCAGCCCATCGAGTCTGTGCTGTCAGCAATCCCACCCAGGCCCTATACCCGTTAAACTCACGCATTTACCCTGCCAATCCTCCTGACCACCCAGGAGCAACTTAGTATGCCCAATCAACCTAATCTGTGCATCTTTGGGAGTGTGGGAGGAAACTTGAAGGAAACCCACATAGACAACATGCAAATTCCACACAGTCATGAGGCCAGAATTGAACTCACGTCACTGGTGCTAACAAAAGTGCCACCGTCCCAGCGGCATAGTGCTTAGAATTGCTGCCTCACAGCAAGAGAAATGTGTGTTCAAATCCCAGCTTGGGTCACTGTCTGTGTAGAGTTGGCACTTTCTCCATGTGTCTGCGTGGGTTTCCTCCCACACTCAAAAGGTGCACTAGTTAGGTGCATTGCCAGTACTAAATGCTCCCTCAGTGTACCTGAACAGGCACCAGAGTATGACAACTGAGGGATTTTCACAGTAACTTTATTGCAGTGTTAATGTAAGCCTACTTGTGACAATAATGAATACATTTTAAGCTTTAATTGTAGCCCTTTATTTTGTCATGCTAAAATTCTATTGCGTCTAGTCAGTTCTTAATAATATTAAATGTTGCTTGGTGTTTCAAAGTGCATCTGTTATAACAGATCACCTGAATAATTAGTTCTCGGATGCCATGTGCTACGAAGCAGAAATCTAATTTGTTTTAAAGTTGCAAAACATTTCCTACTGCACATTCCGCTGCAATCAAATTTTAAACTAAAATGGAGTCCAACCAAAAGGGCTAAGGTTGGAGCTGCAAATGTTAATAAGCACTGAGACACAGTCCGGCCCCTCTAAAGAGCATATGAGCTGGTCGGGTTTGCCTGCCAACTTGCATGGTGCTTGCAACCCTTTGAGGATCGACAATTGGCATGGATACGGCTGCACTTTGTCCGGTGCAGCCCTGCATTCTGCCCACTCGATCTTTCGAATCAATGCCAAGCGATCTCGCCCTTTCAAACCTCGCTGATATCGCAAGCTACCGACTGCTGCAAACCCCACCTTGCAAATGCAGCCAGATGGTTGAAACCGTAAAAATAAAGTCAAAGAACTTGTTGGAGGCGTAACAAAATAGTTACCTCTCATCGGAACTTAAGCAAACACTAGGGAGCAGTTACATTAAACAAGGCTATCAAAGTGTGCAAAAGGCTGCCAAGACGGAGTAAAAATATAGTACAGGCTAAACTTTACTAACGAAAAGAAATGCCAAGCAAGGCAGGTTTTTTTTATTAGGTTCCTTTACCCAGTGGCACATTGGAATTTTTGATTATCTTGCTAGCAAAAGGAATACAAAAAGAATGCGGTGACCATCTTCCCGCATCCTAGGGCATAAAAGCAGAAACGTTTATCAATTAGGATTATGTTAGAATTACAGCAATATTCAGCTCAATTGTAATTGGGGTGGTCCAGTGGTAAAGTGCCAAGGCATTAATGACACTCCATATGGATTCCCTGTAGAGACTAATGACCATGGACATCTGATTAAAACAAGCAATAAATCACCGCACAATGTTTATATTCCGCCACATTGTCTCGGATATTTTGTGGGACTGCTGAAAGATGAGACTCTGCTTTTACTGAGCATCCTTCTTACTAAATAAAACAAAAAATAAAGAAACAAATTAGACAGAAAGAAAACAAGCTTGATTACACATTAGTGGACATGTGTGTATGAACATATGGGCAGAGAGAGTCTAAAATCCTCCCACTGGGAATATGCAGGGACAATGTCAAAGTGCTCGAACTATGTGCTTTTGCACATTTATGTAGGTCAAGCTGAAAAATATCCATGTTACTTACAAATGCATGCATGTAGAACGTAAGACAGAACTATCACCAGCATCTCTACCCTTCCAAATCAATTAGAAAAATATCTTCCTAAAGCATTATATCCTTATGTATACAAAGTGATCAAATGTTAATTGGGCCATGGTGTGGCACGGTGGCACAGTGATATGCACTGCTGTCTCATAGTGCAAGGCGTTCGATTCCCAGCTTGGGTCACTGTCTGTGCAAAATCTGCACATTCTAGCCATGCCTGCATGGGGTTCTTCCTCAGTCCAAAAGACGTGCTGGTTAGGTACATCGGCCATGCTAAATTCTCTCTCGGTGTACCCCGAAAAGGCATCGGGGGCGACTAGGGGATTTTCACAATAACTTCATTGCGCTGAAAATGTAAGCCTACTAAATAAATAAACATTATCTGTTAGACTTTTTCTTATGGAAATCATGTACTCAGTTTCAATAATCTGTCATTTACTTCTGCTAATCTATTAATGACCCTTCTGAATATGGTAGCACAACACTGACCAGCACTGGCATATTAATGTAACATATTCTGGATGATATCCAGCTCTGGTAATAACATATAATTATGCATGTTGCTCAAGAATTGATTCCAGACTGAAAGTATGTCAGGGAAAAGCGCCCGAGTCTCTGTCTTTCCCAGAAGCAACAGCTGTTTTTTTAATAATGTGCCTGTTTTGTTTTCTTTATAGTCGGTTACTAAAAGAGGGCTATACATCACAAAGCTAATTTCAGGCTGATTGCAACATTGTTTAAAGGCCTACATCTGGGCAAGGCAGCCTAACTAGATTTATTTTGTTTATTCAGGCTCTCTCTTTTAATGCCAATTGGATATAGACCATTAAAGCTGCAAGTTACCGTACCTGTCTCAATGAACTGTACAGGTATGGCCCCACATCAACTCGTGACCTTTCAGCTGTTACAGTTCACTAAGAGTTGATGATGGATTTGTTTTTATGGTTGGCCATTACCCATCCAACATGGGATACAACCGAGCAAACAAAGTGCACTAACTGCGTCGGGATAGCACAAAGACCACAATGTCAATATTCAGTGCACAACGGCAACAGAAAAACAGACCCAGAGAACAGAATTGCAGCTTTATGCTGGCATCTGTAAAACTACAAATGTGGGAATCCACAATTAACATTTTATTAAGTGTTTTCTATAAAAGAAAACCAAGCTGCATGTTTATGGCAGCATTCGCTTGGCAGTGCTGTGCATGGTGCTAGATCATCACACAGGCAATTGATTGATACACATCCGTGGGATCTCACACAACTTTAAAAAAGACCCGCATTTACATAACACCTTTCACTTCCTCAGCACATCCCACAGCCAGTGAAGAACGTCTGTGGTGCAGTCAGGGTTGAGTTGTCGGAAGTATAGCAGTCAACGAACACGCAATTAGAACATAGAACACTACAGCACAAAGAGGCCCTTCGCCCAGAAGTTGCACTGATCATATTCCTACCTACCAGGCCTATTTATAACCCTCAATCCCATTAAATCTCATGTACTACAATCAGCTCCCACAATTCATTGCAAAACACATTTTCTATGGTGGCACAGTAGTTAACACTGCTGCCTCACAGTGCCAGGGATCCGAGTTCGATTCTGAGATTGGGTCACTGTCTGCATGTTCTCCCAGTGTCTGTGTGGGTTTCCTCTGGGTGTTCAGGTTTCCTTCCACAGTCTGAAAGACATACTGGTTAGGTGAATTGGCCATGCTAAATTCTCCCTCAGTGTACCCAAACAGGCGGCAGAATGTGGTGATTAAGGGATTTTCACAGTAACTTCATTGTAATGTTAATGACTTGTGACACATAAATAAACTTATTGATGTTGTTCACACATCAAAGTGCAAAAAAATAGATATTTTGGTGTAAGCTGTATCTTTGAGAGAGAAGATTATGGCCAGAATTTTACCGGCAATGCCAGCCCTGATTCCGGGGTCAGGTTCGGAGAACAGCGTTCTCCTTTCACTCCGGGTGAGATCATATGATCCTTGGGCGGATGTGCCAGTAAAATTTCATCCTGTATCTTCAAAGCAAGACTCGAGTACAAAACATGGCTGACACTTCAGTTCATCTGACAGATGGCACTTCCCAGAACCCAGCATTCTCCCAGTGGAGATCTTGTGATCAGAGCTTGTTATGAGAAATGTGAGTTCAAAACTCCCTGAAGTGGAGATAAAAGATCCCAAGGCACTATTTTGAAGAAAACAGTGGGGAATTCTCCCTGGTCTCCCAATCAATATTTATTTCTCAATGAGCATCACTGAAACAGATAATCTTCCCATAATCATACAGATGATTATGGAATGAAAACAAAGTTCTGGAATAGAAATTCAAAATAGAGGACAAGGTTCATGGTCTAAAATTGCTGCACTCAAATTTTGTCTAGATGGGCCAATAGAAGCTGGAGGAACATCATCTCACCTTCAGATTGGGCACTTTACAGACTTCTGGACTTAACATTGAGTTCAGCAACTTAAGATCATGAGCTATGTCCTCCATTTTGAATTTTTTTCTCCCAAACCCATATCACGTTTTTTGCTTTCAGACAATGCTGGTCTTTATTCTGCTATTCACACCTGCTCTGGATCAACATTTTGTGTCTTTAATACTGTCATTACCACCACCATTCCATTTGGTTCCACAACACCATTTTCATTTAATGTTCCCACCCTTTAAAATATCCTTGACTTTCTCTTTTGTTCCACCTGCCCTTGCCCTTTTGAAGAGCAAAAGACCCATCACATCCCTTCAGTTCTGATGCAGTATCATTTTTGACTCAAAATGTTAACTCTCTTTTGCTTTCCATAGAGTCCGGAAGGACATGTCTGCTAACTGGACTTGTGGGTACGGGGTGAGGGAACTGACAAGATGGAAAACCTACTTGACTTTGTCCTCATCAATCCATCAGTCATAGATGCATCTGTCCGTCACAGTCTTGGTTGGAGTGTCCATCACACAATTGTTTGTGAAGATGAAGGACCATTTTCACACTGAGCATATCCTCCCCATCGTGTTGTGCCACACTACCACCAAACTAAATGGGATAAATTTTGAATTGATTAGTAGTCCAAGTGGGGCATTTGTAAAGCACAATGGGCCATCAGCAGCAGCAGAATTATACTCAATCACAATCTGTAACCTCATGGCCTAGCATATCCATCATTCTAGCCATTACTATCAAGCTGGCAATCAGCCCTGATTCAATGAAGAGTACAGGACGGCATACCAGGAGCAGCACATATTTTCTCAGGGGCAATTAGGGATGGGCAATAAATGCTGGCCTAGCCAGCAATGCCCACATGCCAAGAATGAATAAAAAAAATGAAGCATCAACCAATGAAACTATAACACATGACTACTTGCACGCCAAACAGTGAAAGGAACATGCAACAGAATGAGGCATCAGATCCAACATCTGCAGTCCTGCTGTATCCATCATGAATGGTTCTGGCCAATTAAACAACTTACTGGAGGTGGGGGTAGGGGATGTAGGGCGTGGTGGGGGGAGCTAGAGAGAGGTGGGATGTCCACAAATATTCCTTTCCTCAATGTTGGGGGAACCCAGAACATTAGCGCAAATGATAAGGCTGAAACATTTGCAATAATCTTCAGATTGAAGTGTCGAGTGAATGATCCACCTTGGCCACTTCCTGAGCCCTCCAGCATTACAGATCCCAATCATTAGCCAATTCGATTTATTTCATGTGATACCAAGAAATAACTGAAAGTGCTGGATACTACAAAGGCCCTGATAGCATCTGAGAAATAGGCTTGTGCTCCACAGCAATTACATCCTTAGCCAAGCCGTTCCAGTACAGCAATAACACTGGCAATTAACAGCAATGTGCAAAATTGTCCAGGTATGTCCTGTACACTAAAAGCAGAACAAATCCAATCTAGCCAATTATCACCCCAGCAACCTCATCTAAATCATCAGCAAGTTTATCTATTGTGCTATCAAGCATGGAGGTTCAATTTGTGATCTGCCAGGTCTGCTCAACTTCTGATCTCATTACAGCCTTGATCAAAATATGAACACAGGAGCTGAACTCTTGAGGTGAGGTGAAAGTCCCAGCCCTTGACATCAAGCAGCATTTAACTGCGTGTGGCATCAAGAATCCCCTGGCAATCCGCTGGGTAAGAGGCATGCACAGTGCAAAGAAAGTCGTGGTTATTGGAAGCCAATCATATCAGTCCTGAATTCCTCAGGATAGTGTTCTAGGAACTAGCATCTTCAACTGCTTCATAATGACCTTCCCTTCATCAGAAGGGTCAGAATGAAGATGTATGCTATTGATTATACAGTGTTCAATAGCATTCATAACTTCTCAGATACTAAAGCAGTTCATATCCATTTGCAGCTCAATTCAGGTTTGAGCTGATAAGTGGTAAGAAATATTCACAGCACCTAATTGCCAGCCAATGGCCATATCAACCAAAAAGAAGCCAAACCCTCTTTCTTTGATGTTCAATGGTATTAACATTAGTGAAGTCCCCAACTATCATCATAAACATTTATTATCAATCTTAACTTCACCTAACCTGGTGAGCTGGTGCAGAGACAATAATCTCTCCCTCTACGTCAACAAAACGATGGAGGTTTTCATCAACTTCAGGAAAAGAACATGCCCCTGTCTATGTCAACAGGGATAAAATAGAAAGGGTTGAGAACTTCAAATTTACAAACAACCTGTCCTTGCCTCTTCTATGCTATAGTTAAGAAAGCCCAACAATACCTCTATTGTCTCAAAAGATTAAGAAAATTTGGCATGTCATCTATGACTCTCTCCAACTTTTACAGCTGCACCATAGAAAGCACTCTTTCTGGTTGTATCACAGCTTAGTATGGCTCCTGCTCTGCCCAAGACTGCAAGGAGCTACAAAAGGTTGTGAATGTAGCCCAGTCCATCACACAAAACAGTCTCCCATCCATTGACTCTGTCTATACTTCCCGCTGCTTTGGCAAATAAGCCAGCATAATTAAGGACTCCCTGCAGCCCAGATACTCTCTCTTCTTCCCTTGGGAAAAACATATAAAAGTCTGTGGTCACATACCAACCAAGGGCAGCTTCTTCCCTGCTGCCATCAAACTTTTGAATGGACCTACCCTGCATTAAGTTGATCTTCCGCCGCACCCTAGCTTTAACTGAAACACTAAATTCTGCATTCTGCCATTTCCTTCTCTATGAGCAGCATGCTTTGTCTGTCCAGCATGCAAGAAACAATACGTTTTACTGTATACTAATACATGTGACAATAATAAATCAAAGCAAAACAAATTTAAGCAGCCAAATAAATACAAGAGCAGGTAAGAGGTTGGGAATTCTGTGCAGACTAACTCAGGAGTGTGGTGGATTACGTGTCTGGATGAATGTAGCTCAGCAACACTCAAGAAGCTTGACACCATCCAGGACAAAGTGATCTACTTGATTGATCCAAAATAATCACTCCGGCCATCATTGACACACAGCAGCGACTGTGTGTGGACCATCTACAAGATGCGCTGCTGCAACCTATCAAAGTTTCTGAGACAGCAGTTTCCAAATCATTAACACTGCACCACTTTGAAGGATAAGGGCAGCAGATGCATGGGGATTCCACTACCTGCAAGCTCCCTTCCAAGCCATTCACCACCCTGACTTGGAACTATATTGCTGTTCCTCCATTGTCACTGGGTCAAAATCCTGAAACTCCTGCCTAACAGCACTGTGGCTGTAGTTACACCTCGTGAACTGCAGAAATTCAATAACATAGCTCACCACTATCTTGTCAAGAGTAACGAATATAGGTAACAAATGTTGGCCGTGCCAGCGATGCCCAAATTCCATAAAAGTAAAGGAAAAATCCTCCACAGTGATGGCAGATTATGACCCTTAAGGATTGGCCACTATTACACATTTACCGACAAAGTCAAAGTTTATGCCAGCATCAACTGCAAGGACAATGAAAGATAATATCTTGCATGATTACACAGATTTGGGTTCAATTCCAGCCTCAGGTCCTTACCTGTATGGAGTCTGCACATTCTCCCCATGTCTATGTGGGTTCTCTCCAGGTGCTCCAGTTTCCTCTCAGAGTCCAAACGTCTGGATCAGGTTGATTGGCCATATTAAATTACCCTTAGTGTCAGGATGATTGGCAGGGTAAATACATCAGGTAAAAGCTATAGGCCTGGGTGGGATTGTTGTCAGTGCAGGCTCAGTGAGCAGAATGGCCTACTTCTGCACTGTGGGGATTCTATGATTCTATGAAATACCAATCATTGAGTTATTTAAACGCTGTGCACTGCTCACTCAAGTAATTTAAGATCTTCACCAAAACTTTCAACTTGTGTTAATTACAAAGAGAACAAAGAACAAAACAGCACGGGAAACAGGCCCTTCGGCCCAATGAGCCCGCGCCACCACCCCGATGTTCCCACCTCTACCCGTGATCCCTGTCTATGTTTATAGATCTATGGGTTAAAAACCAAATTTGAGACAATTTAGGGAGAATTTATTTTGCCAATTAGCCTAAGAGCACACCTTTGGGATGTGGAAGGAAACCGGAGCACCCGGAGAAAACCCACGCAAGCATGGGGAGAATGTGCAAACTCCCACAGACACAGGCCCAAATCCATGTATCTGTACAGCACAGCGATAGTCACTGAGCTGTTGTTTTGCCCATCAACTGGTCCAGGTCAAGCATACCCTAATGATATGAAGCACTGGGCTACTCTCGAAAAATCCAAAAGCAGCTCTCTCACGACCCATTGCATGTTTGCCCCTTGTCAGACAACAAGGAGGACCGAAGTACCTGCAGGATAAAACAACTGATCGTTGAGATTCTCATTTTTTGATATTTGCAACTGAATCTCCCTACTCGTTCAAATGTTCTCTGCAAAGTGAACTTATGCTGCCTCATCATTGTTATATTGGAAATCATTCTTCACTACCAATTTTGTTTCTGTGACTTGAATCTCATATTCTATCTCATATTCCCTGTCTGGCATTATTTTGAGATTGCTTAGGTACCCTGCCACAAATGGTCAATATAGGTTGTACAGTGGCTGCTTCTTGCTTCCCTTGTCTCTTGTTAAAGTAATTGCATCATTTGTAATAGTTATTTGTTAATGGCTCCTGGAACCATTTTTAAAAATTGAAAAAAATGAATAGCTATTTAAAACTGCAGTGCCCCATAATCGTTGTTTAATTATTTTCCCCGTACCAACTGAAGAGGAGGAAGATCACATTGCTTATACATTCCTTTCCAAAGATACTAAACACTTCCTGGTATGAATGAAAAGCTAGAATAGCTATTTTGCTGAAAGTAGGTGTAGCACAGTAGCACAGCATTTGGCACTGCTATCTCACTGCACCAGGGACAAGGGTTGGCTTCCTGGCATTAATCACTGTCTCTCAGATTTTCTTCCACAGTCCAAAGATATGCAGGTTAGGTGGATTGGATATGCTAAATTGCCCCTTAGTGTAAGGGGGACTAGCTAGGGTAAATGCATGGTGTTACACAAATAGGACCTGGGTGGGGTGCAGGTGTGATGGATCGAATGGCCTCATTCTGCATGGTATATTCTATAAAAAAAAATTCTCACTCCTTGTCTTTGGCCCTGATGTAAATGGTGGAAATGAAGGGATGAACAAAGGTTAGTGGGAAGAGACACAGATTATCTCGGCTCCATCATTGTCAGAAAGAAAAGTACTGTACGACAACGGATGAATGAACACCTCTCAACAATCACCAGGCAAGAGTGTTCTCTTCCTGTTGGGGAACACTTCAATGGTCATGAACATTCGGCCTCTGATCTTCGGGTAAGTGTTCTTCAAAGCAGCTTCATGATGTACAACAATGCCGAGTCACTGAGTAGAGACTGATAGCTAAGTTCCAGACATACGATAATGGCCTCAACCAGAATCTTGGGTTCATGTCACACTGTCTGTAACCCCCACAACTTGCCTGGGCTTGCAAGATCCCACTAACTGTGCTGGCTGGAGATAATACACATTTGTTTAACCTGTGCTTAACCCTCTCTCCACTTACATTGTCTGTTCCTTTAAGATTTCATTACCTGTAAAGACTCGCATTTTAACCATAAAATGGTTAATAAATACTGGCCAGCCAGCGATGCCCATATTCCACAAATAAATAAAACAGAATGAGATGCCTGTCATGTTCTGCAGTCTCCAATGAAGCATCAGACAAATGCCTACAAAGTAAAGACCAATATTCAGATTTACCTACAGGTAGAACAATCAGGTACTGAAAGTCACCGAAGGACAATGGGTGGGATTTTCCAGCCCCTTCCTGCCAGTGAAATCTTCTGGTCCCGCTGAAGGTGAGCTCCCGCCACCGTTCAGCTGCGGGATGGATGAGCCACTCAGAACACGGTGGACATCAATTCCACCAGTGGCCAATGGCAAGTGGGCTCCACACACAGAAAATATGGCATAGGTGGGCTGGAAAATCTCTTTCCAGGAGTCAGTGTTACCTCTGTTTCAGTCCTTTAAATACGTTTTCATGTTACAGAAAGTCGTTGAAGTCAGTTCTCACATCTTTATCAGATAGGTTCCATTGTCAGTGCATTTTCTATCTGCTGAGAAACATCTTCCTTTACTGCTTCAGTAATTAGAATTAGAATTGTCTGTTCATAATCCACGTAGTTAACAATCCACTTAAACCATTGCTGCCACCAAACATTGTGCCTGGGATTCTCCAAAAAAAAATTCCAAGTCCCCAATTTATGTGAAAACGGGAGTAACTACCGCTGGATTTTTTTTGTGGTATTTTCTGAATGAATCTCCAATATTCTGTGCACTGCACAGTGCCCTAGCATAATTCACGCTAAAAAATCTGTGGGCAGGGCCTATTCTCGCTGGAGAGGCCAGCAGCAGAGTACTGAGTGGACCACTTCACATACAGTGTCAGAGCAGAGATCGGTGCATGCACAGTGGGTCTGTGCTGCCGGCCTGCCGATTGCTGGCCAGCCCCACAATTCCACATCACTACCCCCACACCGCCCACCCCCTCTGTTCACTGGCCTCTGGGACCTCTCCAGCCAGTCCTGATATTCCCAAGATCCCGGTTGAGGCCGTCCTCATGTGTGCAAAACTTGGCTATCAGTTTCTGCTCAGCGACTCTGAGCTGTCGTATGTCGTGAAGGCCACCTTGGAAACCGAGATCTTGGGTTCATGTCACACTATCTGTAACAGTCCCCATGACTTTGCCTGAACTTGCAATATCTCACTTACTGTTCTGTCTGGAGACAATACACATCTTTTTAACCTATGCTTAATGCTATCTCCACTCACATTGTCTGCAGCTTTAAGACTTGAATAGCAGATTAGCTGCAAAGACTTGTATTCTAATCAGTATTCTGTAAACTGTGTGTGCCTTTATATACCCTGTTTGCGATCAAAACTCTCCACTCGCCTGGCGAAGGAACGGCATTCCGAAAGCTAGTGATATTTACTACCAAATAAACTTGTTGGACTTTAACCTGGTGTTGTCAGATTTGCAGAGGCCATGGCACCTAGCATGGATCAAAACGGCCTCCACTAATGTCCACAGGCCTGTTGCATTTCTAGAGTAGTGCAGCGGGCCGGGAGAATCAACCCCAATGACTTATTTTCTGAACAGTGCCACAGATGCACATAATGATCAATGAGGCAGCAATTTGCATTGATTGTGTTAGTTGGTCTGGTCCAGTTACATGTATTTGTCAACACCATCACAGAAACAATGGGGTTCCTTTTTGAGAGTAAAGCATATTTATTCTATCCATCTAAGATCACCCAACACTAAATACAGAAAGCTCCCTATTTCACTATAATTGATGTGTATCTAAATACACTTTCTGAGGTTTATTGCTTTGTTGACATTGAACGTGGAAATCAGGTTCTTTGTGAATCCCCATGGCCAAGGACCACAAAACTGAATTTTGACACGCAAAGGGAACAGTACTCTGATAAGGAAAGAAATAAGGAATAAATAAAGGGAGAAGCCTGGCTTTCAGAAGTATTTCAATGAAAGCACCGCCTGAGGGTACCAAAAGAACAAGCAAAACAAGATAGAAATTAATGTTGATTGTAAAAAAATTAATTTCAATGCTACAGAAGCTTAAATTTGATTGTATAAATCCATTTATTAACAGCCATGCACAGCGAATAAAAATGTATTTGCCTCCAGTCACAATTATTGTTGAAAGCAGGACAGCACAGTGGTTAGCACTGCTGCTTCACAGCACCCCCATTCGATTCCCAGCTTGGATCACTGTCTGTGTGGAGTGTGCACATTCTCCCCGTGTCTGCATGGGTTTCCTCCAGGTGCTCCAGTTTCCCTTCACAATCTGAAAGATGTGATGGTTAGATTTCTCCGTCAGTGTACCCGGACAGGTGCTGGAGTGTGGCCACTCTGGGATTGTCACAGTAACTTCATTGCAGCTTTAATGTAAACCTGCTTGTGACAGTAAAGAAAACTTTTAAAATAGTTCACCTTCTTACTTCATTCTCGTATCTACTTTCTCACTGAAATAGGAACCCTTCTTCTATCTATCAAACACACAATACAGTTCTAGAGAAACAGGCATTAAATATTCTATAGGTAAAATGAAGATTTGATTATGAATTACTGATTTCATAACAAGTCTCCAGCATCCCACTGAAAGCAAATTTAAAGCTAATGGTTTGACACAACTAATTCACATCTAACTCTAATGTGTCGCCGGTATGATTAAGGTGTCTTTATTAAGATAACTTCTATAACCTGATTTATTTATTGCAAGGTACCAGTCTGATTTTCAAGCAGCATTATTTGCGCAACAATAAAATTGACATAACTTCCAAAGAAGCGTTAATGGTACTAATTAATTGAAAGACTTCAGAAAGGAATGATTCTATTTTGTTACTAATTTAATTGAAGGCACATGTAAGACTTATGAGAAAATGATGTTGTGAATTCAAACATTTCTTCCTTTTCTGAGTAATAGGCATCATAAACCTAGTCAGCAAAGTCCGGAGCTTATTTGATTTTTTTTGTAAGGATATTCATGAAGCTTCAATCTGGATCATTACTTGCAAACGCAATGTTCTACCTGTGTGCATTTGATTGTGGGTGTCAGTAAGGTGTAAGCATTTTTAAGTTGATGTACTTTCAGTTCTCTCTCTATACAACTCACTCAATTTAAACTGAATTGAGCGTAATTTAGCACAATTGCTGTGAGGAGTGTTTTAAGACTCAGGATTCATCACCCTCGATGATGAAGATTTGAATGCTAATTTTGGTCACTGAAGTGATTCAACAACTAATTGAATTAACAGTCAATTCAAAAAGACGGTTGACAGATCATATGGGTTACATAGATGTTGTAAATATATACTATTCTAACAGCCACTTTTGTATTACCTTCAAGGGAACAGGTATGTGAAGTCAATCTTCACCAAGGCAGAGGTAAAGATCTTGATAAAACAACTTAGTAGCTGGCATGTTGAGCCAACCAAGAAGCAGAACAGAGAAGAAGAAAAGACAATAAGGACATTTTTTTGGATAATTATTATCTCAAAGGATCAGAGACATGAAAATACCTTGATTCTATGTGTCAAACATGCAAAGTATGACAAGATGATAGTTTAGCACACTCTCCTGAGGGAATTGTCCTGTTTTCATGGAGAAAATCTTCTAACTTGACATTAGCACAGAAGTGCACACCAAGAAGTCTTGGCAAATTCAATAGCCTGCACAATTGACCCTGCAGTAATGCATCCAGACACCTTAACTAATATTTAGCAGGACCAAGGGCAAGGAAGAGATAGGAAAATGGCACTTGAGAACCAGAGGGTGGCACGATGGTACAATAGGAGGCCGGCACAATGGTTAACACTGATGCGTCTGTGCACCAGGAACCTGGGTTCAATTCCAGTCTTGGATGACTATCTGTATGCCAAGGAGTTTGCACGTTCTCCCTGAATCTGTGTGGGTTTCCTCATAGAGTTCCCGTTGCGAAGACCCCACACCACATAACACAATCGGGCATAGAGGGTAGAATTTCAGAATTTGCAGATGATACAAACTTGGAAGCATTGTGAACTGTGAAGAGGATAGAATAAAGCTTCATAGGGACATTGGTAAGCTGATGGAATAGACGGGCAAGTGGCAGATGAAGTTCAATGCAGAGAAAGATGAAGTGATTAGTTTTGGTAGGAAGAACATGGAGAAACAACATAAAGGCTGCAACTCTAAAAGGGGTACATGAGCAGAGGGGTCCTGTTGTATATATTCAAGATGACAGGGAGGTAATAAATAGAGCAGTTAATAAAGCATACAATATACCTGACACTATCAATAGAGGCACAGAGTGTAAGAGCAAGGAGTTTATGTAAATTTGTATAAGTCATTAGTTCAACATTAAGTGATGTTATTATCACTGAATCCCCCACTGATAACATCCTTGGGCTTACCATTGACCAGAAACAGAACTGGATTTGCCACATAAACATAATGGCTACAAGAGCATGTCAGAAGCTAGGAATCCTCTGATACTTTGAGATAACAATTATCCAAAAAAAGTCCTCATAACGAGTAACTCACTTCCTAACTCGCAAATGGCTATCCACCAACTACAAGGCACAAGTTAGGAGTCTAATGGAATACTCCCCACTTGCCTGAATGGGCGCAGCTCCAACGACATTCAAGGAGTTTGACACCATGCAGGACAAAGCCACTTGATTGGCATCACATCCAGACACATCTACTTCCTCCACCACCAATGCTCAGCAGCAACAGTGTGTACTATCTACAAGATACACAACAGCAGTTCACTGAAGATCTTTAAATAGCACCTTCCAAACCTATGACTACTTCCATCTAGAAGGACAAGGGCAGTAGATTCATGGGGACACCATTACTTGCAAGTTGCCCTCCAAGGCACTCAGCATCCTGTCTTGGAAATACATCTCTGTTCCTTTGCAGTCGCTGGATCAAAATCCTGAATTCCCTCCCTAACGGCATTGTGCATCAGCCCAAGCATGTGGACTGCAGTGATTCAAGAAGATGCTCACCACCACCTTCTCAAGAGCAACTAGGAATGGGCAATAAATACTGGCCAGCCAGCGACACCCATGAATGGATAAAAAAAGTTCAATATCAATTAAAGTACATGAAGCCATTTGAAAAGATTCATGTGAATGGTTCCAGGGATGATGAGCTCCATTAATGAAGATATATTTGAATAAGTGAGGTTGTTTTCCTTGGCAAAAAGGAAGTTGAAAGGAGATATGTTAGAGTTATTCAAAATCATGAAGGACCCCAGTAAAGGAGATAGGGAGTAACAGTTCCTACTCATGAATGGACTGAGAACCACTAGGGACAGATTGGAAGTAATTAGTAAAAGTAGCAAAAGTAATGTGAAGAGAAATATTTTGACGCAGCGAATAGCTTGCGTTTGGAGATTATATTGGAAGCAAATTCAATTAAATTGTGCAAAAGGGGATTTGGCCTCTTTCTGCCTCATAACAATTCTGTAGGTGGAATTTTACAATCCCTTCTGCCAGTGCAATTTTCCAATCCAGCCAAAATCAATGGACTCTGGATGCACTCCGCTTTTTACAGCCCCACCTCTGCCATGACAGGACTGTAAAATTCTGCCCTGTGATTTTGCTGGTGAGTCACCTGGTACAAGATGCCCGTAAAGATACCTGTGGAGGTGGTAAATCATTCCACATTTGTCACACTGCCAATCTCCCCACAGCTGGCAGGAGGAGATTGGGCTCTCTTTCTGACTTTACTCCCCTGCCATTTCCTCAGCCCTCTCATGTTCTGGAAGATTTTGGCCCAATGCTTGACATCATGGATTAACCTTCCAGTTGTACACTGTACTGTCTCTATCCAGTGTTCGCTGGTGAATTGACCAAAGAGAATTGTAGTGTAAGTTCGCCCGTTATTTATCTGATGCCAGGATGAGTAAGCATCATTCCATAACTTTATCGCAATTTTATATTAGGGTCTGCCTTAATTTTTATGTAACTAAACCTATGTAAATTGAGCTCCCTGAGACCCTCTGGACCTGAGCTGATCATTTTATTTCCATTTTTGCTCTTTTTAACTTCTTTCTCTTTCCTGCTGGATTCCCTTCTATACTTAATCCTCCTTTCACTTCTCCACTCTCAGATACTCTACCCTCTTAATTCTCAATCCAAATCTTTAGTATTCCTCAACTTTTCCACTCTCTTGCTGCTGATCCAAGATTGACTCCTTGTTAGTTAAACCTCCATGCTTTTCTTGGCATCGTCTCATGGGCTAACCGAGACATTCAGCGATGCTTCATTACAAGATCGGGGAGGCGATGGCTGAGTGGTATTATTACTAGACTATTAATGCATAAATTCAGTTAATGTTCTAGGGACCTGGAATCCCACCACAGCAGCTGGTGGAATTTGAAATCAATAAAAAAATACCTGGAATTAAGAGTCTGCTGATGACCATGAAACGATTGTCAATTATCAGAAAAGCCCCATCTAGTTCATTAATGTCCTTCAGGGAAGGAAATCTGCCATCCTCACCTGGTCTGGCCTACATGTGACTCCAGAGCCACAGCAATGAGGTTGACTCTGAACTGCCCTCTAAGGATGGGCAATAAATGCTGGCTAGCCAGCAATGCCAATGTCACATGAATGAATAAAAGCAGCAAATCTAATTGCCACATCCCAATCTTTTGTCAATCTGTCCATCAAATATACCGTCTCAGAGATAACCTTGTCCAATTTGCCCCTTACTGTCTAATTCACCCCTTCATTGTTGACACTGTGGATTCTGCCACTGCTCTCACATGTGTCTCGCTCTAGATTGTCACTCACTTGTGAATCAGGCCTTTGCTGTCTACAAAGCTGTCGTGGATAATTGTATTAACATCATAGCCCTCGTAGAAACATGGCTGAGGGATGATGTCATCTTCCCCCTTAAAGCCTCCCACCAGGTTACATCTTTCACCACTTGTCCTGTCAAGCCAATCATGATGATTGTGTGATATTTATATCAAGATCACACCTTGGCTTGACCTTACCCACTGGCACTTTCTCCTCCCATAAGCATCTCACCTTGTGCCTCTCTCCTCTTTCTCCAAAGAGTAGCTTTGTGTTGCTGAGCTAATGATGCTTCTCACAAAAAAAACTGCCAAAGGTCAGACGATCAGAAAACAGATCTATAGCTAGTGGTGTTCCACTAGAATTAGTACTAGAATTGTTGTTTGTGGTATACATATATAGATATAGATATTATAGATATATATGTATATATAGACTGGATATTTGGGAACCGAAATGGCAGGCGGAGTTTAATCCAGACAAACGCAAAATGGTGCATTTTTGGAGAATCAAATTTAGCTGTGAGTTATACTGTAAATAGCAGATCTCTTAGGAACATTAACATATAGAGGGATCTGGGCACGCAGGTTCTCAGTTCCTAAAAGTAACATCACAGGTGGCCAAGGTGATTAAGAATGCATTTGGCATAATTGCCTTCATCAATCTGGGCATTGAGTACAAGGGTTAGGAAATCATGTTGCAGCTATATAAAACCTTAGTTAGGCTGCATTTAGAGTACTGTCAGCAGTTCTGGTTATCACACCGCCAGAAGGACGTGGAAGGTTTGCAAAGAGTGCAAATAATGTTCACCAGGATATTGTCTGGTCTTGACAGTGTTTATAGATCATACATCACAGATTATAGGAGATCATAGAACCCAACAGCGCAGAAAGAGGCCCTTCGGCCCATCGAGTCTGCACCAAACACAATCCCACCCAGGCTCTACCCCCATATCCCTACACATTTACCCGCGAATCCTTCTAACCTATGCATCCCAGGACACTAAGGGGCAATTTCAGCATGACCAATCAACCTAACCTGCACATCTTTGGACTGTGGGACAAAACCCAGAGGAAACCCATGCAGACATGAGGAGATTGTGCGAACTCTGCACAGACAGTGATCTGAGCCAGGAATCGAATCCAGGAGACTATGAGGAGAGGTTGAATAAACTAGGATTGTTTTCACTGGAAAGACCGAGGCTGAGGGGGAGACCTGATAGAAATCTGCAAAATTATGAGAGGCACAGACAGGGTTAATAATTAAAGGCAGGGTGAAAGTGTCAATTACTAGGGATACAGGTTAAAGGTAAGAGAAGAAATGTTTAAGGAACTTGTGTGGGGGAAGTTTTTCATGCGGTGCTGAAATACAGTGCTCGAGGAGATGGTGGAAGCAAGCATATTAGCAACATTTCAGAGGCATCTGGAGGCATATGGACTGGGTAAGAGCAGAACATTTTTTTTCAGTTTAGTTAGGGCATCATGTCAGCACAGGCTTGGAAGGCAGAAGGGCCTGTTCCTGTGCTGTATTTTTCTTTGGTATATTTGTTCTAACACTGTAAGATGGGTCACAAAATCAAAAGTAAACGATGAACTGTTTTGCAAAGCTGTTAGGACTTAAACAATTTATGAACCGTGTGATATTAAGATATGAAACTTTGGTTTTGGACAGATTACATTTTCCATTAGGCTTTAGTTGCTAATAAATATTTATGCGACTACAATATTGCTCTTCTTGATTCTGTATTAATGGTGTATTGTAGCTTCAATTTATTCCATGATTACATACATTTCTTTCACAAGTGGTTCAATTTTGGAGGTCTTTAGGGAAGACCCAGCCTGATGCCACATTAAAAACAAGGTAGCTATTTTAAGACCCATGAAAGGCTTGGCAGCCTAATTATTCCATTAGGCTGAATATATAAAACTATTTGAGTATATATGAACAGTTTATTTTATGAATGAAACAGTTTTCAGTTTCATTTTCCACTTAATTTATTGTTTGAGAAAACGTTGCATCATTCGGAATAATTGCATAGCCACCCGACACTCCACGACTCAGAACTATAAGTATAATTCTGTTAATTATGTAACAAAAATATTCAATAATATTCTTTAGTTTCTAATTGAATTTTAAGTACAGCGCTAGAGTTTTTTGCACTTTCAAGGCCACTTATTGTATGCTGATTATCTGAAATGCTTCTCAAATATTACCTGGCCCATGGACATCTTATAACAAGCTGCCACAATGTCCGCTATCGCATTTCCTGCTTTATCTGCCTGAGGCCTCTCCATTGCAAACAACACTGATTCTTTTCAGAGATGTTCGATGTTGTTTGCTGGCTGCAGGCAGTCAGAATTAGAATTAAAGGAAGTCTTCTCAGTATCTTTAAAATGCTTGAACCTGGCTTCTGACTGATTACATGGTGTTATTCTCATCTAAGCCTTCTTGATGGTTTCAACATTGTCCCTTTCATTTTTAACTTTCGTGTAGAATAGTAGAATTCTTATAATGTGCAAAGAGACTATTTGGCCTATCAAGCCCGCACTGACAACAATTCCATCCAGGTCCAATAACCTTAACCCCATGTATTTACCCCTCGCACTAAAGGGCAATTTAGCATGGCCAATCCATCTAACCCCCTCACCCTTGGAATGTGGGAGGAAACCAGAGCACTGCGAGGAAAACCATGTAGACATGGAGAATATGCAAACTTCACATAGACAATGACCAGAGGAGCAGGTCCCTGATGCTGTTAGCAGTTAGCAGTAATGCTAACCACTGTACCACCTTACTGCTCAACATATCCATTTGAGTATTTCTCTCTATTTGCTTTATACTAAAGAAGAGGAAAAATGAAGAGTGATGAGGATAATGAGAAACCAGAGGAGGCCTTTAGCATCCACTCACAGGTACAAATAAGCTATCAAATTCACACAGCAAATTTTGACCTCAGTTGAGAACATTATGTTGACTATAGTTGAGAACATTATGGCCGGGATTCTGCTATTACCTAAACTCATTTGATGGGAAAGAAAATTGTTGCAGACAGGGATGATTAAGAATTGAAATCTTGGTTCCCTTCCCTTATTGTCCATAATCAGTGTATATTTTGAAAAGGAATAGGTTTGTGTTTTTTTTTAATCCTTGAATATGTGGATAATTTGAGTAACTAACAGCCAGGTTTTTGTACATTTAAATACTGTGAAGATGTTACACTACATCACTCAATCATTACACACACACACACACACACACACACACACACACACACACACACACACACACACACACACACAAACGGGTAAGCATAGAATTAAAGAAAATAGTGCACTTTTACAGTTAAAGAGAACTTTTACAAGTTATAAACACAAGAATATTTCAGAATTCAGATGATTAGGCTTGTCTTCAGGAAGACAATCATGCACTGCAAGCCTGTTAAAGATTTCACTCCTGAAGTATGTACTTGGTGAATCAGATAGCCAGAGACATATCTTACAATGGTTGCACTCAGACAGATGAATTTTAGCAGGCCATGAAGTGAATTACTTGCAATCTCATTCAGTTTTCAGTTCTAATGGTCCTGAAAAGTCACAGACTTGCCAACCTTTAAGATGTTGCAGTTTCCAGGTTTTGAGCTGTTGCAGTTCTTTCCACCTCTGCTGACTCTGGAATTATTGTACCATGGTTGTGCATCCAGCACTTCAAGCATATTTTAAAGGGGAGGTCAGGATGGCTGCCTTATCATGTGGGCCTTTCTTGCTCTCTTCCGGAGCACTTCATTTCATTGGCCATAACCTGGGTGTTTGTGTGCAGGCATTCAGCCTGGGAAAGAGAGGTGCAGGCGGATGGGAAGGGGGAGCTGATAATGATTGCAGTCTAAGACAATCATTGTCTTTGTTTCTAAAAAAGACCCATTCCAAGTTGAGAAATCACTTCTGGATGGTTTCAGGATGTGTGTATTGCTACAGTTGGAAAGTGCCCTTTTGTCTTTTTGAGACAATGTAGTAGCTGGAATCCATAGATTAAGTCAGGCGACTCTCAGCGGCCATCTATTGCAGCGTTTGGGTGTCCATTTTGGAAGAAAAGGCAGTCCCAGAAGATTCCAAACTGATCACAGTTCATGTTTAAAAAGTTCTGGCTAGGTGACGCCTCTAATGGGCATGACACTTGGGGCAGAATACTTCGGCCGTGCTTGCCGCAAGACTGGAAAACCCTGGCCGAGATCAAACGGCCCCTTGCACGGGCCACGCCACCACCACCCAGCCACCCATGCTTCGCCCGCTTTGATTCTCATGGATGGGAAATTTCCACCCAATATGTCTATTTGAGGATTTCCCTCTATTTGCTCTATATCGAGGAAGAGGAGAAATGGAGTGATGATGATAATAAGGAACCAGAGGAGGCCTCTGGCATTCACTCTCGGTACAAACAAGCTACCAAATTCACATGGCCAACTTTAATCTCAGGAATGTGCAATACTTAAGAACATTATGGGAGGGATTTTCTCATCCCAAAGCCAGAAAATCCCAACTGAGATCAACGGACATTTACACGGTCCGTGTCCCACGTGCAATGATTACAGGATTGGAAAATTCCACCTTATTTTTCTTTTGGTGACGTTATATATGTGCTATATCATTTGCTCTGCCAAGAAGCACCTTATTGGCAATCTGTTTGACAAAGCAATTAAATTAAATTAAAAAAACTGAGGGACAAAAGAAAAAGGGCAGCTCCTTAAAGGAGGGAATACCCAAAACAAAGCCAAAGCAAAAATGGAACTTAAAACATCAAACTAAAAGGTGATCAAAAGGATCAGTAACACACTCAAAGCTTCCAGTGCCCAATGAGTGCACAAGCCCTCAATAGCAACTGTGGAGAGATACCCTGTTGCAAATGTCTAAAAGAGTTACACAATCCTCTGCTTATGCGCCAGAGTATTAATTCAGGGTGCACTTAATGACATTTACAACATTAACCATTATTTATACGCTGGCATTCTATTTGCAGTTGTTAACTAGTATATGCACTATCTCTACCTGGACTTATTCATCATCACGATGGGCAGCGCACTTTATTGAGTGACAGACCTAACCCAGTTTACCAGACATACTCCTTTTCAAGAGGGCCATTAATTTTCTCAACAATTATGGGCCTTACACAATAAAACTTCAATCAGTTTGGAATCAGGAATAGTTTTAATGCTTGGAAATGCTTTCTTTTCAGTAGTGGCATTGTGGTTTCCTCTTATCCTGTCCTCTGATATGGTCTAAAAAGCCATTCAGCTGTCTCAAGGACAATTTGGAATGGATATTAAATGCTGGTCTTATCAGTAATTCCCACATCCTGTGAAGAGGAAACATCGCAATGATTCACTAAGTTTGAGCTAATATACAGTCATGATGTGGAGATGCCGGTGTTGGACTGGGGTAAACACAGTAAGAAGTCTCACAACACTAGGATAAAGTCCAAAAACTTTATTTGATCGTAATGTGAGTTTACTATCAAATAAATCAATTGGACTTTAACCTGGTGTTGTGAGACTTCTTACTGTGTCTATCCAATATACAATACTAGCATTGTTTGCAACTGATTGGCATGCTTCTATTGACTTCTTGGTGTTTTTGACTACCCTCTCGAATAGTTCTTGGTCCTGATATAATTGCCTTGGGACCCAGACGAATGTCTGTATAATGTACTCAAGGTGTATTAGAGTTCTTAAAGTTTATAGTTGGGATTCTGAAGTCACAATTCAGTCCCTTTGATAAATCGGAAGAGCACTGCTGTACAGCCCAGCTGGGGACATTGTATTTTTTTAGTGTGTTGACTTCTGCTTATAGGGCTGTTCAATGGGGACTCCTGAGATCTGCTCAGAGGAAATAGGAAAGCACAAGCCAGCTGGGTGACGCGGCAGGATAAGGTTGTGCAGGGGAACCCTGCACCAGCTGCAAAACATCTGCGGGCACACCTCACAAGGGAAACATTTTCTTAACTACTACCTGTGGCCTCTGCACAAATAGTCCTGTCATCATAAACTCCCTTTGAAAAGACTACAATTCATTCTCATAAAAACATTTGGCTCTCCCGCACAAATCCCGTGTCTACCATTTGCAAGTTATTCTCCAAGACTTTCTCCCACCTTGCCAAAAAAACCTCTCTGTGCTTGCAACAGCTGTTTTAACAACCTTTTTACTTAACAGTTCTCTGCATCTTGATTTGTTTGCCCGCTGTATTTCCCCTCGTCTGCCTTCCTAGCCTTAACCTTCTGCTCTTTATGATTCCAGGTGGGAGTGGTGAAAGTGCCTTTGTATTTTCTATGGTTCAAGAGTCATTTGTTTTTAGTTGTCCTCCTTTATTCAGGACAAAGTAAAATCTATATTTCTGCTACTGCAACAGCCGCCTACCCTTTTAAGCCAATTAAAAATTGCAGTAGAACTTGGCTCACAACCCAAATAAAGGAAACTCCTCAATAAATAGTGCTGGAATGACTATTGTGATGATACTGTGCCTTTAAGAAATGTATTTTAATCATATTCCTTTGCAGGGTTTTATTGGTGCCGTGATGTCTGTGACTGGTGTCCTGTATTGCTGTCGAGGTAATATAATTGATATCATACTGATCTGAAACTGGCCTAATGCAGTGTTCTCAGATTATATGGTCCTTTGGGAATTGCTGACTGGAGCTTGATTTGGGGATGATTGGCAGAGCAGGTGATATGCCTGGGAACAGGTTTTTTCTCCCCAAATATTTAGTTTTGGTTCAATTGCTGCTTGAACTAGTGGAAGAAAGTATTATGTCTGTCTTTCTCTCTCCAGAGGCCTTTTGTAAGTTCCAGGACTGTGAAGCCTCAGAGTTGATCCAACATTCAAAGGACCAATCCACAGCAGGTGATAAAATGCTGCAAATCCAGTTTCACGTGAACATGCTTGTTTTTGTGCCAAGTCTGCAGAAGAATATGTGTCCGTGGGATGGTGTTTAACTTGGAACAGGAGAGACAGATAGCTATTTAGGGTTCTTACTGTATTATATTTAAACCTTGTAATTGGTGAAAGATGTGCTTTTTTAAAAAAAAATTATATTTTAACTGTGTTCTTAAATAAACTTTGTCTGATTAAAGCTCCCTAGTCAGTCACTTGAATTGTACCTGGAGTGAAACATCTCATGCTCACCAAATGCAAATATAAAAAAATCTAAGGGTCGAGGCTAACTTCATAAAACACTTTCGATGTCTATTCTTGTTCTTAAAGTGCCTATGTGCCTGATAAAAAGAATAGAATCACAAATAGAGTAAAATCATTCCAATTCCCCTTCCCTCTCCAGCCCCATTATACTTGTGATCGAAGGATATTTAAAGGAGATATAAATGCATTGGAAGCATTCAGAGAAGGTTTATTTAACCAGTACCTAGAATGGATAGGTTTTCTTGTGAGAAAAGATCAGATCTCCTAGGCTCATATTTGGAGTTTAGAATCATAGAATCTTACAGTGCAGAAAGAGGCCCTTTGGCCCATTGAGTCTGCACTGACCACAATCCCACCCAGGCCCCACCCCCACATATTTTACCCACTAATCCCTCCAACCTAAGCATCTCAGGACACTAAGGGGCAATTTTAGCATGGCCAATCAACCGAACCTGCACATCTTTGGACTGTGGGAGGAAACCCATGCAAGACGTAAGGAGAAGGTGCAAAATCCACACAGACAGTAACCTGAACCAGGAATCAAACCCAGGCCCCTGGAGCTGTGAAGCAGCAGTGCTAACCACTGTTCTACCATGCCGGAATACATAGAAGAGTATGAGGCTACTTGATTGAATTATATAAGATCCTGAGGATTCTTGATGGGGTGGATGTGGAGAGAGCATTTCCTCTTGTGGCGGAACCTGAACTTAGGGTCACCATTTAAAAATAAGGGACAGAATTTTCATGTCTTGCCCACCATGGGAATCTTAATGGGTGGGCGCAAAGATCCGTTGAAGTTGGCTGGGATTTTCCGGTTTCGGAGCGAGCACAGCCATAAAATCCTGCACAAAGAGTCAGATGGCAAATGAATCACGACCCTTAGATTTTTTTACATTTGCATTTGGTGAGCATGAGATGTTTCACTCCAGGTACAATACAGAAACGAAAATAATTTTTTTTCTCTCAGAAGGTTGAGTCTTTTGAAATCTCTCCTTCAAAAGGCAATGGAAGCAGAGGCCGCAATCTTACTGCCACACCTGCCCTGGAACAGGGGTGGGCGCGGCTTGCGGAACAATATTCTGGGTGAGCAAAACGGTAAAACTGCGACAAGAATATTTTTAAGGCAGAGCTAGAAAGATTTTTGCAAAGGAAAGCAGTAAAAGGTTATCAGGGATGAGTGGGAATGTGGGGTTGAGGTTACAATTAGATTTTATTGATTGGTGGATCAGGCTTGAAGAGCCGAGTGACCTACTCCTGCTCCTAACTCACAGGTTGGTAATGGTGAATAGAAGGAAGCTCACAGGCATTGTATAATCAAGTGAAATAAAGCTAATTTTTATTTTAATCAAAACAGCAATTAACGGGTGAAATTTTCCAGCTGTTCACATCAGCAGGATTCTCCAGTCCCGCTGCTGTGACTGGAGATTTGGCTGAGTGCCAAATTCCCTGTCACTGCAGACAGTGGGGCGTGAGTGGCCAGAGAATTCTGACCAACATGTTTAATAATTGCACTATAACTGATTTTACTGTTGTCGTATGGAATTAACCACACAACTGGCTTTGACTCTCACCAATTTTTACAGATGTACCATAGAAAGCATCCTCTCCAGATGTATCATAGCTTGGTATGGCTCCTGCTCTGACCAAGACTGCAAGAAATTACAGTAGCCCAGTTTACCACAATAACCAACCTCCTATCCATTGACACTCTCTGCACTTCCTGCTGCCTTGGAGATTATGCAGCCAGCATAATAAAAAACCTCTCACACCCGAACATTCTCACTTCCTCCTTCTTCCATCAGAAAAAAATACAAAAGTCTGAAAATATGTACCAACCGACTCAAGAACAACTTCTTTCCTCCTGCCATCAGATTTTTGAATGATGTTGCCTGGTAAGGAGGGCATTACCTATGAGGAGAGGATGGAGAAAGTTGGTTTGTTCTCACTGAAATGACAGCGGTTGAGGGGCGACCTGGTAGAAGTCTACAATACTATGAGAAACATGGACAGAGTGGATAGTCAGAAGCTTTTTCCCAGTGCGGAAGTTTGCTTTTACTAGGAGGCTTAGGTTTAAGGTGCATGGGGCAAGATTTAAAGGAGATGTACGAGGCAGACTTTTTTACACAGAGGGCGGTGGGAACACATTGCTGGGATAGGTAGTGGAAGCGGAAATGGTTGTGATTTTTAAGGAGCGTCTTGACAAATACATGAATAGGATGAGAATAGAGTGATATGTCCCCGCAAGGGTAGGGAATTTTAGTTCAGTTGGGCAGCATGGTCGGTGCAGGCTTGGAGGCCCCTTTGGCCCTGTTCCTGTGCTATAATTTTCTTTGTTCTTTGACTTATCATATATTAAAATGATTGTTCTCTACACCCTAACTGTAACTGCAACACTACATTCTGCACTCTCTCCTTTCCTTCTCCTTTATGTACTCTATGAATGTTATGTTTTGTCCGTATAGCGTGCAAGAAATTGTATCCCAATACGTATGACAATAATAAATCAACTCAAATCAAATCATCTCACATCATTTGTAAGCACATCAGTTTCTTCCTGTATGACTTTTTTTTTGGTGCATATGACTTTATTTTTCCAATCTACCTAACGGGTCATTTAACTGGGAGATTGACTGGAAACGAATGAGCTAAAAGCATTGAGGAGAAACAGGTGAATCTTTGCTGTATCCTTCACTGTGGTTCTGTCAGCTTCCTCCTGTGATTTTCAGACACACATTTTACAAGAGAGATATATAGATTAGATAAGCAAATATCTTTGGACCCGTGCCAGACTGCAGGGAAGGTTGAGCTCCCTCCAATCCTGATTTGCCACTAGCAATGAGCATGACAGCTGCGTTCAGCTTTCGTACATGTCGCTCATTTCAGTTCTCAGAATCCTTTGTGCTCGTAGAGACCTCACAGGTAACTCTTGCAACGATCAAGGGATTAAGTAATTATATTTAGTCTCCCAGAACACCTGCCCGAACAATACGAGCAAACAGGAATTCTGTGGTATTCGGGCAAGTCCTGACTTCCGGCGCTTCAAAAAAAACCATTGCACAAAGGGATCATCTGATTCAGCACTTAATCACTAGGGAGGACCTCTTTACAGGTGGATAATAACTCAAATCCTGCAGAGAACAAGATAAAGTGGGAAAGAAAGGACAAGAGGTTGATGTGATGGCCAGGTCATGGTTATGCAGCATTATATTCTGTGTGTTGGATGAAGATAAAAGTCAATACTCCGCGTTTCACAGTGATTCATCACTGGTGTTGACTAAGACAATAACAGCAACAGATCTACTCAACCCATTGCTTCCTGGATGAGGAATACAAGACTCAACATTGTACAGACTGGAACTCAGTATGGCTCAGTAAAGCACAAAAGGTGGAAATTTGTGTAAGTGAAAAAGTACACCAGAATCAACACTGCAAAGGCCTAAACAGTCTGACATGAGGCCCCAAGCCTCATTAATGTTTTTGGCACCTATTGTGCCTCCACCAGAAATTCTGACATTTTACACAGAATTATTGGACAGTTTGCTTTAGCAAGGCTACAGCGGCGATGTGCACTGACTGAAGTTTTCAACAGTAGAAATAAGTGAGCAATGACGGTTTGTTAGGGGAAGGTCACATCTTATCAACTTAGTAACATTTTTTGAGGAAGTAACAGGAGCATTGGCAAGCATGCTGTAGTGGATATTGTCCACAAGGATTTTTGTAAGCCACTTGACAAGGTCCCACTGGCAGACTGGTCAGAAAAGTGAGATCTCATGGGGTACAAGGGAAGGTGGCAGGTTGGATCCAAAATTGGCCCAGTGACAGGAAAGTGGACAACAGTGATTCAAGAAGGCAGCTCACCACCACCTTCTCAAGGGCAACTAGGGAAGGGCAATAAATGCTGACGCCCATGTCCCACGAATGAAAAAAAAGGATAATGGTTGAAGGACATTTTTGCAAATGATAATGTTTCCAGTGGTATTCCTCAAGGCTCAATGTGAGGACACTTGATGTTTGTTGTATATATTAATGATTTAGATTTAAATTGGGAAATTTGCAGAGAACACAAAAAAAATTGTCCATGCAGTTGATGGTGAAGAGGATAGTTATTTACAAGATTGTTGCTAGAGCTTAAAAATTGCAGCTATGATGAGAGATTGGATAGGCTGAGGATGTTTTCCTGTGAACAGAGGGATATAAAGTGACCTATTGGAGATGTACAGAATTATGAAGGGTTTGGGTAGGGTAGACTTCTTTCCACTAGTTGAGGGGTCAATTACCAGGGGACATAAACTTAAGGTGATGGTTAGGAGGATTAAATGGAGGTGGTGGGCACCTGGAATTCACTGCTTAAATTAGTGGTTGAGGCTGAAATGCTGAACTTATTGAAAAGTTACCTGGATCTACATCGGGAGTGCTGGAACCCAAAGGCTGTTAGAAAATGGGGAGCCAGTTTCTATTTTTGGCTGTTGGAGACACAGTGGGGTACATGGCCTCTTTTTGCATCCTAACCTTTCTATGATTCTATGGTTCAAATGATACTTGGTTGCACATTCAAATTACCTCACAATTGTAAATTACTCCTTAAAAACTTTAAAATACAGTAACGGCAAGCGAAGCAAAACTGACAGCTCCCTTAATATTATCATATATAATCAACGGGTTATCTTATTAAATGTTATTCATCAATATGTAAAGATCTGGGACTATTATAGAAACTGAAAGGATTTTAGTGGATTAAAACATATACTCAAATTTGCCTTCAATCTCAAAAATGTGCTTTTGCTTAAAGCTATTATTAATGCTATTCTAAATGGAATGATGCAAGTACAGTGACAATGGTTCAAATAAAATGAAAAGGCACTGTGTGCAGAGAAACCTCCTCCCTCATTAGGTTTCGATTTATCCATTGATTTTGTAACCTTAGTCACACTGTTATGAAACAATGAAGTATCAGGCATATTTTTTGAGAAATAGAAGCTAAAAGCTATGGGTCATCTTGCCCATTGGTGGGTAATGGAGAAAACAAGGCTTCAATCATGCAGACTAATGCCTGGGACATTCCCACCAACCTGACATTGCTAGTGAGATTTCATCAATGGAAAATTAATGGCACCGTCATTTCTGTCCTATCATTAGAACTCCCAAGGTAGCAGAGGAATTGTCTGAGGCATTTCTACATTTCAGTCTAGATATATTGAATTATATTTCTATAGTTTAAAAAAAAAATCTCCATCAGTTAATGACACTATGGGTGGGATCCTTGGGCTGCACGTTCCAAGACCGGAAATTCCTGCTTGAGTTCAATTTCCCTTTGAATGGTCCACAAAATTTTCTGCCTTGCCTGCTAGAATTCCAATGGTGGGTGAGACGGGAGAAACTGGTAAAGCATAGCATGGGGAACCTTTATCAAATGGTGTTGCTATTAATACCAAACCATTGCTGTCTGTAGCATTTATATCATCCATTGCCCTTGGTCAAGAGACCATTGTACCCTATGCCCATTGCGATAGGGTAGTGTCTCAAAACAAGATGATCTCAAAGTAAAACTCATCTTTATTGCAATGGACAATTGTATGAGGGAATAACCTATTGGAGAGAGGGAGATCATTGTTCAAACTGAAACGTTCTTATTATTTGAAGCATTAAGTGAATTGTAAAATGCCACATTTTTGAAGAAATTATTTGAAGCCTCAACCAAGCATTAGGTTCTACATGTAAGACCTGCTCAAAATTTTGGGTCAGCGGATTTTTAAGGGGCACAGGGGAATTTTTGAGGAATGGTCCTCAAAAAGAAAATCCCTCTTCACAGCAGCAGCAATGTTTCATTTCTCCTAAATATGTTAGTCGAAATGTGCATGATTTCACACAAATGCTGTGAAGGCACATGTTGATGCATTGGTGCACGAACTTAAACATTGCTATCATCTTGCTATCTTGTAACAATTCCCATAATCTATTTATTTATATTATGTATTCCCAGATGTTATTAAATGTACTTGTTTGTTAAATTATTAATTGCCTTTTCCCACCTCTGTTACTGACATATTTTCAGTTTTTAAATCAACAATTCTTGCATTCGGTCTTTAAATCTAATGATTGAATGACAAATATATGCGTCACTGATGTGTGTGTGTGTGTGTGTGTGTGTGTGTGTGGCCTATTGCCCTACACCACAATGTCTCTTGTTTAATTTTGTCCAGATTTCCCTTAACCCCTTTCTTGGTTCCTCCAAGACAGTGATCATGTTGACTCTGCCTGATTTCAGTGAATAGTATTATAATTCACAATCTCTTTTTGCATCTTTGGGTATTCTCCAGGGTTTTTCTATCTTTGTGGTTCTATTTTATTCAAACATTTCTGTAGAAGGCAGCCTACTTTTGTGCTTTAATGCTGTCTTCTGCGTTACTTCCTCTTTGTAACCGCATTTATAAGGACTTCTGATGTATATGTACAAATCACTGTGATTTCCATCTTTGTCTCATTGTTCTGGGTCATGTCGTACAAGTTGTGCTAATACATATTGTATTTGGAACTATGATATTAGACAAGAGTAAGAAAACAAATGGTATTGTTCTGTACCATACTTATGCTGATAGATTATGGTTTACAATACAGAAGATGGTTATTCTGCCCATCATATCTATGCTGGTTCTCTGTAGGAACAACTCAAAGAGCCTTACTTCCCTCTGTTTTCCCCAAAGCCCTGCCACTGTTTCCTGTTCGTGTAATTATCCAATTCCCTACTCAAAGCCACAATGAATCTGGCTCCACCGCACTCTCAGGCAGTGCATTCCATATCCTAACCACTTACTGCATTAAAAAAAAAGTTTTATTGATGTTCTTCTTGGCTGCATACTTCAAGTAAGGGTTTAGGAAACGTGGAGAACATTAATATCCATAAATGGTACACGTTGTATTACAAAGGAAAGCGATTACTTCTGTATATCTAAGGTTGTAGCGGAAAGGAGATTACTTCTGTAAAGGATAAGTCGCTCAAAGTGGGCTAGTTAGGATTGCAGTGTTTTGTGCAGGTATGAGGATTATTTCAAGTGGACACTTTGCAAATACTTGACCAAATGCTAAAGCAATGAGCCGCTGGAATTCTCGAAATGAATGCCAGACGCTTTGTTACAGACATTCCATATCACAGGCAAACACAATATTCCATCGTCAGCAATGTTTTATCTACTCTGTGTCTTTTTGGAAGAGAATAACAACTTGAACTTTAAAATCCTTCAATCTGGCAGTGTAACAAGATTTAGAGTGATTAATACACGTGGTAAAAAACATTTAAGCACTAAAAAAATGAAGAGAAAAATAGCTTTCATCCAGATTTTGTGTGTGTCATATCATTTCCTTTATTATCTGTACTCCAGCATAGTGTAGAACATATTCATGTGTTATTCACACAGGGTAGCAATGGTGGCACCATGGTTAGCACTGCTGCCTCACAGTGCCAGAGACCCAGGTTTAATTCTGACCTTGGATGGCTGTGTGGAGTTTGCACTTTCTCCGCGTGGCTGGTGGGTTTCCTCTGGGTGCTCCAATATCCTCTCACACTCCAAAGTTGTGCAGGTTAGGTGGACTGATCATACTAAACTGATCTGCAGGGCGCATTTTCTGGCCTTGCATATCCCAAAACTAGTAAATCCTGCCCGAAGTCAACAAACTTTCCATCATCTGTCCCTCACCTGCTCTGATTTCTGTGGTGGATGGTACAGCAAAATTCCAGGCTTAGTGCTGGGGTATTGGTAGGGTAAATATTTGGGGTTATGAGATAGGGCCCAGAATTGTTGTTGATATGGGCTCAATGGGCCAACTGGCCTCTTTCTATACGGTAGCGATTTTATGAAGTCTTGATGGTATGTCACAACCATTTGAAGTTGCTGTAACATAACACACCATTGTGCCATGTGGGTCTTCCATGATGCCAAGTGGTCAGATATAGCAGCGTTTGTGGGACAATAGCAGCAAGAAATGTGAATTCCAGCAGAATCTGTAACATGATGACTCAGTACATTCTCATTATTTGATCGCTATCAAGATAAGAGGTGAGGCCAAGTTCAACAAGTGCCACATTCCAGATGTAGCACCAGGTTTACCTTAGAATGAGCTGGTGAATGCAGGGTTACCTACATGCTAAATATCCAAAGCAAGTGAAGGACAAATTCAGCAGTCTTACTAATAAATAGATCAGAGCATATTGGCCATAGTACTCGAGAATGGTGGTAGATAATCCACGACTAACAAATTAACATCTGGATTCTCCGCCAGAGCAGAGTGAGGGTGACACAGTGGCTCAATTTCAGCCTTAGGTCACTATCTATGCAGAGTCTGCATATTCTCTAGTGTTGAACTCATTAGATCAGGATTTTACATACATGTTTGATGAGAACAGGATGTGTACAGTGTTAAAATCAAAACAATGGGTGGCACAGTGGTTAGTACTGCTGCCTCACAGTGTCAGGGACCCAGATTCAATTCTGGCCTCAGGTCACTCACTATATGGAGTTTGCATATTCTCCTTGTATCTGCATGGGTTTCCTCCGGGTTTGCTGGTTTCCTCCATAATCCAAAGCAGCGCGGGTTAGGTGGATTGGCCATGCTAAATTGATCCTAGTGTCAGGGGGATTGGCAGGGTAAATATGTGGGATTACGGGAATAGGGTGGGATTGTGATTGATGCAGACTCAATGGGATGAATGACCTCCTTCTGCACTATAGGGATTCTATGATTCTATATAAAACCCAACCTGAATCGTGTTTTCCGATGACTTCAGGCAAGAAAACGTGTTGAATGCATGAATCCATTTGATTTTTTCCCGAGTTGCCCACAATTGTAACGTTGGTATCCAGCAAATTTGATTATCCCAGCTAGACGCTGTGGGCTCTGATGGTATCCAGGTTGTAGTGTTGAAGACATTTGCATCAGAGCTAGGAGAATGAATGGCATAATGGTATTATTGCTAGACTATTAATCCAAAAATTCAGCTAATGTTCCTCCATTCAAATCCCACCAGGGTATATGGTGGAATTTGAATTCAAATAAAGATATCTGGAATTAAGAATCTACTGATGAGCATAAAGGCTTTATCAATTGTTGGAAAACTCCCATCTGGCTCACTAATGTCCTAGATGGAAGGATACCATCCTTATCTGGTCTGGCCTACATATGACTCTAGATCCACAGCAATCTTGTTGACTCTCAACTGCCCTCTCAAATGGCCTAGCAAGCCACTCAGTTTAAGGGCAACTAGGAATGGGCAATAAATGCTGGCCAGACAGTGACGCCCATGTCTCAGAAATGAATTTGGAGAAACCCCACAAGATAAAGGACAAATCTACTGTCCTCCCAACCATCAGCAAAGTAACAGAAGGAGTTATCAATAGGAATATCAAACAACACTTTTTCATTTATAACCTGCTCACCAATATTCTGTTTGGTGTGCGTATTGATCATGACACAAGAACAGAATGTCAGACATAGTTCCCTTTGAAATCAAGAGTACCCTTACTAAGTTTGGAGCCAAGGAGTCCGAGCGAGAAGTCAGATGGAAAGCCAATCTGGTCTCTATCTGAACATAAGAATTGGGAGAAGAATTAGGCCACTTGAACCCAGTCCACCATTCAATAAGATCATGGCTAATCTGTTGGTGTTCCTCATTCCACATTCTCATCTACCCTGGATAACCTTTGATTTCATTGTCGAACAAGATTCTATCTACCTCTGCATTAAAAACATTTAATAACCCCCATCTCCACTGTCTTCTGTGGCAGAGAATTTCAGAGTAAAATAACGCAGAGGCTGGAATCTGAAACAAAAGCAGAAAATGCAGGAAAATCTCAACAGATCTAACAGCATCTATGAAGAGAGAATAGAGTCAATATTTCACATCTAGATGATCCTTTGTCAGAGCTGGGAAGAAATCATTTCTTCCCATCTCTATTCTAAAAGGGTGACCCCTAAATTTCAAAGCACTGCCCCCTAATTCTAGATTCACCCACAAGCGGAAATATCTTTTCCATGTCCACCTTGTTGAGACTGCTCAGGATCTTATACACTTCAATTGGGTCACCCCACACGAGTCTAATATCCAGTGGAAACAAGTTCAATCTGTCTCACCCTTTTTTCACAACAATAGCCCATTCATTTCAAGTATCAATATAGTAAACCTCCTCTGAACCACCTCCAACATTTTTATATTCATCTTTGAGTAAGTAGAGCAAGGCCACATACAATTTTTGAGATATGATTTCTTCAGTGCCCTGCATAACTGAAGCATAACACCATTTCTTTCATAAAGGATAATGTCCCATTAACCTTCTTAATTATTTGCTGTATCTGCATACTAACGATTTGTGGTTCATGCACAAGAACACCTAGATTCTTCTGTATTGCAGAATTCTTCAGTCATTCTCTATTTAAATAATATTCTGCTTTTTTATTCTTCCTGCCAAACTTCACATTTTCTTCATTATTTTTAGCCACTCACACACCTACCTATATGTTGTGGCTCCATTTTGTCTTGTCTGCTGGGCCAGAGGCATTTGAGTCTCTGGAAGGGGTTGAGTCAGATGGACTTGACACTCCCAGGGTCTCCTGCCCACCTGAGGGTATATGGTTGCCCTCCTCTCCTCTACGACATCCAACGTTTGTATCAGGGAACCTTGGAGCTGACTTTCTTGCCACTATCTTCATGGATGGGCAGTGGGCAAGTGCAGTGGGGCTGTTCAAATTTGGCATGCCCTTGATTGAACTGTTCAGATGACCCTGAAGATGACCCCAGTGTGACCAGTTCAGATGCTTCATGCGGTCTTACTCCTGTGATTTTTCTGAAATGGCTAACAATTCTGGTCTTGATCATACCAACGGGGCCAGTGGAATTTATTCTGGTTTTTCCACCAAGACTGACACTTAGCCAAATTTTGGGACAATTCAGGCCCTTTTCTTTCTTCTAAAATTGCATCAGTTTGGAATTATTCACTGAAAATTCCACTGTGTTCAGCGAGTTTCCCAATTCTTTTTTCATTATTCCTTCAAAGGATGTGGTTGGCACTGTCAGAGCCAGTGTTTATTGCCGGTCTATAATTGTTCTTAAAAAGGTGGTGATGAGCCAACTTCCTGATGACTGAATGATTTGCTGGACCATTTCACAAAGCCAGTTCAGAGTTAGCCATGTTGCTGCAGGTCTGGATTCATATATGGGCCAGAGACCAGGTATAGACAGAAGCTTCCCTTAGTGAAGCAGATGGAACTTTATGACAGACTTAGAATCACACAATTACCATTTCTGACACTAGCTTTTAATTGACCCTCAAGAGAATCGAACTCTTGTCTCTGGTTCAGTTGTTCAGCCCTTTGGATTACTAATCCAGCAGTATCCACACCACCAGTCCATCAATAATGAAATACTCCATGCTAGGTTACAGCAGGACCTTGATACTTCCAAGCTTGGACTGACAAGGTAATTAACGTACCACAGGGCTGCCAGATAATGACCATCTCAAACAAGAGAAACCTCCAATAACTGCATCCGACTTTCCATAGTGCTACCATTGTTGAGTCTCGCCTGCCATCATTATGTTTCATTAAGCATGTGAACACACTTGTAAGAGCAGAGAAAAGGCTATATATTATAGAACCTTCAAGCACTTAAAAAGGCCATTTGTCCCATCCCGCTAGTGACAGCTCTTTGAAAACAGCTGCTCTTACCCCATGGCTCTGTTAGGAGCAGATGGAGAAAGAGCACCTAGTTTACCATCATCTGCAAATACACTTAGGTATCAACACTGCCTTTTCCGTGGGATTGAGGGTCAGTGCCACCTTAAGTTTTTAAACCGTTGGTAAATTTCATGGCACCCACAGGAGACAAACTAACAGTATGTTGCTGTGCGGTCAATTATGACATTAAGAATGTGACTGATATGCTGCTTTGCCAAGCAGAGAAAGGCATCAACTTCATTAGCCACCCTAACATCAGCAATAGAGACAGCTGCACTTTTATTGCCTTGCAAACTTCCCTAAGGTGCAGGACGTAATTGACTGAACACATAGAGCCATTCGAGCACCAAGCAATAATCCACAATACATATGTCAAGCAACAGAGCTACCTTCCTCTCTATGTGCAAATGGAATGCAGTGCCAATATGAGACAAATATACAGGAATGCAAGATTTTCAGGTGTTATCTGTGCCAGATACATGAATCAATAGTTCAAAGAAGAAAGAAGGAAGATTTGCCAAATGAATGGGGATTGTGTGTTGAAGCAATTGCTAATAAAACTGAATGAAACCCAATTGGATGCGGAGTAAGAGTACAATGAGGTAACTAATTGTAGGTGTTATGGAATGAATGCCTGGTTTGATAGAACAAAAGTTCCTAGTTAAGGCCTGATAGGAGAAGAATATTACACAGGAACATGGGAATTAGGAGCAGGAGTAGTCAAATTCAGCCCTTTAAACTTGCTCCACTATTCAATCAGATCATGACTGATCTCTTCCTGGTTTCAAATCCACTTCTCCACCTGTTCCCCATATCCTCTTGCTCTTTTTTTAACATATCTTCTATATCCATCTCCTTCTTGAAGTCATTCACCACTCAAATCCCATTGTGCTATGGGGCAGTGAGTTCCACAAATTCACCATTCTCTGCGAGTTTAAAACCTCATCTCAGTTTTAAATCTACCACTTCTCAACCTATACCTGTGAACTCTTGTTTGAAATTGCCCCACAAGGGGAAACATTTTGTCTACCTTTACTTTATCAATCGCTTTTAAAATTTTACATACCTCGATCAGTTCCCTTCTCATCCTTCTAAACTCCAGCGAGTATAAGCCCAAACTATTTAATCTCTTCTCATACGACAACACTTTCATTTCCAGAATTAATCTGATGAACCTTCTCTGAATGCCTCCAATGCCACCACATCTTTTCTCAAAAAAGGAAATCAAAACTGGACACAGTACTGAAGATGTGGTCTCATCATTATCCTATACAATTGCAACAACACTTCTCTACTTTTACACTTCCTTTGCAATAAACACCAACATCACACTTGTCTTTACTATATTACATACTGAACCTGCATACAGAATTTCTCTGATATTCCCCATTAAAAATGAGAAAATCCATTTGCTTCTACTTTGTTACACACTGCTGTCATAGAACCAAAAGCCTGCAAAAGATGAAAGAACAAGATATCAAAAGGGAATAGAGTGTGCGATGATAGAGCAAGCTCCATAATCAGAGGGAGAGAGGTGTAGAGAGTTACCTTTTCCCTGGGGAATGATCAAGTGAACAACACTGATCTTCAGAATAACTGGGACATGTCAATAGGTTGATTTTGATTTACCTTTACACTTGTAATTATTTCTGATTAATTTTATGTTTATTTTCCTTAGGTTTATGGAAGCTAAGGCAATCTAGGGTGTCACAAAAATGTGCCAACTTATGATTTTTAATCCATTGGCTGGAAAATCAACCTGAATTCAGATTGAAGTATTCAAGATATGGATAAAATAAACATGGAGCGGATGCTTCCACTGGTGGGGCATTCCAAAACAAGAGGTCATAGTCTTAAGATAAGGGGGAGCAAATTTAACACAGATTTGAGAAATTATTTATCCCAAAGGTTGTGAATGTGTGGAATTTGTTACCCCAAAGTGCGTTGGGTGCTTGGAAAGTGAGTAAATTTAAGGAGGAGCCAGACAGATTTTTAATTGGTAATGGGTTGAAGGGTTACAGGGAGAAGGTAAGAAATTGGGGATGAGGAGCATATCAACCATGATCAAATGTTGCAGCGGATTCGATAGGCTGAATGGCCTAATTCTGTTCCTCTATCTGATGAACTTATGAAATTTTGGAAATAAACTTTTAAAAACACTAATTGAAAACTTAACTTGAGCTTGCAATGAAGTTGGCTACCCAATTTGGATCACTGCACACCCCAGGAATCCTGACCTTGCTTGAATCATTGGTTGATGCTCATTTGACAGGCCCACCATTTGTGTGTTTAAACTTTTGCTTTCTCTGTGGTGAGAGGACAAGCGCTGAGATGCTGTTGAGAGAAGACCAGAATGGGATATCTCCCTTCTTCCTTTCTCTCTAATCCACCTTGCACATTTTCTTACCGTTTGCTAACGGTAACCAACCAGGTGATCTTTTTGTGGATTCAGCTCCGTTTACCCGCCCCGCTCACCATAACCCTAATTCCTGTTCAAAAATTTATCTATCCCCACCTTTAAAACATTCAATGATGTAGCCTCAACTGTTTCACTTGGCGGTGCATTCCACAGATTCACAACCCTTTGGGTGAAGAGGTTCTTCCCCAACTCAGTACTAAATTTACCACCCTTTATTTTGAGGTCATCCCCCTAGTTCTAATTTCATCTGCCAGTGGAAACAACTTCCCTGCTTCTATCTCATCTATTCCGTTCATAATGTTATATGTTTCCATAAAATCTCCCCTCATGTTTCGGAATTCCAATGAGTATAGCCCCAACCTACTCAATCTGTCTTCATAAGCCAACCCTCTCAACTCTGGAATCAACCTATGAATCTCCAATACATCTTGTTCACTGCATACTCTTTCCCAAGTAAGGAGATCAAAACTGTACACAGTACTCCAGGTCTAGCTTCACAAGTATCTTATACAACTGCAATCCTGTTTTAAAACTCCATCTCTCTACCAATGAAGGACAAAATTCTATTTGCCTTCTTAATTACCTGCTACACCTGCAAGCCAACATTTTGTGATTCATGGATAGATGGCTTTCTCCTGCTCCGAGTTTGTTTGTTCTAAACCAAAGCATCTGGAAGAAACCCATGCAGACATGGGGAGAATACGCACAGGCAGTCACCTGAGGTGGAAAAGTTGCAATTCAGCCTGAAGCTAGATGAATCATCAAACTACAGATTATATACCATATTTATTTCTCTGGACTAAATTGATGAATGTATCCTTACCCAATCTATAATTTATTGGGAGTTTATGTGTGTGTATGTGTCAATGTTGAGTCTGCACGTGTTTGTACGTGCACGTGCACAAAAATCAGAATGCATTTTAGTGTTTTGCATAGCTTGGATTAATTCAAGAAAACATCTGTGATTGGTTACTTTATGATCACAGTCTGTAAACAGTCAAAATACTCACTGAATTAGAATCATCAAATTCCTCCATTGCAGAAGGAGGCCATTCAGCCCATCCAAGCTACACCAACAACAATTCACCCAGGCTCTAGCCCCGTAACCCTACATATTTAATCTGTTAAGCTCCCTGACGCGAAGGGGCAATTTAGCATGGCCAATCAACCTAAACCCGGCACAACTTTGGACTGTGGGAAGGAAATCGGAGCACTCAAAGGAAACCCACGCAGACATGGCGAGAATGTGTGGACTCCACACAGACAATGACCCGAGGCTGGAATTGAACCCGGGTCGCTGGAGTTATGAGGCAGCAGTGCTAACCGTTGTGCCAAGTGCCACCCATTGGCAAGTGTAGCCTTTTAAAAAAAAAACTTCTGGAAGGGAGGGAAAAGAAGGAAACCATTCGATCTCTCCTCAATTGATTGTAGCACTAATTATTTTACATAATTGCTTCTTGCATTGAGATGGTGCCTATAATTGCAGCACACTCCTGCAGAACTGCAAGTGGCATAATATGATACATTACATTGATAACTCACTTCCTAAACTGAGGTTCACACTGGCAATTGCATTGAAGAGGTTCAGCTGACAAAATTAGCTCATATTCATATACGGTAATCAGTACAATATTCAGTGCATCCTTCCCTGGGGAGTACCATTAGCCATATCATGGTAAGACAGAATAAAATATGAACTATAATTAAACAAAATTCAGGGCTGGCAAAAAGGCTCAATTTTAAATGTTGAGTGACTTCAATGAGAAGGAATACAATAATTGCAATGTTAAAAGTGAATTCTTTAACAGTTTAAACCCTCAGTTATTCTTTTGCCTTTCAAAAGCAGCCTTTTTTTTAAAAGAAGAGCTGGATTTCAGGGGATAGCTGAGGCAGGAAAGTCAGGAACTGGATAACATGAAAGGAACTGCACAGGCCAGCAGCAAGTCCATACGTTAGCAAATCACTTACCCTCTGCACTCAACTAATAACCTCAGGAGAAAAAGTTGATGTTAATGCTGTCACCATCAGAGTGGGTACAAGCTGGGAACACTGAGTTACACCGACAGCTCTGCATCACTATCAGATGCGGAGCGTCGCGTGTGCAACCTTAGATGAATCCAGGATGAATTTTTAATGCTAATGAAAATTAAAGGTGGTTCCAGGGCAACATCCCGAACTTCTAAATGAAAGTTTAATACTTCTTGGCTTTGCAGTTGCAGTGTGAATACCAAGTGGTGCAAGACTGTATCCTAACACAGAAATTAGTCTGACCTGTTTTGGCTTGCAATTTGGATTTTTCACTTTACAGTCACACCCAACATGCAAACGATTTCTGACGAACTCACAACCTGCCAAGAAAAGCCTCAACTCAGCTAACCAGAGCAGGTGATAAACTGCAATTGCTTCTGCTAAGTGCGGGCAATGAGATTATTATTGCTCAACGTAGTGTGGCACAGTGGCGAGCACTGCTGCCTCCCTGTGCCAGGGGGTAGAATTTGATCCGAGCCTTGGGTGACTCTCTGCGAGGAATTTGTACATTCTCCCCATGTCTGTGTGGGTTTCCCCCGGCTGCTCCACTTTCCTCCCACACTCCAAAAGATGTACAGCTTAGGTAGATTGGCCACAGTAAATTGCCCCTTAGTGTCCTATGGTCTGTAGGTTAGGGGGGTTAGCAGGGTAAATGAATGAGGTTACGAGGATGGGGCAGGGGAATTGTAATGAGTGCCCGCCACGGAAATTGTAGCAAGCATGAAGGGCCATTAAACTAGGATGAGATATTCCAGCATTGGACTGAGCACAGCCTCAAATCCCACCCTATGATTCCCAAGGACGCAAAGAAAAATTGTGAGGAGAGTTGCAGCTCAAACATAAATCCAACATGAGCACTAAGTGCTGACCAAATAACTCCGCCAATTGTTTTTGATGATGTTAACAATTCCCTTCAGTGCTGGTGCCAGGTAAGATCTCTTTCAAAGACCGGCGACTGTCCTTCAACACCTATCTGTCCAACTCTCCATGGTAATCAATAGGACAGATTTATTCTGTGCCAGTAATTCTGATCCCATTGTTGTCAGCTTACCAATGCCTCTCAGCACCAAGGGCTGAGTGCAGGCAAAACGAAGGCTAATCTACAAAGTGTGACTCTAAGGAGTGTCGTTTGTTAGAACTTTGCAGCTTTCGCCCCTTGTCTTTCAAGTTCCAACCATTCATGTTACTTAAGTCAAACTGTCTGCAGATTTGTTGCCAGTGCTGGGATACTGTAGGGATCAATGCTGACTTGTGACCTTAAGTATTAGGGAATTATATTCCACATAAGTTTTAAATGTTTTTCCTCAAACATCTTTTGAGTCTAAACTTGCACACACAATAGCCATCAATAGCAAAGGAAAACCTTTTTTTGAGGGTTAGACTGGCAACAAAGACAGAAGCAAAATAAAATGCACCTGACTTAGAACTGGGAAATAATTAAAAATATCAATTGTAACATCCATAATGTTGCTTGAAAGGGTTTTTTTTTCATTATTCATTCATGACAAATCAACTGGAGGGGATAAGTATAATGGGAAGAATTATCTTGTTGTAAATACTTTAGAAAGGAATGCGTTACAATGTAACTATTATAGCAACATCTGCAATGCGTCCTCCAAGGTTTCCAAAGTGATTTAAGACAAAGGGAAGAAAGGAACAATGATAATGGTATCGATGTTTCAATAGGTAATAGCAGCTTTCAGGATCATTCAAGATCTCTTTAGCATCTTCCCCTATCGCAGCTTGGACGTTGTTAATATTTAACAGGAAGGTTTGCTATTTAGAAAATTTAGGCTGTACTTGGATTGTTTCATGCTGTTGCTTCCTAACTGAAAACTTCAAGCCTGCTTGCTTGGTCATCTTAAATAATGTTCAACAAACTGAGCCTCTGAACAAAGAAGAAAATCAGATTTGTTTGCTGATTTAAGTTTATTGGTGTCACAAGTCAGTTTACATTAACACTATTATGAAATTACTGTGAAAATCCCCTAGTCGCCACACTCCGACACTTGATCGGATACATGGAGGGCAAATTTAGCATTGCCAATGAACCTAACCAGCATGTCTTTTGGACTGTGGGATGAAAACAGAGCACCTGGAGGAAACCCATTCAGACACAGGGAGAATGTGCAGACTGCACACAGACAGTGACCCAAAATGGGAATTGAATCCAGTCCCTGGCGCTGTGAGGCAGCAGTGCTAAACACTAAATTATGCCTCCCCAACTCAGATTGAACCAGGTCCAAGACTTCTGGCTTCATTTCAACATAAATGATGATCAGAACGGAAGGTTCCAACCCAAAAAATTAAACTGCAACTTCACAGTATTTAAATACTGACAGTCACTATAATAAATCTCATTATGCTTTAATATGCTAAAAACAAGCTGTTGACATACGGGAGGGAAGCTAACAAATCATATCTAACTAAAATAGAAACAGGCAGAGGCTATTCAGCCCCTCAGCTTGGCTCAGCCATTCAATTCGGTAATGCTATTCAGTACCTTACTGGTTTTCTCATCCAAGATGACACCGGAACATGGTGACTTCTTGTGAGCCGTCCCCAGCATACCTTCTAATTCTATCCTTTACATTTGTTCTATGCTTTTAAAATTGCACTCTAACTCATTTAAACTCTGTAACAATGCTTTATTTACAGGGGTGACACAGTAGCACCGCATTAGACACTGCTGCCTCATGGCATCAGGGACCCAGATTCAATTCTTGGCTTGGGCCACTGTCTCTGTGGAGTCTTCACGATCTCCTTATGTCCGAGTGCTCCCGTTGCCTCCTACAGTCCAAAAGACACACTGGTTAGATGAATTGGCTGTGCTAAATTCTCCCTCATTGTACCCAAACAGATAGTCAAGCATGGTGGATTTTCACAGTAACTTCATTGCAATGTTAATGTGAATCTACTTGTGACTCTGATTAATAAAACTTTATTTTTACATCCTAGCTATAATGGTAACACTACATTCTGCACCCTCTCTTTTCCTTCTCCTCTCTAAATCTAATGATAGCTTTTTATGCAAACCTTTCTGTGAACAGCATACTTTGGCTGGAGTTTCCTTAGTGCACCTACCTGACTCTCATAAGATCACACCATAGGCCAACCAAGAACGCCGTTTTGTGAAACTGGGGCAGGCATGCCACTAAAATCAGGGCTACATCTCTAATGCACAAGAAATATTACTTTTTACTGTATCCCAATACATGTGGCAATAATAAATCAAACTTTCAAAGTGAATTTTGAAATTTTCCACTGACCTAGCCTTTTGAGGGAGAGAGTTCCAGATTTCCATTACCTACTTTATGTGAAGAAGTGCTTCCTGACATTATTCCTGAACTGCCAAACACTAATTTTAAAGTTATGCCCTTGATCCCAACTCCGTTTTGACAAAGAGAATAGTTTTCCTTCACCTACTCGATTAAACTACTTGATTCACCTACTCGATTGTGGGTGGCACGGTGACATAGTGGTTAACACTGCTGCCTCACAATGTCAGGTTCCTGGGTTCGATTCCAGACTTGGGTCACTTTCAGTGTGGACTCTGCATGCTCTCCCCAAGTCTGTGTGGGTTTCCTCCGGTTTCCTCCTACAGTCTAAAAGATGTGCTGGCTAGGTACATTGTCACAGTAACTTCATTGCAGTGTTTGTGTAGGTCTTACTTGTGATTAGTGAATAAACTTTACTTTGTCTTTTAATCAGAATTCACATCAGCTTTATGTTCCATCAAATGAGCAATCAGATGATTATTGTCTACTGTTGAAATCTCACATGTCATTACTTGTATTTTCAACATGATTGATTAATGTCAGGATACCTCTATTAAAACAGGACAGTGGAGAACTCTGTAACATCATTAAAATGTTTAGAATAGGCAGCTTGTAATGGCAAATTGCATTCATATAAAAGCCCTAATAGGCACAGGTAAGGCCTATGTGACATATAACAGACAACAGTAACTGTTTATTTAACAGTGGGTTGTTCAGAAAGAGAGCAAAAGAAATATGTAAAGACTAAGAGCGGGATCCAGAAAATCCCACCAGAGAGTCAATGGACCTTTGCATGGTCTGATCCCCGCCCACAATGATTCCTACGGTAGGCAGGATGGGAAAATACCCTCTCTAAATCTAATGATAGCTTTTTATGCAAACCTTTCTCAAGGTTTGTAAATAAATATTGAAATAGTGACATTTTTAGGTGAGGGGATGATACAATAGGCATGGTGGTACAGTGGTTAGTACTGCTGACTCACAGCGCCAGGATCCCGAGTTCAAATCCTGGCTTAGATCACTGTCTGTGTGGAGTTTGCACATCCTCACTGTGTTGCATGGATTTCCTCTGGGTACTCTGTTTTCCTCCCACACTCCAAAGATGTGCGGATGAGGGGGACGTGCTAAATTGCTCCGTAGTGCCAGGAGGACTAACTAGGATAAATGCATGGGGCTATGGGGATAGGCCCTGTGTGAATTGTGTCGATGCAGACTTGATGGGCTAAATGGCGCCCTTCTGCACTATAGAATTCTATGATTCTGATAGGATTCATCTCGGAGAGCTTATTTCAAATCCAGTCAAAACTGAAAGGCAGTCCCTTCAGTCTTCTGTGGATTATGAAGATTCTATGCAAAATGTTTCCATCTGAAAGTAGTGTTTGAATTATGGTCATGGATCTTCAGCTCAAAAACTAGGGGGGGGAACATGGTCTATTGGTTTTACTGCTAGACTATTACTCAGCTTGTGTTCTGATCATCGGGTTCGAAACCCAAATTCAATTAAAAAAATTTGGAATTAAGAATCTACAGATGACCATGAAATCATTGTTGATCGTTGGAGAAATCCATCGGGTTCAAGAATGTCCTATAAGGGAGAAATCCACTGTCCTTACCAAGTCTCCTGACTCCACAGCCACAGCAATGTGGTTGACTCTCAACTGGGCCTCTGAAATAGCTTAGCAAGCCATTCAGTTATATGAGCGTTTCAAGAAGGCAACTCACCACTGTGTTCTCATGTGCAACTGAGGATGGGCAATAATTATTGACCAGCCAGTGATGCCCATGTCCACAAATGAATAAAAAGTCCCATAATTTGCACTAATTGAGAATCAATCTCAAAACATTCATATTCTGGTACAAGAAGTGGAAAAATTCTGACCCCCTAGTACACAGAAAATATCCAACTGCAAATTATTTTTCTGATGTTTAAGCTGCAGCACATTGTTGAGTCAAAGTATTTTAGTCTGGATTATATTTCTGCGTGTACCTGATGCAGACAAGAGAGGCAGGAATGGAGAGTGACCTATTTTGCAGCACTGACAAAGAGTTCAAAATTAATTACCCCAGAAAGAAATAGATTAGGCTACAAAGATGCCAAAGTGAATTGACCAGTCAGCATGAATTTATCGCTAGAAAGCAGAGTTACAATACAGGCAGATGTCCAATTAAGCCAGATCCTTTCAGAGATACTTGGTGCTCTAGTTCTTCCTTCCAATAGGAAAAGGTTGCACCATCTGTTGGGCTTCCATCTTAAGATAAACAGGATTTCAAGAATGCAGGGATTGGTTGCCAACATTAAAAAAAGGGATACCCCCTGTCAAAGGTCTTGAAGGAATGTGGAAAGATAATTAATAATATTAAAAGTAATATAAACATGGCAATGACAAATCCGACTTTTACTACGCCATGATAAACTTTGGAATTTTAAGAGTTGCATTACTGCACTTCCACAGCTCAAGGTCATACAATCTCTGCTTTATTTTGTGAGAGCTTGAAAGGTAGGCCATGTAACAACTTGTGGAGATGCCAGTGTTGGACTGGGGTGGGCACAGTAAGAAGTCTCACAACACCAGGTTAAAATCCAACAGGTTTATTTGGAACCACAAGCTTTTGGACAGCTGCTCCTTCTTCAGCTGAGGTGACTCACATGATGAAGGAGCAGCACTCTGAAAGCTTGTGATTCAAAATAAACCTGTTGGACATTAATCTGGTGAAGTGAGATTTCTTAATGTTACACCTTGTCAGAGAGTGCAAAGCAACGAGGGTAAAAATTGACTTTATTGCGTCAAAATCCCAAGTCAGCCATGTTTGTATTGAATGGCGGGGCAGGCTCAGTGAGTAACATGGTCTATGCTATTTTTTCTGCTCTTGTTTTTCAGGCAAAGAATGGGTAAGATGGGGACTTTGCTGGATGACCTAAGGGACAAGTGAAAAATATATGACATCATTATTTTGGATGATTTTGAGGCATCGATGGTAGCCATTTAAAAAGTAGACATTAGCCTCCTTAGTTATGTTAATGAAGGCCTGGTTTTATTGCACTGCCCAGGTTGGAGGGGACATTAAACCTGGTCCCCTCAAGTTGGCTGGTGTGGATGTAGCCCACCAAATGGTCACCAAAAATGTAAGTCACATTACATTTACAAATTTTAATGTACAACCATTTGAAGCAGGAATATTCCTACCAATTTGATATGCGCACGTTCTGACCAAGACTGCAAGAAACTACAAAGGATTGTGAGTGAAGCTAATCCATGCTGCAAACCAGCCTCCCATCATTGATTCTGTCTACACTTCCTGTTTCCTTGGAAAAGTAGCCAGCGGAATCAAGGACCCCATGCACCCTGGACATTCTTTCTTCCACCTTATTCCTTTGGGGAAAAAAAGCAGAAATCTGAGATCAAGTACCGACCAATTTAAGAATAGCTTCTTTCCTGCTACCATCAGATTTCGATATAGACCTATCTTATATTAAGTTGATCTTTCTCTACACCTTAGCTGTGAGTTTAATATGATATTCTGTACCCTCTCCTTTCTTTCTCCCCAGTGTACTCTATGAACAATAGCACACAAGAAGCAATACTTTTCACTATATTCCAATACATGTGGCAATAAGAAATCAAATCAGAATCAAATCAAGTCAAAACAAAGTACGTCATTGGTTATAAAGAGCAATTGTGAAAGATTCTACAGTAATATAAGCTCTTTCCTCCTACAGTCCAAAAAACATGCTGGTTAGGTACATTGACAATGTTAAATCCAGCACCAGTGTACCTAAGAGGCAACGGAATGTGGCAACTAGGGGAATTTCATAGTAACTTCATTGCATTATTAATGTAAGCTATTTGTGATTAATAAATAAATTTTACTTTCCTTTATATCCCAAACTTTAAACATGAAGCAAACAGACCAGACATGAGCCCTAAGAATTCACTGAGTCCTGTTGAAGGTACTGGGGGCAAATCTCCAGGCTGGCTAGCTCCCAGTAGGAATTGCACTGTCCAGAGAATCGGGCATCGGGCAAAACATGGGTTTAGTGCTGGGCTCCAAACCTATTGCGATGCCCCTGGCTCTTCACAGTGACCCCAATTTGGTTTCCAGCCAGAGTGAGCAGGAACTGGACAATTTTTCAAATTGCTTCTTTTAAATGTGATTAGCAGGCTTAAAGCCCAATTCAATTTCTCCCGCTCCACACCCAATGGGCACATGGTTCTTGAACATAACTCCTTGACCCCTCCCCTCTCAGGATCCAAGGTGCCAGGCCAAGGTATCAGTGCCAGGAGGCAATGCACTGTTGGCACTGCCAAGATGGTGGGCGTAAAGCGGAGCATGAGTGATGTCCGTGGTAGAATGCTGAGTAGGAATCTGAGAGGGGGAGGGTTTGAGAGGGGGCCTAACTGGGGGAGAGGCTTTGGATTGTGTTAACCTCATCTGCATGAGGTGGAGGAGGTTGTTATTTCTATGGTGATGGGAGAGGGACGGAAGTTGCCCCTCTCTGATAAGGAATTGGTGTTAACCCTATTGTTAGCAGGAGGGCCACTATTTCCATTTTGATAGGGCTGGTCTCCATTGAATTAGAGGACCCTGATCTCTGAAAGGTCAGCGTGTTTCATGGAATGCATAAACAATCGGATGGGAGAATTGTAGCCAATGTCTGCACCAATGGGATATACTCTGGTTTTCCCACTGACGCAGCACTTAGTCCTGATTTGATAGAATTGCCTCACTATACCAACAAAATGACCTGACTTTTCCTTTTAAAGATGCTGATGGCTCATTTCCAAAACTACTGAGATACTTTTTTAGATTTCCAGCATTTACTGATAAACTCTCAACAGCTACCTGATGAATTAGGAGACTAAAAATCAATTCTTATTCAGCTTTAACTTATTCACAAAGTGAAGCAAAGGAAAGGTATCACTCCCAACTTGACAACTTACCAACAATGTCAATGAGCATCCCCTTAGCTCAGCTAATCATCCAACGACTGTCTTCGATTTGCTTATTAATTTGTGGAATGTGGGCGTTGTTAACTAGGTCAAAATTTATTGCCTATCCCTGATTGTCCTCGAACTGAATAGCTTGCAAGGCCATTTTAAAAGGCATTTAAGAGTCAGCCACATTGCTGTAGATCTGGACCAGCTGAGGATGGCAGATTTCCTTCCTAAAGAACACTATTGAACCAGATGGGCTTTTAAGACAATTGACAATCTTTCCATGGTCATCATTAGGCTTTTAATTCTAGATTCTTATTTGCATGGCATGGTGGCACAAAGGTTAGCACTGCTGCCTCACAGATCCTGAGACCCGGGTTCGATCCCGGCTTTGGTCACTGTCTGTGTGGAGTCTGCACATTCTCTCATGTCAGCATGGATTTCCTCCGGATGTTCCGTTTTCCTCCCACAGTCCAAAGATCTGCGGGTTAGTTGGTTTGGTCATACTAAATTGCCCCTTAGTGTCAGGGAGACTAGCTAGGGTAAATACAAGGGCTTATGAGGATAGGGCCTGATGTTGCTATAGTAACTGAAGTTGCCTACAGGGTTGTCATTAATTGGATGGATTCAAAGGAACTTCTCTTGCTGTGGTGCAGTGGGTTTTCTCCCAGAATATAAACCGGTTTAACCTTATGGGAATGAGGTTTACCAAGAATATGTTTAATACTTTGTAGAATCAAAGCGTTACACTGAAGTTGATAGAAGATGATATATAAAAAAGTGCTTTAATTCTTCGAGAACTGCAAAACCATCTCAGAACCAAATGAAATGTATGTATATTCAGTTTCTACGTATTTTTAACTCTTCAGACTGTTCTTAAAATGTCAATATTTCAGATTATGGTGGGGTTTGGTCAGCGCAGACTCGATGGGCTGAATGGCTTCCTCCTGCACTGTAGGATTCTATGATTCTATGAATCTGCTGTGGTGGGTTTCTAACTAAGATCCCCAGAGCATTATCCTGGGTCTCTGGATTGCTAGCCCAATGAAAAATCACCGTGTCACCAGCTCTTCTAATCTGAATATTCTTTAATTTATCAAGAATCAAAGAACCCTACAGTGCAGAAAGAGGCCCTTCAGCCCATCGAGTCTACACTGAACACAATCACATCCAGGCCCTATCCCCATATACCTACATATTATACCATTCATCCTACTAACCTATGCATCCCTGGATTATAATTAACATTATACAATTAACATTTATAATTTTTTGTTAATACCTTGTGGCTTATGCTCACAATTGTTGAGAGGAGCTCAGTGAACTTTTGTGAAGTAAATGACAAAAAATAATTTACCTACCCCAAAATGACAATTGAAAAAGTCAAATTGACTGTTTCCCCTCTTGTCTGCATTCGTTCTGTGTATGTCTGACAACTGAGTGATGTCTCAATTAGCCAGTTCCTAAGCTAAATTACTGCTTTGCCAAGACCACACATTTTGATGATCTTGTTAATCCCTGAGGATAAAATATCTCCTGCTACAATTAAGAATTACCTTCTAGAAAGGATCACATACACATGTGACTATGTTGCCCTTCTGAGAGTGTCCACTATCTTTGATGGCACTGTACGGATGGCTCATTATGAGTTGACATTCTGATTTTTGGAGTTAAATTTTCCTGATTTGCCTGCCATGGGATTTGTAGGCAGGCAAATCTGTAGCAGGCAGGATACAGATCATAGAAAGGTCTGTTGACTTCGGGCAGGATTTTCCGATCTTGGGATGAGTGGGGCTGGAAAATCCCACTCTCGATTTCTTAAGCCGGCAGAAAGTTAGGAATAAGATCAAATCATTCACATTCAGTGCATCCAAAACAAAGAAAATTGCAATCTCAAATCGATCCCCTTACATCATGCCAGCAAAAGATATGCTGGCTATTATAATGGAAACCATCAAATGGATTATATCTTAAACTTCAGAGAGTAAAACATGCCCACTGGAAGACCTCAACAGAGCAATTTCTATATACGTCACTGATGTTTGAGGATACCAGATGAATCCAAAAGGTTAGCATTACGTTGCAAAAGGTTTCTTGCAGACAGAATGGACAGTAGGCAGGACTCTGAATGTGGGAAAGTAGAATAGAAGAATATTCTACATGCTGATGTACTGCTGAACGTGAAAGTGGTATTTCAGCCGGTGACTAAATTCTCAAGAAATGGAAAAAACAGGGCAAGTGAGAAAGGTCGACTTAAGAAGGAGAAGTTCACGTGGAGTTGAGTTATGGTAATGATCCTATCCGTAACCTGGCTAATGATAAAAATACCCATTAGAAAAATGCACAGAAGCAATGTTACGAGCAGGAGGTTCTCTCCAGGTGGGATGGCACAGCGAAGCAAAAGATAATGAGAGCAGACCTCCAAGCTTCAGGACAAACTCATTAGCTTTCTGGATTGTGACACAGAATCAGTATGCCAATTTTGTCTCAATCTGCAACAAGTTTATTTACAAATCTGACATTTTACTTCTGGAGACTAACATTAAATGAACACTCACAGGGGTACAGGTCAGCACCAAGGTGAATACAATGGTATATAAATCAACACTGGGGAAGGAAAAAGGCTGGAAATAGGAACTTTATCTTTAACGGTGCTTTTTAATAGGCCATCTTCTGCTTTTGCTTTACTGATTAAGAAACTTAACAGACTTCTTGAAAGTATATCTCGTACAGATGGTATAAAAAGTTAAAACAGGGCTAATCTTTATTTTCAGTTTTTTTTTGCAATACTGATAATTAATGATAATTAAAGATGATTTACAATTGCATTGTAAGAGCAACTGAAAGTCTAGAAAAGCTGGGGATGTTTATAAACAGTTTTGTTTGATTAATCTGTACTAAAGCTGGAGGGGAAAAAGTATGTTACAATTAGTCGGAGCTTAAATTGTATTTTTTTTCTCCCATTTTAGGGCTAAGATCTCTGTGCTGAATAAAGGAAATACTTTACATTTGCCTTAGTCACATTATTAAAATATTTGTTTCACACTTTTACTATATATCTTTATAAAAATTGCCATACATCGTCAAGCAGAAATGTATTGGATAAATTCAGATGAAACAGCGTGTCATTATATTGTTACTCATTGTTATATATTTTTGTTTAGATCATTCAAGTTTAGTGTTTTTAAAAGCTCTAAATTGTTCAAAAGAAATGAATCAAAAAACAAATGATAACTGCAAGCTTTGTTTTAATTTAGTAGTGTAAATTGATTTTACATTTTTTGCAGTTTTAAATTTAACTGGAAGTAACAGGTATATAGGACAGAGCAAAATCTACCCTTAAGATACAGGGCAAAAATAGCCGCAAAAGCAGGAAAACTGAAAGAAACAGCAAGAATATTGGAAACCTGCAGAAGCACAGTCAGCATCAGAGAACAAAATAGATATCGAGGATGAAATTGTGACATGATTAGCCAGGGACCATCCTCGGAAAACCAGCCAGCATAATTAACGACCCCACGCAGCTTGGACATTTTCTCTTCCATCTTCTTCTGTCAGGAAAAAGATACGGAAGTCTGAGGTCACCTACCAACTGACTCAAGAACAGCTTCTTCCCCACTGCCATCAGACTTTTGAATGGACCTACCTTGCGTTAAGTTGAACTTTCTCTACACCTGAGCTATAATTGTAACACTGCATTCTGCACACTCTCCTTTCCTTCTTTATGAATGGTATGCTTTGTCCATATAGCATGCAAGAAATATTAGTTTTCATTGTATGCTAATACGCGTAACAATAATAAATCAAATCAAATCAAATCAAATCAAATCTTGGGTCACTGTGTGGAGCTTTCACGTTCTCCTCTCTCTGCGTGGCTTTTTTCCAGGTGCTTTGGTTTCCTCCCACAGTTCAAAGATGTACGGGTCAGATTGATTGGTCGTGCTAAATTGCCCCTTAATGTCTGAAGATGTGTAAATAGAGATTAGTGGGATTAATGTGTGGCATTATGGGGATAGGGCAGAGGAGGTGGTCTCGAAAGACAATCTGTTGGAGACTCGATGACTTCTGTAGTGGAGGGATTCTATAACGATATGATACCACTGGACTGAAAGTGACTCATAGCGAAGTGGCAGCTGATTTTCACCCCAGCCCACCCAATCTTCTTTCCACAAAAGTTTACAGAATGACAAATTTTAGAATCCTGTTCCCTCATGGTTGCTATTACTTGATTCAAAATTAAATGCCTTGACAGTATTTTTCAAGTCAATGGAAGATGAAACAGGCCTGGTGAAAAAATTGGCCGCCCATTCACCAATAGCCAATTTTTTAATGCCATTGGAGACCCAACTCTGCTGAATAATGCTTAGTTGGAACCCTTTCTCAGATTAGGGCTGACATTTTTATACTTGATCTGAGTGTCATTTTGTGCATGGAGGATAAAGTGTTTCTGAGTAAATTTCATTTGCAATAATGAAAAGATAGCTAAACATGAACAAAACTCAGCACTCAATAGCACATTCCAAGCCTTGAATGTCTATCACCTAGAAAGAAGAAGCAGCAGAGATTGCATTGGACCACAATCAGGTTCCCTTCCAAGTCACATATCACCCTGACTTGGAATTACATTACCAGTCCTTCGCTGAGATTGAATCAAAATCCTGGGACTCCCCGCCAGATAGCACTATCTGTTTAGGCTACCTCTTTGAATGTTCTTCAGGCAAAGAAAGGCAGATTTTTGAACAGTAAAGGAATTAAGGGTGAGGGGGGCAGGCAAGTGGAGCAGAGTCCATTGAATGACAGATCAGGCTCAAGGGGCCAGATGACCTATTTCTGCCCCTAGATCTTATGTACCTGTATCTCATGGACTGTAACAGTTCAAGAAGACAACTCACCATCACCTTCTCAAAGGCAATCAGGTATGGGAAATAAATGCTGGCTAGCAAAATCATATCTCACAAACATATAAATAAAACAAGAACAAGAACTCATGATATTTATTCTACAAATCAATTTAGCAGAATAAAATTAGTGCAATAATAAGTTTTATACCTAAGATCAGTGTACACTTTGGCACAATGGGTTTAGAAGTGATTCAATGGGAGAAATTTTGTGCCAATTCTCGCCGCCTGTGCGAATGCTGGTGGGCATTCAAAATCCAGGAGTTGGAATTCTTATCGGCGATTTCATAGGTTCAGATCCTCTCTGCCCCTTGCCGGTGATGTCATCAGGTTCACTCCCATAATGAGCATGAACTTGCTTTGCTTGCATTTCATAGAAGTATCATAGAAGGTCATTCAGCCCATCGAACCTACACCAGCAACAATCCCCATAAATCCACATATTTACCCTGCTAGTCCCCCTGACACTAAGGGGCAATTTGGCATGGCCAATCCATCTAATCTGCACAGGTTTGGATTGTTGGGAGGAAACCGGAGGATCTGGAGGAAACCCATGCAGACATGGGGAGAATGTACAAACTCCATGCAGACCCAAGGCTGGAATTGAACCCTGATGCTGTGAGATTCCTGGCATCATGAGGCAGCAGTACCATTCACCATTCTGAATAGATTTTAATATGATTAACCCATCCGCTCCCCTGGTATTGACCACCACCCCCACCCCTCCCCGCATCAATGTGACATCACATCAGCATGGTTTACAACAGGTTGACCAGGATGTGAACCAGTCATGCGGGTCTCACCTGGAGCATAATGGGAAATATAACACGGGGAGAGGGGTATGGCAAAACAGTGGCCTGGCAATGGCAACCTGAAAGTATCAACCTGTGTCAACAGATGGGCCCCAGTGAAAACCGTCGAGTGAGGGGGGGTCGGTAGGTGTGATGGTGATTGGGAGCAGATAGGGGAGCTGGGGATGAATGGTGATGATCATTGGAGAGTGGGAGGGTGGTGGGAGGGGGGGAAGTGTTGGAAGTAAATGCTGCTTCAGACATTAGCGGGGGGTTGGTGATAGACAGAGGAGATGATCCAATGATCGTCAGGGAGGAAGGCATAAAGATTAAGGGGATTGGGGGAGAGGGCAATGACTGGGGAGAAAGGGGCTAATGATGAGGAAATTGGGGAGGGAACCAATGACTGAGGAGGAGAGCAGGTAGATAAATGCTGACTTCAATCGGAAATGTGTAAGGTAGGCCCTGAGATCTCCATGGTGGCGCTGGGAGGAAGGTTTATTCAGGTTATCCTTTAAAGATGGCATCCCAATCTCTGTGCAACCAGGTATTGCCTGTGTGTTGAGGCCATCTCATCAACCACCCCCCCCCGCACCCTCCCCCCCACCCCATCTCTCCCCTGCCTGCCTAATGACGGGGTGAAATATATCCCCTTGATTTCTCTTGAGAGAGTGTGGTTAGCTCTGGAGTGAAAACTGGCCTGTTTTTCTGGAGAGAAAGAGGTTGGTTTTCTCACTAGAAACAACACTGTCATTTCTTAATAAGATGTTGCCCGATATTGACGTAAAACTGTATCCATAGTAAAGAGTAAGAAGTTGCCCAAATGTTCCTTTTGACCTGGGAGTCTTCAGATGAGTGACAGTTGTATATGCTTAGTTCAAAATGACGAAGCAATAAAAATAAAGCATTTCTTAAGTTCTGAAGGCCTTCCTGGACATGGACTGATTAGTTACAAATGCTACAATAACTTACAGGCAAAAGGATTAAACTCTATTACAGCAAGATGACAAACTCAAAATAGTTACAAATTAACATGAGATTCAAATTAGACAGAATGGGATAGACTGAATTAGGTCAGAGCAAAGAGAAATTGAAACAACATTCTCAAGGGGTACTGAGGGAAGTGACTCTAAGTAAATGCAAACTCAGAAAATAAGTTTTGGTTTGATGATCTAAAGATAGTCTTTTCATTGTTAGAATTGAATCACATCCACAAAAATTATTTTTTTGAAATGTCTTAGTAATGTCAGAGTGGTTGTATGACCTACTGATCTATATATGGGAGCTCATCATATATTTAACATTTGTTCTCAATATTTTGCTATTGTGGTGAAATGTAAGTCACAAGGCAGACAACATATTCAGAAAGCAACGTTAATGTTGAGACCTTTTAGAGTTTAAACCTAGGTGGCACCATTGTTAGCACTGCTGCCTCACAGTACCAGGGACTCGGATTTGATTCCTGGCTTGGGTCACTGTGTGGAGTTTGCACGTTTCCCCCGTGTCTGCATGGATTTTCTCCAGGTTAGAAATTGGAAATCTGATTCCAAGTTTCTCATTTACAAAGTTTGGATTTTTGTATTCATCTGTAAGAGAGAGACCTGAGCATTGCATGCACACACACAAGCACACATGCACACACGGACACACAGACAGACACAAAACATAGACACACACACACACACACACACCTGCACAAAAACACAGAACGTAGACATACATAAGTGCATGTGCGTGTACACATACACACACATGAACACACACACAGACACAACACAGACACATATGCACGCATGTGCATACACAGATGCACATAGACACTCACACACATATGCACTTATATGGGTTTCCTCCACATCCTTTCATTGTCCATTGACTTCTGGCTAATTTCTCAATCGCATACAATATGCTCTGGCCCAGAACAAATGAACAATATCAAAAAGAGCTTTAGAATAAAGACACCAGTTGTATTCGTTTATGATTTCAGACACCTGCATACAAAATAGTTAACTTTATGGATTGTGATCAATGATCAAGCATTAAACATTACGCATATTCAGTTTTCTTCATAACTGTCTTGCAATGGATTTACAAAGCTTGTTCACAAACATTGGACAATCATATGAAGAATGACGTAATTGCTTCCTCTACTCAAACTCTAAATGCATTAGGTAAAACATACAAGTCTACAATTACCTTTCCTCACTGAAATGTGTACATTGTACTTATTTGTTTATGCCCTGTCTTGTTTATACTAAGAAAGGTGGAACAGATTTTTAATTGTCAGATCTGTGCTGCTCTGCATCAGAGATGAGATAGTAAGTATACATTTCCAACTGCACCTTCCATATATGCCAACATGAGTAAGTTGTTTGTTAATAATGATGACAAATTATTGGAGAAAATAATACAGTGCAAAGAGTTATTTTTCTATGTTTAGTTTATAGCAATTTTAGATACATTATGGGCACAGTTTTATTCCCATGATATTGGCACTAAGGAAGCCTGCACTGAAATGAAAGCATTTTGCACCTGGTGTAGTCACAGAACAGGAATTTGTGCCAGTATCAGTGAGTGGTTAAATGCATGTTACTGGATTTTGATATAGCAGCGATGAGGAAATGGCTGATATTGCCCCAATGCTCTGGTTTACTCCCACAGATGTAAAGATGCCGGCGTTGGATTGGAGTGGTAAGAACTCAGTAAGAATTTAGCAACACCAATTATTAATCCAACCGATTTATTTGATAGTAAAAAAGCGAGCTTTCAACACTCCCCAGTACAAAAGACATGCCGGTTAGGTGCATTAGTCATACTAAACTCTCCCTCAGTGAACGCAAACAGGCGCCACAGTGTGCCACTAGGGGATTTTCACAATAACTTCATTGCAGTGTCAGTGTAAGCCTACTTGTGACACTAATTAATAAACAAACATAAACTTAAGTCAGGATGGCATGTCTTGGAGGAGAACTTACAGCTTGTGATGTTCCCATGTGTTCCATGAAGTTGTAAGTTTGGGAGGTGCAGTTGAGGTGTTTGCAAATTGTTGCATCATGCAGCTGGTACACTTTGCAGCCATGGTGTGCCAGTGATGGAGTGAGTGAATGACTGGTGAGTGATGGGGTCAGTCAAATGGCCTGGATTGTGTTGACAGCTGTGGAAATTGCACTCATCCACGCAAGTGTAGAGTATTTTCGTACAGTCATCACTTGTACCTGCTGTTACCTGAGATCAAGTGGTGAAACTCTGCTCTGACATGCAAGTTTGTTTGACCTGGTCTTGGTCCTATGTATTTTGCATCAGGATACCTGCAAACAACAGTTTGAGGTTACATGATTACTGTCAGAGATTGAGGATGCAATCCCTGACAATGATCTGAAATCTGAGTGATTTGTTATTACTCAGATCTGTTGGGATATCATCTCATTACTTCTAAGATGCAAACCTGCAGTAATTGTATAGAAACATTTGTTACGTAGAGTATAGAATTTCACAGCATTTATCTTACCATGACATACAAAGTCAAATTTCTTGCCCTGTATGTAATTTGTAACAACCTGCATGAAGGCCTGCAGGTTAGTTTAGTTAGTTATTTGCATCATATCAAATAGTATCTGTGATGCTACTGTGCATTTAAAGTAATATATGTGTATCATGTTTCTGGTAAGGAGTATGTTTAGAATTCAGATCTATTTTGCAAGGTGCCGATTTGTCTTGCAAAACCTTTAAATTGATAGCGAGAAGAACAGGATAAGAATGCATTTTAGTCCTGAAGTGTTTGTTTTAAATGGGCTAAATGTTTACTTGGCTGTCCCCTGGGGGTTTCAGTATAGAGCTTTGATTAAGTTGATTCAGTCATGTGCTTATGGAAGGAATGAACATTGCAGGGAAAACAAAATTTCTCTTTCATTTTTAAAACAATTACTTACTGCCTGGTTATGAAAGAAGGAAGATATGTCTCTCTGTTTTTCTCTCTCTAGAAGTTATCTGAAAGCTCAAAAATTGGCAACATAAGTACACGCAGGTGGATCTGTGTATCACTGACTATCTTTAAAGAAGGGATTGAAGTCCATAAGAAGAATATTCTTTCAATTGGAACTGATAGGGTTAAGTGAGCAGTTAAGAATTGTATCTTGACATGTTTAATCATTGTTCAATTGTTAAATATGCAGCTAAGTTGTTTGTTATAGTTAAACTATGTTGTTAAATAAAATTTGTTTTGATAAAAGCTCTTTAGTTTGTTAGTAGAATTGAGCTTGGGGTGAAAGCTCACATCCTCATATAAATGCCAAAATAGCAAACTGTTTGAATCTAGTCTGACTTCATAAGAGGCAACATGGTTTTGAGGAGTCGGGGGAGGGGGTTATGTCTCATGAACTTGATCAAGTTTTTCGAGGAAGTGATGAAGATGATTAATGAGGGTAAGGCAGTGGATGTTGTCTATATGGACTTCAGTAAGGCCTTTGACAAGATCTCTCATGGGAGACTGGTGCCGATGGTGAAATTGCATAGGATCAGAGGTGAGCTGGCAAGGTGGATATAAAACTGGCTTGGTTAAAGAAGACAGAGGGTAGCAGTAGAAAGATACATTTTTGAATGGAGGGCTGTGACAAGTGGTGTTCCTTAGGGATCAGTACTGGGACTTTTGCTGTTTGTAATATATGTAAATGATTTGGAGGAAAATGTAACTGGATTGATTAATAAGTTTGCAGATGACACAAAGGTTGGTAGATTTGCAGAGAGTGATGAGGACCATCAGAGGATACAGCAGGATATAGATCAGTTGGAGACTTGGGTGAAGAGATGGCAGATAGAGTTTAATCCAGACAAATGTGAGGTAATTTTGGGAGGTCTAACACAAATAGGAAATATACAGCAAATGGCAGAACCCTTAGGAGTATTGATAGACAAAGGGATCTATGTGTTCAGGTACACAGATTACTGAAAGTGGCAATGCAGGTGGAGAAGGTAGTCAAGAAGGCATACAGCATGCTTGCCTTCATCAGCTGAGGTATTGAGTTTAAAAATTGGCAAGTCATGTTGATGCTTTATAGAATATTAGTGAGGCTGCACTTGGAATATAATGTTCAATTCTGGTCGCCACACTACCAGAAGGATGTGGAGGCTTTGGAGAGGGTACAGAAAAGGTTTATTAGGATGTTGCCTGGTATGGAGGGCATTAACTATGAGGAGAGGTTGGAGAAATTGGTTTGTTCTCACTGCAGCGACAGAGGTTGAGGGGAGACCTGATCGAAGTCTACGAAATTATGAGAAGCATGGACAGAGTGGATAGTCAAAAGATTTTTCCCAGGATGGAAGAGTCAATTACTAGGGGGCATAGGTTTAAGGTGTGAGGGGCAAGTTTTAAAAGAGATGTACGTGACAGATTTTTTACACAGAGAGTGGTGGGTGCGGAGGGAGGTAGTGGAAGCGGATACGGTCGTGACTTTTAAGGGGAGTCTTGACAAGTATATGAATGAGATGGGAATAGAGGGATATGATCCCGGAAGTGTAGGAGGATTTTGTTAAGTGGGAAGGCATGGTCGGTGCAGGCTTGGACGGCCAAAGAGGCTGTTCCTGTGCTGTAATTTTCTTTATATCCTATTCCAAGAGGAAGACACTTGTCTGATCTCCCTGTTGTCTGTAACTGATTTTTTTTATAAAACTTCAATCTGGTATCCTAACATATTGCAAAACGTTAAAACAATTATCGTGATTTATTTAATTCTGCATCCAATGACAAAATAGGGTGTACAATCATACTATACAATAGAGGGGCACTCCATCCATTTTAAAATCCATATAATATAGAAATTGAAACATTAAAAACCTTCAGTGGACAAGATGATGGATCATAGCCATTCATGATTTATGACAATATTCCTCCTGTCTCCCCAGTTGTGGCCGTCAGACTCCAGAGTGAGCTAGTTACAAGCTGGTTTTGGTCCTCTTCCAAGAGGAAGACATTCGTCTGATCTCCCTGCTGTTTGTAACTGGTCCTGTTTATAACACTTTGATCTGGTATTGTAACATATCACAGAACATTCAAAATAAACTAGAACTCAGCTTGTGTAAAATAATTACAATTTGGAATACTTGCATTTGAATTATCATGGCAAAAACACTTGGTACTGTTTTGTCATGTATTTAGAGCCTAGACAAGGTTCTTTGAGGTATATGTATTCTTCCAAAGTATGCTGCTTGAGACTGTAGTTAGTTAAAACTGTTGCTCTTTATATACAGCAGCATGGTGGTGCAGTGGTTAGCACTGCCATCTCACAATGCCAAGGGCTTGGTTTCAATTCTGGCCTTAAGTGCTTGTCTGTGTGGTGTTTGTACATTCTCCCCATGTCTACATGGGTTTCCTCCGGGTACACTAGTTTTTTCCCACAGTCCAAAGATGTGTGGATTTGGTGGGTTGACAATGTTAAATTGTCTCTTCATGTCAGGGGGATTAGAAGGGTAAATCGGAGGGGTTACGGGCAAAGGGCTTGGATGGGATTGTTGTCTGTGCAGGCTCAATGGGCTGAATGGCCTCCTTCTGTACTGCAGGCATTCTATTCTATGATTCTATATACATATTGCAATCTCTATATGAGGTTAGAACTTGTTTTCCCTCGTGATTTGTTACTCCATTATGTGAAGTTGTACCATTATTATATCAGCACCATGGTGCTTTTGATGTGATTTTTTAACTCTTTACTCTGCAGGTACAAAGATGGAACCATACTTATAAGAAACAATGAGATAAATTTGAATTTGGAAGTTTACAAAAAATAAAGGCTGATTCAGCCTTGCATTTTGCATTAGACAGCTTTTTATAAAATCCCTATAGTGCAGAAGGAGGCAATTTACCTATTGGGTCTCCATCGACCACAATCCCACCCAGGCCCTATTCCTGTATCATATTTAACCTGCTGATCCTCCTGACACTGAGGGGCAATTTATCATGGCCAATCAACCTAAACAGAACATCTTGGAGGAAACCAAAGCACACCAAGGAACCCACACAGACATGGGGAGAATATGCAAACTCCACATAGACAGTGACCCCAGGTCCCTGGCGCTGTGAGGCATCAGTGCTAATCAGTGTGCTACTGTGCCACCCCTCATTTTAATTATAATGTGGCACAATTTAGTTGTTCTGAAGCCCATATTCTTTCATTCCAAAATTAACAGAAGTGGCTTGAATGAACTAAAATGAAGTTAAAATGCCAAATCAAATCTGTTTGCTTTTCTGATAATAACATATTCTCAACAAATGGTGTAGATCTTGATTTTGCGTAACAGTGCGGAATGCATGATGCCAAGTTGGCTGCTTGTTTTACATCTCAGCTGATTTATATTTCCATTGAACTCATAATAAATAAAAAGCAGAAGAGATGTGAAATAGACTGCTGACTCACTGTCACCCAATATGGACAAAGTCAAGGGCTAGTTCGCTGACTCCACGCAGCAATATCTTCACTAATGCTTGTGGATGACCGTCTAATCTGTTTTAATCAAGTAGCAGGAAACCATAAGGGATACATGACAGTTAACCCTGCTGAAAGGAAAATATTCCATTGAAACCTGTTTGTGTAATCTACAATCAACAAGATCACAAGCAGGCTATGTTGTGGTTAAATCATAATGCATTCCTTTTATGGTATACAAACATCATAGGACTGGGAGCCTTTTCAAATATTTTAATTGTGCAGCTAACTTCTTCTTAATCAAATACTCCCTTTCACAGAGGCAGGACAGTACCCAGTAAACACGGTCGAACAAGTCATTTTTTACAGTTTATCATTAGGCCCCCGAGTAGCCCTGGGTCAGGCATGCACTCATTGTTGCTATGGCATGTTGCTAGGCCCCAAGCAACCCCCATGTGCTGATGTATTCAAAAGAGTTTTGCTGAATAGTTCACAGTTTTATGGCGCAATTAAGAGGTTACGAATTCAGGCTATGGGATAAAAACGTTTGATTTCCTACGGCAGAAAATTTGAAGACACATGTAAATCTTGCCACCAGGAGTTAAAAAGGTTCGAAACGTAACCAGCATGGGTCAGCTTAAAGAATACCACAGTTTTAAAAGAGAGTAGCAGGCTCCTGCATGGATTCCACTGGTGACAACAGCAGCTGGAATGCATGACTATTTGCATGAAGTGGAAAACAGCTGCATCACATTGCTAACCTCTGGGACAATGTGCATTCAATATGTGTTTAGACAGATTCGGTTGGGATTTGAGGTCAGTGCTCTGTCAGCTACTGCGAATGGGCCTGCAAACACCAGGCATATAAAATAAAAACCTTTACTTTCAAATCCCTGATTGTTACTTTTCTTCAAAGGTCAAGAGATGAGTTGTGTTGAGATAAAGGTAGAGAAAGAGAGCCAAAATATTGCCCTAATTGACCTGAATCTGAATTCTGAACATAGAACATAGAACGAGCTCAGTGATTGGTTATATAAAAACTGACAAGTGTAAAGCCATGCATTGCCTACTTTCAGATATGCCAACAATGTGTGAAGATGCTATATAAATGCACTTTTCTCTTTGTTATTAATATACATATTTTTCTTCATTAATTTGTGGGACATGGGCGTCACAGGCTGGCCAGCCCATCCCTAGTTGCCCCTTGGAGGGCGCTTGAGATTCAACAACATTGCTGTGGCTCTGGAGCCACATGTAGGCCAGACCAGGTAAGGACAGTAGATTTTCTTCCTTAAAGGACATGAGTGAACCAGATGAGTTTTTACAACAATCGATTATAGTTTCATGGTCATCAGTAGATTCTTGTATATGCTTATGTTATGGTTGGAATTTTACAGGCACGTCTGCCCGAGGTTTACACAATCCCACCTGAGGCCAATGGAAAATGTTGTTCTCTGAGCCTTACATGGCCCCAGCATTGGGACAAGTGTTCTGGTAAAATTCCAACCTATATCTGCCTTAAAAATTTGCACATGAACAAATTGTTACCAATGTGACACTTATGTCATAATAATATCATTCCATTAGGGAGGGACCATTCTCAGATTGATAATGGGAACCAACCTCATTCTGAATCATTGGTGGAAACTGGCTCATTGAGCTTGTGAGATGTGCTGTGGATGCAAATGGCAATTCCAACGCTTTTGATTATCATAGTGAAGTTCAGGTCAATTATTAAAGTTTCACATAAAAATCTGACCATTTTGCAACTCGTGTTTCTTGTGCTAAAAACAAAAAATGGAAGCTTCTCTTGTTTAAAAACACAGTTCATGACCTGCTTGACCTGACCCAGTTATTCCTGTTCCTTCCTATTCCATGATCGCTACCATGGAATCACATTGTGGTCCCATTTTCTTCTATCCACTTATGAAGTATAAATCAAGTTGCATAATCTGTATTATGTTAGAACATTCAGCGGCTCAAGTTTGTCTGTTTGTTTGGAAAGAACAGTGGCACAGTGGTCAGAACTGCTGCCTCATAGCAACAGGGGCCCGTGTCTAATTCCAGCCTCAGGTATCTGTCTGTGTGGAGTTCACATGTTTGTCCTATGTCTGCTTGGGCTTACTCTCACACTCCAAAGATGTGCAGATTAGATTGATTTACCATGTTAAATTGCCCATTAGTATCAGGAGGATTAACTGGGTAAACCCATGGAGTATGGAGATTGAGCCTGGGTGAGATTGTTGTTGGTGCAGCTTCTTTCTACAAAAGTTTAGTTTTAAAGTTCATTTATTAGTGTCACAAGTAGGTTTACGTTAACGCTGCAATGAAGCTACTGTGAAAATCACCGCAATCTGGTGCCTATTGGCATATACTGCCGGAGAATTTAGCATGGCTAATGCATCTAACCAGCATGTCTTTCAGACTGTGTGAGGAAACGCATACAGATATGGGGAGAATACGCAAACTCCAAATAGCCAGGAACCCAAGTTGGGAATTGAACCCGGGTCCCTGGTGTTGTGAGACAGCAATGCTAACCACTGTGCCACTGTACAATATATAGAATCTATGATTCTAAATGAATGAGATCATGGCTGATTTATGTGTTAACATTCTGCTTTGGCTCTGTTACCATTTTTATATCTTTCCTACCTTTATTAATAAAAACACACCAATTGCATTTTTAAAATGTTCAACTGTACAAACGTTTTTGGGTGAGAGAGTCCAAGATTGACAATACATTATGTGTGAAGCCATGCTCCTTGACAACACCCCTGAATATCCTATTTTAATTGTGGAGCATCTTTGCAAGAACAACTTGTATTTAGACAATATCTATTGTGTGGATTATGAATTGGATTAAATTTGAATTAGTCTTTGGAGCATGCAGGGAGATGGGTTAAGGGCTTGAGCTGTTCACTTTGCACATTTACTTTGTAATTTTAATAAAGGAATAAAAATCTAACAAACCAAAAAAAAATCTTTAATGCAATATCAATTGGTCATGTTCCTTTCTGCAGAGCTTCAAAACGGTTACATACAGTTAGGATTAAACACACAGTCTGAGGGATTTTACCTGGTTATGAGCCGCTCAATATACATTGGCTAAAACATTTTACAAATTGGCCTTTCCCCATTGTGCCTTGGATGTCTTCAGCTCATGTGCAAGCTTCAGCACATAGTCCTGGGCTCTGGAATGTACTAGTCTGTGATGCTTGCTTGAGATAATTCTTTGCATTGAAAGACCAACAAGTTTTGGGCAAACTAAAGAGCATCTTTCACTGAGTTGATGATCCTCCAGCAGTAGTTGATGTTTGGCTCAGTCTGAGAACAACCCATAGATCACAGAGCCTTGTGCCACAGAACTGCTTGGGATGAACGTTGACAAGTATCATTGATCTCTCTCCAAACCATCTTTGTAAACATGCATTCCACATTGTATCCCTTCAGACATAGTTTAAATTTGATCTCCAGATGAACTTGAAGATGGTTTGGATGACTGTAGCCTCTGGGGCCAGAATGGGATGTGGGTCAGACTGGCTTATGTTCCACAGACAACAACATTGAGTACACCTCACACCTAGTGAGCAGTTCTTACCTACAATGGAGAGGGAGCATCACTCCCACATGCCCAGTTCCTGCCTCACCTTCGCAATGTGCTCCTCCAGTTTTTGGTGCATGCCCCTGACACTCCAACTTATATTCCATAAACATCGAAATGTTTGTAATGATCTCACACTGAATTGAAGTGTCTCAGAATGCATCTGGATCTCTGAAGAAAATGTGAATATCATGACACTTTCCTATTATGACAATTTGAACTGATTTTGTGATGTTTCTTTTAGATATCAGGTGTCAGTAAGACAAATGGCTAAAATCCTGCTCAAGACGCTAGCTTTTAAAGAGCTTCTAAAAGGAAGAGAAGTAGGAAGGCAGATAAGTGCTGGGGGGAATTCTTGAGCATAAAGCCAAGATGCAGCCACCAATGGTGTTGCAATTAAAATTGGGGATGTTCAAGATATTAGAACTTAGATGGGTGCAGATATTCCAGAGGGCTGTGAAGCAGAAGGATTTACAGAGATAGGTCGGGCATGGAATGGAAAAATTTGAAAATGAGTAAGAGAATTTTAAATTTGTGTGGTTGGTCAAACAGAAGATAATGTAAATCAACAAGAACAGGGGCAATTGGTGGAATGGACTTGGTGCAATTAAGGCCTCAGGCATTAAATTTTTGGATGACCTTAAGTTTACCTCGAGATGGTAAGATGTTGGCGGTCAGCCAGGAGTAAATTGGAATAATGGAGTCCGGAGATAACAAAGGAACAACTGAGGCTTTGAGTAGCAGATGAGCTGAATCAGGGATGGAGCTTGGTTATATTGTGGACGTGGAAGTCTTTGTGATGGCATTGCTACAAGTTCAGAAACTCTTCTCATGATGAATGACAAGATAAAAATTTTCCAACTCTTTCTGCTGGGAGGAATATTTCCCAACAATGGAAGGTGTGGGACTGGAAAATTCCACTATTGGCCAATGACAACGGCAATAGTTTCCCCAATACTTCATCCAAGAAAATTTCTGCTCATCTAAGTAATGGATGTCAGATGTCAAGAGAATTGTTTCAGTTTTATTTAATCTACCTCAACATTTAATCACCTTAAACACCCTAATTCGATAATTCTTGATCTTCTATCTTCATGGAACACAAGTCTAGTCTATGTTCTTATAATTTAAGCCTTTTAATCTTGTTATCATTCTGGTGAACCTATTTTGTAATTCCACCCAAGGCTAATGTATTTTTCCAGAGGTGTAGTGTCTAAAATTGACAGCAGTATGTGACTATCAAGATGATGACATCTTCTACTATATTTATATTTACAGGAAGCAGATTCTATATAATTAAAGAAAATGTTCTGCCTATTTATATTTCCAGTTTTTTTTTAATGACCTGTGATGCTTCCTGTCACATTCAGTGAATGGAATGAGAATGACTTGGTCATAGTGAGTGGTGTAGTGGCACATGGTTTAGCACTGCTGACTCACAGTACCAGGTGCTCAGATTTAATTCTGGCTTTGGTCACTGTCTGTATGGAGTCTGCATGTTTTCCCTGTATCCTCCAGGTACTCTGGTTTCCTCCAGATTCACTGGTTTCCTCCCACAGTCTAGAAGACGTGCTGGTTAGATTCATTAGCCATGCTAAATTCTCCCTCAGTGTAGGTACCTCAGTACCGGCATCGGAGTGTGGCGACTAAGGGATTTTCCAATAACTTCATTGCAATGTTAATGTAAGCCTACTTGTGACAGTAATAAATAAACTTAAACTTAGATCTAGTCCACAGCTCTCTCCATACTGTGTATAGAATGGATACAGCGGCCAGAATTTTTCTGAGTAACAAAATTCTCCATTGGTGTCCAACGGGATTTTATGAACCTTGCCCAAGCAAGGTTGTAATATATCTGCCATCATCACTAATAACAGGGACATTTCAATTCGAAATATAGTATTAGGCTGGTCTATGAATTCCTGAAAGTTGGCCAGTAAAGACAGGCAAGATGGGGTAACAGGAATCTCTGACATATGTACGCATGCCTTGCTAATGAACGAAGGATTGCTTCTGTTTAAATCACACATTTTTCAAACAGTAGCAAGCTAAAAATCAAAATAGATTACTACACTGCAAACTGAAGTTAATGACACTGGCTTATCGTTGAATGTATTGGTCCATTGGATGGTAAATAGCCAAGATACAATATAAAGAGAAACCTGTCTATAATAGACACCTCTGGGACTTGATTCAACTGGTGTTTATAGACAGCTGGTCTCCAGATTACAGTTTGACGCTAAAATCATTCATTTATTATTGGGATTGACATAAGGTAATCACTATAGGCAAAGTCTCCGTATAATCTCCACTGCACATCAGCAACTATCATTAACTCTTTAGAGGAGTGCCATTACATCTTGCTGTTTTATTTCCCCTCTCTTTACACCAATTCTGTCCTCATTTCACCCCCACCAACCCTGCCTCTGGAAGCATTCTCTCCTCACTGGAGTGCAGTACCACAGGCCCTGAATTACCTTGATTAAATTCTCAGCGTCAATTTCTGAGTCCCGACTTGAGATTATCCAACATCACCCACAGCAGCAAAGATAAGCGCCAGAATTTGACTGCTCTGCCTGCCATGGAATTGAAGCGGGCAAGGGGTGGATAATGGAAATGTCCGTTGATATTGGCCAGGAATTTCAGTCTCACTCAAGTGAGACATAAAATCCCGCCCAAGAAATCAAAATCACTTCTTATCTTCCCACGTGTCCCCACTCCCAATTCCCACTTCCCCTTCAGCACCCCTAACTCAGTAGAAATGAAATCAATTCTGGGACCCCAACTGAGATCAACCATTGTAAAACACCTTTCCACATCTGCATACTTCAGGTACTTTCTGAATAAACTCACAGGCGGAATTTTGCTACTCTTTTGTCAAAGTGGCACCTCTGGTGGAAAAGTGGAGGGTGGAGTATTGGTGGCAGTGTCTGCTTTTCCTGCCATATTTTTAAATCAATTGAAGGAAAAAAAGCAAGGGGTGTAATGTCAAGATGGTGGGGCAAATCATTCAGAGCCTGCTCTGCCAGCAACTTAAAAGGGCATTTTCACCTTAGATCATTGCCTTCATTAATTAAGAGATTGAATTTAGGAGTTGGGAGATAATGCTGCAACTTTATAAGACCCTTGTCAGACCCCACTTGGAGTATGGTGTGCAGTTCTGTTTGCCTCACTACAAGAAGGATGTGGAAGCTATTGAAAGGGTGCAGAGGAGATTTACGAGGATGTTCCCTGGATTGGGCGGCATGCCTTAAGAGGATAGGTTGAGGGAGCCAGGTCTTTTCTCCCTGGAGAGATGAAGAATGAGAGGTTTGTAAGATGTTGCGAGGTATAGATAGGGTAGATTCTCAGAGGCTATTTCCCAGTGCTGAAATGGTCGCTACGAGAGGACACAAGTTTAAGGTGCTGGAGTTAGGTATAGAAGAGATGTCAGGGTTAAGTTTTTCACTCAGAGTGGTGAGTGAGTGGGATCGGCTGGCATCGGTGGTGGTGGAGGCGAACTCCACTTAAAAGACTTAAAAGAAGTCTTTTAAGAGACTTCTGGATGAATACATGGGATTTAATGGGATTGAGGGTTATAGATTGGCCTGGTAGGTAGGGATATGATCGGCACAACTTGTGGGCCGAAGAGCCTATTTGTGCCGTAGTATTCTATGTTCTATATTAACATAGAATAGTGCAACACAGGAACAGGCCCTTTGCCACAATGTTGTGCCAAACACATCACCAAATTAAACTAATCCCTTCTGCCTGTCCTTGGTCCATATGCCTCTATTCCTTGAATATTAAGATGCTTATCTAAAAGCCCCTAAAAGCATTTTTTGTATCTGCCTCTACCATCACCTCTGGCAGTGCTTTTCAGATATCTACCATACTCTGTGTAAAAAAACTAGCCCCTCACATCTCCTTTGAACTTTCCTCCTCTTACCTTCAGTGCATAGATATTTCAACTCTGGGAAATAGATTCTGACTGTCAAACCTGTCCAAGTCTCTCATAATTTTATAGATTTCCATCAGGTCTCTCCTGAGCCTCTGCTACTCCAAAGAAAACAACTCTAGTTTGTCGAGCTTCTTCCCATAGCTCATACCTTCCAATCCAGGCAGCGTCCTGGTAAACCTCTTCTGCAGCCTCTCCAAAGTCTCCACATCCTTCCTGCGATGTGGCAACCAGAATTGAATGCAATACTCTAAGTGCAGCCGAACCAAAGTTTTATAAAGCTGCAACATGACATCCTGACTCTTGTACAATAAAGGCAAACATGCCATACATCTTCTTTACCATCCTTTCACTGGCAGTAAAATGCCTCGAGACCTCCTGACATGGTTCAAAAAACACACTATATAAATCCAACTCTTCCTTTTTAAGGATTTCAGGGAGGAGGTTTTCCCTCTTTGCACTTGCGGAGGGAATTAGGTGGTAAATAATTGCCTGGGCACAATGCATAGAGGAAGTTGAACAGGGAAGAATGACATGCCTGTGAGAGAGGTGGTCAGCTTTCTTCTGTGCAGATCACACAGGGCCATTACTGATATCCAATATAAGAAAAGAAAACCTCTCTACTTATTTGCTAAAGTGTTGTTGCTGTGGAAAGCTGAGTCTTTGGACAGATACCCCAGATAAATAGTCGTAGAATGGAATCCCGTTATTAAGCTATTTTTTCTTTGTATTCACTTTTGTAACAAAAAAGACTCCAAGTCTAAAATATGACCTATTTTATTTTCATATCTACCTTATTATTAACAGTAAATAAAAGCAATATGACTTAGAGTTGCCCTTAAATGTATTAAACTAGGTAAACACTGAAAGCATTATTATTTTAAAACAGATATCGAGCTCATTAAATTTACATCTTAGCATTAAAGGTGAACAGGCCAAATACAGCAATAGTCGTTCCAATCCCAGGTGTGTCCTGCCTTGATGTAACCATGGAAATCTATTTCTGTTGAAGCCAATCAGAGTTGAGTAATAGAGACAGAACTCGGAGATGGTGAAGACTAGTATTTGATCACTTTTATCTCAGGGGTGGGTTAGCAAGGCTGGGATGGGGTTCATGTGGAGACAAACCACTAAATGGTATGAATGCGCAGTTGAAAACACTGAAATGTTTTTGAAACACCTGTGGGCTTCAGATTTGTTTGATGGTAGGAACTTCTGGTATGGCCAGTAGTTGATATTTTATTTGGGATATTTCGGGCATTTTGGAGTCAATTGGAAATTTGTCTTGCAAGCCAAGACTAATTTCCCCCACAGAGATATATAAAATATAAAAGCAAAAGGCATTGTGGAGACTTCTACACAATTTTGAAGGAGACATTTTTTTTTATTGCAAATTTAATTCAAAATACATCTGTGCATTTGTGAAATAGGAGCTTGTACAGCACCATACCATATTACAAATGCATTTTTACATTCATAGAACAAACCTGGCTGATTATTTCATCTGTACCTATCCTAATCCCAGTGGATTGGGGAAGGATTACTTCGACTCAGTGTTGTTGATTTAATTATTTCAAATGAACTGTTTTTCCTTTTAGAAATATGAATGAATCAGGGACAAAGTCTTAAATTTGAATTTGTTAAAGAACAACACTGAAATATTAAGCTGTCCTTTTCTGTTTTAAATAAAGTTTAAAGCTTATTTATTAGTGTCACAAGTAGGCTTACATTAACACTGCAAGAAGTCTCGCAACATCAGTGCCACTCACCTGATGAACGAGCAGTGCTTGGAAAACTCATGAGACCTACATAAACATATTGGGTTTTAACCTGGTATTGTAAGACTTCTTACCCACCCCAGTCTAATGCTGACATCTCCACATTAACATTTCAATGAAGTTACTGTAAAAAAAATCTCCCAGTCATCACACTCTAGTGCCTGTCTGGGTACATTGAGGGATTATTTAGAATTATAGAATCCTTACAGTGCAGAAGGAGGTCATTTGGCCCATTGAGTCTGTACTGACCACAATACCACCCAGGCCCCATTTTTATAATCCCATATACTTACCCCACTAATTCTCTCACACTAAAGGTCAATTTACCATGGAAAATCCACTTAATTTGCACATTTTTGGACTGTGGGAGGAAACCGGAGCACCTGGAGGAAACCCACACAAACACAGGAAGAAAATGCAAATTCCACACAGACAATGACCCAAGGCTGGAATTGAACCTGGGACCCTAGCACTGTGAGGCAGCAGTGCTAACCGCTATGCCACTGTGCTGCCCCAAAGCATGGCTAATACAAAAAACAGGTACTTTCAGACTGTGGGAGGAAACCAAAGCATCTGGAGGAAAATCAGATGTGGTCATGGGGACAACGTGCAGACTCAACAGTGACTAAGCCAGGAATGGAGTCCCGGATCCCTGGCATGTTAGGCAGTAGTACTAAGTACTGTGCCACAATGCTGCACACATTTCAAATATTATTGGCCATAATTCATCACGTGAATGGCACTGATGTTGCAAGACTTCCTTAGCATCGCATTTAGGGGATACCCCAGTAATACGTGGGAGTTCCTCTAGGAAGTTCCCAAGTAAGAATTTACCCGGCAATTGTCCAGAGGTGCTAACCGCGCCTGGGTAATTTCACTATGCTGGGAACTACTTGACAATGTGATTTCAATCATTGATTTCAGATGGTTCTTTCAACTTTTCCTCTGGCAATGAATTTACGATGACTCAATCTTGTTGCTTGAAACTGCCCAGGATTCTGCTTATGGGCTAATTATTTCATCTAGTGACAACCAGGGCTTAATTTAGTCACCCTACTGCCTAGGAATCACGATGTTCTGGATTCAAGCTCTACTCCAGGTCTTGGCACTCCTGTACAGCACCAAGAGAGTGCTGCACTGACAGATGTGCCGTCTTTCAACTGAAACATTAAACTGAAGCCTCATTGCCTACTTTGATGAATACAAAAGATGCTGTGGTACCACCTTGATTTGATTTGATTTATTATTGTCACATGTATTAGTATACAGTGAAAATCATTGTTTCTTGCAGGCTACACAGACAAAACATACCGTTCATAGAGAAGGGAACAAGGGAGTGTAGAATGTAGTTTACAATCATTGCTAGGGTGTAGAGAAAAATCAACTTAATGCGTGGTAAGTCCATTCAAAAATCTGACAGTAGCGGGGAAGAAGCTGTTCTTGAGTTGGTTGATACGTGAGCTCAGACTTTTGTATCTTATTCCCTAAGGAAGAAGGTGGAAGGAAGAATGCCTGGGGTGTGTGAGGTCCTTAATTATACTGGCCGCTTTGCCAAGGCTGGGAGAAGTGTAGAAAGAGTCAGTAATGGGAGTTGGTTTTTGTGATGGATTGGGCTACATTCACAACCTTTTGTAGTTCCTTGTGATCTTGGGCAGAGCAGGAGCCATACCAAGCTGTGATGCAACCAGAAAGAATGCTTTCTATGGTGCATCTGTAAAGGTTAATGAGAATTGTAGCTGACATGCCAAATTTCTTTTGTCTTTTGAGAAATAAAGGCATTGGTGGGCTTTCTTAACTATCGTGCCGGCATGGGGAGGACCAGAACAGTTATTGGTGATCTGGACACCTAAAAATTTGAAGAGCAGGGGCTTAACCTGGATGTGTGGTTACTCTCAATTAACATCATAAAAACAGATTATCTGATTGTTATTTAACTATTTATGGGAGTTTCCTCTGTGCAAATTGGTGCCATCTATTTTTGATTCAAGATGGCACCAGAGTGTGGCATCTTCTTGTGAGCTGTTGCCAACATACCATCTAATTCTATCTTTTACTCTCGTCTTATGCTTTTAAAAATGTAGTCTACCTCTTAGGAATAGTGGCACAGTGATTAGCACTGTTGCCTCTCAGCGCCAGGAACCTGGGTTTGATTCCTGGCTTGGGTCACTGTCTGTGTGGATTTTGCACTTTTTTCCCCATGTCTACGTGGGTCCCCTCCAAGTGCTCCAGTTTCATCCCCCAGTCCAAAAGGCATGCTGGTTAGGTGCATTGACCCGAACAGGCGCTGGTGTGAGGCAACTCGGGGAATTTCACTGTAACTTCATTGCAGTTTGAATGTAAACTTTATTTGTGACTAATAAATAAATGCTAAAATGATAAATAAACTCTCTAACAATGCTTTATCTCAATCTCTAACAGATATGGCATCCTGTTGCCATCATACTTTTTAATGGACCTACCTTATATTAAGTTGATCTTTCTCTACACCCTAGGTATGACTGTAACACTACATTCTGTACCCCCTCCTTTCCTTCTCTATGAACAATATGCTTTGTTTGTGTAGCACGCAAGAAACAATACTTTTCATCATTTCCCAATACACGTGACAATAATAAATCAAATGAAGAATGAAATGTTTCCAACATTATATCAGTGACTGCATGTCCTTGGTTGTAAAATACTTTTAGCTGCCTGGTGATTTTGAAAAGCATTCCAGGAATGCAAATCTCTCTCCTCTTTAAACTTTAAATGACCAACTTGTACTTCATTGACAGCACCTATTACCCAATATAATGTAGACATGTATTGTAAGTGTATTAAGTTCAGTGACATATGAACATGTTAATGTATTGCAAACATTAAATAGTTATACATCTATACAACCATTCCAGAAACCTGAGACCAAATTCAATCTATAATCATTGTACTAATAACTATTTAAAACTTGTGTTAAATGAACATGCTTAGTCCAGATTCCACATTCTAATCACCTTTTCCCATTATATCCTATTTGGCAGTAGCACTTGGCATTTTATAAATCTTTTAACTGCATTCAATAACATGTCAGGCAATTGCTTATAAAACAGTGCCCCATTTACACTGTAGACTTTGTACAAACATTAATTGGGTCTAAAAGTCCCTAGTTTCACAAACAAAAACTAGTAAACAGACTGGAACTAGAATAAATGTCACTTGCATACAACAGTTCCACTTGTTACAGCATCAGATTAGTTTGTGAAATTAAATGTGGCATTGATGCGTTTCTCACAGGAAAAGATGTTTAACAACTGACTGAAAAATTCTGGCTTAGAAAGTATCTTAAAACAAGCCAAAAAGTTAGTTCATTCACCGTTTAGCTTACTTTCTCTCCCTTTTCTCTTCCTATATTTTTTGAATTCAAAATCGGATCTAAAACCTCAGGTTATCTTTTTTGAAATAGTAGGGTTGGGGTGGTGCTGGTGGAAGGAGGTCTAAAATGGGAAGATCATGATGTTTTGTTTTTGCCAATACCCCAGCTGATTGGCCTTGAAGGATTTGCTCATAGCAAGACTTGAAGTGGGCTGGCCTTTATGGGATTTTGTTGTGAAAAATTGCATATATCTGGCCAATGGCTAAAGCGAGGAACCATAGAATCCCTAAAGTGCAGAAGGAGGCATCCAGCCCATTGCGACTGCACTGAAGCTCCAAAAGAGCATCTCGCCCATACTGTCCCTTCCAGCCTATCCCTTGTAACCCTGCACATTTACCTTGGTTAATCCTCATAACCTACACATCTTTGCACATTAAGAGGCAAGTTAGCATGGCCAATCCAACTAACGTTCACATCTTTGGACATTAAGATGCAATTTAGTCTGTATAGCGCACAAGAAATAATACTTTTCATTGTATCCCAAAAAATTACTCAATAATAAATCAAATCAAATGAAAAAAAAGTAGCCTTGTTGTCAGCACAGTTATGAGCTATGTGTAACTATCCAAATAATCATTGAACAAATAATACGAAATCACAGTGGCCAAAAAAAAAACACGTTTTTTAAGAAAAGTCTCTGATCTCCACTGGCTCCAGATATTAAGATGAGAAACTGGCACTTCCCTTAAAACGCTGACAGCTGATCAGCACACCTCCAAAAAGCTTGAAAAACCTGCTCATTACATGTTACGTACAAATTTGACTGAACAGAAATTGTGTCAGAGGTTATATTTCTATAAATTGACGTTTAATCATCACGTTCAAATTAAGTCTTCCCCCTGTATCATTTCCCCGATTTTCTTTTTTTTACATCTACCGTCACTTAGGATTTTGTTTGTTTCTCCTTGCTAACTTTCTAATAGTTCCGGATACTCCAGACAGAATGCACATCAATGAGATAGAGAGGAAGAACTAACAGAGAGGTGTCCAGTAGGTTAGGCTCCACCAAAATGGGTCTCGCTCTCATCACTAGTTTTATGGAACAGTGGAAGTAGAGCACAGCACAACTTTGACAAGCAAATCAAAGAAAGAACCTGAGTGTGCTCATAGAATCCCCAGAGTGCAAGAGGAAGCCATTTAGCCCATTGAGCCTGCACCGACAATAATCTCACCTGGACCTTATTCTCTTACACTACAATACTACATTCTGTACTTTCTCCTTTCCTTCTCTATGAACTGTATGCTTTGTCTGTATAGCATGCAAGAAACAATACTTTTCACTGTATAATAATGCATAAGACAATAAAAATCAGATCTAACCCTAAATATTTACCCTGCTAATCCTCCTGACGCTAAGAGGCAATTTGGCAAGGCCAATCAACCTAATCTGCGCATCTTTGGACGATGGGAGGAAACCGGAGCACCCGGAGGAAACCCACGCCGATACAGAGAGATGTGCAAACTCCAAGCTGTCAGCCAAGTCTGAAATTAAACTCAGATCCCTGGTGTTTTGAGGCCAAAATGCTAACCATTGTGCCACCTTATGTGCATGTTATGTCAATCAGTCAGAATTTTTCACTCATCATGGGAGAAATTACTTTAGCTCTTAATAAGGGCAATCAAATGATTATGTGACACAAAATGGCTGATGATCTAATGGTGGATGTAGCTTTAATTGGCTTTCTACACCCTTAATATTCATGAAAATGTGTGATATTTTTCTGTAATATTAGTCACCTCTTTTTTTATTATTTGTTTCCCATTTACTTGACCTGGTTACATTGAGTCTTGTATGAATAATTAAACTAACTCAATGCATTCGTGATGCATAATGCAATAAGTCAGGGTAGGATCAGAATAGGCCCCTGCTCTCTCCATCGTTCTTTCAAATGCCATGAGCCAATGCAGGATGTTCCCGACATTTTCCTGCACATGCAAAGATTGTAATTCTGGCAAAGTTCAAGTCCCCTTCGCTGCGGGGCTTGTGAGCTGTGTGTGGAAATTGTCATCCTAAACTTCATCCAGCTGTTACCCGAAGTGGCACCAGATGCCAACATGATATGAGACTGCTGACACTATGCAGATTTCCCCTCATCTGAAGATTCTGGTTTAATACCATTTTGCAGCAATTCACCTAATCTTTTTACCACAGAATTAGAAGCTCGTTGATTGAACCTCCATTTCAGGTATTTGAGCGCAAAATCTAGGTGACATTTCCAGTTAAATGTTGTGGGAGTGCTGCACTGTCAGAGGTGCTGGGGGTGGTTCTCTAGCGCAGCAGGGTGGGAGAATCTTGCAGTCAGGCATGCACACGATTCTCCCATGTGTTCCCTCTGCATGTATGCGTCCGAGCACCGGATTTCTGGCGATCTTGGATCCAATCTCAAAAACAGCAGAAAAACAAATAAGTAATTTGAATCTTTATTTAAATGTAATTTTAATGCTATTGACAGGCTCAGGACTGAATTCTCCAGGCCTGTTACCATCTCCCACCCTGCCAGAGTGTTTCATCCCAATAGGGTTTAAACTAGCTCCTTACTTTCGGGGAACTAGCAGCCTGACCCCGCTGAAGTGAAGAGGGTGGAGAGTGGGGATGGGGGGGAGGGGTAACTGGGGTCCCTTAGGCAATTGGGCAGTGGAGGGGGGGGAGTGTCCCCTGGGCATGGACACCCTGGTGGTACCAGCCTGTCATTGCCCAAGGGGCAAAATGCCCATGTCCAGGAGCACCTTGGCACAGCTCACTGCGCATGGGGTAGTGCCAAGATGGTAGGGCCCGTGAGATTGATGAGAGTGGAAGGGTTCCCACTGCCACTCTGCCATGCCTAGATGGGGGCAGGAGGGAGTGATCAGGGTGGGTGGGGGGAGGGGAGGGGTCAGCAGGGGATGGGGACGGTTGTTTGCCTGTAGGGGTGTCTGCATGATGGAGGGGGGAGCTGGAGATCAGTTCGGATTGTGTTGGGAGGTCAAAGCTGGCCTGGGAAAAATCGAGAGGGCCACTATCAGGTCATGGGGAGGTTGGCGGGGGGCAGCACTATGGAGATCCTAGACTGGCTAGTGATTGAGCTGGCCAGCTAATGGGAGACTGATGGTTCGGGGCCACTGCACACGTACAGAGGGCTGCTACTTTCAGCATTCTGGATGGGAATAGCCCCCACCCCCTGAAATCTAACAATATTCATGCCGGTGACCTCTGCAGTACAGAGTGTGGGAGAGTCAAGCGTAGACTCCCACTTAAAAAAACACAGTTTTCCTGTGAATTCAATACTCAGAATTATTTTGGGACAATTCCGCCCTTTCAGATGAGGCATTAACCTGAAATCCTGTCTGTTCACTCAGATAGGTGCGAAAGATCCCATGGCATTATCAAGAAGAACTAGGTGTGTTCACTCAAGTTTCTTTTGCCAATATTTATCCCTCAATCAATGTCAAAATAATGGATTTTGTAAGTGATTTGATTTGATTTATTATTGTCACATAGATTGGTGTAGAGTGAAAAGCATCGTCTCTTGCAAGTTGTCCATCAAAGCATACCATTCATTGAGTACATAGAGGAGAAGAAATGGAGAGAGTGCAGAATGTAGTGTTACTGTCAAAACTAGCGTGCAACAAAAGATCAATTTTATATATGACAGGTTCATTCAAAAGCCCGATGGCAGCAGGGAAGAATTCTTGAGTGAATTGAGTTGGCACATGATCTCAGACTTTTGTATCTTTTTCCCAATGGAAGAAAGCAAAGAATGTCGGATTGTATGGGATCCTTGGTTTTGTAGGTTGCTTTCACTTTGTTGCTCACGGAATGTTGTCATGCACAGATGAGCTACTGCATTTCACAAGAACTTAAGATATAGGAACAGCAGTAGACCGTTCAGTCCTTCAAACCCGCTCCTCATTCAACATGGCTATGGTCCACCTTCAACCTCCATCTTCCCACACTATTTCCATAATCTTAAATTCTCTTAATATCCAAAAGTCTACCTTTCTCTGCTTGTCATAAATTTGATTGAGTTTTTTGAAGAGGTAACCAAGAAGGTAGATGAGGGCAGTGCAATTGATGTTGTCTACATCGACTTTAGCAAGGCTTTTGACAAGGTACCACATGGTAGGTTATTGCATAAGGTTAAATCTCACAAGATCCAGGATGAGATCTCTAAATGGATACAAAATTGGCTTCTTGATAGAAGTCATGATGTAAAGATGCCAGTGTTGGATTGGGGTGGTAAGAACTCAGTAAGAATTTAGCAACACCAATTATTAATCCAACCGATTTATTTGATAGTAAAAAAGCGAGCTTTCAACACTCTTGTGTCTTCCTCAGGCAAGTGCAGTGTTCTGGTCTGCAATAGCACACATCAGCACAGACAGTCAGAGATTGCTGATTAGAATGCGAATCCTTACATCTAACCTGCTATTCAAGTGTTAAAGTGGCTAACAATGTGTGTGAAGGGAATCCTGAGCATTGTTAGAGAATCGTGTATTTTCTCCAGACAGCACAGTAAGTGAGGTTTTTTGCTAACCCAGGCAAGTTACGGGGGTTACAGATAGTGTGTCATGAAGCCAAGATCCCTGTTAAGACCGTCCTCATGTGTGCGGAGCTTGGCTATCAGTCTCTGTTCAGCGACTCTGCGCTGTCGTGTATCACGAAAGCCCCCTTGAAGAACATTTACCCGCAGGTCGGAGGCCGAATGCCCTGGGCATTTGGCCTCCGACCTGCGGGTAAATGTTCTTCAAGGGGGCTTTCGTGATACACGACAGCGCAGAGTCGCTGAACAGAGACTGATAAGCAAGCTCCGCACACATGAGGACGGTCTTAACAGGGATCTTGGCTTCATGACACACTATCTGTAACCCCCGTAACTTGCCTGGGTTAGCAAAAAAACCTCACTTACTGTGCTGTCTGGAGAAAATACACGATTCTCTAACCAATGCTCAGGATTCCCTTCACACACATTGTTAGCCACTTTAACACTTGAATAGCAGGTTAGATGTAAGGATTCGCATTCTAATCAGCAATCTCTGACTGTCTGTGCTGATGTGTGCTATTGCAGACCAGAACACTGCACTTGCCTGAGGAAGACACAAGAGTGTTGAAAGCTCGCTTTTTTACTATCAAATAAATCGGTTGGATTAATAATTGGTGTTGCTAAATCCTTACTGAGTTCTTGATAGAAGCCAGAGGGTGGTTGTAGAGAGTTGTTTTTCAAACTGAGGCCTGTGACCAGTGATTGCCTCAGGGATCAGTGCTGGGCTCACTGTTATTTGTCAGTTATATCAATGATTTGGATGAGAATATAGGAGGCATGGTTAATAAGTTTGCAGATGACACCAAGATTGGCAAGCATAGCAGACAGTGAAGGAAGTTATCTCCATTTGCAATGGGTCTTGATCAATTGGGTCAGTGGGTTGATGAATGTCAGATGGAGTTTAATTTAAACAAATGCAACATGATGCAATTTGGTAGCTTGAACCAGGGCAGGACTTATTCAATTAATGATAAGGCACTGGGTAGAGTTACAGAACAAAGAGATCTAGGGATACATATTCATAGTTCCTTGAAAGTGGAGTCACAGATGGACAGATTGGTGAAGAAGGCATTCAGCATGTTTGGTTTCATCGGTCGGAATATTGAATACAGGATTTGGGACATCTTGTTAACGTTGTACAAGACATTCGTGAGACCACACTTGGAATCTGTGTGCAATTCTGGTCACCCTATTATAGAAAGGATATTAGCAAGAAGACAGAAAAGATTTACTGGGATGCTACTGGGACTTGATGGATTGAGTTATAAGGAGAGTCTGGATAAACTGGGACTTTTCTCTCTCGAGCATAGGAAGCTCAGGGGTGGTCTTATAGAGGCCGGTAAAATAATGAGGGGCATTGATCAGCTAGATAGTCAATATCTTTTCCCAAAGGTAGGGGAGTCTGAAACTAGAGGAATAGGTTTAAGGTGAGAGGAGAGAGTTACAAAGGGGCAATTTTTTCACATAGAGAATGGTGAGTGTCTGGAACAAGCTGCCAGAGGTAGTAGTAGAGATGGGTACAATTTTGTCTTTTGAAAAGCACTTAGATAGTTACACTGGTAAGATGGGTATAGAAGAATGTCGGCCAAATGTGGGCAATTGGGATTAGCTTAGTGGTTTTTTAAAAAAGGCGGCATGGACAATTTGATCCAAAGGGTCTGTTTCCATGCTGCAAACATCTATGACTCTGTGAATGCACTCAATGATTGAGCATCCATGACTCTCTGAGACAGAAAATTTCAAAAATTCCACAGCCATTTGAGTAAAGGAGTCTCTCTTTGCCTTAGTCCTAAATTGCCAACGTTATACTCTGAGATTATGACCCCTAGTTTGAGGATCCCAAGCTAAGGGAATGATCCTTTCAGTAGCTACCCTAGCAAGTCCTCCAAGAATTTTATATTAAAGTGGTAACTACACTTTAGTAACACTTCAATGGTCATGAAGTGCCTTCTGAAGTCTTGGGGTCATGAAAAAAGCAGGATAGATGCAAATTTTTCTTTTCTTCATTTCTTTCAGTCAAGCCTCTTAAGATTTGAAATGTACTGCCTGAAAAGGTGGCAGAAAAAGTTTTAATAATAACTTTCAAAAGTGAATTGACAGAATACTTGGAGTGACTGTATGGAAAATGCAGGGGAATGGAACCAATTGAATAGGAAGAACTTATGCAGCACAATAGGTAGGGTTTTACGACCTCACTCAGGCAAGGCTCATAAAAACTCACTTGAGGCCAAGGGAGAATTCCATCCTGTGAGCTTTGACCAATTATGGGGCGGGCAAAGTGGTAAAATTCTGGCCAATGTCCTCCTTCTGTACTGTGATTCTACATTATTCATTCAAAATGAATGAATGTTGCTCATATTTAGATTATATAGAATCCCTACAGTACAGAAGGAGAGAATTCGACATATTGACCCTGCACCGATAACAATCCCATTTCACTCTATCCCCCACATTTTTGTCACCCCTAGTATTAAGAGACAATTGAGCTTGGCCAATCAACCTAACCCACACATCTTTGGACTGTGGAAGGAGAATGTACAAACTCCACACAGACAGTGACCTGAGGTCAGCATTGAACCCAGGTCCCTGGCACTGTGAGGCAGTAATGTTAACCACTATGCCACCCACTTTTCCCAGATATGTTTGGTCGCTGGTTAAATTTAACATTGAAAGTGAAGATTATTAAGTCTGAAACCGCATTTTGCAATGGTTAGTTGCATTACAGTGTGACCGGGAATGCGTAGTTCCCCCTTTATACCTTGTTATGTCTTGTGGTTCTCATTAGTTCAAAATAATTACTCTTTAGATTCAAAATGTCGGAAACTTCATTGGTTGGGCACCTATTGTCTTATCCACTACAGAGTCGACGTGGATGAAGGTCCAACAATGGAAATCTCTAGCTGGAATTTCTGTTCTTGCTCAAGCAAGGCAGTAAAATTCCATCCATAGAGTTTACACATCCTTCAGTGAAGGAAATCTGCCATCCTCACCTGGTCTGGTCTATATATGACTCAAGACTCACAGCAATGTGGTTGACTCTTAACTGTCCTTGGAAATGACTCTGCGTGCCATTCAGTTCAAGAGTAATTACGGATGGACAACAAATGTTGGCCTTGTCAGCAATGTCCACATCCAATGAAAGAATTAAAAAATCTTGCAGCTCTCCCTGTAGCTGGTGGGCTGATACACTGCACACGATTTTCTGTGCCAGCCTACCTGCACAGAGACAGCTCTAGGGACCTGGGCTTGAATCCCGCCTTGGGCCACTGTCTGAGTGGAGTTTGCACATTATCCCTGAATCTGCATGGGTTTCCGCCGGTGCTCCGGTTACCTCCCACAGGCCAAAGATGTGCAGGCTAGGTTAATTCTAAATTACCCCTTAATGTCTTGGGGTGTATAGGTTAAAGGGATTAATTGGTAAATATGCAGGGATAGGGCCTGGGTGGAATTGTGGTTTGTGCAGACTCAATGGGCTGAATGGCCTCTTTCTGCACTGTAGGATTCTAAGATTCTATGATTCTAAGATGGCTGGTGATTCCACCGTTGTCAGGAATGTTTTATGGACTCCTGCTGCTAGAAAACCCTATGTGGAGTTTTGCCATCGACAGATTCCTGCTGTTGGAACAGCCGGAAAATTCCTGTCATTGTCACATGACTCTAGCACAGCAATAAAATATTGCACACCGGATGTACAGCTCATAACAATTAGTTCCTATTTATTCATAAATAACATAATTTTATAACACATTTTAATTTTTTCACAGTAACTTCATTGTAAATGTGGGTCTACTTATGATTAATAAATAAACTTTAAAACTCTATGGTTTTTATTTGAATTCCAAACTAAGGTCTGTTCACAGACTAAACAGAATAATCAGTAGATAAGGTTTCATCAACCCAGAAGTTAACTCACTTCAACTTGTGTTTGCCTATTCATCTTTCATTCAGTGATTGCAAAACGTCAAGAATGCACATTCACTGTCTTTGATGTTCAAAAAAAAAGTCTTTTTCATTCTCAATCCTTCACTCACACCCCACTTCAGCTCGAGTCTGAAGTTCAAAGTTATCTGCATACAGCCCTTCAACCAAAGTGACACCATTGTCAAAATTATTCAGAGATCTTTTCACACGTCCACGAGTTACAAAATCACTTTGTGTCATTTTTAATGGATTTCGGTAGTCCAAACAATTTTGATGGAGAAAATTTTAAAAACAAAAAAAAATAATAATCACGGATGCGGGATGTGAACTCAAAACGTAATTCTTTGCTTCAAAGTCACTTAGAATAAAATGCTTCTTCGTAATCAAACAATGCTTCACTTTAACATAACTATTTGTGGCAACTTCAATGCTTTTGGTTGCATGGGTGTGTTGTGTTCCTTCCCTTATATATACCCCACGCAGTCCTGCCCTCCTCACACCTGTTTCTTTATCTCCCTGGCTGTGCTGCTGCTCACTGCTATCAGCTACACCTGTACTCTGACTTGCACCATTACTGGTGTCAACACAATAAAAGTCCTTGACCTGAGGAACTTGGAGTAAACAAATATAACTCTTCACTCTCTGAACTATCAAAAACAAAATAACCTGTTTGATTTCAGTCCCTGTGTTGTTTGGAGAACATTCTGAATCCTCCACAGCGTGTAAAACACCAGTTTAAGGCCACTCCCAAGCTTTGAATCTCACTCACTTTGGCTAAATATTGAAAGTGTTTGATATTAACCAGAATTGCTCTGCCTACACGTGTGTACAGCCACAAACACAAGTCAAATAATCGTATTAATGATTAATGGATTTATCAGTGATGAATTTTCCAATGTAAACGAGAAACATGTCACAGGAAAAGAACTACAGAGATGAAACTGGATTAATCAGCAGTGAGAAGCAATTTCAAATTACATTAGCCTGTTCCTTCCTGCTATTGTATTTAATTCATAAAGATGTGTTTTATATGATGTTCAGTAATTTGCTCTATGTTAAAATGGACCATTGAAAGTAGCCACATTGCATATCTACAATGTTGGACATAGATGTGTATCTGCATTCAAGAAGGCTGGAAAAACACAGGAGCGGTGGGAGCATTGTTTTTTTATTCATTCGTGGGACATTGGTGTCACTGGTTACACCAGCATTTATGGCCCCTAGTTGTCCTTGAGAAGGTGGTGGGAAGTTGCTTTCTTGAAACATTGCAGTCCATGTGCTGTGGGTAGCCCCACAATGCATTATGGAAGGAATTCCAGGATTTTGACCCAGTGATGTGAAGGAACAGCGATATATTTCCAAGTCAGTCTGGGTGAGTGGCTTGGAGGGGAGCTTGTAGGTGGTGGTGTTCCCATGTATCTGCTGCCCTTTTCCTTCTAGATTAAGGTTTGAAGTTTATTTATTTATTATTGTCACAAGTAGGCTTATGTTAACACTGTGAAAATCCTCTAGTTGTCACATTCCGATGACTGTTTGAGTACACTGAGGGAGAATTTAGCATGGCCAACAAGCCTTTGGACTGTGGGAGAAAACAGGGCTACATACACATGGGGAGAATGTGCAGACTCCACACAGATAGTGACCCCAGCCAGGAATCGAACCTGGACCTGGGACCCTGGAGCTGTGAGGCACCAGTGCTAATCACTGTGCCACTGTGCTGGCCCATGGAAGTGGTTGTGGGTTTGGAAGGTACAGCCTAAGGACGTTTGGTAGAGGATCTATAAGCAGAGGAAGCAAAGTTCATGTTTCGAGTCCTTAGCTCTTAGTTCTGGTGAACAGGAGGAGGACTTGAAAGGATGGCTGGAATCCTCGAAGCATTCATTCAAATGCACGCTAGTGAAGTTCTCTGGTCCCGCCGCAATGGACAGAGATTTGGTTGAGCGCCAAATGCTCCATCATTCCTTGCAGCGGTAGTGGGGCGTGAATGGCCAGAGAATTCCGGAAGCTTTCTTTGCTTCCAGATGCTGCCAGGCCTGCAGAGTTTCTGTTCTTGTTTCAGATTCCAGCATCTGCGGTATTTTACTTGCATCTGTATTGACTCATTTGCCAAGTTCCTGATCTCAACCACAAAATGAATGGGTGACAAGCAAAGGCCACCTACCTCACAGGTGACTGAATTTGAGAACATCACTCCAAGTGACCTCTGCATACTTACATATTAGAGAGACCCAATAACAGACCTATCATCACTAAAAGCCATGGGGAGCCGCACGTGACAATAAAAATTAACAGAAAAGCATCTGGGGTTTTTGTCTGAATTCTCTTCTTAATGAATTCTCATTCATTAGAATGTTGTCAGAATCTACTGGAATATTGTTCAAAATTGTAATATTTTAAATGTAAGTGAGCTAAGCTCATGACTACTTTACATTGCTGCACCTGAGACTTTTTACATTGGGTCAAAAGTCCATTTGCCCAAAGTGCCCCTGTACACAAAATGTGCTATTCCTCACTCTGAGGTTTAGCCTGCTGTGCTGTTTGAGAAGGGTGGGGGGATGGGTGGCTGTGGTATGAATTTATTGGGAGGTGAGGGTTTCTGGTTGGAATGTAGGGTGGAAATTTCATCACATAGCGCCCCGTTAGTCACCCATGGTTACATTATTAGATATTAACCAAGAAAGTACTACAGTGATCAGAGGTCAACTGAGGTCCGACCTTATTTTTGTTTCTCCTGCCGCTGCCTTGATCACTTCAAATTTCTTCAAAAATCAGTTCACAAGAGTCCAAATTCAGACAATTGCAGGAGAACAGGACACACCTGTGTAGATTCAATTGACAGCTGGTTGCAGCTCGTATTTACCAAGGGCAGATCAAAGCAGTCAATTAAAACCAATTATAAAGTAAAGCCAGAGTATTAAATCAGTCAGTCGAAGAATGGTTCATTTCCGAGAAATAACAATCCTCTTTGTGAAGCTGAAGCAAGCCTCGTTGTAGTCACCAAATCGATGATGATAGGCTGTTTATTTCCACTGATCCATGGGAGGTTTCAAATGTGGGCTTACACTTATCATCGTGAATGTATACCGTCAGCAGGGGCCAAAGCCACTATCCAGTGTATTTTTGGTGAATTTCGATGATTTATTTTGTGACTCATAATCGGTCATTTTGGTTCTATTCAGAAGATTTGAACATGATCCAGGCTGGCGCTATTCAAATTTACTTTGAAAACCACACACAACACAGAGAGACAACCATGTCTCGAAACATTTACGTCCCAACAAAGCTGGCATTGTGGATGAGATTTACTGCACACAATGAGATAAATCATAGAATCCCGACTGTGCAAAAGGAGCCCATTTGGCCCATCGAGTCTGTACCAACATCAATTCCACCCAGGCTCTATTCATGTAACCCCATTTACTTATCCTGCTAATCTCCCTGACATTTGTGTCAAATTAGCATAGCCAATCAACCTAACATCTTTGAACAATTATTATTTGAACAAAGGCACAAGAAAAAATCGACTGGACGAAACATCAGAAATATTGACTAGGGTCAGTTTAACATGATCAATCAAACTAACGTGCACATCTTTAGACTGTGGGAAGAAACCAGAGCACTCGGAGGAAACCCAGGCAACATGGAAAGAATATGCAAACTTTGCCCAGTCACCCAAGGCCAGAATTGAATCTGGGTCCCAGGTGTTGTGCCACTGAACTGCCCTGTCAGAATCTCCCAGAATTACTGGGGAGAGTGGAGGATAATCCTTGATACTCTAATGCTCAAGTTGTCAGTCGTATTTATCTACCTAGGAGCCGGAATTCTCTAACCTTGTCCGCATTTGGGATTCTCCTGTCCCACTACAGTGAAGGGAGCTTTTCTTGGGCAATGAATTGCACATATACAGCTTTGTGATAATATTGATCCCAGGTGTGGAGAGATTTTCTTATGAGGAGAGTTTGAGTAGGTTGGGCCTGTACTCATTGCAATTGATAAGAATGAGAGACAACCTTATTGAGACATACAAAATTCTCAGGAGGCTTGACAGGTAGATGCTGAGAAATTGTTTCCCTTGTGGGAGAGTCTGGGATCAGGGAACATAATCTCTTTGAATGGGTTGCCCGTTCGAAACAAAGATGAGGAGGAATTTCTTTTCTCAATAGGTCATGAATCTATGGAGTTCTTTACCACAGAGGGCTGGAGAGGCTGCATCATTAAGTATATTCAAGACTGCGATGGATACATTTTTAATGAGTAAGGGAATTAAAGGTTATTGGTATAAGGCAAGAGCACAGAGTTGAGGATTATCATATTGGATCAGTCATGATCTCATTGAACGTTGGAGCAGACTCGATGGCCGAATGACCCATTTCTGCCCCTCTATCTTATGGCCTTATTGTTTTATGAACCATATAATTTGTATTATTATGTTAGTTGAAGAATGAATGTTGGACAAGATATTGAGTAGAACCCCACCCTGCTCCACACTCTTCTTCAAAATAGTGCCACTGAATCTTTAACATACACCTGGAAGAGTTGACTGGCCCTCGGTTTAATGCCTCATCCAAAAGACTGCACCTCTGCAACTGCAGCATTCCCTTAGTATTGGTACTAGGTGTATCAGCCTGTCTTGTGACTCAAAACCATGGGAGTTAAATTTGAACTCACGGCCCCCTGATTCCATAGGCAAGAGTGGCGTTAAATAATCCACACACAAATTAATGCTGTTTTAGGATTTCAATATTGGAATAGGGGTGTTTTACTGAAATTGTATAAGCTGTTGGTGAGGGTCAATTTAGCATAGCCAATTAACCTAACCCGCTCATCTTTGAACAATTATTATTTGAACAAAGGCACAAGAAAAATTCAAGAGCATTCCCAACTGGACATGACATCAAAAGTATTGGCTAGGATCAAACTAGCATGGCCAATCAAATTAACCTGCACATCTTTCGACTATGGGAGGAAACCAGAGCATCCAGAGAAAACCCAGGCAGACATGGGGTAAATGTGCAAACTTCACACAGATACCCAAGGCCAGAATGAACCTGGGTCCCTGGCATTGTGAGGCAGCAATGCTAACCACTCTGCCACTGAACTGCCCTGTCAGAATCCTCCAGCATTGTTGCAACTGTACAATCATGTTGCAACTGTGTAAAACTCTGGTGCGGCCGCACTTGCAGTATTGTGTACAGTTCTGGTCGCCACATGAAAAGAAAGATATGGAGACATTGGAGAGGGTGCAGAGGAAGTTTACCAGGATGTTGCCTGGTATGGAGGGAAGGTCTTATGAGGAGAGGCTGAGGAATTTGAGGTTGTTTTCATTAGAAAGAAGGCGGCTAAGAGGAGAACTTATTGAAACATATAAGATGATCAGAGGTTTAGATAGGGTGGACAGTGATAGCCTTTTTCCTCGGATGGAGAAAGCTAGCATGAGGGTACATAGCTTTAAATTAAGGAGTGGTAGTTATAGGACAGATGTCAGAGGTAGGTTCTTTACTCAGAGGGTGGTAAGGGTATGGAATGCTGCACTTGTAGATGACCCAAGTTTGGGGGCGTTTAAGTGGTCAGTGGATAGGTTTATGGATGAAAAGGGAACGGTTTAGGTTAGAGGGTCATTGCTTTTTCGTAATTGGTCGGCGCAACACCAAGGGCCAAAGGGCCTGTTCTGCACTGTAATGTTCTATGTTCTAGAATCCCTGGGCAAGAGTGGAGAATAATTCTTGACACTCTAATGCTCGTGTTGCCATGCATACCTGGCTGACAGAGTGGTAAATATCTACTTTGGAACCGGAATTCTCTGATCTTGCCTGCAGTTGGGATTCTCCAATCCCACTACAGTGAATCGAGTTTTGGCTAGGAGTACTGTGCGTAGTTTTGGTGTCCTTATCTGAGGAAGGATGTTCTCGCCATAGAGAGAGTACAGCAAAGGTTTATCGGACTGATTTCTGGGATGGCAGGCCTGTCAGATGAGGAGAGACTAAGTCAGTTAGGATATTTTTTCACTGCAGTTTAGAAGCATGAGAGGGGGTCGCTTGGAAACTTATAAAATTCTAACAGAGTTAGACAGGATGGATTGAGAAAGAATGTTCCCGATGGTGGGGAGTCCTGAACTAGTGGGTCATAGTTTGAGGAAAAGGGACTTTTAGGACTGAAGTGAGGAGAAATCTCTTCAGCCAGAGTGGTGAATGTGTGGGATTCATTACCACCAAATGTAGTTGAGGCCAAAATGTTGCCCGATTTCAAGAAATTAGATGTAGCTCTTGGGGCTAAAAGAATCAAGGAATATGGGGGAAGGTAGGATCATGATATTGAATTGATGATCAGCCATAATTATAATGAAAACCAAAGCAGGCTCAAAGGGCCGAATGGCTACTCCTGCTTCTAGTTTCCATGTTTCTATGTTTAACTATTCAGTGAGTTTTAATCACATCATTCCGAATTTCCTTTAATAAAATTATATTTTTAAATCCCATTTTTGCATCAGCATTTAGCAAATTTGGCTTTTGGGAGCAGTGCTACAAATCCTTAAATTAATATGCAGAGAGAGAAGATCCGAGCATTGTATTGTTTTGTAAATGAGCCTCCGACTGCATTTCGTGCCCCACCAAAGACCACCCACCCACGCCCCCAGCTCTGTGTAATGCTGACAGGTAGCACTTGAAAAGATAACTGCGCCAGCCTCCTGTGAGAGAACACAGCTGTCAACCTGTACAAGTCCACTCTGAAAGACAGTCATGTACCATCACCCTACTTGTCACCGCTGTGACAACTTCTATCAGCTATTTGCTGAGCTGCGGACAGCACGGGGGGGGACAGCAGCCACTTCTTAGTTCCCAGCCTCTGCGTTGTCTTTAACATGAAAGAGCCATCCCAGACCCACTTGAGAGAGCAGAGGAAAAACAGAGGCCTAACAAAGTGCTTCATGTTGCTTTTTACCATTTCCTGGATTGGTTACTAAGCAGGAACCTCTGCCCCCTACTAAAGTCTCAGGATAGAATCCTTGTTGAACTCCAGGTGCCCAGAAAAATCGTTACCCATGAAATAATGTCAATAAAGTTGGACAGAAGTTAAAAACAAGGCATTGGCATGTTTGCTAATGACCTCACCATTGATTATTTTGACAGAGATCGAAGCCATGTGGTGAAACAATTTGCTGGTGTGGTTAAAAATAATCTCAATGTAAATTGTAAAGTTGATTTTTTCTTACAGCATAACCCTTTAACTGATTATGAACAAGAATTTGGTACTTTGTTTATTTCTTGTTATGGCAACTCTCGAATAATACTGAATCAGTATGAAATATTGAACAAAAAGTCTAGGTTTTACTATCTTCTTCCTCTGATTTTCTCCCTTCATCTCAACTGCCTCAACGGTGATGAAAAGATTGGATGTCAACAGTCATCCTGGTGTTCATTGATGAACTTAGTGGCGAAAATAACTTCTCAGAGGCTGATGTCCCTTCACCAGATTCTCTTTATTTACAAACTCAATTCCACTCCTACAGTGTTTCAGATACAAAGTCAGAATTCAGAGTGTCAGTGGCCCTGATACTCTTCAATATAGACCCTGATTGAGCAAGTAATCATTACCACAATCACAATCGGCTAGAGCAATGTTAAAAGCTCATACTCTAAAAGGCCACCTCATTTCATTTGATTTGTTTATTATTGTCATATATATTAACATACAGTGAAAAGTATTGTTTCTTGCATGTTATACATACTGCTCATAAAGAAGGAAAGGAGAGGGTGCAGAATGTAGTGTTAACATCATAGCTAGGGTATAAAGAAAGATCAACTTATCCAAGGTAGGTCCATTCAAAAGTCTGATGGCAGTAGGGAAGAAGCTTTCTTGAGTTGGTTGGTATGTAACCTCAGACATTTAAAGTTTATTTACTAGTCATAATAAGGTTTACATTAACACTACAATGAAGTTACTGTGAAATTCTCCCAGTCACTACATTCCGGCACCTGTTCAGGTCAATGCACCTAACCAGCATGTCTTTCAGGGAGGAAACCAGAATACCCGAAGGAAACCCACACAGACATGGGGAGGACGTACAGACTCTATATAGATAGTAACCCAAGGTGGGAATTGAACCCAGGTCCCTGGTGCTGTGAGACAGCCGTGCCAACCACTGTGCCACTGTTTCCCGATGGAAAAAGATGGAAGAGAGAATGTTCGGGATGCGTGGGGTCCTTGATTATGCTGGATGCTTTTCCAAGGCAGCGGAAAGTGTAGACAGAGTCAGTGAATGGGAGGCTGGTTTGTGTGATGGATCTCATGGGCCTCGTTGAGGTAATCTCCCCCAACCTCTTATTTTGGGGGCACAGAAACTAACCTTTCAGCTTCAATGGTTGAGATTTTACTGACTGTGAGACATGCCACTCCCTGTAAGTAGAAACGATGCTGTGGGGCATGAGCCTGTAGCCTGTCATTTCCAGCTTACATATTTTCTACTGTTTAATTTCTGTTATACCTTCCTCAATGGGCAATTTAAGATCTTACAAAAGAATCTTTGTGGGAATTAACCAAATCCTGAAGAAGTTTATTTATTCAACAGAGCAGCTTCTAATGACATCTATTGTAATTGGCTAGAGCAATGTTAAAAGCAAGAGTACTCTTACTTCTGAACACCCATTAAAATCACTTACATCCTCTTCATGTCAATACTATTTACTGCAGTTGTAGAAGCTTCACAGACAGCGCAGTTTTAATATGCTATCTTCCCCTGAGTTAGGTCGCAATTACAGCTATAGTTCCAAAGCAAAGCACTTTTGCTCTGCATTATTACTGCTCTCGTCTTATTGATTGATTCTTGCGATATGCTTGTCATTGGAAAGTTGGCATTTATTGTCCATGCCCAGTTGCACTTGTAAAGGTGGTGGTGGACTTCCTTCTTGAATCCATTTGGGGTTGGTGCTCCCTCAAAACTGTTCGGGAAAGGAGTTCCAGGATGTAGTCCAGAAGCAATGAAGGACCAGTGATAGTTGTTTAAGTGAGGATGGTGTGTGACTTGGAGACTGATGGCGAAAATGCAGCCAGAGGAGTCAGGATCTGTCCTGAAAATGGAGAATGGAATGAACTGGTGTTGAGTTGACCCAACTACGACCCAAAGTCAAACCTAGTCTCTACAAGTTCAGCATCGTTGTGAAGTTGAAGTGATTTTTTACTGGTGCTGAACTCATTAGACCAGAATTTAACTCATTTGCTTGATGAGAACAGGGTGTGCATGGTGTTAAAATCAAGACAATGTGCGGCATCGTGGCACAGTGATTAGCACCACTGCCTCACAGTGCCGGGGACCCAGGTTCGATTCCAACCTTGGGTCACTGTCTGTGTGGAGTTTGCACTTTCTCCCTGTGTCTACATGGATTTCCTCTGGTTTCCTCACGTAGTCCAAAGGTGTGGGGGTTAAGGTGATTGGCCATGCAAAATTTGACCCTAATGTCAGAGGGATTGGCAAGGTCAATACGTGGGACTACAGAAATAGGGCCTGGGTGTGATTGTGGTCAGTGCAGACTTGATGGGTCAAATGGAATTCTTCTGCACTGTAGGGATTCTATGATTCTATGGTTTTCCAGTTGTGCTTGCCCTGCAATAGCAATTTCTACTGGAGCTTATTGGGCCTTTCAATGATGGGTCAAATTGTACATCCTGCTCACAACAATTCCCACAACAGGCGGGACCAGAAAATTTACCACATGATGAGTAGAATTGAGCTCAGTACCATTTTAACAGGTGCATTGTCAGGCAGAATTAAATATTGTTTGCAGATGATCAAAAGTCCATTGGCAACATTCAAACCTCGACACAAATTTAATCTCAGGTTACGTAAATCTTGTAGGAGGAGGAATTTGTTGCCACAGAAAGTAGTGGAGGCCAAAGCATTGTGTGCTTTCAGGAATTAGTTAGATATAGCACTTGGGGCGAAGGGGATCACAGGATAATGGGGGAGAGGTGATGCGGGACCAGGCTATTGACTTGGATGATTAGTCATGATCATTGTAATGACTTCAGTCAAGCTATTGAGGTTGGCCTATTGGAATACGAGCTCCCTGATTAAGGATCGCCTGGTGTGGGGAAGGAGGAGAACCTCCTTGCAAACCTGCTCCTGGACTTAGTAAGGCATTCCATCAACAGACCCAGGCAGCATTGATCGAGGGAGCAGTCCACCCTAACTATTTGCCTGTGGCGTGATTTGTAGCCAGATGTCCCTGGAAGGGAAGCATGCAGTATCTGAAGGCACAGTTGATGCCTTTCATGCCCATTGGGCACCCAGAGATTGGGGTGTATTACTGACGCCTGTAATCACATTTTAATTTGATATTTTAAGTTTCCTTTGCTGTCTTTTGTTTCAGACGATTCCCCTCTTTTTAAGGAGCTGCACCCTCTTGAATTGTCCCTAAGTTGATTTGATTTTGTTTATTTGGTTGGGAAAGGAATGAATTCCCTGATTAAGGCTCCAATTGATGGGCCAATCATGGAGTCTTTGCCTTGTAATTAACCGGGAGTGTCAGTTCCTCTGACACCCCTGGAGATAGACTGCTAACTGCTACCACTCTTTGTTAGAGTTTGTAAATAAAGGGATTTTGGTGAAGGGAATTGTGCCCCTCAAGATTTATTACAATCGTAGTGAATGGCGGAGCAGGCTCAAAGCCAAATGGCATCCTCCTACTCCTATTTTCCTACTCTATGTTTCTGTGGCCCAAACTGGCCATTCACGTTTGGCGATGGTTCTCATAGTCGCTCAGCTCTTCCTTGTAAGCTATCAACATGATAGCAAAACATCAGGGTCTTATTCCTGTATCATGGCTTTCTGCCTGCACGCTAAAAGGGAGGAGACGCTTAGAAGACTAGGACTTCCATTAATTGGCTAACCTTGCAAGATTATTTCGTACATAAAATGTTTGCACAATTTCAAGAGGCCACATGGCGATATTTGTCCTGAAACCATATCAGGCAGGATGTTGACATGGACTAAGTTGGAATTCAGGAAGATGATAAGTGCTGCAAGCAATGTTTATAGATCAGGGAAATTCAGCAATAGGCAGGGCACAATGCGAAAATAATATTCCTGAGATACGCAAGAAAGGAAAGCGTTTTGGCAGCTTGCTTGCAATTAAATCACTGCATAATTTACTGGTAATTCCTGGAACATCAGTAAAGCAGTGCTCCTAACATTATTTGAAAGTTGTCATAGTTCCAGAGGACCAGAGACTCTTTACTCTCTGAGGCGGAATGGTAGTGATTTAACCTGAGGATCACGGCACCTCAGGAAAGGAACAGGGTTGAGAAGTTTAAGTTTGTTTTGAAGTTTAAGTTTATTTATTAGTGTCACAAGTAGGTTACATTAACACTGCAATGAATTTACCTGCGCTGTGAGGGACCTGGGTTTGATTCGTGTCTGTATGGTTTTCTCTGGGTGCTCCAGTTTCCTCTGACAGTCCAAAGATGTGCAGATTAGGTTGATTAGCCATGCTAGAATTGCCCCTTAATGTCCTGAGATGTGTAGGTGAGAGGGATTAGTGGGTAAAATATGTAGAGATATGGAGGAAGGGCCTGGATGGGACTATGATCGCTGCAGACTCAATGGACTGAACTGTATAGTTTCTATGATTCTATGATTCCTAGCTTAGATCACTGTCTATGTGGAGTCTGCACATTCTCCCCACGTCTGTGCAGGTTTCTTCCAGGCTTGTTCCAGTTTCCTCCCACAGTCTGAAAGATGTGCTGGTTAGATGCATTAGCCAAACTAAACTCTCGCTCAATTTGGGAGTGTGGCAACTGGGGAATTTTCACAGTAACTTCATTGCAGTGTTAATAAAAACCCATTTGTGATGCTAATAAATAAACTTTAAACTGGGATCGGCCCTCTTCAGATGGTCCGCATTCCCCCAATCTTTAAAAGGGCAAGGATGATTCATAAGACATTGAAGTAGAAATTAGTCTTAATCATCGGCTGGAATTTTCCTGCCCCACCCACCATGGGAATTCGACCATGAAGGGACGGAGCATGGAAAACTCTGTTGATCTTGGATGGGATTTTATGGTTTCGGGACAAGCGAGGCTGTAAAATCCCGGCCATAGAGTACAGAAAAGGTCCTTCAGCCTACCAGGTCTGCACAGACAGTAACTATTAAAGTTGCACTAAACCCATTTTCCAGCACTTGCCCCCATCCTTGTATGCTATGATGCTCTTCCAAACAATTTTTAAAGTTGGTAAGGCTTCCTACCTTCCCAGGATTTGACCAAAGAATCCCAGCTGCGAGCGAGGTCGGAGAATTCTTGCCTAACTATCAGCTGGAGGAGTATGATGATTAATCAAAGAATTTTTTAAAAAAATTATTCATGGGTCATGAAAGTCACTGGCTGGTTACTATTTATTGCCCATCCCTAGTTGCTCTTGGAGGGCAGTTGAGAGTCAACCACATTGCTTTGGCCCTGGAATCACATGTAAGCCAGGCCAGTTGAGAATGACAGATTTCCTTCCCTAAAGAACATTAGTTAACCAGATAGGTTTTTCGCACAATCGTCAATAGTTTCATGATCATCAGTAAATTCCTAATCCCAGATATTTTCTGTTGAATTAAAATTTCACCAGCTGCCATGGAAGGATTCGAACCCAGGTTCCTAGAACATTCACTGAGTTTCTGGATTAACAGTCTAGTGATACCACTGGTATTATCGCTGGCATTGTTGGATGAGATAGTGGTTCAGTAATAATGTGTAATAATCCAGGAGCTCAGACCACTTCTTTGAGGACACAGTGCTGGAACTTAAAATCAATTAAGAACAAGTTTTAGTAATGGTGACCATGATACTTTCATCATTTGTTGCAAAAAAGTGTCTCATTTGCTTGTGTCCTTTAGGGAAGGAGTTTTGCCATCCTTGCTTCTTTTGGCTTCCATGCCACTCCAAAACCACATTATGGTTGATTCTTAACTGCTCTTAAAGGGCAATTAGGGGTGCGCAACAAACATTGATGCCAACTTCCCAGAATAAAAAAGAAATCCAATTTCAATTCATTGTTTTTCTTTATTTATCCAGGTTTGATGAAAAGGTTGTTGTGTGAAATTCTGATCACCAAGATGAATTCTGCACATTAATTTCTAAACTATGTGTAGAGACAATCTATCCCCACTGTTCATCTATATTGGTGGCTCATTTTACAATGGTCATGTTAGCAGCAAAAAGGGTGTGTCAAAAAAAAATGAATGCAGAGGCATCTTCACCAAATGTGCACTGGCGGTCGTGGGAACAAATAAACATGGAGAGGCTGAACAGCGATATCAACAATCCAGTGACGGTTTTCCCATAATTGACTGGATATTTCATCAGCCCTAATTCAGCAAGTGGTGATCCGATCCATGTTTAACTTTCAAAGATAAAAGTTGGCATGAAGTGACACGGTCTGGTGGAGTGTTCCACAAGTGCAACGTGAAGACTCACTGTCGGTTTTCCGTAAAGATGTGCCTTGTTGGTGCATGGCATGGAGGAAAATTCCAGGAACTCTAGGCTTCCAAATAGGACACAATATGAAGATCTGCATTTCATAGTAGGTAAAAGTTGCTATTTGTGGGAAGTAATGCATCTTCATTCATACTTTTGTGTCAGTTTTCCTGTCAATTCCTTTGTCGCAGCACAGTTAGATGGAGAAAAAGGTGAATATCTTTCAACAAATTGGAGCAAGGTGGAAAGCATCATAGTCCACGGGGTGAATGACACGCAGAAGATAACAGCCCATGAGCCTGCTTTCTGTCCAATTCTGTATCTCCTTACAGTGGTTCAGCTACTGGTCATTTTTCAGGCACCGAGTTAACTGCTGTAGCAAGGCAAACAATGTCACTTTCCATGACATCCATTGAGTTAATAATGAAGATGAGAAGCAGAAATGTCTCATGGCTGATTGCGATAAGAAAGTGAACATCCATTTATACTGACCTGATGTTTGAATTGACCTGAGTAACTGCAGGCAGAAGCAGTCATCCTTGGCTATGCGCCAACTCAAAACCCACATCACAGGGGACAGGTTTTGACCATGTATTGTGTTCCATTGTCCCTGGAAATAAATGGAGATATCCACATCGTATCATCTCAAATAAATAAGTGGGAGGGAGGACTTCAGACCAGATGTCAAGGAATGTAGTATGTTGGTCGAAGTTGATCAGATAAGTTGGAGAATCTGACAGTTGACTTGATTTGAATATAAACAATGGCTGGACATTTCCACTCCCACCTTTTTGGGCGGATTTGGCGATGGGAGCTGAAAATCTAGCGAGAGGCCCCAAATTATGTTTTAGGTGGCGTGAAATCTTGGTACAATTGCCTACGATACCTCCTGCCAGTGACAGAAAGGGAATCTCAATGTTCGATGTGAGGAACACAATTATCATAAATATGAATCTGATTATCAGGCCTTTACATCTGATTAACTGCCCCCCCCCCCACCCATTAAATTATGAGATGTGAATCACAACTGGTCTCCCACGGCTGGCAGACCTGCCAGAGGAGTGCAGGCGAGTGCATCACCAGTTGAATGGCCTCCTTCTGCACTGCAGTAATTCTATGATCATCTGTGCAGATATTGAACAAAACAATCTCCGAAGGTGCAAGTTGTAACATTTTCCTTGGCTGATGGTGACTGTACTATTATGCTTTGGGGTCTGTCAGACAATATATGATGTAGCTTTTGCAGAATATTTCCAGGGATTCCTGCTTTCTATATTTCCTATACCAGCATTTCCAAAAAAATTACAACAAAAGCATTACTGAAATCCAAGTACATGACATCCTGTGCCTTTCACACATCAAAGCCCTCGCTCATAATGACATCAAATCCACTGCTCCATTGTCTTCCTGATCACATTTCCCAGCCCCCTTTCGAAGTAGGACAGGCATCTGCTTTTCCCAAATTTCCCCAAGCCTCTTTCCAATATTCAATGGTTTTTTTGTGCTAGGGATTCCTGCCTCCAAATTTCCTTCAGAATCCTCAGTTGCATCATATCTGCTCAAGATTTCTTTATCTCAAGTTTGTTCAGTAACCTTTTGCAGCGATATGAATAATCTCACAACTTATCTCGGATACCTGTTCTCATTCCCTTTTCAAATCAAATATGTTACTTGCCTCCTCCTGGGTTAAGACAAAGGCAAACATTTTTCTCACCTGTGGGCTTGTAGAACAACAGTTGTCATGCACTCACTTTTCAGAGACCAGACTTGATTCTTCATTTCTTCTTCACTCAAGAAAATTATCTATCATTTTGCTTGCAATCTCTAATGTGATTTTTTTTTTTCTTTGCTAATTTGATGCAACTTTTTATATTCTTGGGCCTACCTTTTGGTGTGAATTGCACCTTAATTCCTGACTGTTTTACTAGTTGGCCACTATTTCTGGCCAGCTGGGAGTTTCTTTTCCCTTCCTGAGGAGTTGTTTGACAGTCTCATTCCATCAGTTTGGAGTTTCCTTTAAACTCAGTTGCTTTGTATCGATGCGCATAATTCACTGCATTCAGAGGCAGCACTTTGGAGGAGCTACAAAGTTCCTCCAGACTCTGAACTATATTCAATCCATTCAGGACCACGGTGACAAGAATTCTCAAGGTCCTCTTAAAATATAGCTACTTTGTTTGGGTCTTGTGAGGCGCCAGGAGTATTATAATTGTCAAATGTGATCACATTGACAATTTTCCATTAATTCTCATCGTTTCTTCCTTCCAAACTAGTAATCGATTTCTACTAAGTTGCAATTTCCAATTACTATTCAACTTCATCTCATCTCACAGTTGCAGGTCAAGGATTTAGGCCTCTATTCGTGAATTGTATATCCCTGATAATAGCTTACTTCTGTTGCCATCTATTAATACTGCTCAAAGTGATCTGTGTCTGGTTTATTCTTTTTTTTAACAAACACTCCAGCTTGGGCCTCAGTACGGAGTTAATGAATCCTTTCACACCATTGCCTTTTCTCCCCGCTTACTCCCCTCTTCTAACATGTCGATCTCCTTTCAGAAATGTATCCAATTGATTCAAATCAAAATTGCACCAAGTTCCAATATGTGTGCCATCCAATCCATCAAGCCCAGCTGTAAGAATTATGTATCTGCTATATTAATTCCTGTAGATCTGCATTACTTTGGTCTTTTCCAGCTACTTTACTCACATTCTGGACAAAACTTCAACCTGATTTCCTGGCTGTTCCCAATACCCTCACACCCTCTCCCGGACCCCACTCCCCCCCATCTCCCCCACCTTCCCAGCCCCTCCTGCACCGTCTTGCCCCCGTCCCTGCTGTACTCCCTGTGTTCCACCTCCCACATCCCCTGCCCTACCCCCCCCCGCAACCCCCACCTCCCTCACACCGTCCATCCTTTCACATCACCCCCCCCGGCCCCCGCCTCACACCCCACCTGCACACCCCGCACTTTCCTCCTCACCCCACCCCCACATTCCGCTGCCCCTGCAGTCCTTACCCCAACTCCCCCTGCCCTCAGCCCCCACCTCCTACTCCCCAACCAGCCACTGCCAGCAAGGATGGAGAATTTGGTGCTCAGCTAAATCTCCGTTCACTGCAGTGGGATTGGAAAACCCTAGCTGCGGGCAGGATGGGAGAATCAGCCACTCAACTCATTCATAACCCATCACTGAAGGGAAAAAATAGTTTGGACCAGTATTCTTATCCCCCTGTTTTACTGGTGTTCCATTAAAAAAAAACATACATCCAGTTCAGACCAGTATTTTTATTTCTTCCCTTTTTTTAATACTGTTTTTCCCTTTTGGGATCCACTTGCGTAAAATTAAAATCATGTTTGTCTTCTCCTGTCTTTGAGATTAGCTGCTGATCTTCCAGCCCCAGTTACACTCACCATCAATGCCTGGTTGAAAAAAAATTGGACATAAGGCAGTTCAAATAAGATTAGCAATTTACCCACTAAGATCCCACTCCCACTCTCACTTACTGTCCAACAATTAAACTTTGCTTTCAACCAGGCAATCAAACAGGACACCTGCAAAAATAAGGTTATTTTATAAGTGTGTAGTTTAGGCCCTGCTGATGTTAGCTTAACTTTTATTTCCAAAGTTTCTATGTTTTATTTCCTTTTTTTTTCTTAAATATCTCACTCTCATCATTTTGTGTCTTTAATTTGTTTTGTCATCCATTTTAAGTTTTATATTAAAGTGTAAAAGCTTATTTATTAGTGTCACAAGTAGGCTTACATTAACAGTGCAATGAAGTTACTATGAAAATCCCCTCGTCACCACACTCCGGCACCTGTCTGGGTATACTGAGGGAAAAATTAGTATGGTTAATGCATCTAACCAGCACGTCTTTCAGACTTTGGGTGGAAACCAGAGCACCCAGACTAAATCCACTCAAACATAGGGAGAACATGCAGACTCCATGCAGACAGTGACCCAAGCTGGGAATTGAAGGTGGGTCTTTGGTGCTGTGAGGCAGCAATGCTGCCACTGCACCATCTATATATTGTTGAGAGCATGCTTAGCAGTGATTTTTGTTCATTCCAATTTATTTACTTTTCCTCCAGATATTTGTCCAGGGGTGGTATGATGGCACAGTGGTTAGCAACTGCAGCCTGACAGGGCCAGGGACCTAGGTTCGATTCCTGGCTTGGGTCATTTCTGTATGGAGTTTGCATGTTCTCCCTGTGCCTGTGTGGCTTTCCTCTGGGTGTTCCGGTTTCCTTCCACCGTCCAAAGATATGCAGGCTATGTGGATTGGCCAAGGTAAATTGACCCAGGTGCCAGGGAGATTAGCAGTATAAATGTTGGGGTTTACAGGAATAGGGCCTCGATTGCAATTGGTACAGACTCAAAGGGCTGAATGCTGTTCTTCTGGACTGTAGAGATTCTATAATTTTATTCTTCTTTTTCCTCTATTGCTCAGCTCTCTCTGTTTAGCTGGGGTTTTTTTTCAAAGCCTATCAGTTTATTTAACTTTGTCATTAATTTTATTTATTTTTAGCCTTGAAAACTTGGCTTTTTAAATCTCTTGCATTATAAATGTTTTTTTTTGAAGTTGTACGTTTGTGTCTGTCTCTTATTATTTTCATTTGCTTGTGATATCAAAGAAAGAGAAAGAGAGAGAGAGAGAGAGGCTGCAGGGAAGTCAAGAGACAGGAGGTCATGACCCAGAAGACTAAAGCAGTTAAAAGCATATCAAGATGGAGTGGGGAAATGCAGAATGCGAGAAACACAGATAAAGATGTCCTGAGTCAGCAGTGACAGCATGGGATTGCAGCAAGAGGGGTCTGAAGTCAGCAGTAGCAATAGAGCAAAGCACTTTGAGAAGCCGTTCCACCAGATGTGTGAAGAGTAATATCTTGTGAGTTATTTTGTGACCTGGAAGTAATGTTGATGACACTGCATGTCCTCTAATCTCCACAGGTCATAACTGTCACTGGCATTTTATACTTATTATTTCATATATTTTATTGCTATCTCATAATAAAATAGCTGAAATAATTGTTGGAGCAGAGATGAGCTAAGCAAAACTAACTGAACCTGTGGATTTTTTGCTGTCCTGATGTCACAAAGTATATATATATATTTTGCTAGATATCCCATAATTTCTCATTGCACATTTAATTAACACTCAGTGGAAATCTGGAAGGGATGAAATTACCAGTTGGTAATGTTAGAAGCGCATGGGAGAGGATAACAGAAAATAGTTGGAGCAAGAATTTGCGTTTTAACTCATTCAAAGCTTGCACAAAGTTAAAATCAGGCCAATGTTTCATTTGACATTTCATCTCAATGCTCGTGTTTTTATCTTTATTATTCATACAAAATTCATTACTAAGGTCAGGGTAGGTAGACTCAGGACTCAAACAGCAGATTAGATTAGATTGAAAGATGGAAAATAGAAGGAAAATGATAAGAAAAACAATCATTTGGGAGAACAGACCTTGAATATTGCTTAAAAAAAAGCAACACGGTGTTGGAGATTTTTGTCTTGTATTTAAATAGAACAAACACAAGAATACCAAATTTCAAAAGGAACGTCAATTAACATCACTTGCCGCAGATCCCACTCCCTCCGTGACACATTGTTTCACTCCTCCATCATCCCAGCTCTTCATCCCCATCCCATTGCAGCACCCATTCTTTTATCTCCTTCCTTCTCATTGTTCAAGGGCCCAAATATTACTTTCAGACTGAGCAGCATTTCACTTTTATCTTCTCGAATTTGGCGTACTGTATTTGCAGCTCCCAATGCCGTTTCCTCTATAATGGGGAGACTGAACCCAGGCTGGGCAACTGCTTTGCAGAACACTTTTACTCAGTCCGCAAGCATGAACCCAGTCGCTCGCCATTTTCAATCAGCACTTTGTTCTCGTGCTCACATGCCCATCCTGGGACTGCTGCTCTTCTCCAGTAATATCCAATGCAAACTGAAGACAGAATATCTCATCTCTTGATTAGACATGTTACAACCTTCTGACCTCCACACTGAGTTCAATAACTTTAGACTCTGAATCTTCCCCTCCATCTTGATCCACTTTTTGTTTGTTGTTTTTTTTTGTTTCTTTGGTTTGTCTTGTTCATTTCATTCATTCGTTTTATCATCCGTCTTGCTTTTATCTTGGATAATTAGCTAATCCAATTAGACTTGTGACGTCAGATTTAATAACAGCAAAATGCTGCAGATGCTGAAAATCTGAAATAAAAACAGAGAATGCTGGAAAAACTCAGCAGGTCTGACAGCGTCCGTGGAGAGAAAAACTAAGTAAAAGTTATAAATCAATATAACTCTTGTTCAGCGCTATATAGTATAGTGGCACAATGCTTAACACTGCTGCATCATAGCACCAGGGATCTAGGTTTGATTCCTAGCTTGGGTGTAGAGTTTGCACATTCTGCCTATGTCTGTATGGGTTTCTTCCAAGTGCTTCAATTTCCTTCCACAGTCCAAAGATGTGCAGGCTAGGTGGATTGCTCATACTAAATTGTCCCTTAGTATCAGAGGGGCTAGCTAGGGTCAACACATGGGGTTATGGGGATAGGGCTTGAATTGGATTACGGTCAATGCAGACTTGATGGGCTGAATGTAGGATTCTATGATAGAACCAGATTTAATTCTGGTTGGCAAACCTCAGGAAAGGCATGTTCTACACGGCTCCAGACTCCTCTACACCACAACCCACTAGATACAATCCTTGGAGTTAGAGATTGTAGGTTTCCCCAATCCAATGATTCCAAAAGGTTGCCAGCTTGCACAGTGAATGCTGATTTGCTGATTTTCTTCAAGAGTGAACTGGATTTATTTCAGACTGGACTGGGGCAGAGATCCTACAATAGATAGAAAATCAGGAATTAAAATCTATTGACTATGCCAATTGTTAAAAATGCACCTTGTTCCACTAATGTGCTTTGGGAAGAAAATCTGTCATTCTTGTCCAGCCTGGCCTACATGTGGCTCCAGATCTGCAGCTATCACAGAATCCCCACAGTGCAGAAAGAGGCCATTTGACCCATTGAGTCTGCACCGATCACAATTCCACCCTAACCATACCCTCATAGCCCCACCATTTACCCACTAATCCCTTTGACCTATGCATCTCAGGGCACTAAGGGGCAACTTTAGAATGGCCAATCAACCTAACCGGCACATCTTTGTAGTGTGGGAGGAAACCGGAGCACCTGGAGGAAACCTCCGCAGACACGAGGAGAATGTGCAAACTCCACACAGACAATGACTCAAGCTGGGAATTGAACTCAGGCCCCTGGAGCTGTGAAGCAGCAGTGCTAATCACTGTGCCACCGTGCCATCCCTATGTGGTTGGTCCTGAAATGGCCAAGTTGGGCAACAAATTCTGGTCCAGCCAAGGACACCTACATCCCTTGGATGAATAAAAAAATTAATAAAGATCATGCTGGTTCTGTAAATCATAATCAATATATCCTTCCGGAGTAGGTTTGACTTCTTATTCCTCTTTAAATAACATCATGGGATCCCTTACATGCACCTGAGCAGATTAATAGGCTGAATGTTTCGTCTGAAAAATGATTACTTCAACAATCCCTCATTTCTGCAATGAAGGATCAGCTAGATTATGTCTTCTAGTCCATGCTAGGGTTTGATTCCATCCGGTTTATAGGCAAGAGTTCTGATCCTGAACTGACCAAATGAAATCCTTTGAGTTAAGTTGCAAATACACAGGTTTTATAGTTTTGATCTTTTAACATGAGGCAGGGCACGTGTACAGTGTGATACTCTGTACAGCATTATACAAATCCTACTATATGTTTTTAAATCAAATCCCTACAGTGCAGAAGGAAGCCATTCAGCCCATCAAGTCTGCACCCACTTTCTGAATCCTATCCTTGTAGCCACACACATTTACCGTGGTCAGTCCGCCGAATCTGCACATCTTTGGACTGTAGGAGGAAACCGGAGCACCCAGAGGGAATCCACGCAGACAGGGCGAGAACATGTAAACTCCATTCCGACAGTGACCAAGACCAGAATCGAACATAGGTCCTTGCTGTTGTGAAGTTGCAGGGCTAACCACTGTGCTACCATGCTGGCCCTGTAACTACACCAAGTGTAAAGGGAATAAAAACTTTCTCTGGGCAAAGCCATAACAACAGGAGACACTTTTAATCTTTTTATTCTATTCATTTTAATCTCTTGTGGTATACAGCTGGATAGATAACTATCCAGCTATTTTCCCCATGTTTACATGGCTGGGGAAGATGAGAATCTCTTCATAATCCCAATTAATACAAAGAATCTTATAAGCTTGGTAAGATCAAGATCAGGACTTTAGACACCTCTTCTTATCTCTCCCCCTAAGCATCTGTTTTCTCCTGCCAATGTGGGTCTCATTTTTGTGGCATTGTCCTATGTTAAAAGATCTATACAGATAAAAGTTGCTGTTCACATCCACCTGTCTTTTAAGGACTGGGAGGCAAAAATGAAAGAAAATTGCACTTTTTACAAGACTTCACATCCACATTGATGATTTATGAAATCCTGATCTGTTTTAATTACAGGTTTTGTGCTAAAGGAATACATTAGGGTTTCTTGGCATGGACTGACCTCATGCTGGAAGCAATGTAGATGTAAGGATTGAAGCAATGTCCTTTATCTTTGTCAGGGAGAACAAAAGGGTCTTGCCAACAAGTGATCTCCTTGGCACTGGTTGCTGGTCTATGGGACGGATCATTTCTGCTGATGCGGGGTCAGAAACCTATTGGTCTCCCTCATAAATGGAGAGAAGCCGCAGCAATGAATAAGGCCGGTGCTGGAGATCAGCTGAGCCTCAATGAAATATCTAATGGCATCTGTTTATGCAGTTCATGTGCACAGCTGTAAGGCAACTATTTAAACAGGGCAGGGAACAAGGGAAGCAAAGCTGGGCACCATGCCCCAAATGAAGCAGCTTCATAAAATAATGCGTATCCCCTTATGTTCAGAGCATACGCGATAGTAATTTGAAACTTCGAGAACCAAGTGATGTCAATAGCATATCCTATTAAAATGCCTCAAATTTCACTGCTCTCCCTGGGTGTTGGTAATGTTCCAAGATATCCAGGAAGGACACACAGTATAGTTTGTAGCTGGTGTAATCAGAAGAGTCTAAAGCATTGAACGATGGTAATTTGCCAGTCCTGCGCGCACGCGCGCACACACACACACACACAAATTATTATCTGGACATTTAAGATGGACTTCAGTGTTTTATATTGTTGGTAAGTTTGAGTGGGACCAAATTTCATTTTATTTTGAATTGATGACGAAATCCTTTATTAATCATTTGAAAAGAGACTGGCACCAATTTCCAGAGTTTTCCTGCCCCTCTGTTCAGCGGGATCTTCCAGTCTTGCCAACGGCCCTCATTTCATGGCTCTGGCACCGTGGGAGAGGAGCTGTAAAAATGTGGCAAGCTGTTCAAAAGTCCATTGAATTCAGTGGAACTGGAAAATTCTGCCAGTGGGCAGGGCTGTAAAATTGTGCCCAAAGTGAACAGAGGTTTCAAAGGCTTGCCGCAGGATAAGAGGATGGAAAATTCTGGCCTAATCGAGAAGGTGGATAATGTATTTGCTACTATATAGTATGACGGCGGCGCGGGCTCGTTGGGCCGAAGGGCCTGTTTCCCGTGCTGTGTTGCTTAAAAAAAAAAGGTCTGTGAGAAAGAAGCTCAAATTTGTCTTTTGATTCAATGTACACAGACAAAGAAAGAGAGAGACAAAAAAAAATCAAAGCCTGTGAGATACTCCATCTGTCTTTCACCAGGCCAGGTAACTTTGACACAGTTTAAAATTCATGTACCTAAATTCTCCAAATAACACTTCTCCCAGCTACAAACTCTGGCAAACATAGCCCTAGAAGACTGTTCGGATATGTTCCATTAGGTGAGGTTTGGAGGACTTTTAGTGTTTTGACAAAGTGTGCCTTGTTATTGTGCAGCTGCTGTCGGTTAGAGTTTTTGTCACTGTTTCTCCAACAGAGATAAAAGGCCCCACCTCCACAATGTGAGAAAGTGTAGTTCCAGAGACAGAAAGTGGCAAACTGGATTGAAAGGAGATGTTTGAACATTGCCAAAATAGAGAAAACAGCAAATCAACATAACTTCTTTTCTAATAGCCTTGAGAAAACATGAAACAATTTATTTTACCCTGTAGTTTATTTGAAAGCCGTAAGGCAAGGACTTAGCACTGCTGCCTCACAGCAGCGCCAGGGATCCGGGTTTGAATCTAGCCTTTGGTGATTGTCCATGTAGTGTTTTCATGTTTGCCCCGCGTCTGCTTGGGCTTCCTCTGGGTACTCCGATTTCCTCCCAGACTTTAACAGGGGAATTTTCCCATCCCAGGCGAATCATAGCGGGTGAGGAGTGGACCATTGACCTTGGGTAGGATTTTCCAATTTTGGAGCCAGAGTCTCAAAAGTGCTCAAGTTAGGTAGATTGGCCATGCTAAATTGCCTCTTACTGTGCTAAGATGTATAGGTTAGATGGATTAGCCATGGGAAATGTTTGTGGCCACGAGGATAGGGCGAGGGAGAGGGCCTGGGTAACATATCCTGTCAGTAAGTCAGTGCAGACTCGATGGGCTGAATTGCCTCATTCTGCACTGTAGGGATTCTATGATTTGGTAGATGCTGAAATCCATTTTCATCTCATTTTATCATTGAATGGCCTAGCTGAAGAAAAATAGTGCAATACATTATTCCCTTATACAAAATGACACAAAATAAAAAAAGGATTTCTTGGAAAAGGAATTGAAACATCTGGATTGAATGAGAATACAATTTTTTTATTATTTCCGCCAAACCTCTCTATTGTTTTATCGGGATTTCCAGCTGGGAGTGAAATCAATTTTAGTAAACTTTTATGTAAAGGTGGGGCAGTTTTACAGTATGCGTATTAACCCCTTGAGTCCTGAACTTCCTCTATAGCCTTTGAGTGTGTTTTGTGCCAAGGTTGTTACACTGGAGAGTGTGGTGTGGAAAAGTGCACTCCGCATCACAAAATCTGCTCCTCAGAATTAGAGGTACTGGAAGAGATAAAGTTTTCTTATAGCATTTTTAAAAAAATCATTTGTGGGACATGGACATCGCTGGCTGGTCAGCATTTATTGTCCATCCCTAGTTGTCCTTGGAGCATAGTTGGGAGTCAACCACATTGCTCTGCAGTCACATGTAGGCCAAACCTGGTAAGAACAGCAGAATTCCTTCCCTAAAGGAACCAGATAGATTTTTCTGACAATGATTCCATAAAATCTTAATTTCAAGTATTATTAATTCCCATCATCTGCTGTGACAGGATTTGAACCCATAACAATAGCTGAGTTTCTGGATTAATAGTCTAGTGATAACACGACAAGGCCATCACTTTCCCAAAATATAATATCAAGAACCCTGTATTTCTAGCCTTCCTACACTGCAACTGCTTTTTAAAAATTATTTCATGGGATGTTAGGGATCTTTGGTAAGGCCAACATTTGTTGCTCATCCCTAATTGCCCCTGAGAAGGTGGTGGGGTGCTGTTGTTACCAACTGTCGCCAACATTATAACTGTGGCACTTAGTGACAGGATACCACCCATCACCTCCCCCCCCCCCCCCCCTTCCCCCACTCAGCTGGAAAAGGCAAAGTTGAAAAACTGAAGTGCGGCATGCCCTTGTATCGTAAATAAAGCACCCAAGAGGTAGTGGCGTAGTGGTATTGTTACTGGACTAGTGATCTACAGATTCAGGCTAATGCTCTGGGGCCCTGGGTTCAAATCCCACCATGGCAGGTAAAATAAAAATCTGCAATTAAAAGTGGCCAAATAAATTGATTATCATAGAAATTCCGTCTGGTTTCCTTTAGGGACCTCACAGCACTGCTGCCTCACAGCGCCTTGGGTCACTGTCTGTGTGGAGTTTGTCCCTGTGTCTGCATAGGTTTTCTCTGGGTGTTTCACTTTCCTCCTACAGTCCAAAGATGTGTGGGTTAAGTTGATTGTCCATGATAAATTGCTCCTAGTATCAGGGAATTTAGCAAGATGGATTTGTATGTTTATGCGAATAAGGCATGGGTGGGATTATTGTCAGTGCAGACTCGATTGGCTGAGTGGCCTCCTTCCGCACTAGGGATTCTATGATTCAGTGACTTCTTTATTGCTCCATCTCTGCCTCATTCCTTCTGAAAACAATAGTTTTCAAAAGCTTGGAATGCAGGAGAATTCATGGAGCCAAAGCTCTGTGTTTAATCTGCAGGCAGCATGAGAATAAAGATCAGAAGCCACCACAATGTCTTCATCCAGTGATGAGGCCAACTCTCCAGTCAGGAAAATCAAAAATTCTGCAAGACGTTAGGTGATGTTATCTTAGTCAGCTAAAATCCTCATTCAAGTGAAGCCCATGCGTGTGTGTATGCTGAATGACAGATTCATGGGTGGCATGGGTAATTAGTTAGGTTATTGATCCAGAAACTCAGCTAATGTTCTGGGTTTGAATCCCGTCATGGCAGACGGTGGAATTTGAATTAAATAATAACTGTGCAGTAGCACAGTGGTTAGCACTGCAGCCTCACAGTGCCAGGGAGCTGGGTTTATTTCCTGGCTTGGATGACTGTGCAGAGTCTATACGTTTGCCTCATGACTACGTGGGTTTTTTCCAGGTGCTCTGGTTTCCTCCCACAGTCTGAAAGACGTGCTGGTGACTCGCATTGGCCACACACAGTCTTGGCTCACACATGAAGAACAGGCTTTTGGATGAACTGTTGAATGGTGGCCAGATTCCAGCAAGCAGTCAATGTCTTCAGGAAAGAACGGAAGGGGGAATTTGTTGGTAAAATATAATCTAATTTATTACTTGTGACACGAGTGACCTCACACTGCTAAATGTGGGGATGGTTTCAAAGGTGAAATAATTATTACCGGCAAATACACATGACTTGTTGGACTGGGTGACCTTCATACCCCAGTGGTTCTAATACACAAGCTGGGGAATATTTCAACTTAACTATATTGCCTTGTGGCCTGCCTGAAATAACTGCAGGACATTGTACAATGAACTTCAAAGACCTTAGTATTTGACAACCCACTGTTGAAACTCTCTCAAGATGTATGAGTTTACATGCATTGTGAATAGAGAGTTACAAATAGTGGAAAAATTGCTGAAGTAGTTGCAACCTCCCTTTTTGATTGGAAAGCAGTTTTCAAGGATAGCGGCCTGTAACCTCTGGACCCTTGGATGTCATAACTGAGGGAAGGGAGTGAGTGGAGGGCTGGGATATGAATACCACAAAGATGTGCTGGGAAAACCCACTCACCCACCCAATCCTCCCCACCACCTTCCCAGAAGAGTTCCCAAGTAAAAGTGGCAACCATCCAAAAGTACAATTTCAATTACAAAATTTGGATGGTTCTAACTGTCATACAGTAATGGTTATGCAAAAATTGTTCGAAGAATTAAAACCACTTCCAATCCTTGAGTAACTATAGTACTGACCCCACACCGTGGAACTTCTGCATCCCAGCCCCTAGCCCCGTTACCACAGGAACCAACTGACACCTCCGCACTGACTCCCCCTAATCGTTGCCACTACTGAGCATGCAACAACGCTGACTGATCACCTAACACCCTTTCATTGACCACCCAACATCCACAAACACTCACCCAGTCTCCACTGGCCACCTGATCTCCGAACAACCAACACACCCTGCCCAGCTGAACGCCCCTGCTGACCCACCTCTGCCGCTGACTAGTTGATCCCCACCCCACTGACCAAATGTCCCACCCCAACTAACCAAACCCTCCATTACTGGCAATCCAAACACCGCCCACCCCAAATCACTCTCATCCCGCAATTCTACGCACTTACCTCACAATTCCTACCCTCTGAAAGTGGCTGGACTCTGGACAAATACATGAATAGAGGGATATGGTTCCCAGAAAGGTAAGGGGGTTTTAGTTCAATGAGGCAGCATGATTGGTGCAGGCTTGGAGGGCTGAAAGGCTTGTTACTGAACTGTAATTTTGTCCTTTCTTTCTTCTATTAAACTTATTTATTTTAAGACAGCTAAGAGGGACTGCAGCTCATTTACCTCTGACTCACAATTCTTGAATGAAGGCTTCAGGAGAGAGCTGTGTTACATGGCACACGCCCAGTTTGAGTCAGAATGTTGGGTGAGAAAAGAGCGGTAAGATTTCCCGGTAAGAATCTTGGGACAAAGTGGCAAACAGACTCTTCCTGCCACTTTGCAGAAGCTCAGACCCAACATTCTTTAGTGAAGTACTGCCCTTTCTTTGTAAATTTTAACTTCATCTGCCAGGGATCAAGAAGGATCTCTTAACCATGACAATAAGATAGCCTGGAACATGAGTCTGTAAACAGCAATAGTCAATGTCAAGGGCCTGCCATGCATAGAGTGCCAACTTATCTTGGTATATGCAGTCTAGTCACCAAGCTGACAATTAGCAAAAGTCCCATTTGATGACAGTTAATGCTGAATTGCACAGAATTTCGCCTCACTATAGGAAGGACGTGGAAGCTATTGAAAGGGTGCAGAGGAGATTTACAAGGATGTTGCCTGGATTGGGAGGCATGCCTTATGAAGACAGGTTGAGGGAGCTGGGACTGTTCTCCCTGGAGAGACGAAGGTTGAGAGGCGACCTGATAGAGGTTTACAAGATGTTGAGAGGAATAGATAGGGTGGACTCTCAGAGACTATTTCCCAGGGCTGAAATGGTCGCGACGAGAGGGCACAGATTTAAGGTGCAGGGAAGCAAGTACAGAGGGGATGCTAGGGGAAAGTTTTTCACTCAGAGGGTGGTGAGTGAATGGAATCGGCTGCCGTCGGTGGTGGTCGAGGCGAACTCGCTGGGGTCTTTTAAAAGACTTCTGGATGAGTATATGGGATCCAATGGGATTGGGGGTTATAGATAGGTCTATGGCTGGGTAGGTTTTGATGTGTTCGGCACAACTTGTGGGCCGAAGGGCCTGTTTGTGCTGTAGTATTCTATGTTCTATGTTCTATGTTCTAATTACATAGAAGTAGGGTATCTGGTCAGGCTGAAATATATCTTCCATTTGTCCTGTGTCATCACGGAATTACAGAATCCTTACAGTGCAGAAGAAGACCATTCAGCCCATCAGATCTGCACTGACTTTCTGATAGAGCATATCATTCAGGACCATCCTTGCCCTGTCTTTGTAATCCCACACAGAGGCAGCTTGCTATTGATTGTATGTTCAATAGGTTTTACCGCAGTGGGTGGGGGGGGCGGGGTGGGTGCGGTGGAACAGTTGGGGGGGGGGGGGGGGGGGGAGGTGGAAAGGCTGGAAAATTTAATCCAGTGACTTCTCAATCATAAACAGAAAATGCTGGAAAATCTCAGCAGGTCTGACAGCATCCGTGGAGAGGGAATAGAGCCAATGTTTCAAGTATTGATGATTCTTTGTCAGAGCTAAGAGCAAAGAAAATCAAAAGGGATTTATACTATGAGGGTGGGGGGGGATCTTTAATAGGATAAAGGGAATCTAAATGATGATGAAGAAGGCAGAGAAAGGTACTAAAAATGTACATTAAAGTGATCAGAATGTAAAAATGGTGAGATGCTGAGATTTTCCAGCATTTTCTATTTTTTTTCAGCTTCCAGCATCTGCAGTATTTTGCTTTGGTCTTCTCAATATTTAGTTGGATGGATTTCCTGTTTTCCAGCTCTGACAAAGTAGAAACAGTGGTGGGGCTCAGAAGAAGTGGAGTTGAGATCGATCTGGGTATCGCTATGGTCCATGTGGAACCTTCGCTTTTGTTGTTGATCACATTTCTCAACCTGCTTCTTTTCAAAATCTTGCACGGATGCCTCTGTGAAAAGCCTGGGAATGTCTCCCTTCATCAACAGAGTTATGTTGTCGTAACAATGTCCCTCTTATTCCAGACTCCAGCATCACTGTAAATGTGGGGTGGGATGATGAGAATTGAACTCCAGTGGTTGGTCTGCTCGAAGTCAGAATCATACAGATCATCTAAACAGCATCCTTTCAGTTGTAATCAGTAACAAAAAAGAAATTTTCAGCTTAATATGATCTCAGTTCGGTCCCTAGTTCTATGATGCTGCTGCCATCCTCTTTTAGTTGAAAGATAATGGTCCATTTTCGAATGCTCTCTGCCTTTAAATCAATCTGAAACTTCCAAGTAGAATTACTGAAAATAGCCATCCATATAATAATATATTATATATATAATATATTATAATATATATATAATAATATATATATATAATAATATATAATAAACCAAACCTAAACTCAGCACAACACTTAATGGCACGGTGGAACAGTGGTTAGCATTGCTGCCTCTTAGCTCCAGGGTCCTGAGTTCAATTCTGGCCTCGGATGACTGTCTGTGTGCAGTCTGCACATTCTCCCCATATCTGTGTGGGTTTTCTCCGAGTGCTCCAGTTTCCTCCCACAGTCCAGAAATGTGCCGATGAGGCCATGCTAAGTGTCAAGGGGGATTAGTGGAGTAAATACATAGGATTGCTGAGACAGGGCCTGGGTAGGATTGTTATCGGTGCAGACTCAATGGGCTGAATGGTCTCCTTCTGCACTGTTGGGATTCTATAATTCTGCAAAAGGGGCTTTGTAATGACCTCAATGAGGTCCATGAGGTGGGCCTGTTGAGATATGAGTTCCCTGAGGTAATCGTTGCCTGCCCTATCAGGAAGTCTCACCTGTATATATGTGTAGATATCTTGCGGACTGTGAGGTCTATTTCTGATTTTATACCTGAAGCACTCTTAGGATTGGAGATATGTTTGCAAATCAAGAGAACCTGGTGAAGGGGCATCAGCCTCTGAGGAGTTATTTCAGGCTTTTTTTTATAAGGAATAGAATTCACTTTCTGGTTAAATAGTATCTATTTGGCATCTTGGTGACATAAAACTGCGATACTGAACAAACGCCACACTGTCAGATTTATTGTCTTCAGAATGAAAAATTAAACCAAAGCATCATCTTAAGGACATATAAAACCATTTCCACTGCACTATTGAAGAACTAAGAAAACTCCAGAAAGAGGCCATTAAGCCCATCATGTGTGCACCAGCCAAAAAGAGAAAAAATAATCTAGTCACTCATATTAGTTCCATTTTCCAGCATTTTCTTTTTCCAAAGGTAGGGGAGTTTAAAACTAAAGGGCATAGGTTTAAGGTGAAAGGGAAGAGATACAAAAATTTTTGTGTCATCTGCAAATTTCAGAGCCATAATTAAGTCTAAGGCATTAATATATGGAACCAACTGCAAGAGCTCCAACACTGAGCCCTGCAGAACACCACTGTAAACCACAGAACCATAGAAACTTTGCAGTGCAGAAATACACAGATACAAGGAGAACATGCAAACTCCATACAGTCACCCAAGCCCAGAATTGAACGTGGGTCCCTGCCTCTGTGAGTTATCAGTGCCAACAACTATACCACCATTTTCCATTTGTAAAAACATCCATCAACCGCTACTCTTTGTTTCTTGCCACCGAGGCCAATTTTGGACCCAACATATTACCTGCCCCTATATCCCATGAGATTTTTCTTTTCTGACCAGTCTGCCATGTAGTCCAATGCCTTATTGAAATCCATGTAGGCAATATCTGCTGTACTACCCTCATCAGACCTTCTTGTTACTTCCTTTGAAAATCCTATCAAGTTGCAAGATATGATCTTCTCTGAACAAAACCTTGCTGACTATCCTCGATCAATCTGTGTTTTTGCAAGTAACAGTTTATTGTGTTTCTTATAATTGTTTCATATTATTATGTCCACTGCAGAACTCAGACTGAACGGCCTATAGTTTTCTGGTCTATCCCTCACACCCTTTTTAAGTAATGGTACAATTTGCATGGATCTCCAATCCTCTGGAACATTACCTGTATCGCACACGGATTGGAAAATGATCCTCATAGCATGCTTTATTTCCTCCCTGGCTTCCTTCAATAGCCTGAGATAAAATTCATCCAGCCTTGGTGATCTATCCACCTTCAACAATGCTTTTCTCTCTCTTACTACTTCTCTCAGTATGCTTTTGTATCCACTCCTCTAACTAGAATGTTTGAATCATCTCTCTCCTTAGCAAAGGTTAAGTACTCATTGAAAACCCTGCCCACATCTGTTGAATCAACCCACAAGTTACCACGTACATCTCTGATAGGCTATACCTTTTCCTTAGTTAGTCTCTTGCTCTCAGTATATTAGTAAAATTAGGAAGAAGAGCTGGGGGATTGCCTCGTGTGATCTGGCCAATATTTATTGGTCAACTGACATTAACAAAATAGATCATCTGGGCGTCAGCACATTGCTGTTCATGGGAGTTTGTTCTGCATAAACTGGCTGCCACATTTCCTTCATCACAATGGCAACAGCACTCAAACTGTACCTCATTGGCTGGAGAACATTTTAAGGCAGACTGAGATTGAGAAGGTGCAACATAAATGAAAGTCTTTCTATCTTCCTTTCACTGATCTTCTGTTGGATTTTATAAAATGAAGTATGCTTTGCATTCTGCCATGAATGTATAGCTGAGATTTTCTGCTCCCTTCCTCCCCACCATCCGTGATTCATTTTGCAGTGGTGGAAGTGGCCCACCATTAGCCGATGGCGCAATCTTCCAGTCCCGCTACTGTCGATGAAGTTTCCCATTATTCGCACACTTTTCTAGAATCCTACAGTGCACAAGGAGGCCATTCGGCCTATCACATCTGCTCCAACCACAATCCCACCCAGGCCCTATCCCCATAACTCCATGCATTTACCCTAGCTAGTCCCCAGACACTAAGGAGCAATTTAGCATGGCCAATTCACCTAACCTGCATATCTTTGTACTGTGGGAAACAGGAGCACCTGGGGCAATGTACGCAAACACAAGGAGAATGTGTCAACTCCACACAGACAGTGACCCAAGCCAGGAATCGAACCTGGGTCCCTGTGAGGCAGCAGTTAACCACTGTGCCACCATGCTGCCCTTCTGCCAAGGTGTGGGGGCAGGAAAGGAGGTGGAGGGAAGAGGGGGAAATCGCTGTTGGCAAAACCAACAGATCCTGCCCCATGAGTTAAAAACAAAGGAAATGGAACTATATAAAATCCCTTCTTTACAAAGCTAATGACTTTCAATCTTTACGCTAATATTTAAGAATTGATGTTTATGACGACAGATGGACTTACTGCTTATTTTATTCCATATTTTATTTTTGTACAGCGCACATCACTTGATTGCTCTCCTCCTCGTGTTTGCTAATAGCAACATCTTGCAGAAATTGCACCTGCAAGATACATGAGAATGTTCCTTGCAGAATGGAATTTATTTTAAAAAATTAACACTCTACAATAAGCAGCAGCCTTAATCGGACTTGGAGCTGAGTTTCTCAAGGCAAGAATAAGAAAAGCAACTTGTCAAACTGTTCAGACTCTTGAGATTCTACACCATGAGTGATTTTTTTTTAACAAGAAGTCTGCTACCAAGGGCCAGAGCTTGATCAGAACTCACAGGTAAATGTAGCTGTCCCTCAGGACCCGACATGGCTCTCTCATACTTAATCCTGTGAGTCTTCAGCTATCCATCAAGGTAAAAAGCCTTCAGGGTAGAAGACTCTAGGGTTTTAATGCTTCAATAAACAATAAAGTTTTGAAGCCATTTACTGTTCCAAATGTTGATTTTTGTCAATTAATTGTATTCTGAAATGAAACTTATCCAAGCTATGTTAACATCCAGAGGGCCACAATAGACATGATAGCTGTGTAATAATCAATAGTCTTAGATGATTGTTATAAGAAACACTGTGCACAGTACGTTATTGTGAAGTTCAGCTACGGAGGTGTATTTTCAAATAACATAAAGATGGAAATATATTTTAGGAATAAGGAATAAATATACTTTAGGAATATTAAAATATAATACAAAGTGAAAAATGGAAATTAAAATGATGACACTATTAAATGACACTATTAAATAATCTGTGAAGAGTTGGTAATCTTAAAGCAACTATCCTTTTGGACAACATTAGAAGGTATTAGTAAAAGAGTATGTCTGGAGAATTACTTCGGAAAAATAATACATAAAGATTCGGATTAGTTACTCCACAGTGAAGGCCTATTGTGGTTGCATTGTTGCTCACCCTGCACCTCTTCCAGCCTATAGACATTAATTGGATTGCTCCATCATTATCATAGAATCATAGAATTGCTACCATCAGAAGGAGGCCATTTAGTGCACCATTCTTGCACCGACTACAATCCCACCCAAGCCCAATCTCTGTAACCCTACATTGTTACCCTGTTAGTCCCTCCTGACACTAAGGGGCAATTTACACTGGCCAATCAACCTAACCTGCACACCTTTGGAGTATGGGAGGAAACTGAAGCAACCAGAGGAAATCCATATAGACAGGGGAGAATGTGTAAACTCCACACAGACAGTCACCCACTGCCAAAATCGAACCTGGGTCACTGGTGCTGTGAGGCAGCAGTGCTAACCACTATGTTTGACCACAGTGTTTGACAAAGTGGTTCACCATTGCGTTCTGCTGAGTGCCAGTCCAGGAAACTCTCCTCATTAGCTCTGTGCTAACTTTCGGGGCAGAGTTGATGGAAATCCAGCACTCGAAGAGACGCGGAGGCCCAGACGCCCAGCATGAATTGCGAATCAGCGCCATGAAAGTCTGCCATGCCACTGCGCAAAAAAAGCAGCGTGTCGGGATAACAGATTCATCCTCCACCTGCCCCAGCACATTAAAACTGCCTTAGAGTTTCGGTATTACAGATTTGACAGTGTGTGTAGTCAGGGCACGGATGTTAAAATCTAACAACTTTCTGAATGCCCACCACACCGACATGAAACAACCTCCTTGGGTTTCCTAAAATTTTAATGCTTCTCAAAATGTTTTGCTTTAAAAAAAATGTTGATTTTCAGAGAAAAGAAATTTTTATCATTTGGATCGGGTTGGGGAGGGGCAAAGGAGAAAATGTGTACGTGTTTCGCATTGTGGAAGCTAGTCAAAGGCACACACTAAGGAGTGTGGGTGTAATTTACATTGATAGTTTAATAAGGATAGTACCCCTCTAATATTTGAACACATCTGAGTCATCCTCTTTCCCTTAAAATGCCTTCTTTGCTTGATGTTGCCATTTTAGATTCATAGAATCCCTACAGTGCAGAAGGAGACCCTTTGGCCCATCAAGACTGCACTGACAACAATCCCACCCAAGTCCTATCCCCATTATCCCAAATATTTATATTAAGAGACAATTTAACATGGCCAATTAATGTAACCTGCACAGCTTTGCACTGTGGGAGGAAACCCATGCAGACATGGGGAGAAGATGCAAACTCCACATAGACAGTGAACCGAGCCTGGAATTGAACCCGGATCCCTGGCGCTGTGAGGCAGTAATGCTAACCACTGTGCCATCCCCAAAATCTTTTGAAAGGTTCTTGGATGAAATATAGTTAAAAAAAATGTAAATAGGGAGAAGCACTTCTGGTAATCAGCATGGCATTGAAAGTTTAAAGTAAAATAGGTGAATAAGAAGTAAGTAGAGTGTTTCTATCCAGCACCATCCTCCCTACAATTGTTAGAATGTAACTGGTAATAACATTGGACCTGTTGTATTCTGACCAATGATAACATGTTGTTAGTGTCAGCTGACCCAGTAAAACATGTAACCAATGACAGAATGATGTAATAATCAGCTGACCAGCTGACTCAGTATAAATTTGAACATATTGGGAATTGTGGGGAACTTAGAATGGAATTAGGATGAGGTTTCAAGTTTGGAGAATGAAGTTTCTTTATTAAAACTTTCTTATGATTTATAAGTTGGAGTAAGTTTTTTTATATTTTTATTGTGTACGTTTGAAAGATTCTTTTTGGATTAACACCAATGCTTTCACAACTGATTGTGATATCCATTCCCTTCACATACTCACACACACATACTCCTTTAGCTCTTCAACAGCAAGTGTTTGTCAGTCAGGGCAAATAAGACTGTAAATGGCAGCACATAATTCCAGCTTCAACTAAACTTCTCAAGGTCACCGGCACATTACCAGGTCACTCATAAATAAGTCGAGTAAAGGGGCAAAAAACACTCTTCCCAATCTTTCCTGTTGAGATTATTATCAGCATGCATCTGGCCAGCAAAGTGATGCCTCCCCATGGTACACAAATCCAGCAGATGCTGAACACATTGGAACCTCACTGTTTATTTTCGATATCCAGGGAAAAAAGAAATTAACAGCGTTTGACTGTTTTAGTGTCGTTTTAAAGAGCTTACCAGGGCCATTAAAACACTCGAACAGAAGTGAAGGTATTAATAAAACTTTCCATTAATTGGGGTCTGCAATTGATTAGAAATCATTGGCTTAATTAGAACAAAAATTCACGTTTCCAACACAAGAGCGTTTAATTTGCATCATATTGCTTAAAGCAATCAAGACAGAGCATCTGAAAGTCAGGGGACACCATGTTTGAATATTATAAATTCAAATAATATCCTTAAAAGCTGTTAAAAGCACAATTAAGTCATTAAAATGTTCCTAAATCATATTTGCAATTTCAAGGTAATTCTTTGGTTTCCATCAATAACACATTTAATGACATGATGCATGTTGAAGTAAATATTAATTGTGCATTTACAGCAAACACATTTCAGACATTTAGGCCAAGATATTAGTTAGTGATATTAGTGAATCCTGCCTTTATTCAAAGTCAGTTAATTCCTCTTTCAACAAGCAAAGATATGAACCTGTTAAGCATTTATTTGCTGATATCGCCAACGGTAAATTCTAGGTTCCTGTGAACTGGCAGCTTCAGAACTGAAGTAGCTGTGAAACAAACCACTCCTTTGCTTGTCTATCTTGTCCGTATTGTAGCACCATCAAGTGCATTAGTAATAATTAAAAAGCAGCATTAAAGCATTTCAGAACTGCAGTGGCAAAATCACTGTGCAGGCGGCAGCAGGAAAGCATGGTGGCACAGTGATAAGCACTGCCACCTCACAGCGCCAGGGACTCGGGTTCGATTCTGGCCATGGGTTACTGACTGGGTGGATTTGCACATTCTCCCCGTATCTGCATGCATTACCTCCAGATTCTCCGATTTCCTCCCATACTACAAAAGACGTGCGGGTTAGGTTGATTGGCCATGCTAAATTGACCCGAGCATCACGGAATTAGAAGGGTATGTGAGGTTTTAGGAATAGGACCAGAGTGGGAGTGTGGTTGGTGCAGGCTCAATGGGCCGAATGGCCTCCTTCTACACTATAAGGATTCTATGATTCAGAACTGGAGCAGCAAAAACCACAATGCAGCATGGCTGCAGGATGGCATGGTGGTACAATGGTTAGCATTGCTGCCTCACAATGCCAAGGATCCTGGTTCGATTCCCGGCTTGGGTTATTGTCTGTGTGAAGTCTGCATGTTCTCCCTGTGTCTGCATGGCTTTCCTCCCACAGTCTGAATGACGTGCTGGTTAGGTGCATTGGCCATACTTAATTCTCCCTCAGCGTACTTGAACAAGCGCCGGAGTGTGGTGACTAGGGGATTTTCACAGTAACTTCATTGCAGTGTTAATGTGACACAAATAAACTTTAAATATTCTCCATTTGAGAGGAGACTTGCAAAACTATAAAGTTTTGATGTTGTTGACATAAAGAATATGTTTCCAATTGTAGAAGCTTTCAAATCTCAGGGTTATAAAACAATATTGGTGTGAATATATCCAATAAGAAATTCAGGAGGAAATTCTTTATCTGGAAAGTGGCTGGAATGTGGAATCTGTGCCATGTGATGAAGCCGAAGTGAATAGCGCAGATGTGCTAAAGGAGAAGCTGTAGATAAATGCAGATGACTATTTTCTCATTTTTAATTGAAACTAGCCACATTTACAAATGTCCAGAGTGGAGTATAGAATAGAAAAAGAAAGCACTGCAGATACCAGTGTTTTGAAATATAAACAGAAAATGCTGGAAATACTGAACTTTTGTGAGGAGAGAAACAGAGTCAATGGATGTGATTTTACCAGCTCGCCCCACCCAGTGATGCCTGAGTGAGCTGGTAAAATCGCACAAGAGCCAAGAAATCAGAATTGTGCCCGATTGTTCGGCTGTTCACAATCTTATTCGCACTGGATTTCTGGCGTGTTCTGGCGAGGAACACACCTGGTCCCCAGGGACAGGGAATAGTCATGTTAGCCTCACTGGAGGCCATTGAAGCCCCACCGGAAGGTCGAGGGGAAGGGGGAGTGTCTCTTGGGCAGTGCCAACTTGGCAGTGCCAGCCTGGCACCTTGGCACTGCCCACTAGGCAGCTAAAATTGTGGGTGGGGCAAGGAGGGGGGTCCACTGCCGCTCCGCATTGCAATCGGTAGGAAGGGGTGGGGAGTGGGAAGGCCGCACATTCTGCCTGCGATTTTTGGGAGGACGTGATTGGTTTGAGTGGTTGGGGCGACATTTTTGGGTGGTATGTGCTTCGTGATCAGCCATGAGCCCTCCATGATTGCGGTGGGGATGCAGGACTGGTAGTGGTTGTGTGTAGGCTGGCTCCCTGATAGATATCTTTCTCTGTTAGGTGTCTGCTCATATTGCAGCCACAGAGATCTGCACATGCGCAATAGTTCCCTCTGCTGCCTGATCAGGTTGACTGGTGAATTAAGTCCTGTCCTCTGCCTCTAGTAGCTATAAATAGTTTAGCCCATATCTTCATGTACTAAATGCATAAGATTTTAAACACTCACCCAAAAAAGAGATCTGTAACTCTCCCACTTTCACGCTAGAGTTTTTCTTGTAAAATTCCACCCAATCCATAAAGTTCACCATCTGCAGTCATTCTGACAGATGCTGCCAGCTGTGTGTGGAAAGAAATAGCACATTATTGTAGGTGAATTGGTTGGTGCTAATTTCCTGGAAGGGGTGTGATTTTTGAATTTGGGAGTGAAAACAGGAATCATGAATATTGACAACATCCAGGCTGATTGGTGAAGCCAGGACCAAGACATTGGGCTTGTCTTTACTGAGTTTATTGACTTGTTGGTATCACGTGTTCTCCACAACCTCAAACCAGTGTTTCCACTGTCCATCATCTGTATGGGCTCAGAGACAATGGGTGAAATTTTCTCAGAAAAATTCAAAGTGTACAATGGACCGGAAAACTGGAGTTTTGGTCATCTGCTTTTTCAGTGAGTTAAGTCATGGTAATTTAGAGGTAAACTCAGTAAAGTTTGACAACACCAATTTTAAATCCAACTGATTTATTTGATAGTAAATCTGCGAGCTTTCAGCCTTCGTGGCCTTCCTCAGGCGAATGAGGTGTTCTGGTCTCCAAAAGCACACATATCAACACAGACAGTTTACAGATTGCTGATTAGAATGCGAATCCTTACACCTAACCTGCCATTCAAGTCTTAAAGTGGCTAACAGCAGAGGTTAGAGAGATGTGTATTGTCTCCAGACAGCACAGTAAGTGAGGTTTTTTGCTAACCCAGGCAAGTCATGGGGGTTACAGATAATGTGACATGAAGCCAAGATCCCTGTTAAGACCGTCCTCATGTGTGCGGAACTTGGCTATCAGTCTCTGCTCAGCGACTCTGCGCTGTCGTGTGTCATGAAGGCCCCCTTGAAGAACATTTACCCAAAGGTCGGAGGCCGAATGCCCGTGCCTGCTGAAGTGTTCGCCCACAGGAAGGGAACTGTTTTGCCTGGTGATTGTTGAGCGATGTTCATTCATCCGCTATCATAGTGTCTGCATGGTCTCACAGGTGGGCGTGAAGTCTTAGCATGCCCGTGAGGATGGCAACCTACATCTGAGGGCACCATTGGAAACTCTATCAGCATCCCCACCACCTCACCATTGACATTGCCCCCCCTCCCCACCCGAAGATCAACCCCACCAACCCTCCCCCCCTCCCCACACGGTTCATGGGCTGAGCCATTCACTCCCACAATTGCTGTATGGCCTGTCAAAAGTAGTACAGTGATAAGCACTGCTGTCTCACAGCACCAGGGATTCCCGGTTTGATTCCCAACTTGGGTCATTGGTTTCCTCCCACATTCTAAAGGACATGCTGGTTAGGTGAACTGTCCACGCTAAATTCTCTCTCAGTGTTCCCGAACAGGCGCCAGAGTGTAACAACTAGGGGATTTTCACCAGAACTTCATTGCAGTGTTAATGTAAGCCTAATGGTAGCATTAATGGATAAACATAGCATTTAAACTACCTCCCCCATTCCCAACTCCCATGTACCTCTCACTCCACCTTGGCCTTTCTTCCATCTAGCCCACCCTCCTCAGGTCCCACATTCCCTCAGGCCCTGTGTCTATTCGGCAGTCATGATGTAGAGATGCCGGCATTGGACTGGGGTAAACTTACTGTGTTTACTCTATTCGGCAGTGTCAGGCTACCAGACTAGCAGTGCAAGGATGCCAGGTTGGCAGTGCCAGGGTGCCAGGCTGGTACCTCCCCATGTGCATTGCCCAACCCTGCTCCCAACAACCTAGTCTATCGATATGGTGAGCTGGTAAGATCCCATCCGATTAATTCTATTACCTATTCCTCTTAACGCTAACAACATAATTAACAAATTTTAACAATGCAATTTGACAAGATCTTAACAATGCACCAATAGCTTAGGTCACTGTCAATTCAAGATATTCTCATTTGTACATGGGATTATTGTTTGCTTTGCTTGTGATGTTCAAATCTTTGGGATTTTGCAGTTCAGATATTATAGAGGGCCAGACTCAAAGAAATGGAACTGGTTGCAATGATGTGAATCACTAAAATGTGTGTAATTGTCCGACAAAACTGTAGTTATGAAATATTTCACATCAAAACCCGAAATTTCGATAGGCTTTATAAATAAAAGCATGGAGTAAAAAAGCTAAGATGTTTTGCAAAAGCTATATGGAATGGTTCTACCTTACTGTGACTATGGTTCCCCATCTGGGCATCAATGAATGTCAGAGGCAAGGTTAAAGTGGAAGTGAGGAAGGATGGTGGGCACAGAAACAGAAGAAGTTCCAGATCTGATGATTGCCCTCCTTTGACCTGCCACCAGGGCATCTGATTTTAGGGGCGCAGTTCTCTGGCCTCCCGTCAGTGTTTTTCCCTGCGGTGGGAGGCGGTGCACCATTCCCTGGTGGCTGCATCTTCTGATCCCACCACTGTCAGTAGGGATTCCCATTGAAGCCACCCCATGGGAAAACCACAGCAGGGGGTGCATCACTGACGGCAGCAGAGAATCCCGCTGGCATGAACGTCAGCAAAGGTCCGGCTCATATCCACCTTCCACCTACCAGCCCATTTCCAGATGAGAGCACAAATATCCAACTAGTCGGTAGAAGACAGGGAGGTTTTTTTTTAATTCATTGCTGGAGCAGCTCATGATACCACAAGTCCTGTCGTGAAATATGACATACCTCATGATTTAAGATGATAAAATCAATAATGTTCTTTGTTTAACGTCACACACCACTACCTTCATTTTTTAAAAGGAACCTCAAAACCACTACAATAAGAAAAGCGAGTACCTCAAATAAAAATCCCTGTGTCTCTCTGAAGCTTATTTTGTCTGATAACAGTTAGTAACTTAGAATTCTTTTCAAATGTTCTCCGGTCTGTGATTTGAAGCTTAAAGCCTTTCTATTCACTAAAAGCAGGCTTTAAAACCTTCGCTATGCACTTTCTATAAAGCAATTGTCTTGAGATTTGGCTGAAATATTTCCACTGCTAAGATATTCGGTGGAAATATTATTGTATCAAAATATATTTTTTTACTGAGTTTGCTGATGCATTCTAGTAAATGTGTGAATTTTATTGGATTGAATACCAGTGCAATTATGCAAATTAGAGGGGAGGCGATGGCTTAGTGGCATTGTTGCTACAATATTAATCCAGAAACTCAGTCAATGTCTAGGGACTTGGGTTCAAATCCCACCATGGCAGCGAGTGGAATTTGAATTTGATAAAAAATAGCTGGAATTAAGGATCTACTGATGACTATGAACCCATTGTAGATTGTTGGAAAAAACCATCCTGTTTACTAATGTCCTTCATTGAAGAAAATTTGCCATCCTTACCTGGTCTGGCAGACATGTGGCTCCACAGCCATAGCAATGTGGTTGACTCTCAAATGCCCTCAGACAAGTAGGGATAGACAATAAATTCTGGCCAGCCAGTGATGGTCAGAAATGAATAAAAAAAACTGTGAATTAAGATAATGGGGCATAAGGTGGGTCAGTTCAGAAAAGGAACTATTCCATGGTTGATCATAGCAACTCCTGAAGATGAAACTCCTAAAGACAAAACTTTACAGAAATTCAAAATTGCAGCAAATGCAATCCCTGCTAAACTAGGTCAATAAATCTTTTCACCAGCATCACATGTCAGTTTGGGATATTGCAAAAGGTAGCACAGTTTCATAGAATAAAATCAGAGAATCCCTACAGTGCAGAAAAAGGCCATTCAGCTCAGCGCACCTGCACTGACAACAATCCCATCCAGGTCTATTCCCCTGACTTTACTTATTTACCCTCCCCGACACAAAAGCACAATTTAACATGGCCAAACAACCTAACTTGCACATCTTTGGATTGTGAGAGGAAACTTGAGCACCTGGAGGAAACCCACGCAGACGTGGAGAGAAACTGCAAACTCCACACAGACAGTGGCCCAATGCTAGAATTAAACCCGGGTCCCTGAGCTAACTATTGCACCACCATGTTCATATTTCAACCGAAGGAGTAAAACATATTCTCAAGTACTGGTCACTCAGTGGTTCCAGAAACTAATGTTCTCGTGTGGTATTGTTCCTGTCAAATAAGGACATATACTGGAGTAATATTCACCCACACCGTCACTGAGCTTGCATGCATTGCCACCTCCTTCTTGCTCATTACCATAAATAGTAACACGTTCATCTGTCTCAGTTTTGTAATCCATATTTTAAATTTCTTCTCCACTGCCTTTCTTTTTCCTTTCCCTGCACAGAGGGACAACAGGTTTGCACAGTAGTTAACATGCTACCTCGCAGTGCTAAGAACCCCAGTTTGATTCTGGCTTTGGTGATTGTCTATGTGGACTTTGCACATTCTCCCTGTGTCTGTGTGGGTTTCCTCCACGGTACTCTGGTTTCTTCTCACAGTCCAAAGATGTGCAGGCTACTTGGATTAACCAATCAAAATGCATGGAGTTACAGGGATGGGGATAGAGGGACTCTGGCTGGGACACTTTTGCAGATTTGATGGGCTGAATGGCCTGTTCTGCATTGTAGGGATTCTTTGGTTCTAAGTCTGCCATCTGTTTCCCTCAACACAATTGAATTGGCTTCCTATTGGGAATTCTCATGCAACTTCAGAGTTTTGTTTGGAAGAAGAGGAACAGGGACATTAGACGGATGTCGGATTAAGCTGGGAAGCACTGGAATATCATAGCATCACCCACCAGTACACCCAGATGACAATACATGGATGCAAATTCTTCTATCTCCAGTTGCTCCAGGTGGAGGAGTTGAGAAGCGTACACATTGCAAAGGAAATGGGGCTTATTTTTCTGTTCCACTCACCACAGGAATCATAGTAGGCGAGGGGGGCAGACCAAGGAAATGTCTGTTGACATTGAGCGGGAACTTCCGGTTTCAGCACAAGTGGGGCCGAAAAATCCTGCCCAATTTGTTTTTTATTCTTTCTTTTTCAAAGACAAAGCTGCACAATACAGAGGGAACCTCGACAATTGAAACGTCGCAACTTAAATTCCATCTCTGACAAAGCCACTCCAGTGTTTGTAAAGGTTACCATCACCTTTTGCTTTTATACTCTTGAGTTAATTCCAAGCCGCCGCAGAGGCCAGCATCAGGTTTAGCCAGTGAGCTGCATTCAGCTGCACTAAACAAGTCATGGGTGCATTGGTTACTAGACCAAGTAATTTTATCTCACTCCCCAAGGAAGGCCAGTGGCAGTGTGCCAAAGCACTGCAGTTTCACAGAATGACAGGAATCCCGAGAGTTCAATGAGTCAAAGACATTTTCCCCATTCTTCTCATAATTGCGGTGTTACCCACAGAGATTGCTCTGTGCTCAACAACTCACCAAGTGTCCAATGTACTGCCAAACCTAGTCAACTTCCAAGAACAACATCTATACACAACAACTTCAGTGTTGTGTATGTGTGTGTGTGTGTGTGTGTGTCTATGTATCTGTCTGTCTGGGGTTGCATGGTTAGCCTGGCCTTGTGTACTTGCCACCTCAATTACTGACATTAGAGGGCATTTGATTGATGCTATCCTCAGAAGTAACGCCATCATTTATGCACCTTGCAAACTTGTCTGGGGTACTGGATGCTGGTTCTAAATCATCACTGACCTGCTATCAATCTGAGATTTCAAGGAAGATGTGGAGAATATCTTTAGGGACTTGACCATCAAAGACCTCCTTAGCCTCTATCTTGGCATTGATAATCTACACTTTAATGTAGTGCAGAATTTGCCACTAGAGTCTTGCCCTTAAACTGCCATCTCAACACATTGTCCGATATTCTTGCTAAAGCTTGCATCATTATTTATATCCATCTTCAAAATGCAATGACAATGTTTCTCAAGTTTTTCAGATGAGGGGCAACTGTTTTTGAATTCTCCAACCAGAAACAGGTTCCTCCTCAATTATCACCATATCAGTTGTGCCTGACCAGCCAGTGTACTTCCCTCTGGCTGGTTTTAATTCCATCCGTATGGGGAGGTGGTAGCATAATGATAATATCGCTGGATCAGAGACCCAGTGTTACTGCTCTTGGAGCAGAATTTGAATTCAATAAAAATCTGAAAGTCTAATGATAACCTTTGTCATAAAAAGAACTCCATCTAGTTCACTAATGCCATTTAAGAATGGAAATCTATCATCATTACTTGGCCTGGCCTATGTGTGACTTCAGACCCACAGCAATGGCCTCTGTCCTCTGAACAAGGGCATTTAGGGATGCTTAATAAATGCAGGTCTAGTCAGCAACGCCCACATCCCATGAACAAATAAAGAAGGCTGTCAGGGCTAGAACTTGAAAGAAAAGTAACCCAAGTGATGCCAGCTGTTAAGGTCTATACTGTGTCATCTTTAAATCCTGTAATTGATCAAAGCTTTGCTAATTATTGTTGTTCTATTTTAACTGTTCTTAAATAAACTTTATTTGATAAGGAAGATGCTATTAATGGTAGGGTGTTGGGGAGAATTACAGAACAAAGAGATCTATCGGTACATGTTCATAGCTCCTTGAAAATGGAGTCACAGGTGGACAGAATGATCAAGAAGGCATTCAGCATGCTTGATTTCAATGGTCAAAACATTGAATACAGGAGTTGGGATAACTTTTTCAAGTTGTACAAGACATTGGAAAGGCCACACTTGGAATACAGTATACAGATCTGATCACCCTGTTACAGAGAGAATTAGAATTATTAAATTAGAAAGAGTGCAGAAAAAATTTACTAGGATGCTACCGGGACTTAATGGTCTGAGTTATAAGGAGAACTTGAAAAACTGGGACTCTTTTCCCTGGAGCATAGAAGTGATCTTATCAAAGTCTATAAAATAATGAGAGGCATAGATCAGGTACAGAGTCAATATCTTTTCCCAAAGGTAGAGAAGTCTAAATTTAGACAGCATAGGTATAAAATGAGAGGGGAGATGTATAAAAGTGTCCAGAGAGGCAATTTTTTCACATAGAGGGTGGTGAATGTCTGGAACAAGCTGTCAGGGGTAGTAGTAGAAACAGGTACAATTTTGCCTTTTAAAAAGCATTTAGACAGTTACATGGGTGAGATGGGTATAGAGGGATATGGGCCAAACGTGGGCAATTGGGATTAGCTTTGGGATTTGAAACAAAGGGCTGTATGTACAAGTTGGGCCAAGGGACTGTTTCGATGTTGTAAACTTCTATGACTCGATGTTAAAAGTATCCTAGTGGATTTTAACACATATATAATTAGGAATTTCAGGCTATTGATTCAACATTCCTTCAAGGTCAGTTCTCTGATATTAACTAAAAGAATGCCCATTGCTTCATCAATTCTGGCATGGTTTCGATGCTCCATCAGGTTGTACTCCCTGTAGTATACAGAGTCAACAGATGGGACATGCCAATGTATACCTGGATGATAATATACTACTAACATCATTCAGTCACAGTTAAACTCTCTCTTGACAGAGAGGTTGGAATCATGCTTAGGAGCAACATGCCTACTCCCTAACCTGATTAGTAAAAATCAAAGTGTTCTGCAGATACCTACCTATGTCTACAATCTGTCTGAGAAATGAGTCCCATGTCCAGAGACCACAGTAGAAGGATCACTCCAAAACATGGTTGCAGGAGTGAAGACATTGATGTAACAAAACACACTGGTCTTGTCAAAGAAAGCATTATCCTTACACTTCAGTCATCTGACAACATGCATTCTGTTTCACATCAATTATCATAGCAATATTGCAATGGTGCTGTCCTATTCCATCCTATTAAGGGTGACACCGTGGCACAGTGGTTAGCATTGCTGCCACACAGTGCTAGAGACCCAGTTTCAATTCCAGCCTTGGGTCACTGTCTGTGTGGAGTTCGTACATTCTCCTCGTGTCTGCATCGGTTTCCTTCACATGTTCCAATTTCCTTCCATAGTTCAAAGATATGTGGGTTAGGTTGATTGGCTAAGGTAAATTGTCCCTTCTGGTAAAGGATGTTAACAGTAGGGGTTATAGGAATAGGGCCTGGATGGGGTTATGGTCAGTATGGACTTAATGGGCCAAATGACCTCCTTCTGCACTGTAGGATTTCTACAATTCAATGACTCCATTCTGAAAACGATGATATCCTAGCAGACACAGAAGGAATTCTTCATTGTTTCTCCAACAGAAGGAACTCTTTAATTGCAGTCAATAAAATAAAACAAGATTACTCCCACTTATAAATCAAATGAAACAGTTTAATAAAGAGACATCATTATTCCAACAATCAAGGCATCATGCTGGACCATTCCAAGTTCCCACACACCCCAGCAGCTCTTATTTATAGTGAGGCATGTTTTGTAACTTTCTCAACACCTTACCGTTAATAGATGGTCAATCAGTTGACCATCACATCATTTTGTCATTGGTTACATGGTTTACTGGGTCAGCTGACCTTTACAGCATGTTATCATTGGTCACACCACAACAGGCCTAATGTTATCATTGGTTACATTCTAGCACTCATGACACCAAGATGTCTGACCTAATAGCTCAAAGTACTGTGGGAAATTAAATTTCTGAAAATTGATTTGAGAAAGGGTAATAAGAAGAGTTTGAGTTTGGTAGAAGCTTTGGTTGTAAAAAGTTACAGAGATGCAATGTAAATAGTTAAAGGTATAGGCTGGAATTCTCTAGTCGCATATATGCTAGCGAGAACTGAAAATTTGGTGCACTATTCATTGCAGGGGGAACCGGAGAATCCCAGTAGTAAATGAGGTTGGAGAATTCCAGCCCTAGTTTTATGTTGGTATTAAAGTAGGACAATATACTCGAGGGTGGTGTGGTATAAAGTGTTAAACAATGATATGCTAATGTATGACTCTGATAATGATGCACAACTGACATCAGTTAGTCATGTATCAGACTCTCTCTCTCTCTCTCTGAGATTGAGAGAGAGTAAGAGACAAAGAAATAGACGTTGGAATTCTGCCTAAGAACATTGTACCTACTCTGTAACCTGTTTAGAAGTAGCACTAATAAACAAGTGTTAAGCAGATACCAGATTATGGGCAGGATGTTCCAGTCCTGCCAAAGGCAGTGCCCCATGGTGAGTTCCCTGATGGTGTGGCCAATGACAAGACAAATGGCCATTGATTTGAGTGGGACCAAAGCATCCCGCCAGCAGCCAATGGCAACCCACCTCCATTGCCAAAAAAAATGCCATGGGGGCAGGGCTGGAAAATCCTGGCCTATGTCTACAATCTGCCTACTATCTCACAGAATCCCTACAGGGCAGGAGAAGCCATTTCAGCCTTTCAAGTTTGCACCGACTCTCTGATAGAGTATCTTACCCAGGCCCTCTCTCTCATTCTATCCATTTAACCTTCACCTTTACCCCAGCTAATCCACCTAACCTACACATCCTTGGACACTAAGAGGTAATTTAGCATCGCCAACATACCTAACCTGAACATTTTCAGAGTCTGGGACAAAACCGGATCACCTGGTGGAAACCCACACAAACACTAGGAGAATGTGCAAACTCCACAGACAGTCACCCAAGGCTGGAATTGAAGCCAGGTTCCTGGAACTGTGAGTGCTAACCACTGTGCTGCCATACCGCCCCTTTTATGCCGAGAGTCCGAGATAAAAGAATCATCCCAAGTATAACCCATTGCCATAAAAGAGTCCCATACCAGTCTCCAATATCTGCCAACTTCTCCTTAGGCTCTGCTTGATGTCATTCTACCCACGCAGGTTACAAGTCTTTGCTTCAGAGTGTGTACTTTTGATTTAACCTTTGAGTTTACAAATGTGTGCTATGGATCATGTGCCATGTGTGAACCCAATGATTCAGCTCTCCAACCTGAAAGACACACATTTTCCACAAAAGTAGCTTGAGTTCTGAATCTGAAGCTGTCAAAGTGCACTAAGTATATGATCATGAGATCAAATTGGATCATCATGCAAGACTTTCAACTCAGGCTTGTGCGATTTTTGCATTTGAATGACATCATTGGGACTTGAACTCTGACAACAGGAGCTTGAGTTAGAATGTTAGGACCCAGGATATGTTTATCTGGAATCTGTACTTGGAAGTCTTCCAGGTTTTGTTTCAGCTGCATGGGGATTGGTTTGTGTTTCTGTCATATCTAACAGGTAAAATTCATGGACAGAAAGGGCCATTTAGTTCCTCAAGGCTGCACTACATTCTGTGAAGTAGAAAGGTCAAGAGCTTCAAGTTTTTAAGTTTCCCGATCACCAACAATATGTCTTATGATCAAGAAAGCCCATCAATGTCTCTACTTTCTCAGAAGACTAAGGAAATTTAGCATGTCAGCTACAACTCTTACCAGCTTTTACAAATGCGTCATAGAAAGCATTCTTTCTGGTTGTATCACAGCTTGGTATGGCTCCTGCACTATCCAAGACTGCAAGAAACTACAAAATTCGTGTATATAGCCCCAATCCATCACGCAAACCAGCCTCCCGTCCATTGACTCTGTCTACACTTCCCACTGTCTCGGCAAAGTAGCCAGCATAATTAAGGACCCCTTGCACCCCAGACATTCTCTCTTCCACTTTCTTCTGTCGGGAAAAAAATACATAAGTCTGAGGTCACGCATCAAACGACTGAAGAACAGCTTCTTCCCTGCTACTGTCAGACTTTTGAATGGACATACCTTGCATTAAGTTGATCTTATATCTACACCCCAGCTGTGACTATAACAGTACATTCTGCACTCATCCTTTCCCTCTCAATGAACAGTATGCTTTGTCTACATAGTGTGCAAGAAACAATATGTTTCATTGTATGTTACTACATGTGATAATAATAAATCAAATCAAAAATCAAATCAAAAGTCCAGTGCATCAGAAGTAAACACATATTCCCTCCCCACTCCCACATAGCCATGAAATCCTTGGAAGGAGCAAAAATGCAAACACAAGTCAGTGGGGTAAATCAGGGAAACAAATATTCGGGAAAAAGGTTCCTCCCCCTCCCCCCAAGTGATTGAAACTAGTCCAGGAGATTGCATGGAGGAAGCTTTATCTATAAAGATACACATTACTGATTTCTATTTCAGCAAACCCAACAATACTCCTACAAAGCAAACTATGTGAAACAAACTGTGAAACAACACAGCAAAGTCTCTGGGGAAATCTAGAAACAAATATGCTTCAGCAATGAAGGCAGCAACATCCCCCCCAAAAAACTAAGTGCCCAACAGGCCTGAAAACAGGATGTTTTTGGCCACACTTTGAGCTTCACAGACACCGCTGAGGGGGGGAGGGGGTTCATTTTCATAACAGTGGGGTGTTGGGGCCTAATCTTGCCCAGGAGGCAGGTATTGGTGAACTGAGCAGGCCATGCACATGTGGTGATCTGCCAGTGCAAAGATTGGTGCATGCACATTGGCCCCCCACACTGCCAGTCTTCCAATGGCTTCCCTGATTCCTCCCCCAACCCCCAATTGCTGGTTTCCCCAATCATCTCCCTGGATTGCCAGTTCCCCTGATAACGTACCCCCCCACCTCCCCCTCCCCTGACCACTGTCTTCCCTTATCCCATCCCCAACATCCCTGACACCCACACTCACCACGGGCATGATCCAATTGCCAGCGACCCTGAGCCAACCCTGGTCACCCCCACTCCCAGACAAGAATCAACCTCTCCCCCATGGCCAGCTGCAAACACTCTCATCCCTCTCTCGCCTACTGATCCCTATGCAGAGTGCATAGCGGTCCCTTCCCACGTAAGCCCTGCCTTATCAGGACCCCCCCCACCTTTGTCACTGTTTGGTTCTGGGTGGAGAGTGCCATGGTTCCCATTGG